>JAODJU010000002.1:12188222-12204408 GCA_026776725.1 Gnathonemus echidnorhynchus | reverse complement strand
CCCAGGCCTGGGGCTGGGGGGGCGGAGGGGGTGGCAAGGGGGGGGGGTTGATGGAAGGGATTTGGGACTAGGGTGGGGGGGGGGGGCAGAGGATGTAGGTGGGGCTGGATCATACGCTGGGCATCGCTGGGTGCCCACTCAGCACATCTGCTCCCACCAGAGACATCAGTGACGGCAGAAGGTGGTTGAATGTAAGGGGCATGTGTGCTGGGAACAACTGCTCTTGGTGAAAAACATCAGAAGACAGCAGGGGGAACTTAATAGCTTTTTAAAATGCTGATTCACCTCCCCTGCTCCAAATATAGCCAAAGATGTCACTGAAGACGTGTGAAAAACCTTTCGTGCTGGGTTTCCACGAGCCGCCTATCCCTCCGGCGCCACACTGCTGAGGCACTAATGCCACACAGACCCGGCCTGATCCGGTCGGCAGCCCGATATCGGGAACTGAACCTACCCCCACCCCGACCGCCTGTTGGCACCCCCCACGGAGTCCCACAAAAGCCTGTCAACAGACTCCTGGAGAAAGGGAAGGACTGGTGGAAATGTACTGGCTCCTACGGACAAAAAGAGGAAGTGGATGGCCTCCGGTATGATTGGCTTAGGGAAAGTGGGCGGGGAAACGGGGGGAGCGTGCCGATTGGACGAAGATTTCTGCTGCGCTCTCCGGTAGGTGGCAGCCTTCGGGTATATCTGACATTAATTAATCATTACTACGACATGAGGGCCCGCATCGGGAAAGTCGTAAATCAGCCCGATTCTACCAAACGTTACGCTATTATGGGGGGAGGCATAGCATGCAGGACCCACCTTGGAGATATAGGCCCGGATGCCCTCGGCCAGCCTGACGCAGGGTTCCCCCAGCAGCGGGGCCAGATCCAGGGGCACATCGTGGTCCCTGTCCAGCGCGTTGAGCAGACCCAGGCAGCGCAGCTCCTCCTCCATGCCCTGGCTCTTCACCTGTCAATCAGAGGGCGGAGGCGGGCGGTGAGCAGGGCTGCGATCCTCCCCGACTGGGCCGCGCTCACGAGTCCAACCCCTCTGCCAGTGCAGTTAATGCCTTTCCAGGATGGAGGAGAGCGATCGCTGGCATTGGCGTGGCTGTCAGGTGCCACATGCCGACGGGGGCCGGGGGCCCCTCTGTAAGACGAGTCGCCCTGGGAGTCAACTGGAGGAAAGGGCTCCAGGGCAGAGCCCACGTGTGTGTGTGTGTGTGTGTGTGTGCATGACCCCAGCCATGGAGGAACATGCTTCCTCACCTCAAACAGACTTTCAAAGTAGTAAATTATGCACGTGTGGCGGGGGGGCCTGGGGGGCTGCAGTTCTCTGTGCACGCGCATGCGAGTGTGTATGCCTTTGCATGGTTTTTAGGGACAGACCCCCCCTCCCCATTTCTCCATAAACGTGACAGCCAGATAGAAGCAGCTTCCATATATGGCGTGGCATTTATTACACCTTGATTCTGCTATATTTTTGAGCAGGACGTAGGGATCAGACATACTTTGTCGGTCCCACGAGTCTTGCCGTCGTAAAGGAACTCGAGCTGCCAGACAGGTTTCAGACCAGGGTGGAGCATATTTCAGAGGACAGCTATAATATATTTATATGATTAATATTCCATTGAATTAAATGGTAAAAACACAACTGTTACTTTGTTGTGCATCTCATCCAGGGTATTTACCGGCTTTATGCCCTGTGCTGCCTGGGTTAGGCTCCAGGGCCCAGCGACCCTGCCCAGCATAAGTGGTTAGAAGATAGATGGATGGATGGATTTTCTCACACATATATCTCCAAATAAGTAGCACACATATGTGAGGATTTTATACTGTTTTTCTTATGTTGTATGGATTTAGTCCTGCTACACTGCTTTCCACCAACAGTTCAAAAACATCTGGCTTGAAAAAACGGCGCCTCTAAAATTTCCCTTAGTGTGTGTGTGTACGTGTGTGTGCACGTGTGTGTGCCTTGCACTGGACTGGCATCCCGCCCAGGGTGCCCCCTGCCCTGTGCCCTCCAGGCTGCCTGCCACCCTTTGCCGTTTAAGCAGTTACAAGATGGAGAGATATATCACCAGATTTATACATACTCTAATTTTGTGGCTATTGGATTTCCACAGTCTTGCATATTTTCAGAGGGTTTCTATGGCAAAATTAACCACCAGCCCTGGACAATAAACATAACTGACGGCAAACTGGCTGTTGTGACTAGAAGGACTATATAAAACGGTCATTCAATACAAGACAAAAAAATAACAAACAGCTTATCCATCCGTGCCTCCATCCATCTTCGAACCACTTATCCTGGTCAGGGTCATGGGGGGAGGGAGGGGGTATGGGGGGGTGTGGCTAAGAAACATATATGGATTTAAAAATGCCTCCTTTGCTATACCAAGGTTATAAGACTAATAGAATAAGCAGAAATCACTGAAAACCCAAAAACCAAATTACAAAAGAATCCGGAAGATATTTAATCTGATTCTCTCTTTTCCTCTTCCCTTATTTTTTTTTTAAGATGGTAAAGATTTAACTTCCAGTTCCAAGTACATTTTCAGGCCTCCACGCTCGCATCATCTGTATCCCCCGGCGTTCTGTCTAGTCTGAGCTATCAAGGCTGGTGTGTTTGCCAGATTGATTTAGCTACGCCCTTAGCCAGGCAGTGTTTGTGCTCTTTTTTGCTGCTTGAGCACAAAGGCATTATTGATTAAAGGCACGTATTATAGAATTAAAGTAACGCCAGCAAATTATAACAAAAGAAACTTTACCCCACACCACCCCGTCGCCCCGCCCACTCTACCCATGAACATTCATCTTTGTTTGACTCCTCAGTGTTGTCAGTTCTCATAAAACAAAATCACAGTCCTTTATCACCAGGGTGAAGATTCGTGTGGATGGAACTGGACACACAGAAACATTAGGAGCGTTGACAAAGCTGTCCCGCTCTCTGAAAGCCCACAAAGACAAGAAAGTTCATAAAATGTCCCTAGGTTACTTTCTGAGGGACATTGAGGTCGGAATAGAGTGGCACAGGAAAGGAAAGCGGGATAAAGAAGAAAGAACAGAAGCAAGAGCGTGAGAGAGGAAGAGGAGATCCGGCCCTAACAACTTGTGGGTGAATGTGATGAGGGCATTTTCACTGCCATGCTCTGTGGCTGCAGTTTGGATTCCTGGAAGCTAGAGAGGCAAAACGGAATGAAAACACAGGGTTCAGTGTCAGGTTCAAAGCACACCTATGTGCACAGGTGAAGATTAACTCGCCCAGCAGGGGGGGGAGGAAGGAGGGGCCATGCACTGCACAGCCTGCATAATGGAGGCCCCCGCTTTCATGCAGAGCTGAATAGCTTTATTTCCCCTGACGAGCCCATAAATTGTTCTCACGGGGTTTGTGCAAACGGAGCTGTTTGCTGGCCCTCGCACGGCGTCCGTGAAGAGATGTGGTCAGCCTGGCAGGCTGGGGTTCCTTCCTGGACCCCGCACGGCACTGGTATGACTCACTGAAGCCACTTCCAAACTGCTTAATCCACCGCTGCCGCTGAAGCTTGTAGCAAGTACGGCCATGCCGCTGGACTCGTATTAAGGACGGAGCGAGGTCACGGGCACCTAGAGTGAACTAACAGCTGGGATGCGTTCGTTCGCTGCTTTCGTTTACAATGGATTTACGTCAGCTTGCTTGTAAATGCTTGTTTAGAGTTGCTTTGTGTGAGAACTTGTGTTTTCCTGCCTCGGGTTCTTACTCATCACCCAATTTAGTCATTTCCAGACAGCCAAAGGCGTCCTTTCCTTCCAGAACTTCTCTGAACCAGCAGGAAGCATGCAGAGTGCAGGAGGCATGCGTCAGATGGTCTTCTGGCGGCGATGTTAGCTCACCCCAGCTGACCCCGCTACCCCACATCACAGTGCTACCTGGAGAAATTAGATGTTACTACATGGTCCGTCATTGGCTGTTGTATCCACAAGCAAAATCTGTCACTGGCTGAACATTTTTGATACAGCTGCAGGTCAGTTCTGCCATTGGTTGCCACTCTGACTGAGAGACCAGATGGGGTCTGTCATTGGCCAACACCAGTTCTTGCCACAGTGATGTGCTGGATATTTATGCTAAGCTAAAGTATGTTTATAGAGCTAGGACCTGGAGTCCATTAGCCTGATCCACCATGGCAGGGGGTGGATCACCCCCCCTACCCACCCTGTATCCAGCTAACCCACTCAGCTCTCCACGGTCTGTTGCTTTTCTGCATCTGGTCTATTTACTGGGTCGGTATTCTGCCCTCAGGACATCCTGTTTTATTTTTTGACTCCTCCTTAACATTTTCTCCTGGCAGGTGTTTTCCAAGAAAATAAAAGCACAATGATGACTTTGCTGTGAAGAAACCCAGTAGCGTTCCAAAGACACAGATCTTTAACTATGTTATTTTTAGCAGCAAATGAGGTTTCCATGTCACGTAAGACCAGGACAAGGGAATGATCCGACAGACTAAATCTGCCTGGTCACTTGACGGTGTCTGTCCCACTGAGCATCAGCCAGACATAGAGCCTTCCCTGTGTCTCCTCAGTTTTAATGGAAGCACTGGATATCTCTCCCCTCCAGTTTTCTTCCGAACTGTATCCCTGTACAATGAAGATGTGTTTAAAAAAATAAAGAAAGAACAGTTTGGCTACTCTCGGGATCTCCAGTGAACTAAATGGTAAATAAAGAGACTTGTGATTTTTGGACTATGGGTCCAACTTGGGAGGTCTACACACTCCAAGCTTATGGCGGCATGAACAGTATCCCACAAGCTGCCGTCCATTATTTATACGACAAGTGCATGGACTGAAGTGCCGGGCGACGGTAGATGCCATCGCCAAGGAGACAATTAAACAATGCTCTTTCTCCCAGAATGCCCTGCGGTGCGCCGGCAGTGCGTGCTAGCAGACTGCCTGTATACTGATCCTGGGCTGAATGCTGGTTCGCCGGTTTAACTTATTTAGTCTATCCTGTCACGATAGACTGCGACAAATAGTTTTGAAGAAGTGTGTGTTTTACGGTAAACTACATAAAAGTGACTGTATATTTTTTAAAAATCTAATTCCTACATTTTACATTGGTTATTCAATGAAAAACAATTACCGGTTACTCCAAATATTTTGAAGGGGCAATAACTACTGCTTAATGCATGGTGATTATTATGATTTATTAGATACAATGTTAATACAAATGTAATACGTATGTTAAATAAAGCTTAGTGGATTGTTTTTATGACACAAAATCCTCGCTTTGTAGCTATCTTTGTTTCTTTCTGAATTACTTATTTTATAATGTATAGTCAAAATATCGACCAGTTTTACCTCGAGTAAACCTAAATCGTTATATAAACTTTACCTAGAGAAAGGGACAAGGTGTAAATCTAATGGCATCTTCCTTTCCGTTCTTTGAAGAATATAATGTGGGATTAATTTAAAGATTTTCCACTAATTTATCCACCAGATCATCGGTTAAGATGTACACGTGCCAAAAAGGATAATGGATGGTAATTTTGCCCATACTATTTAATTAAACGCGTGGATGTTATTATACAAAAATGTACAGTATAAATAAAAAAAACCACAAGTACTTATGTGCGCTGACATACCTACTTATTATTCTTATATAAAACAGCAGGAAACAGTAGAGTGATGTATGCACATGTACTCTGGGCAGGATCCTGATACTTTCTCAAGCTGAAACTTTTAAAAGTTTATTTCGATTTCTCGGCTTCAAATTGGTTAGCAGTCTGGATGTCGACAATTCTAATGAGCTCATATAGTGGTTATAATCGGTTATAAGCGAATGTAGTAGGCTATTGGACAGGACAAATCTGACTCAGATTCGATCTGTATATATTCCATCCGTAAACGCTGTCTGCTCATTTGTAGCACCAATAAAAGTACAAATGCACTTAGGTGTACCAGGCTACAACTTGTTTCCACAAGGCAGTTTAATAAACACAGCAAATATATATTAATTAAACTTCGTCACAATAAGGAACGCAGGCTAGTCTGAAAATCAATATCAATGACAGCAAAACCGATTATCTTGTATTAATATGCAACGTATTGAAAAGGGCGGAGATATAAAAAGCACCATCAGAAGATCATCGCCTATATTTTTGTTATACAAAGAGTCGATCTAGGTTGACTTCGATCGGTAGCCTTGTTTTCTCCAGTTGATCTGTCAGTTTCTCAAACGCAGTAATATTGCCCAGAAACAGACCGTAGGGAAACCCGCCAAAAGAAATTAATCTTGTATTTATTTGGGCATCAGGTCTGATTATAACAAAAGAAATGAAAGCAACCCTTACTGAATTCTGGTAGAAAAGAATATCTTAATATGTGACATGGAAAATATGCCATCCAGACAAACAGCCTAAAATAAATTTAGAATAAAACATTAGCAATATAAGTTCTTATGTTGGGAATATTTTGAATGTAGCTTACATTTATTTATCAGGTCAAGTTGCTGTTGTCATGTCATTAAATTGAGATAACATGATATTTCATTATACAGTTATACAATCCAAGAAAAAACTAAATCAAGCATAATTCAAAAACTGCATAAAACGAGTCTGTTTGGACCTTGTATTACTTGTACTATGGTTAAATAACCCCGAGTTGTATTTTTTTTTCACAAACGCATCAATATACTGTCATCTTACCTGAGAAATCGACATGTTCAAGTAGAGAAAAACTCCTGTGGTGGAGGCTATTTGCAGCACCACCACAATAATAACGACCATTGCAATCCACAGCTTGGACGGCGCATCTCTCCGATTGTTCGTAGGAACCATCATGTATGAGGACGATTCATTACTAGCGGATCTGAAATAATCCTGGTTGTTCTGAGTAGCCATCGCATTCCCGTCTAATAAGTAAACACAAGGAAGAAGGAAACCGTCTGCGAGTCTGTAAAGAAACTTTCTGCGTCGGAGGGCAGTATTTCTTCTCCCACGTTGGTTTAGTCTCGTGCGTCTTTTTGCGGCGCAGAACAAATCTAGCTGAGATTGCGAAGAAGGGTTTCGACTTCCTCAAGGTACTAAAGCTTAGGACAAGGTTGCCAGATGTGCGTGCTAGCACAGCCTGCGTTTGCCCTAGTAACTGCATGTGTTACATCTTAAATCTTTGCGGTACTCTGGTAACCCTGAAGTCTAGCTTCTCAAGAAACTTTGCATGAACAGTTCAAAACGCAAGACCGATAAGCCATGACAAATAAAGAATACCAAAAGTAAATAATGGAAGTAGGAAAGCCAGTGGGTAACTCAGCTGTTTGAAAAGCCTGATCAGATTCGGGTTTTAAATAAATAAATAAACATTACGTCTACAGCTGTGTTAAGTATTTACGATTTTAGGGGTTTCGGAGTCGCCGCACTCACAAAGGGAAGCAAAGCCTGTATTATTCTAGGAGTCAAAAGCAGGCCATATACGCTCGTAGACTGCAAATGCAGTGGGCAATAAGGAACTGCAGAAAAGGAAAGTAAAATAAAATAAATTAAAATAAAATAAAACAACCGGCTTTGGTTGGGGACACAGAGATTGGTGACTACACGGGAACATACGTTTAAACGGAGCATACATAATTTACAACAAAGTAGACAACGTCTGCAGTTGATTCTATAAACATATGGTTATTATTAATGCTTTTGTTTGTTCCACTGGGAAGCTGTACTGACGTTGCTTCGAGTCTCTTCTTCTGGTCTACACGCTCTCCTCTTTGATGTTCTACTAATGGTGGCGTGAACCACAGTCCGGCTTTTGATGGTTAAAAAAAACCGGATTGGAAGCGCCCCCAGGAGATATCAACATGTTTTAATTAGACTAAAGGGCAAGATTATGTCATGGAAATTATCGTAAATACCGTACAGCCTTTTTCAATAGACATGGACTACGTTGCCAAGCAGCCTGCTGTTCATTACCAGTAGATTTATGCTGGATATTGATCAATAAATTTTGTATTTGGTTCACATAAGAATTATTAGAAAATTACTTTTTCATCAACCCCCTTGGCCTGTTGTACTATAAATAAGGTTGGTGACCCCTGTATAATATCTCTTGCAGGCACTTTTTTATATTCTTACCATACCTGTTGTAGTCTTTTTTGGTCTTGCATAGCAAACACTGTAGGTTAATATCAGGCCTGGGCATTTGGAATATCAAATCAAGCAAGATCATTGTTTTAATTGATACTAACAGCTGGCATAAGATAATACAGGGAGCCTGTTGGCTTTGAGTTACTGCAACATGAGTCTCCTGATACAGCCCAAGGCCCCGCCGGAATGCTTTCACACAAATTGCTTTCTAATTTCACTGCAGCAGAAATGCCACCCTAGAGACACAGTCATTGCAAGTTGACACAAACTGATGCTGCCCACAGGTGCTGTAGATCTATGTTCTGACTGCTAAGATGGGATCCAGAAGCTCGAGAGGATTAAGGTGTTGTTTAAAAGAAATGTATATCAATGAAGACAGGGCCTCTGAGGATTCTAATAATGTAATATGAACCCCTGGATTTAATGTTAAATCTATTCTTATGTATTTGTGATACAGTTCCTTGGCGGAGGCTGGATCCAGTGAAAAGAATACCATGTGAATGGGGATATTACATCATGTAGCAGTCTTTGGTTCCCCCCGAAAGCGTCGATACTACTCATGTAAAACAGTTTTTGGAGTGACCCTACAGTGTGTGTTATAATTAGCACATTTTCACAAATAGGACTAGGCCTGAGGCAACATTTGCGGTTAGCCACTGGTTTCACAGGTTTCTCTGGAAGTGACATCACCACGTGGAATGAGGAAGTCACATAAAAGCTGACACAGCTCCATTACACCCATGCAGAAGGGAATTAACCAGAATTGCTCCAGGAAAAACACTAGCTTTATGAAACCCAGTAGTGTCTATAGAAAACTGTCTGGTAAACACAGTACTGACCGCAACCTTCCGCAAAGACCGTCTGCGGGTTTTGAGAGCTTGAGAATTTCCAGAATGACCACGAATATGTGACCATGAAAGGTGTGTAAATCTCTGCCCTGTTTTGATCCTACACTTTGTTTCCTGTTCCCCTCCATGGAGATTGGATAGTTCCAAAGTGGCCCTCTGAGGGTGGCAAATGAATTATTTTGTCAGAAAGACACAGAAACCACACGTAAGGGTACACAAAGTAAAAGTTTTTAATTAGAACATTTATATAGTTAAATATTGTACTGGTGGAATTTTAGGTAACTGTACATAACTAACAGCTCCTTGGTTGCTGGCTTTGCTAATTCACCACTACGCCACCTTCTGCCTAATATTTCAATGACATTTCATGTATATTTATATGAGACCCCCCCTCCCCCACCTGTGTTACTTCTTCTGGAGGATGACTGTACAGTGAAGGTGCTTAAGTTATGCACAGCTGGGTGTGATTTCAATTCAGAATAACGACAAACATGTCAGTAAAAATTACACACATTACAGGAAAAAGTTGATGGACTGAAAAATGTGTGGCAGACCTCAACTGGCCCAGTCTTATCTCTGGTGCTGGTGGTCATCGTGTCAGTCCTGGGGCTGCTGGTCATCGTGTCAGTCCTGGGGCTGCTGGTCATCGTGTCAGTCCTGGGGCTGCGCTGTCCATTGCCTTGCTCTGCTGGCAGCAGCGAGAGCCGCTTCCCCAGTCAGCTGTCTTGTCCCAGTTGCTTTTCCAGCCACTCCAACAGAGCAGAGTCATCCGGACCGGCTTCCACATCGGCCAGCTGCTCACAAAACCACACCAGTGACTCGACCAGGTCTCCCACAGTCCAGCCAGTCAGCTGTGCCCTCTGGGCTATGGTGCAGAACTGAACGGCAAAACAGCGGTAATCAGTGGGGTGGCTGTTAACATCGTTACAAACCTAGCCTGACAGCTGACAGGATGCAAATTCATTAATTTCCCTGGCAATTGTCATTATTGTTCATTAATCACTGCCACTTTAAATATCAGTACATTGTTATCCTACTTGCATGTTACTGTATATATATTGTATGTTGCTTTTATATTGTATGCTATTGTTCACTTTTCTGCCACTGCTATTTATTGTTCTTCATTGTTATATATTGTTTACGTCTCCAGGGAGGTACACGAGCAAGTGTTTCACTGTACTTGTACAAATGACAATAAAGCTTTTGAACCCTTATCGTTATGAAGGTTTCATCATCTCTTTGTCAAGCAATAAACACATAGTACTTTACAGACAATTTACAGATGCTGAATACGAATATATTGTATATGCTAAATATATACTCAGAATGGACATATAAAATGAACTGGGAAAGTTGGAATTATTGGGCTGAATGTTGCTGGAGTGCATGCAGTCCTGCCTGAGGCGCATGTGGCGTCTGCCTGTGCTGCTTAATGGCTTGACCAGCCCTGAGTATGAGAATGCTATTGGTCGCCAAGTACGTTCTTTAGCTTGGAATTTCCCTCCTGGATTTGGTCTCGGCTGTGAATCTGTCATTATAATCACAAAGGATGGAATCAGCCATACGGGCCAGTGACACAAAACGTGCTACATTTATTCAGGTTCCGGGGCTACCGACGGGGTGCTGGTGTCCCATTGTGTTCATGCATTGAACAATCATGTGAGAGTAATGTGGCGGGTAGGCAGACAGATATGTCGGGATTATGGGTTCGAATCAGGTTCCAGCCACGAGCTGGCGTCCTCCTGTCCGTGTGGGTTTTTTGCAAGTATTCAGGTTTCCACCCACAGTCCAAAGACGTGCTATTTGAGTTACTTAGTGACATCACATTACCCATTCCGTGTGACTGTGTGTATGTATGTGTGTGCACACTGTGCCACGGGCTGGCGGCCTGCCCAGGGCACGTTCTGCCTTATGACTTATACAAACACCTGACCATCATGACATAATTCGTTATTTATTAAAAATGGATGGATGGATTATTGGGTTGTGTATTATAGCTACGTGTCGTTAAGTCATCTGGAGGTGGTGATCTTCAGCTGAGGGAAGTAAACAGTGAATAAAAGCGACTGACCCGGCTCTGGCGTACCTGTGTGTAAAGCCGTACGTCCGTCAGAGTGAGCTGGAGCTTCCCCACGTCCACGTAGGAGGCGGCAGCCCAGAGGAGCAGGCCCTGCAGGACCTGCAAGCTGCCAGGTGTCTGGCTGCCTAGCAACACCCTGATCTCTAACCCCTCAGGGCCCCAATGGGTCGTCCGCATTTGTACTTCCCGCTTGGCAGCTTCTAACACGGAGCCCCTCAGCACCTCCTCCGCTACGTCTGCAGCGAAGGAGCAGCAGCTGGGTGGAGGAGGGGGAACACATTGCATCGGTCTTACTCTGCCACAGCTCTGGGTTCCAGGACTAGGGTGTGGTCTCCGCTCCTGGTCCAGCTGCATCTGAAGAACGACTTGTTGCATAGCCTTGTTTACTAGAGCCCTTGCAAACTCCTCCGGACTGTTTATCTCAGATTCAGAAGCCAATGAGGCCTCCTTGTTCCCTAGAGCCTTGCTGTTAGGCATGATGTCCATGGTATGCCTCCATGGTGAAGACGTGTCACCAGCCATCTCCTGCTTTGCTGCCACCTCCTGGGTTGCAGCTGCCAGGGCCCTCTCTACCCACTGCTCGGCTGCTGCGTGGAGTCTGACATACCCTGATGCGTCGCCCATTGACCTGCTAGAAATACATGTGTCCACAGGGCTTTTGTTCACCAGCTGGAGGTCCCATCCAGGAGACAGAGTAGGTTCTCGGTGGGTGCACATGGACTGGTTTCCAGCAAAGAGCGCTCCTCCATTTGGCTCCCCTAGATGTTCCATGTTGTGGGTGGCAAGAAAGCCAATGATTTCCGCAGATAGGTGCGCGGCATATTCTGACAGCCCGGGCACCTCCGCCTGGGCGGCTACATCTCTTCTTACCTCATCTTGCTCACCATTCGACACGCTCAGGCCTCCTTGCATGCACTCCAGGGAGAGCGAGCGCAGGAGTCGAGCCACAAAGTCTGTCTTGTCCTCCTTGTAGGTGGGACTCCCTTGCACTGAGTCTTTGGGGGTGGGGGGTGGCGGGGAAGGACGGAATCCATTAGCCAGCCCCCGTTTGAGATTCCTGCAGAACACTACGGGGCTGCTGGCTCTCTCAGGCAGGAGGGGGGAGGTGGGAGGAGGGTTGGGGTAGTCAATGGAGCCCTCACTGGGCAGGCCAACGTTAGGATCGAGGACATCCTCATCACAGGTCAACTCCTCGTCATCCCCCTCTTCCTCCCACTCACCTCCCATCTGCTCCTGAGCAAGATCTGAACTGTGCGAGCCTCCCCACGCATGGCCCTCCATGAGGACAGGAAACCTGGGGGAGTTGTCAGCCTCCAACTCTTCACCCTGACCATCTTCTTGGAGCCCACAGACGGAATTCCCCAACTGAGACCTAGCTGACTGCATGACATTTCTGGCCAGTGTCTGGGCGAATTGATTGAGAATCTGATCCCTCGTTGCTCCCAGTAGTTCCTGACCTGTATTTACCTCCCTACCAGCAGCGTCCTTCAGGTCCTGGGCGTATGTTCCAAGTGATCTCAGGACTGAGGACTTTTCATATGTTGGTGGAGGGAAGGACTGATAATTGACAGTCACCCCCAAAAAACCCTAGAAACAAGACACAATCTAATCAAATTAGGCCTATTTAAATTTCATCCTGAGTTGTGCATAAGGCAATGCTATGTAGTTGTGTTTGCACCATAAAACCACTATTTTCTATTACAGAATAATAATTCATTCATTTATTTTATGGCAATCATGCCATTGAATGTGCAGTGAACACTTTACAATAAGGCTACCCATATAAAGGGTTTATGAATAGTTTATAATCTGTTTATTAATTAGGTTGTAACACTTTGTAAATTACCAACAGACAATTTTAAACGAGTTATAACACTGTTTTCTTTTTATTAATGAGTTACTACCATTTGCAAGTGGCAAAAGGGACCCATATTGTAAAGTGGTACCGAATGTACTTAAAAACTTTATTTACAATGTAGATGAGTGTAAATCTCCCTTTGTCCAGTCAGAGGCACTCTTTTACTGATTTGCGCCCTGAGTCTGCAGAGCTTTGTCTCCCCCTGGTGCCTGCTGGAAGCATCTGCACAGTGCGCAGCAGGGCCTACCTGATTGCGTCCCTGAAGCGAATCCGCGTTCAGCTGGCACAGTCGGAGTCGGCTGTTCAGCCAATCTTCATCCACAGCCATCTACTTATAGCGGGAAAACAGCACTCAGCCAAAGCGTACTCAGGGAATTCCAATATCAAGCCAGAGCTTTTGTTAGTCACACAAACTGCCCTGAGCTCATTTTAAAATGCCAGACGAAGCTTGAAATCTCCTTTTCAGTCATCTGACTGGATGTACAACTATTCCAGCCAAACTATATCATTAAATTATGTAGAGCATGACAGGAGGCAGAAGGAAAACAGAAACTATCAGAGAGACAGTCAACGGCAGAACTGAAAGCTGTCAGTACACAGTTTCTGGTCATGTGACAAACAGGAAATAAAGCTACTTTCGACTGAGAAGCGGTCAAAATTACTGGGAAATATGTTGGGTTCCCAGAGGCTGTAAAGCATTACAGGTCTGTCCGCAGTGCACTGCCCACAGCTGACAAAGAGGCAAAGAAAAGTGACACTAATGAATAAATATATGGTCAGTACTGTGCGGACATTTTACAAACACGTCCACTTGCCAGGGCTCATCCTCCTCCTGTCCTGTCAGGGCTGGAGTATGTCTGAATACTTATCAATTATTAATACATGCATACTATTTTTGACCCAACCATACTTTATACACAGAACATAGAAAGTTAGCAGGCCTCAGGAAAGACAGATTACTATGGGAATGTTTCTAGATCTAGGTCCCACTTTATAAGTGGTTGCACATGTTTCATGTAAAAATGTGTGGACAGTCCCAGAAATGCCTCCATTTCCGTCCAAATCAGCCATTAAACATGCATTTTCTGTGGCTGGTTTACAGCATCTGTCTGATAACCTTTGAATACATACATATCCTGTTATATTTATAAATCCACTGTTTCAGAAAAAAACCTCTAAACTATCATTTTTTTAAGGTCCCTTGTGATTAGTATTCAGCCATTTCAGTGTCACTTCATCCCCCAACCAAATTTTCTCAACGGACTGTTAGGCAGAAAAAGGAAGTAATACAAAGTAAATCAACAGGTTAAGATATCTGAATAATAAAGCAGACAAAACTCACCTTTACGGAGGGATGGACAGAAATTAGTGAAAGAGACCAGTTAGTTTACACAAAGACTGCACACGGAAACCGTAAGTGATGAGGCCACAAGACAGAACTCACTTCCTGTTCTACAGCTCCAGCTGTATTTTCAAATCTGTCCATGCGTGCAAGTGTGCATATATGTGTGACAGGGCAGACCTCTTCCGTTCTCTCTCATTTTTCCCTATGCTTTTCTAGGCCTGGTAAGCTATAGCTTTAAGCTTTAAGCATGCCTTTACAGAACTGCTGGTATAAACTTTTTCCTCACAAGGAGATTGCAAGTATGAAAATCTACTTCCTTTTTCATCAGCGGGTGTAACATCTGCACTCAGATGGCACAAGCTTAAATCAGGCTAACTCATATGCCTGGTGTACTTTCAGTTCACCAGCCTCTGTGAATCCAGGATTGAACTCTGTATCTTAATTTGTGATTCTGTGACCAGACAAGGGCTGCACAAAAATATGAGTAAAACAGACAATAAAACATTATACATTTTATAAGCACATGTACGGTATTGAATAGAACTATAACAGTAAGCCAGATTACCACATTAATAACTTAATACATAGCTTTTAAGTTATATGTAATGTGCAGGATAGATAATGTACCTGCGGGACATCGTGAATAAAATCACCAATACAAATGACTATCTGATTATTAACTATCAGTACTGTCTGATATTCTAGATAGATAAATGCATTTATGGTAAATGACTTTGCTTGAGTTTTATATTAAACGTACCATGTGAATGAATCACACCTTTTTTTTTTTGTTTAAAATCAGTTCAGAAGCATGACAGAGAAAGGAAAAAGAACGCTGATTCGTGATGTAGAATTACACGAAAATTCGATTGGCTTCTAATAAAATTTGAAATTTCTAATGAGCCCGCCTCTTACTGACGACATCCTCCAGTTCGTGAATCGTTGGTTGCTCGATGAACCAGTTAGCTGTCAGGCGAGGATACGGATATAAAGTGGCAGTTTTAATTACAAACTGGCCGGTGATACCCAGTAATATAACATTTGTTTTCCGAGTGTGTTTGCCAGTGATATCTGGCAAGATAGATTATGTCGTTTGCCAGGTTCAACAGGAATGTCGGTACTTTGGTATGCAGGTATAGGCTGCTACCTTCATGATTAGTGACCAGACGTCCAAGTTTCACATTGCCTGTCCCGATTATTTTCAAAAATATGTAATACGTCCTTCGTTCATACAATTTCCTATTGTTGTCACAGAGAACATAAATACTAGCGCAGGCGGATTTGCTGAATGTCTGAAGCTGTGTTTCAGCGAACGCCAACGCCGTCAATAACGGCAGTTATGATTGTCCTCGCGATGACTTGCAGCACGCGACATCTCGTGACTCGCGTGCGCCCGTTAGATAGTCAACTAGAATGCAATAATACCCCAAACTGTTTTTAAAGCGAAAGACGCAGGATATGCAGCGGTTTCCGTTCTACTACACGCCAAATCCAAACGAGGTGTTTTGCGATTTCCGTATGTCTACATTTTCTGTTCAGTGACGGGGGTCAACATTATGGCGAATTCTGATGGACATTTTGATGTTTCTTTTTTAACCGCGGACATGGTATTTTAAGAACTCAACACAACACGTCAGGCTGACAGTCCCTGATAAATAGGTAGGGTTAACATGCATCCTGATTTTACCTGTTACAAAGCACGCTTAGGTGTGACTAAAGATCTAATCACATTTTTCATAACAAATACTGGAATATCTAATTCGGTATATGAACGTTTATTTATTTATTTTTTTTAAATGTATAGTTTTTTATACTTAAATTGACCAACTACGGTATGTGAGGTATCTACAGTAGTAATAATAGTAGTAAGAAACGGCACTACAGCATACCTGTCAAGTATCCCGTTTTGGCCGGGAAAGTCCCGTAATTTACCCTTCTTTCCCGCCGTCCTCCCGTATTA
>JAODJU010000002.1:12132223-12188122 GCA_026776725.1 Gnathonemus echidnorhynchus | reverse complement strand
GTTGGGGTGGTGGGGTGGCTCGTGGGGGGCGCCGGAAAATTTCCCTTATTTTCAAATCCAAAACTTGACAGGTATGCACTACAGGCAATTCCTCAAACTCTTTATAAGGGTTCAAGGATTCTTGAATATTCAAATCACTACAAAGGGCAAAATCTTCTACAGGATTGCTATGCTTGAGGAATGAAAGCTACTTTGTAGTACCCTGTGACCCCTTAGAAGTCTCAGTAATAATACTCACCTTGTGAAAATAAGGCCATGCAGTGATTGATTTTTCTGACATAGCCAATAAAATTATGTCACACCAGCAAGATATAAGTATAGATGTTTAACACAACTGATGACAGCCTACTTAAGAATTGAGATCAATCGATTAAGTGTATGAGGTGGTCATTATATGAGTTTCTCATTCTTAGGTCTATTCATTTCCAGGGCTATAAAGCAGGGGCATCGCTAGAAATTCTGCCCCCCCCGACAAAATGTCACCTTGGGCCCTCTGCTTGGGTTGAAGAATTAGAAATAGAATTTGTTGAGGGTGGGGGCAAGGGGGCCCTGGATTCTGCCAGGGAATCCATGCCCCTGTGACACCCATAGTGTGAAGTTATGAGCTACAAATATTCTTGTGATTGTAATTGAGTTTTTTTTTACAGTGTGCACTGTATTAAGTAGGTTAAAATTGGTCTTGTTATACTTTTAACCTTGCCCATTTCCAGTGTAAATGTGTTGAGTTGGGCACATTGCAAAAAGAACTATTGTGTCTTGACACACCTTGACCCAGAGTTCAAATAAAGAGTTGGAACCAAGAGAAAAAGATGAATTTAATTTCTATAAAAACGAACAAAAAAAGAGTTAGTAGAACACAGGCTGGGCAAACAGAGCTAACATTCAAGACAGCTGTAAGTTCTGTAACTTTCCTTATGGAGAAGATACTGCTTTATATCCTTAACAATTAATTCTCTGTTACCAATTAGTGGAAGGGCTTGTCCTCTGACCTTGCACTTTTTCTGGAAAATGTCTTCTTTCCTCCAGTCTCACAGTGTGTTTGACAGAATTAAATATGAGAGGTTTATCATGCGTGTCTTTTCTTACATGACTTGCAGGCGCTTGCTGGCTTTGAAGTGCAGTGCTTTGTACAAGCAGAAAAAGGATGACACCCCCCCCCCCACTCCTTTTGCTTTTTAGATGTCCACCTCACATCCTTAAAAGGGACTGAAGCAAGGGACAGTTGCACATCTGGGAAATAGTATTGTCCTCTGGCAAGGATCCTGCCCTTTCATGCCACCCTGGGTACCTGCTGATGAGCCCACTGGAGGGATGCATTGCTCTGGTCAAGGTTAGCCCAATCACACAGTCTTGCACCAACATGGATATGGTAAGGATAGTTATTCCCAGTAATCTTGGATGCATGTCTTTTTGCTTTATTCTTACATGTTGTTGTGAAATCTTTCTCTTTTGAACCATTTATAGAAAATGGTCCCACTTTCCTTAGTAAACAATGCAATGCTATGTTGTGGACCGCCCTCTGATTGGTTTCCCTGGGTTTGAGTTTCAGTCACACATTGACAAGAAAGGCCATGATGAATTGTTTGGACCAGGTCATCTTGCACACAGCAGATATGCCAGTGAGGACATGGTGAATTAAACCATGACATGGTGCTTTATTGCTTCCTAGCTGGACAAGGATGGCTTGGGCCAGAACATACTTGCCAAAACAATGTTGGGTGTTTTGTTGAAGAATTGTCAGTTAAAAAGTGATACCCAGCTGATGACTTGCGAAGTAATAAGTAAAGACACCCCAGTGCTCCTTTAGCATGTGCTCTACTGGCTTTTGTGGTTTACCACTGGGTGGCACATAAAGAAACATGTTCTAATGACATATGCATTTTATTGTGTTACGTTTTCAATCACTTTATTCTTAAACTTTCAAATATGTAAGGGAGGTACTCAGAATAAATCAAAAGGGGAGATTGAAGTCACTGGGTTATATTGTGGACTGATCTGGTAGAGCACACACTGCAACGTCAGTAGAGCAAATGCTAAAGTGGCACCCATACTTTCAGCCGAAGAGAGAAATGTCCCTTTTATATGTTGTTTTGTTCTTCTCCTTAGTTGTGGACAGCTGAACTAACCTGTTCCTTGTTGGTCTGACTTTTGTGCATATTTCATGCTCATCGCTTTAAGGTCTGGCCTCTTTCTAATCCTTTCTTTGTCCAGTGCTGTTGTGCTGGTCCGCTGCTAATCTTTAGCCTGTGTGTGGTGTTTGCATATTCTTCTCTTGCACAGGTTTCCCAATAATCCAAAAATATGCAGTTAGATGATTTGACCTGTCTAAATTGGCATTAATTTTTGTGTGCGTGCCCTGTAATGAACTAGCATCCTGTCCAGGATGTCACCTTCCATATTCCCTGTTGTTTTTGGAATAACCTTTGGGCTCAAGTGACTCTGTATTGCATAACCAGTTATGGAAATTGGATGGATGGATATATACATCCATGGTCAGCTGAAAGGTTTATAAATTAGATTTGAGGGTGAAATGTCAAGAGCAACAAGTTATGTTCTGATATATTGGTATAAAAGTACCCTCTACAGTGACCTAAGTAACCCAAGGGCTAACATAGACTCAGAGTATCACTTTGCCCAGTTTTTCTTGAAGCATAACAGTAATGAAATTGCTGAAATTCTAAGCTTTTATTCCAAGTGTGGAGTTTCAAACCGTGCCTGGATGCATTTGGTAATTAAAATGTGAATTGTGTTTGTGCAGCAGTTTAGGTAAAGCTTAGATCACTCGTGAAGGGCAGGCGCGTTTTCATTAAGTGCGGCATTGAGTGAAGGGCACTTTGGCTCACTTTTCTCCATCACAGAGTAACCATGCAGTATGACTCTGTGGCAGGTTGCGGAGTGGAGGTGGTCATAGGGTGGGACAGGGGTGAGAGTGGCCTTGAGACTGCCAACCCCAAAGAAACTTAACATTTATTGCCCAGACCTACAAAGTAAGCCTGACCTCTGGCCCTGTAAAAATACATAACTTTTAAAAGTCCATGTCAGGTGAGCCTCATCAATTATGACAATTTGATGGGCCTGGACCTTTCAAACTCAGGTCAACGTGAACATGCAGCAGACGGATTATTTCCTCGCTGTGAATGTACATGTGCTCACAGTCATCCTCATGTACTCTTTCTGGGGAAGAAGCAGCTCCTTGTAGCAATAGAGCCTTGTGGAGCTCCCCAGTGTGAATGTGTCAGTATGGGGATCCTATGACTGGAGCTGGTGCTCGAGAATCTCCTGCCTGGCCCTGGTCCTCTAAGAGCAGGCCCTGCTCTTCCAGGGAGTTAGAATGATGAGCAGGGAAGAGACAGATGGTATGTGATGCCTGGGATGGAGGGGAATGGTGAGCGGAGTGAGCGGGTTAAGAGGCCAGTGTGGAAAGCTATTTGTTACAAATTACAAATCAATGTGTATTTATGTGTTCATTCTGGCTGCTTAGCAGGCACTCTTCTGCAGAGCGTCCTTAAAATTCTGCACTTTCACCCGTTTCATACAGCTGTGTATTTATTGCAGCAGTTCAGCTTAAACGCCTTCCTCAAAGACTCAAAGCAGGGCCTCTCTTGGAGCTCAAAGGGGAAAACTGTAACCATGTGGCAAACTGAGATCAAATACACTGATTATCAATATCCTTTTTGTCAGCCTGTGTTTGATCTTGCATGACAAGACAGAGAGGCTTCTCGCTAGGCTTCTGCTCCTTTCCTGTGCCATTTTAATTACGTTCCGGTGCAGAATGTTGCCAGCTTTCCCTCTTTCTTCTCTGCCTTTTGTCGTGATTCCCCTGTTGACACGGTGTTTTATCGGAGACGAGCTTGCGCCGCTGATCATTTGTAGATCTTTTTCACAGTGGATCATGTGCTTTATGAATTTAAATCCAAGATATGGTGTGAACTAAATCCCCAAGCTAATGTGAACTTTGGAAATCTGGAGTGTCAGAACTGAGGGCACCCTTTTCTGTCTTTTAAAAACGTTTAGTTCTGTGGTCCTACCTTGGCTGCATTGGACCTACTCTCTTGGTCAGAAAGCTTCAGTGTACGTTGGTCTTGATTTGGCACTGCATGCTGAAGGCAGTGAAGATTAACTGCTCTGCCGAGGGGGTTCCAGTGGGGCATACCTCAGCACAGTTTTTGCTTGATTAGCTGTGAATGTGATACTCAGCTTTTATCCAAAACTAAGAGTGCTTTTTTGTCGCAAATTTATTGCTGAATATTGGTTGGCATCATCATGCACGCTTGTCAGCCGGTCCCTTCAAGAATCTGATTCTGCAGTGAGAGCTGTTTCTCATGTGCTCACTCTAGTGCACATTCTGCCTCTTTACTATTTTCAGAACTTGCTTTCTGTTGGACACTGAAAAATAAACAGAAGCCTTGGTGTTATTTATTTACTATCTTTATCAGTATGTATTTGTTTTTTACCAGTTTGTATATTGTGTAACGTTACATTTAAATCAGCCATTTGTTATGTACATTTTATAAGGTCTAAGTGTAGCTTTCTTGTATCATTCTTTATTCGTTCCTTTTAAAGATGAATATTCCTTTAAATAAAAAAATAAAACTCAGGTGCGTAAGATCTTTTGGATGCCATATGAACCAGCAGCAGTGGAGCGGAACACCACTGTTTGACCGAGAGAGGGAGCAATACAATCAAGCATTGTATATTGTTCATTTATTTCATTATTTGAATGGGTGTTATTCAAATGAAATGATCAGCCTCAACTGATCTTCCTTCCCCTGTGCAGAGTCATTAATTCTGATTCGCAGCTTTGTTTGTAGTCTCTTGAACACTGTAATTTGTAAAGAAAACTTGGCTCGCTACTCGTTAAGCACTGCGTCAGCAGGGGCATCAAGAGACTTGGAGGCGGAGCTGCAAATATTCTGTGCAGTTTGTCAAAACAAAATTCAGAAATGAAATAAACACTCAGCAAGAACAAACTCATTTCTGTGTTGAATAAGATCAAAAGCAGGGCTTCTGTTTGAGAGTATACCATATAAACTAATGACAGGCATGCAATATTTTAATAACTAAATGATTAACTCATTCCCCGCCCCTACTTTTATTATCAGCCTACCAACGTGTCTAGCATAAATAATAACGAAGATTTTTTAACTTGGGTAATTATCACATTCGGAGCCATGTCTTCACGCTTAGTTATTATAAAGGAATTGAAAATTTACAATTCAGTCAGAAATTACCATGTATGCATACAGATATACTGCTGATGTTATTTTGTGGTAAGTATGGCGTTCAGTGTTCAATCTTATTAAATTCCTGCATTAAAATTCTGGAAGCACAGTTGAATTTAACTTGTGTAGCTGTGGATGTTCTGATAATATTGCTTGCACATAGAGTATGGCTGAAGATCATTGATTCCTCAGTGAGACATCTGTCTTAATGGTAAAACCACTGAATAATCTTAAAGTATCCTAATAATTTGTTTTATTCATGATGTAGTGAGGTGTTATGAATAGTTTAACTACTGATTTGAGGCCCCTGTCCATCACTATGTGTAAGTAATTTTAGAACCTCCAGTAGTCAAGGACTCTGCAACCTCCTCATCTCTAACTTTGAAGATCTGTAACTTCATAAATGCTGGGCTCACCTGAATTGAGGCTCAGAATGATATTTTACATCTCCAGGTATTCTGAGAGTAAGACAATTGTGAAATTAAATCTAGTTTAACAGCTGCAACTTGGGACCAAGGAGAGAGAATGGTTCATAAATTTGATTTTGATCTTAATTGCTCAAGGGGGGTTTTACTTACACAAAAAAAAATGTTCTGAGGGCAGAATGATTGGTTCAGAGAGATAACCAATCAAATTGTCCTTAAAAAAATAATATATAGCATAGGTATAATCATCCCATCCAAGGATGACCTTGTCTCCTGTGTTTCCTGGCAGAGGCTCCAGGCCAAGGGCGTGGTTTGATTTCAACACTAGGGACCAAATCAGCCCCAAACCCTAAACACATACAGTCCACCTACAGTATTGGTAGGAAAATGAACCTACCATCCATATCGTAATCTATGCCCTTGTTCCAGGCTAACTGTGATCCTACTTTGGATAAACACTTAGAGGACTTGAGGGGGTTGACTCAGTGGGTAGCTGTTGCCTAACACCACCAGAACTGGGATTTGAATCCCATACCCTCTGTGCGTATGGAGTTTGCGTGTTCTCACCATTAGGTAAAGTGGTGCTTTTTTGTTGTGTGACTGTGCCCAGTAATGAACTGGCCTCCTCAGTACTCCTTACTCAGTATTAAATGGGATAGGCTCCTGGCTCACGGTGACCCTGTACTAGATAAGTAATTATGGAAGACAAGTGGATGGATCTTATATCTCTAGGAGATGTTTGGTGTACCTTTGATGTCTTTTTGTGATTCCAGACGATTCAGTTTTCCACCCAGGGAAAACTCTCAACTTAAATGTAAAAGCAAAGAACGTGCCAATAAATGTTGGTATGACTATTAGAATGGGGAGAACTAAAATAATCAGAGTCAGTAGCATTTGCTTGGCAAAGACCAGTATGTTACTTCCATTGCTACGCCACTCACTGTGGAGTCTGGGCGTGAATATTTAAACAGGGGACATGTATTGTCAATGAAGGAGGCCTTATCCTGCAGCTGTATACTTTAATGTGACCTTTTCAAAGACTTTAATGAAGTTTTCCCCACCCCTCAGGCTAACATCTGCTGGGTGTCTTTGAAAAAAATCACTGACTCACGAAAAGCTGTTTTTTGGTGTTTGATAGAAAATTTCAGGTTTACAGTCTCTTCTTTCTCCCAGCCATCACTTATAAATTTTATCCCTGTCACCCCCCCTTTTTAATGTTCTTGCTGTGGTTCATTTCTCTACTTTGCTTTTGAATGCTAGTATCTTCCTGTTTTGCTCATCTTAAAATTCCTCATAATCTCACAGGTTCACACAGCATTCATCTCCCATTCTCCATTTCTACTACAACCCCTGGTTACACCCTGGGGATAACATTACTCCAACTGCAACACAGCTTTCTGGCCAGAACAGGATGGCTCTCCTGCTGGTAGCAGGGTCGGCGCAAGAAAATTTGAATACTTGCTGCTTCAAAATGCCTTGCCCCTGCTTCATTCCCTACTCTGCTGGTCCAGTGTGAGTGTTGCAGTAAAATTTCACAGGAACACTGCAGACTAAAGCCAGACACAGAAGCTCAGTTCGGGGGCTCCATCCACTCCAGAGCTCAGGGGCACAATCCGCCCGGACCTCTCAAGCCGATCGTACTGTGATGGGTTGGTATTTTTCTTTCTCAGCCGTGAATCATATTTAATCGTTTTTGAAAATTGAATTTTTGAAGACGAGGAACTTTGTTTCTTTCAACTCGAGTTCATCTCAATTAGTGCTCTTTCACTTGGTGAAAGATGAAGGTCGTGCTGTGTTTTCACCTCCTTTGGCTGGTTGCACACAGTATAATCCTCTTAGCCCATCACTAGTTCAGACAAACGCATTTACTTCTGTTTGTAGCCAGGCGCTCTGGCATCGCTGCCAGTTGATGGATACAGCTTCTTATTGTTGTCTGTGTTGTGGTGGTCTGCTGGTCCCCAGGGGGTGCCGTGAGCCACATTGTCGAAGCTCTCTGGGTAGCGATGGGGCTGCTGAGAATTGGGGCTCCTGGGGCGCATTGGTTAGAGGTGAGGGTTGGCATGTGTACGTGCTCTATCAGTCCATCGTCTGCTTAAGTTAGGGCTGAACAATTTGGGGAAAAGATCTAATCTTTCTGACATATATTGCAATTTGATTTGCAATATTTTTTAAAAGTCAAGCTTAAGCTTAGTGCGTAATAGACATTACCACATGAGATACCATCAAAATATGAATTGTCTATATTCTAATGCAAGGATGAGAACTTGAAAATGTGAATTGCTTCCAACATGTTTATTACTTTTTTATATTAGCAGAGAACAATCAAACATGAAACAATTATCACAAAAGCTGTGAATGTGTTAAGTTAAATGAAGTAATAATAAAAATAAAACAATTTCAGTAAGAAAAAAACAATAGGGATCCTGCAGCTAACACTGCTTGTACTCCTAACAATAGGACCTTTCTGTAAACAATCTCTGACCATGAAATAGGTAGGTAATTCACTTACAGCTCAGCAGAGGAATCAATATTTTTTCGCACTGCAAATGTATAGTTTTCCTTGGGTTTCATGTGTATGCCATTTGTGGGCGAATACGCAGTCACCTTGGGCCACCTCTGTTTAGTGAGAATGACTGGCACACGAGGAGCACGGCCCTTCTGATTGGTGAGAATGACTGACACACGAGGAGCACGGCCCTTCTGATTGGTGAGAATGACTATCACTCATGGAGGATGGCATGAATTTCTAAAACTATCCTCGTGACAGTTTTAAACCCTGGATTAGACATGCTGTATAATGCATATCCTAAATCACAGCCTTTGTGATTTGCTAATTTTATTGTGTCTAATCGCAGTTTCGATTTGAAATCGATAGATTGTTCGGCCCTAGCTTAAGTGATCTGAAGTTGCCTGCTGGGCTTTTCATATTCATTATTCATTATTGTGCCCAAGTGTTTAAATAAGCTGGTCATGTCTTTTTAAAACATTCCCAGTTGATTCTATTTGTTTCTCACTATGGAAAAAAACAGTGGCCGCAAAGTATCAATAGTATATGTGTTTCTCTGTAATGATGTGCTGGGTGGCTGGCAGAGTTTAAATGGGAGATCATAAGTAGGGAATTTTAGCCCTAGTTTCTAATGATTGACTACCTCATGTCTCACCTTCTTTATGGTGGAGAAGCTCAGCTCCTGACCAAAAGGTTGTAGGGTGAAGTATAGCTGAAATAAACACAGCATCGTAACACCCAGTGGGTGGGATTGCTGCAAGCTCTCAATCGCCAGCTGGTTTAACCTGGTAAGAACCAATAAGGTAAACTAACAGAACCTAGGAAGAACTTGCCCTGGCTGACAGAACACAGTAATCCTTTATATCTCCCAGACTGAAGGCTCTACCAGTACCTTATGGTGTCCTCTGTAAACAGTGTGCAAAATGGGGGTAATATTGTAAGACCTGTAAATCATACTGGATAAATGCGTTTGCTAAGTACAGTACAGGCAGTCAATGGTTTTCACTCTTGGATGGGACCCAGTTCACTGGATGATTTTAGTGGAAAGTGATTCTCATTTTCTCATAGGTATTCATTCAAGTGTTTGGGTTTACAAGACTAATGGCTTCACGAAAATAACCTGTTTGTTTCTTATTTGCTTTTAGAATTATCTGTATTGCCATTAGTTCATGCAAAACAACACTGAACGCTAAAACTAATTAAATGATTCCTGAAAAACCTCTTGTTTTTACCCTGAGCAAAATTCTATACCCTATGCTTTGTAAGCTTTTCTTCAAATGTATGAAAAATGGCCATTTCCTTTATTTTTCCTTTATTTTGTTGTGAGTGTTTTTAAGTTGTGGTTTTTATTGGGTTTGGTGTTTTTATGAAAGAGAAAAGGCCGTCAGGCAGTGAAATCAAACAAAATGAAAGAAATCATTTTTAACAGAATTTTCCCAGCTTTTTGATGTGGCTGCTGCGGCATTGTTTTCTTGGCATGATGGAAATGAGGGTCAACTTGGAGCGCTTCCGAGAATTTCTGAATGGAGATGTGAGGGAAAGGGAAAGGCAAAGAGGATGAAGTGACTGGATTAACGTGTGAGCGGGTAACGGCCTTTCGGTAATGGAGTGACTCTTTTCATCCTGCGGCTGCAAACTTTAACTTGTTTGCATCCCTATCTGCATTACTAGTGGTAATGGAGATAATGATGGGTCACCAATCCTAGAGGGTCACCTGGGATTTCCAGCAGCCAACCATCCTTTAGATGAGGTAGGGCCTATTAGTCCCAGGCTGCCTGAAGACTGTGGAGACCTCGGTCCTGAATATGTCATATAGGGCTGTGCAATATGACGATATGTATAGGATGATGAGATAAAAACGTCTATCGTTTCTTATTATGCTCTATCGTTTATTTCGTAATGTCGTAATGTCACAAAATACACTGTCTACAGCAACATTTTTTCATCATTTGAATGACAGTTTGCAAGGTTACATGTATCATGGGATGTGATGCTTCTATGGAAGTTAAGTTTTTATTGGACTTTATTATTTGTAACCCACAAAAGACAATCCACAAATATTTACCATGATCCACAAATATTTAATTACAGTGGTACCCTAGAACAAGAACTTAATTCGTTCCACAAGGCTGGTAGAGTTGCAATTTCGTCAAGGTCCAAGTCAATGAATTTAATCCGTTCAACTCCCAATTGATTGCCTGTTTAAACATATCTACCTACCTAATGATAAAAAGCATTAACAATCAATATAAAACTATTACACAAACGAAAAAACACACATACAAAAGAAAACATGAAATAAACGACAATCCCACACTCCGAAGCGAGAGCAGACACACGTGCACCACCTTCAAGTCTCACTGTAATTTCCGTTTTAAGTTCTACAGTCACTCTCACTACTGTCCTCTTTAGTTTGCTGCTACCACTGCTCACTTTCTTAGGGGGCATTATTACTGTATCACCTAATGTACTGTAGATAAAACACAAAAAAATCACACTCAATACAGAAACACAGGTTTTGCATGTTGAACTTGGTCAAGATGTACCATGAGACTGAGAGCCATTCATAGGTATCAGCATCCCAGTATAGGTCTGTTTGCCTTTGTTTCAGCCCATCAGAGACACGTACAAGTACAGTACAAGTTTTAGCAGGATTGGTTTGTTTTGTTATGTTCCAAGTTTTGGTTTCTCGACAGACCCATTCGATGTCTGAGTTGGTCGAGTTAAGAGGCATTCGAGTTCCATTAAGTTTCTACTGTATTTTAAACTCCTTTTTGCTTGATAAATATTGCAATGACTATTTTAAAAAATTATATTTTTCCAGTACTAATACAGCTCAGGTGCTGTCTGTGTTAATCTGAATGACAGATATTCTTGTCCAAAAATGTGTTTGATTTTTGTTTTTAAAAGGTGCTGCATTTACACTGAAAATAAGTTCTGTAGTTGTATATATTTTGTTTCTATATTTGTAGATTTTTTTCCATATTTTACAACTTGGGACTCATTGTTTTTGCTCTGGGACTCATTGATTTGGCTATGGGACTTGTTTTAAAACATGTGAGTCTTTGGACTCATTGTCAGTAATTTCTAGATTAATCTTTGTTTGCATAGAGGCTTATCGACATCCTTAGCCTTTCTATGTTCATCTGCAAAACACTTCCAAACGGTAGTTTTGCGCTTTTTTTTTTTTTTTTACTAAAGCAGCTTGCGAAGTGCCTTCAACTGCAGCATACGCCATGCTTAGCCAACTTAGTATATGTGTGTTAACCAGCGCGAATGCGTTCAGCAGCTATGAGGAGGGGAGGGGCTGCACGAGTGTGTGCGTGCGCCTGCCTGCACGCGCGCCTGCCCTGTAGTGGTGCTGTGTGAAGTGTGGCGAAAGAGGTGGAAACCGCACTGTTAGTATCAGTAATGGTGAAAATGAGTATCTAATCTGATACTAATTTTTAATATCGATTAGTATCTGAGAATCGATTTTTGACAACCCCAGTGTTTCATTATTTTCAACTCCAGCGTCAGCTATATCTTCCGTTTCTGATCTTTCGCGGTACATTTTTAGAGGTGCAGCAGTGATAAAAGTCACCCCTCAAACAATTTCCAGCTGCGCCACTTTCTGAACGTGGTATATCTATTTAAACGAGTATTGCGGTATAAGAAAAATTCATATAACAATAATAAAAAACGGTTTTCGGTATGAACCGGTATACCGCCCAGGACTAGTATAAACCATCCCTAAGAGCAGCCTGAGGCTGCTGTGTCCTACTGAAAAGCTTCCTACATACCTATTCATGCATTGCATTACCAGTAACCTGGTGTTGCATCTTGTTGATGGGGGCGAGTGTGTTTGCACATGGACTTAGACTTTTTTGTACCAACAGAGAAAAACATAGTTTTCACAGATTAATTTTATCTATATCTATCTATCTATCTATCTATCTATCTATCTATCTATCTATCTATCTATCTATCTATCTATTTGTTTGTTTATTTATTTTACAATTAATCCTGTAGTACATCTTCCAATGCTCAGCAGAGACCTCCTGTCATGTGTGTGCTGTCAGACACATACAACTTTCAGTCTCAGTCTTTGTTGGGTGGTGTAACATGCTTAGAGGAAAGTGTTACTTGCCTTGTTCCTCTGCAAGCACCATAGGTGTCCAAACTTCAGTAGAATAGGAACCCAGCTGTCTGAACCCACCCAATGAAACCTGAGACATCTTGTGCTCCCTGAATCTCCACTTGGCTGAGATGGAGACTGGAGACTCAAATCTGAGTCTCCCGCGTAAGTTGCTTTTCGTTCTGTGCTGAGGCCTTTTTGTTTTTCTGGGTTTTCCTTGGAAAGGCAACAAACACACCTGGAAAGAATCAGAAGCCTGTGAGAAGCACACGTGCCAGGTCTGAAGTGTCCTGCATTATCAGCTCGGGGAAACTGGGTCAGGCATTGTCTGGAGGCTGGCAGGGTTCCACCCTGACTGTGTTCCCTGGCCGAGGAACTGCTGCCAGGCCAGTTCACTTCCATGCAGACGCACCCTAAGCCATAGGAAAGTGCGCATGTGGCTTCAAGCACCTCTTACATTGTTCTTGCGCCAGCTCCTGTGCCAACTCAGGGCTCAGCTGCCTTGCTCCAGCACCCAGAAGATGCCTCCCCTCCATCTCTCCACGGTTCAGCCTCTTCCCTTTGATGTCTGCATCTTGAGCCCAATGCTTATTAAACTCCTGGTCACTGTGTTGTACTGTACTATTACCACTCAGCCCTTATCCGTAGCTGATGCGTTCTGTCAGACCATGTGATATCGTGGAGAGTGTCAGGTCACATGACATCTGCCCTGGAATTTAACTGGCCACTTTGCTGTGATTTATTTATCGTACTGAGTACACTTTTATCACGTTTATCAAACACAATAAACTGCTTCATTGTTTAAACATGGCAGGGGGGGCAGATTTGCCAGATGGTTCGTTTTCATTAGAAAGAGGCACCGGGGTCAGGACTGAGCTGCCTCCAGGTGTCGTATGTCATTCGTCTGTGTTTTTTAATTTATTAAAGGATCCCATTCAACGTGAGGGCTCCCTGCTGGATCGCTACTGTCAGTTATCAGTCAGTAAGATGTGTGTCTGCTGAATGGGGAGCGACACAGGGTCTGTAAGATGGAACGGGGAGTTTATTAACAACCTTGGGATATAACAAGCTGGCTGAGCACTGCCAGCATCCAAAGCAGCCACGTCAGCGCTAATGAAAGACTAACTGACAGGAAAAAGATGGAGTGTACTTTTTACAGAAGGCTGCTTTATATCCTAAACAATTAATTAATTACAGGTGTGTTGCCTGACCTCAGCCCTTCCATGTCCCTCTTCACATCGCACACAACCCAAACAGACCTGCATCAATGCCTGCTTGAAGTGTATTGTGGGGATCTTGTTTTCAATGGCTTGAACAGCATCTTCTGAAAAGAATTGTCCTAGAAGACAAAAAAAGTCTGAGGTTGTCTGGTTATATAACAGCATGGTGAAGCAGTTATAATAATATGTTATTAACAATAGATTTTATGCAGAATGTATGTGAGCCAGATAATTTTGCATAATTTTTAACATGGCCTCCTGAGAAAATTTACTTCTTGAACTGATTTTAAGCTGCACAGAAACAGCCTGAAACATTTTTTAAGGGTTGACTAGTGAAATTAACCTTTTTTCTCCTTTTTTCTCACCTGCTGGTACAGATCATGCAAATTAACCCTGCTGATTGGCCACAGCATTGCTTCCACTTGTGAGAGACATCTGTGTGAAGTATAGATTCCCCTCAGCTATTAGAAATGCACAGATTAGCATAACCCTGCAAAGACGAGCAGACTGAATATTAGTATATCAGAATAAGCTTTTCAGTTCATATTGTGTGACGTAACTACCTCACTATAGCAAGCAGGTTAAATGGTCAGATTTCAGCACAGTGGCATTGTGGGTAATAGTGTAACCTCACATTTTAAAGGATGTGGGTTTATTTGATTCCCAGTCTAGCTCTGTGTATCTGTGTGGGGTTTGTCTGGGCTTTCTCCTGTCATCCAGTATCCAGTTGTCCTGTAAGAAGTTTGCTCTTTAGATACTTTCCCAATAAAGTTCCAGAACCTAGTTCCGAGTTCCTGGGCTGTTTCGACAGGGAACTTTTGTAGCTCCTGGTCACTTTTGTGTGTCACAGGAATTGTGACCTTTGTATTAAATTAGCAAGGGAGATGTAAAAAGCTCATACATTACACTTCTGAAATAGGTTCATATGAAACTACAGCACCACCCTAAAATAGTGGAGGATAAAGTCGTTTTGTTAGTTGTTAGTTAGTTATTGTGTCCCCAGTGCTTTGTCACACAGGACAGAGCATTTTATTTATTCAGCCCACAACATGTTTATAATTTTCTATTAAATCTGTCCAGCAGATTGATGTTTCATTTTCCACAGAATGAAAAAACAGTGTAATGTCAGACCACTAATAAGTGCTGGCAAGTTTTACCGCCGGCACCAGTGATATTGGAGAGAAGTATATTGGTTATCGATCAAATTTTCCAATACAGAAATATAGAGATGCATGCAAAAAAGGTTTTCGTTAATACATTTATTGTAACTGTGATACAAAAATAATTCTGTCTGCTCAGTTTTTGCTCCACTACTTCTGTCTCTTTTCCTTGTGTAGCTTCTAAGTTAGCACCGGTGCTTGTGGTTAACCAGTCAGCAAGTATATTGGTGTAAGACCCACCCTAGTATTTTTGGTCAAGCGAAAAGTACCTCCTCTGGTGTAGGGACTAAAGAACTGTTCAGGAACTCCCTCTGAGGAACTACAGTTGGGCAGAGTTCCTGCAGTGATGGACGGGCATTTCATCCAGTGTTCCCTGCCTCATGTCCTGTGCATCTGAAGATTGGCTCCAAGTTCACTGTGACCCTGCTTTGGGTGCGTGGTTATGAAAACTGGAAGTGTGCATGGAGTTTTGAAAATTTATGGCATTCTAAACATATAGAACAGGGGATGGAGATATTGCTTGAACATTCTGGCAGGTGATAAGGAGACTGCAAGGCCTTGTGAGGTCTCTTTATTGTGGCTATCTTCTTACAGGCATGGAAAGGTATTTGTGCACTAAGAAGCTGCATCACAGTAGATTATACCCACCCCACTCTGACCCTGATTATATCTCAGCAGTGCCTGGTCTTATTTACCACAGAGACTACATGGCCATACACATACTTCTCATTTCAGCAGTGGAGGTGGATATTTATCATGGAACACTTACATGTCGTGGAATATAGGTTGGGGGGGAGCATCTCTTGCCCTCCCTCTTGTGTCCTTGTCCTTTTAAGTCCCAGAACTTAGGTTCAAGGTACCAGTCTACAAAATATAAGGCTTACATGGAGAATCAATACCTCTCCCCCCGTTTGTCCCACTGATATGTTCCTTCTTGTAACTGTGTCAGCTTTACTATGACCTCAGTGCTCACAGATTCTGCATGACCATTATTGGGGCATTATGCCCCCCCCTACCTAAATAGGATGAAGGAAAGTGAAGACATCTGAGGTTTGAGTGTGGCATAGAGAGTATGCATCGATGCTGGGTTTTTTACACAGGTGGGAGCACAATAAATTGCTCATCATTTCTGATAATCTTCTTCTGCTCTGCTGTCTACCATGCATGCACCCTTGACATTAATGTCATAATTTATCGTGATTCTAATGGATGAGAGACTCCACTTGCCCATTGTCATTATATTACCCTCATTTATTTTCTGTTTCCTGCTAATATGCAGAATTCTATGTAATAAAAAGAACTCCTTCATGCTTGGAGACCACTCACCTCCAGGTAAACACAGGCAGTTGTAGTGCTGGGAATATAGAAGCTGAGACTCTTGCTAAAAATCTGGAACATTTGGGGCAGCCCGGAGTGTCTAGTGAAAATTGGGGGACTAAAGACAGATGGTGAAGCATGAAAGCTGTAACCTTAAGAACTGGGTCGTACTGTGATGGGTGCTGCAGGGGGTTGATTCCTTCTGCTTTTCTCCCAACCTTGTACTGATAATCATTACGATTCTTGCTCAAGCCAACCCGGGAGGGGTGGAAGACTTGAACACACCTCCTATCTTGTGTGTGCTGTCAGCCACTCGCTCCTTGTCACTGTACGCGCTGTGGGCTTTATCACACAGTGAAATGCACAGGGAGGAGAGAGTCACTCGCTTGATTCTGCCCACATCCTCATAGGTGCCTGGCCAGAAGCACACACTACTGCAGATCGATGAGTGAGGAATCCAACCGGATAATCCGCTGGCCAGAACATGGGCCAATTTTGTGTTTTCCTGACCTTCTCGTTAACTTGGGTCCATGTCCAGATTCTGACACCTGCAATTTTTGCCCCAAGCCCACACCTATGTTATGCACTCAGTTTTTTTTTAATTCCTTGTTTTTGTTTGGCCCGTTACTGTAACCCTAAAAACAAAAATCCTGACCCAAATAAAATTCCAGTTCCTTCTGCTGTCCCCAATACCATGTGGTCCTTCTTGCCATCCAGAAATACAAGAAATATTTATGATACAGTCAAGTTTCCACAAGCTCGAAAAATGTCTCAATCTTGTCAGATTTTGGTAAAAATTGTGAGCTAAAGCCAGGAAGTTTTGACTGTCAAAGTATTAAGAGGCCCTGCTGAAGTTTTTCTAAAACTGACTATGAGCCTGGTGCTTCAGATCCACAGGACATGAGGACTGCAGGTTGGAACCAGGTGATTTTATTAGCGCCCACAGGATATTTCAGCCAGGGTTACCGAACAACATACAAAAAATAGTTTTTCTCTCAAATCTGCAAAGCCATTGGAGCCAGGCTCTCCTCCTTTCTGACATACTGCAAACTTGCATAACCTTATAACCTTATTAAAGTGTGCAGAAGAGTGTTTATACTAACCTTATTCCTCCCCAGAAACTTCCATGCCCTACCTGTGTTCCTACTGACCATTCAGAAGCTTGGTGTTGAAGCTCATTGCATTTTACATTTACATATTTAGCAGGCAGTTTTGTCCAAAGCAACAAACAAGCGAGGTAAATGGGACATTGAAGACATTCATGCTGTCACAGAATCAACTAGGCATAAGTGCAGCTAGGCTGAGCTGACAATGAATGCCCAGGTATACGTGTAAACAGTTTTGGAGTAGGAGCTACTCAGCAGCTCCACAACTACACATATATCTGTTAACAAAGTGTGAACCTAATAAGACTACTCAAGTAAGTGAAATTCAAGGAACATTCAGGTTACTAGAGGAACTTATGGAACAGATGGGTCTTATGGTGTTTCTTGAAGGTAGAGAGGGAGTCTGATGACTGAACATGTTTCTGCATCTCATTCCACTGCTGCGGAACCACACTGGGGAACCACCTGGGGTGACACTTCTGTCCAGGGACCGGTAAGCCGGCACCAAGAACTTGAACTTGATCCGAGCACCAATAGGGAGGCAGTGAAGAGCGATACAGAGGGATGTGATGTGATGGTCTGACTGAATATCAGACGCACTGTTGCGTTTGAATCATCTGCTTTGGTCTTATAGCACAAGCTGGTAGACCTGCCAGTTGAGAGTTGCAATAGTCAAGTTTTGGCATAACAAGTTCCTGGACTAGAAGCTGAGCTGCATACTGAGACAAATGATCTTCTATATGTTATACAGGGTAAATCTGTTACTAAAGTGTGGATGTGATGTGATGGGGAATGATAGAGCTGTTGTGGAAAACAATATGTTCAGTCTTGGAGAGATTAAGCTGGAGGTGATGGTCCCTCATCCAGGCTGCAACGTCAGCCAGGCATGCAGAGATCCGAGCATAGACAGTGGATCAAGTAGATTGGGATGTCATCAGCATAATAGTGGTAGGACAAACCATGAGACTGGATGATCTGACCTAGAAAGGTAATGTAGAGAGACCAGAGGAGAGGACCAAGGATAGAGCCTTGGGGAACACCGGTTGTTACCTGATGTAATTTTGATACTGCTGCCCCTCCAAGCCACTTGGAATGATCTGTCTGACAGGTATGAGCCTCACTTAATCTCACTTCTCAGCCATTTTTTAGTGGCACCATGTTGATGGAAAATCATTTGCATGTGGCCAAAAAGGTTGAATCTCTTGGCCTTCATTCCATACTCCAAAATCCAAACCTTTATTTTAAAGGTTTTAGCAGGTCCAACTTCCCGTGATGCACCTGTTGTGCTGTCTGTGCTGTCTGTGGTGCAGAAAACACATTCAACTTCTGCCACCCTGTCGCATCTGCGACATTAAACTGTCAATTATCTGTCCCTCATGTGAGGCCAGAGCAAAACTGAGCACCCACAAGCAATTTAACAGTTTGTTTCCTTTGATAATAGTACAGGCAGCCTGGGGGGGGTCGTTGTGAGGAGCTGGACAGTGGAGCCACGGGCTACACGCAACACCTCACAGCAAGAGAGCATCCCAAGATTAATGGATGAGATGCCTCTGGAAATAATTATTCTCTGTTTTACTTGAGCACAACGCCTCCATGTAGATGAACCTTCAGTGCTTCACGACTGTATTCCTGTCTAGCTGATCGAACCATAGAGACCTACCAGAGTTTGTATCTCCTCCCATCAGATCCCTGTTCCCTCTGTGTAGAGGTTGTTTGGATCATTATTACATCGCCACCACTTTTTTGCAAAAGATACGTTGTATCTTAATTAATGGAGGTGAAGATTATGCCGGATACAGGTTAATTACTTTTATCTGGGGTACAACAGCAGCTCTAGGCTCTCCTGGGGCTGGAGCCCCTCACCTTGGGATTATAGGTCTGTTAATTTTAAGTGTCCTATTAGCTGCCACCCCATAATCATGTTTTTCCAGCCGCATTGCTGGAATAGCGGAACCCCCCCCCCCCCGGAAATGTCCTGTAGCTTGAAACACGGTAATTAAGACCTGTTACATGTGTGACAGATGACAATGCCTTAAACAGACACATCATTTTTTGTCGCTCTCTCTAGTGACCTGTCACTTTGGGCGCAATTCCTCTTGATTAATTTTCCCTTTGGTTTCCCTGGGTGAGCTCAGAGACTCCTGTGCTACAATGAGTGACAGGCACACACCCTCCCCCACCCCCAAGGAGAATATGGAGGATAATGGTCTTCGTACTTGACGGCGCCCTTCTGTTGTGCCAGCATGATACACTGCTGTGTGTGTAGCCCACCTCGGCGTGGCATGTCAAGGCAGCGAGAGTTTTTATTTCCCATAAGATAGCTGGCAGAAAGAGGAGGGGGTGGAGCCAATGTTGCCTGCGGTGCGGCAAAGACGGACGCCTCAAGGTTCTACCATGTCACACTTTCCCACTTCGATCCACAAGTGCTCATTTCGGCAAGGCAGCCTTAGTTATTAGCCCAAATATGCTGCACCTTCAACCCAGTTCAACACCAGGAAGCTAATACCTGTCTACTAAAACTAGTTCTCTACCCAGTAAGAGAGCAAAAAAAAACACATCACTGATACACTATGGCACTGTGTTCAGAATTCACTGGGAGTGTGCATGGAGAGTGGCATGGCGCTGTCACATGTTCAGGGGAACTTTGATGGGACTGCACTATTTTAGGCCATTTTAAATATACAATGCATGGAATATTCAGTATCTTATTTATTATTCCAAAGCACGGACTGAAGACATGAAAGGATTTAAGAGTAAGACATCCATCTTCAAGAAGCATGACACATTTCTGGGCAATGAGGGTTCCCAGGCTTATCCAGGGTTTTTGTTATTTTGTCAGCCTCTGCCCAACAGCAGACATGTCGATCTTCCGAGCTGTCAAGGGGGAGGGACGGGAGGAGGAGAACTTAAAGCAGAGTGTCTCCTATTGTCTGGCATTGTCAGGTACAGTCACTGTCACCACTGAATCCCCGCCTCCCCCAAAATCGATCTCTGAACCCTCACACCTCCATCTTCTGCCCACTCCCCCAGCTCCTGTCAAACCACTGGCATTGAGACAGCTGTTGATCACGGTCCTATCCGTGCACGTTCTCACCAGGAGAAATGCCTCCACCATGTCTGCTTCTGCCTCTGCCTCTTGCCTCAGTCAGGACCCCAAGGCTAACCGACAACAACACTAAACTGAAGGCAGGAAGGACATTGATTCATGTTAACATGAAAAGCATTGTGCAGGTGCATCATGGGAAATATTATTTCTCCACCCCAATAACATAAACACGTACCAATTTACAACTATACACACTTCACAAATCTGGATAGATTAGAACCTGTTTGTCATGTGTTTCTTAGTACAATGAGATGCTTACTGTCACGCCTCCTGCAGACTGACAGTTAGCAGGATCTTAACAAAGAATAACAATCAGTACCAGTAATGAATTTCTCCCAGGATCGATGAAGTATTTCTCTCTATCTATCAGACAGTAATGGCAACAGGAACAGCAGACAATAAATAACACCTAACCTTAAACTGCACTGAAGAATAACAAAATAACAGGGAAAAAATTGTATCAGGAAAACAGATTGTTTGAGTCATGAGTGGTAGTGATAAATTGTGTGTCTTTGGTGACCTTATACAGACAGTCCTGCACTTATGATGGGGTTAGGTTCTGATAACCAACTCCTATGTCGATACTGAAACCAAGTATGTCCTCTGCTAGGACTTCACTTTTTATCTGTGACTCAAAAAACTTATTAAGGTTAATTAATGTACACATTTTTGGATCATGGTCTTAAGTACAATGAGTTGTAATTTACCTGTGTTGTAAGTGGTGGAGTACCTTTATGCCACAATTCCGTGGAGTAACTTAAGGTTTAATACTTCAAGGATAAAAAGCATCAGCCCTCCAGGAACCTTTAACTAGTTTGTTTCATATTCAATTTCTCAACCTCAGAAAGTCAAAAATTCATTCTTTTACTCTCAAATTTCTGGGCTGTCACAAGATTTTTTTTCTGTGACCATTGAGAATGTGCTCATTATGAGTTTGAGTGCTCTGAAGAAGAGAGGAGGAGTCCTAAAAGCTTTCAGTTGGTACATTAAATTGCTTTGCTAGTATATTAATGCAGCTTGTAACGTCTTTCGTTTACACGTAGATATTTAACTGGAGTAATTTAATGTAGGAATGTTTCTAAGATCAGAAGGGCTCTTACTGGGAGCTGACCTGTTGACCTGTTACATTATGAGGCCACGCTTGAGCCATGGCTGAGCAGAAAACACTGCTGGAATTAACCAGCTTTGGTTAATAGTGGAGGAAATAATTGATACAGAACAAATCAGCACAGAAAAGTTGTGAAGGGAGCATCCTGGTTGCAACATGGTATGAGCAGTGAGCTGGGTGCAGCATTCACACATAATTAGGAAGGCGGCTTTAGTGCCGGAAGATTGATCATCACCCCAGAAAGCCCAGAAACAGAGAGGCTGCCTCACCTCATTTGATCCGGCTTGTCGGCATCAGTGCTGGACTCAGTCCAGGCGCGTTTGCTGGGCAGTGTGTAAAGCTCTGTGTTTATCGCTCTCATCTTGACTCCGCTCATGCACACTGAGCACTGACTGCCCTGCTTCCCCCCAGAACATTACTGTTACCGTTCTCATGATTCATTCTCCTCCTGTGCTTCACCACCAGCTTTATTTCTCCAAAATGGCCTGGCTCTGTTTTTTTTTTTTTTTTTTTTTTTGACGCTAATGTTTTTCAGTTTTCTAAAATAAACCATTTCTGTTTGTAATATTATCCATCTAACATAATACGTGCAGTAAATGTAACCGTAATGCAATATTCGCTGCAGAAACTTTGCCAAATTTACTTTGATTTTTATCATGTTTTTATTGTTGCATGTACAGTGCATTCAGGAAGTATTTAGTCCCGTTTACCTCTTCAGAATTCATTTTTATTCATCATGGCTTGGTTTTTGCTCTGATATACATTGTTAACTGTGGGACCATTGTATAGACAGTTCTGTGCCTTTTCAAATCAGGTTTAATCAATTAAATGAACCATTGGCAGACAATGAATGTCACATCCTGCCCGCCACCTCTGCCTGACACTCCTGATGGGGCCCACACCCTCCTCACGTGGCCTGATGGGGCCCACACCCTCCTCACGTGGCCTGATGGGGGCCACACCCTCCTCACATGGCCTGATGGGGGCCACACCCACCTCACGTGGCCTGATGGGGGCCACACCTGATGCTTGCTGCTCCTCCTTAATCCATGTATTTAAGTACCTCTTTGTCTCATCATGGCTACTCTGCTCAGTAACATTGCTCCTCTTGTTAGCCTGTGTCCTTCCTCACTGTAGTCCTCTTGTTTTGATCCCACATGGTCCTGCTTCTTTCTAGTCCCTGTATGTTTAGTTATATTTTAGTAAAACCTCTTTTGGTTTGTCAGACACGTCTGCCTTTGAGTCTTTCGTCCCTTGTAAGGTACTTAAACATTTCAGAGATGAATAATAGAAATGGAGTACATCTGAACTTCATTTCAGTTGTCATAGGAAGGGGTCTGAATATTCATGTTAATGTGATGTTTCAGTTTTTTATTTTGCATTGTCATTAAGGAGTATTGATAGATTGATGAGGAAAAAATTTATGTAAACAATTTTTTCATCAAGCTGCAACATGAAAAAATGTGGGAAAAGTGAAGGTTACAACAAAAAAGATTTTTGATAATCTGTCCAAGAACCAAAATGCTCCTATGCATTTTTATGAAAGTGTCTAAATATTGTCTAAATAGTATTTTTCAGCCCTTTAACATCCATCCCCAGAGTATTAAAGCAAAAAACACCAGTCAGAACCACCTGGTAACTGAAAATGCCCATCTTCGTAAAGAGAGAAAAATAATACAGGTATTAAACTGAATGACATTATAAAACAGCAATCTGAGCACGAGATGAATGAATGAGCGGCTCGCGGGGACGCTCGCGCTGCCAGCCGCCATATATCTGTGGTCTCGAAATGTATAGGGCTATTATTGTAGCAGAATTATTTGCAAATGTATATAGAGTCGTGTGACTGTATCGCAATGCATGTGTGCGTAATCAGATTTGTAAATGTGTAAAAGAATTTGCAAATGCGTACTGAGATTTGCAAATGTGTACAGTAATCTGTAAATGTGTATGCAGAACCCGAGTGCGTAATCAGATTCGTTTGCGTAATGAGATTTGCAAGTGTACTGAGATTTGTATGTGTGTAGACAAATCTGTAAATATGTACATAGGTATTAATGGCTAAAAAAATGTAAGTATTTTGCTCCAAGAGCTGTATTTACAGACAAGTGATCAGTTACAACTCAGGCGGACCTCTCAATGTGTTGTCTTTTTACAGGTGATTTTTGCTACACTTCTGCTGCTGCGGATCTGCAAATGCAGGTGGTTTGTCTGGGTGTGGAGGTTTTGAGGGCTTAGGGCTTAGCGCGGTAACACCCCCAGTCTTTTGAGGGCTTAGGTATGGAACACAGTCAGGGTATAACCCGTGAGACAGAATACCTCTCCACACGGAACGCTGAATGATATTTCTGAATTATATGCTGAATTATATGTCTGACTTGGAACATATTAAGTTAAAATGGACAAAGTAGCCAGGGCCAGAGTAGGACTGAATTTTTAACCGGGATTTCTGACACCATGTTTCGATAAACGTGACCATTATCTAGGCTATTGAACACACATTCTTACAAACAACAAGCTTTAATTTTGCATTCAAACATATTTTAGCATATCAGACAAAACAATAGACCTGTAGGTTAAAATTTTCACAAATTTTGAGCTTCAGTGGTTATGATTAAAAGCCGAAAAATTATTATGTGGCATCCAATATAATTCAATATCATTACAGATTGAACCGTTTGCCCTCGAATAGGAAGGATTAGCGTAGGTATACCTAGTACTGAAGGACCTTTTTAATATGTACACTTGTACCGTGTTGATGCGGAATAAAAATGCATGTTTTTTAAACGCGTATCTTTATGCTGTCCAAACGTTCATATTGTTTTACTGTGTCTAGTGGGTGAAAACAAAGTGTGGAGACAAAGGGGAAAAAATCCGTGTGGAGAGGTATTCTGTCTCACGGTTTATACCCTGACTGTGTTCCATACATAAGCCCCCAAAAGACTGGGACTGGGACAGCGCTAAGCCCTAAGACCTCAAAACCTCCACACGAATTTGCAGATCTGCCATGGCAGAAGTGTAGCAAAATAACGCGTAAAAAGACAGCCAATTGAGAGGTCTGTCTGAGTTGTAACTGATGACTTGTCTGTATATAGGCCTACAGCTCTACTTTATAGCCTTTAATACCTATGTACATATTTTCAGATTTGTAAACACACGTACAAATCTCAGTACACTTGCAGATCTCATTGCGCATACGAATCTGATTACGCACTCAGATTCTGAATACACATTTACAGATTACTGTACACATTTACAAATCTGAGTACACACTCACGGACTGAGATACAGTCACACAACTCTCCATACACATTTGCAAATAATGTTGCTACAATAACAGCCCCATAGAAATGGTCGTAAAGTTGATCAGTTGTACAGTAAGCTGCATAGGTTGTAAGTTGACAACGGCCTGTAGTATTTTTTTAACGATGTAGCATTTTGCCACACTACATCACTCTTTGTAAAAAATAAGTTGTTACTGGAAAAGCTACAGTGTTTCAAAAGTGGTTGTGCTACTAAGTGTTTAGTTGGTAGTGTCGTTAATTGTAGTTAGCTGCTCCCCAGCACTGTCTACATGACATCAGTAGCCTGTTTGTCAAAAGCAGCAGCTCTCGCCTCAGCCCATTGGTGCTCATTGTTCAAAGGCACGAATTTACAGCTCTAGATGAGTGCTGGTCTACTCAGCCTACATTCCATGGTCCTTCACAGTAGTAAGACAGGTTTCAATTTGCTTTCTAGTCTGCAGTTAGTCAGTGCAGTTTAGGGAAGAGGGCCTGGAATGTTCTTTGGAATAGCCAAGCACTGTTGAAAGGCCTCGAGGACTGATCCATAGATCAGTTATACAAAAATGAAGGTCATGATAACCTAAAGCTGGCATTAGCCAGGAGGAATGCTATTGATTTAGCAAAGCTGATTTGTACTGGATATTCTTTGTTGTATACTGCAGGTGTAAAACAATCTGGTCCCCATACTGGTCTGGTGACAAGTCAATCTGTCTGTCTGCCATGAAAGTTATTTAAAATTGTACTTGAAAAAGTACAGTAATCAACCTGTCTCTGTGTAATTTCATTTTTTTAATGCATTACATGAGTGTTCATTACTGTATCTTCGAGGTGGAATTTGAGAATGACAAAGCAAGGAAACCAAGACGAATCCAAATCTCTCACAAAAAGTTTGGATAACTTAAAAAAAAAATAAAAAATTAAGCTTACCCCAAATGGCACTGCAGTTCTAATACTAGCGAACCAAAAGAAAGAAATGAAACCTCAGACCCGTATATAACAGCATGTGCTGTAACATGATCATGTTCGTACCAGGATATCAAGTAACTATGACCCACCTAATCAAACCGCCAGATATGTCCATCCATCTTTCATAAGTTTTAATCAAGTATCGGATTGAAGTAGAGGTGTAATGCAATACAAAATTCACGGTTTGGTACAAACCACAGTTTTGGGTTTATGGTTTGATGCAATTCAGGTACAGCAGGAACAACAGAATTTGTTTGATTTTAATAATAAAATGATTTATTATTAAAACTACAAAGTCAATTAGGGACAGTTAAACCAAAGGCAGTGCGTCCGTCAATTTCATCTGAATAACAAAACATAAGAGATGCTTATCTATACATTATAAAAATAAATATGTAAAACAAATTAAAATAAAAAATAACATCATAACAACCATAACGAACTAAATCCCTTTTTTAAATCCTGTGTTCTCCACTAATGAGTTTATCTTTAGCAATAAACATCCCTGTAGCCTTAATTATTATTTTTTTGTAGCCCAGTCTGAATTTCCTGGCAAAACTCCCTTAGATGCCATGGGAGACTAACTTGGGGAGGCTGTTCTGCCTTTTTCTGGTCATACACACTTAGATGATGTCGTCTCACATAAATTAGTATGTTGAATGTGTTTCAGGCAACATCCAAGTTCGGTATAACAGAGCCAACAGACAGTCTTGGCCTTATCAACTACTCTCTCTCCAGTGCTAGTATAATTTATTGGGAATCCAAAATGTTCCATAACTGCCAATTATGACTGATTGTAACTAGCATTGGCCATAACCAACTCACAGCCACAAATAGCATAGTGTTTTCCATGTCGAACATCAATTTAGGTTCCACCCATGTCAAGAAATGCATTCATTCGTTTCACTGTGCGAGCCGAAACAAAAATGATGTAGCTACAAGCGCATGTAGCATTCCGGGCCTAGATTGCAGTGAGTCTGGAGCCTAACCCAGGAAGCACGAGACACAAAGCAGGGGGACACCCTGGATGTGGGACACCAGTCTGTTTCAGGGCATGTAGACACACTATGGGCATGTCTTCAGACTACAAGAGGAGTAACCAGAACTGAACCCACAACCACAGTATGAAGATGCATTGCTACCCACTGTGCCACCACATTGCTTGTCCATTTTTGTTTGTGTGTGTGTGTGCATCAATTTGGGAGTTTATTGATGACCAGGCCGTGTGATAACACCTTTCATTCTACCTCTTATTGGCAGGACATCACCAATGTGTATTCATTTTAGGTTTCACACATCTAATTATCACCCTGATGCCTCTTTGCCTCCTCATTTGCATGATGGCATCACAGCACACATTCCTGTATGTGCCTTCTTCTTACTAGGAGTGGCTCAAACAATGAGTAGCAGCACAGTCCCTGGTCCTTTAAAACAGCATAAGTACTGACAGCTGGGTGCCACGCTTCTCCATACCCGCCAGTTTATTCCTCATCCAGTTAATGGCTACCTTCTGCATCGCCATGGTGTCATTACACTGTCAACTGGCAGTGGCTTCCATACGCTTGGGACTTCACCTACAGAAACCCAGGCTTGTTTATAATGAAGATAGCAATTACGTCTGAGAGAAAGGTGCCGTCACTGTGGCTGGGCTGAGGTTGTCACATGGCAACTAATTCAATCTGCCCCAAGGATGTCAACAAAAACTAATTACCAACGGACATTAATTAGAACGCTGATGAGCTGCTCATGCGCTTTGGGTGGCTTTGAACTTGGAACATTCATCATATTACAGTTTTGAGGGAATTCATTTGTCTCTATCAGATGTATCTGCTCACTGATAAGGAGGAGAATATCTGTTTGACTGCCCCAGTCTGTCTGTTTCAATCGCCCATGGACTCTATATGCCTGCATGGGAATATGTGTCAGATTAACATTTTAAATTTTAATGTGGAAAGTTTAATAAACATGGTCTTCAGCGTGAGGTGTGGAGACTTCCCTCCCCAGGTCTCCTTAAGGGTGGTATTGATGTGGCAGGGCTGCTTTGTGAACATTTAGTAGTTTCTTTATTTTTCTTGTATTTTTTTTAACCCCAAGTTCACAGAACCTGGCACCTGGCTCCTTATGAGAGCTTGGGAGAATATGGAATCCATACAGCCAGAAAACAACCCAAGTAGGCTAACTAATGTTTCATGCCATAACATAATTATTCAAGTTTTTTTTTGGGGGGGGGGGGGGGGTTGTTGCTGGGAGGAGGGTAAATAGTTCTTGAGCTAATTAAATTGTCCCATAAAAATAAATAAGCTGTTTTTTCACATGCATGTTAGTCTGCAACGAGCTGTTCATGTACCCCTCACCTCCTCTTTGACCCCAAACTAGCGGCAGGGCTAACCAAATAATTTCCTGAGGTCCCAGCCAAGCCAGCACCCAACCGTGTCCCCTGCCCAGCATAGCAGATGAATTACTGTAACAGCAAGTGTAATTGTAATTTGCTACTTGTTTCCTTCTGTTAATCTTTTGGTACTAGAGGAACGGAGCCCCCCTGGGTGTCTGGCTGAAGCAGGGAGGTGGGCATCACACCAGCACAGACCCTTGGTGCTGCTCCTGGCGATGGGGAAAATGGAGTGTAAATGGAAGACAATGAGGATTACTGTTCCTTAAATGATACATCACACTTAGGCTCAGTGAAACACGCACTTTTCACTGCCCCCGGGAAGCAGGGAGACGGAGGCTTATGGCTGCAGGGTGATTCTCCTATTTTCTGCCTCAGCCTTTTATTAGTTCAACTGAAATTGTTAATAACTCAGGAAATGACCTCAGTGGGGCTTCTGTGAATGACTCGGTCTTTTCCAGTCCTAATTTGAGCGAGTCTCTTCCATTTACACTGCTTGTCAGGTGGGCCACTTTCTTCACACCTTACTGGACATGTTGGCACCCCACAGGAGTGCCAGTGTGAGGCAGAGCTGTGGCACGACCTCTCACCGCTGCCAATTCCCAGCAGGCACCTGAAGACGGCAATGAAACGACTGTCCCGGGACTTCCCTGTCTTGTGCCTTCTCGTTCTGGCTTTCACGTAAAGCTATGCGAGGCCATGCGTGCCTGTAAGCGTTTCTGCACTGACTCTCCTCGTTTAGAGACGTAATCGTTTGCCCGCTTCAGCGTTCCAGGCCAGCGGCTCCTCAGAGGCCCCAGCGGTGGGTGCAGCGAACCCCATCTAATGAATCACTGCTCAAGAAATCCTGGCTTCCTCGAAGTCACTTTCACGGCATGAAAGGGGAAAATAAATTAAAATTACAACTACCATCACAACATTATGGATAATAGCAGCTCTTCTTGGAATTAATAGATTCCCCCTTTTTACCACTGTGGTGGGGATGCTGTTGGAATAATAAGAGGCCCCCGTCGGATTTGACCAGAGGCAGCTCATAGCCAAAAGACCTTTTATTAAAGCCCTCCACCAACCCCTGACCGACTTCACTTGAACTACCATATCAGCACGTGAGGATGCCCCTGCCTCCCCATCCCTCACCAGGTCCCCCTTCAGCTGTAAAATGTCGCCATTATCACGAAGGGAAAGTCGCAATCAAAAGTCCGACTTCTGCTACCTGCGAGAATCAGGTGATGCGCTCGTGCTTGTAGCGTTTCCTGCCCCCGCTGTGGCAGACAAGACAGGACAAGGTGTCCCAGCCCTGCTCTCACTGCCCTGCCGGGGCTCACGGGGCACGATATCTTTAGAGCTCCTGTTGGCATTTTTATCTGACATCTGACGGTTTTCATTGGTCCAAGGCTCTAGGTTGCTGCCAGGAGCTGCAGGAACTGACAGCAAATTGACCAGCGAGGAAAAAAGACCGATACCCGTGCCTAGGAGAATAAAATGTGCGGATAAGAACTTTTATCTGCATTCTCTGACTAAGGACACTTGTATGTGATCATTGTTCGCTGCTTGCATGAAATGATGTGCTAGTATCAGTATCAAAAGTCAGACTCTCCTCAGAGGACATAGCGATGTCACTAAAAGTTAACTTTGCAATATGTCTTGCTCTTTTATCTAACAAAAAAGGGACATTTTGATTAAATTGAAGACTAGCAGGCTTATAACCATTAGTCTGAGATTGAACAAAAAAGTCTTGGTCTTCCCTTAACCTAACTGATTTTTGTTCTGCTAAATCAAATTTACTTCCCCTGTCTCTGATGCCAGATCCTTTGTTGGTCATGCTAAGACTCGTCCCTCCCTCCAACCAAGACCCCCGCACGCCTACGTCACCAGGTGCAGGTCCTGTCCCTAATTGACCTTGAGCATTAGAGGTGATGTCTTTTAGCACCAGTTTAGATGGAGGTAACCTCTAGGCCACTTCTCTGATCTTATTGGTGTTTCTTGGTTCTCTGGTACCCCTGCTTGGTCCCTATTGGTTGAGTCACATGCTAGATTTGATATTTAAATGGTTCAGTATTTTGTCATAGTAACTGACTGGGTAGCACTTTCATCTCATGCCTTGAAGGTGGTGGTTGGAATCCCACCCCTGTGTATCTCTTTGTGGAATTTGCATGCTATCGCTGTGGTGAGGAAGGTTTCATCCAGCGCTCCATAAACATTCAGTTAGGCAAATTGGCATCTCTGATTTGCCCTTTGTGTGTAATTTTGCGTATTCCCTGTAATGGAATAGTGTTCTGTACAGGGTTGCTTTGCCTCCTGCCCCGTACTTCCTGGGATAGACTTCAGTGTAGTGGTTATGGAGGATGGATGGATTATTTGTCATTGTCATTTATTGGTTTAGTGGACACATTTATTCACAACTGCTACTAGCAGTTCCACCTGCTGGGAACCTTTATGTTGTCATCCGTTTCCTGAACCAGTACATCTTCTGTTTCCCAGTTTGGCGCTCTCATGCTCGACACAGATTCAAGCTGATAGTCATTCTCGCTATTAAAGCTCCAGTTTGCAGTAGAGCTCCCTGTAGTTGGACACGTGTTTACAGAGTGATTTAACCAGAGCTGATGTGTGATATGCCCTTCAGCGATGGGGGCTAAAAGGACTGCTGATCCCTGCTCCCAATACATTCTCTGGAGCGGTTTGCCACGTCACCCCCATCAACGGCATTGGGGCGACTGATGAATTGAGTGTAAAGAGTTATTCCTAGGAGAATATCCATTATTCACTTGGCCTTTTCTAGTCAATTTTAAATATTCAAATATGGGGCAGCCAATGTGCTTCTCAAAGCTGGAACCCAACATTGGGTTGAGTGAAGGTGCACGCTTCCTCTCAGAGGTGGATTTTCTCGACATTCCCAGACCTGTTGTATCTGTATAAAATACGACGCTCTCTGATGAAACCATTAGAATGTAATTGCAGTTGCAGTTCTACACGGCCACCAGCTTCTGGGTAGGTATGGGGCTTTCCAGACCCAGTACTGGTGAGGAGTTTCCCATGTCTGAGAGCTGTCAGTGGTTAACTGATCTCTGATTCACTGCTCTGTAGGTAACATTCATTCTGCTCTGTAATGCCTGCAGTTCCCTGTGTTTTAGTACTGAATGGTTACCTGCAGAGACTCCAGGCACACTGTGATTCTGTGGCCATCAAAGCATACAATAGCAATTTGTATTTTGGCTACATTCCACCTGTAATTTAACCTGAGGTGGACAACCTCTGATTTGTTTCAGCCAAGGCTGAATTTAAAGGTCATGAGAAACAACTGAAGACTATTCAGTGTGGTACTGAGTGATAGGGGTTCTAATCCACCACTTCATTCTGATTGCAGGCACTGTCTGCAGGGTCCGTTTGGACCATAAAGAAACGGAAACAACTGTGTTTGGGGCTAGAAATAGAAAATAGACACTGAAAGTCAATGGAGATCACGTGATTTCCCTGAATGTGCTTGTGTGTGTGCGTGTGTGTGTGTGTGTGTGTGTGCACATGTGGTAGCAAGCTATTTTGTCTGAGTGCACAAGGTAAATGCACATAACTGCAACATCAACGCTTACGTCAGGCACCAGCGGGGGGTATTTTTTTTTCTCCTATGCCATCAACAGAAAGGGTGGGTGCTGACATTTCAGCTGAAGAGGGACGACAGAAACTCTCTGCGACACCCTTAACTCTCCATTTGCAACATCGCCCACCATGCAGTATGTCACTGCTCATGAGGATCTATGCTCACCAGTGTTTCTTAAGCATCGGTGGCTGTACAGGTCTGAGTTAAGGCCTAACAAACAGATTTTTAAAAATCAAGTGTCTGGGGCAAAATCTTCCCTGCTTCTTGCTGCAGATGGCATGTGTTAGAAAAACGCATGCACCGGCCAGAGGGGAAATAGAGAATTCTACCATCGATCATCCTTTTGTTTGAAGGACATCCTGTGAAATGGATTACTTGTGTTTGCAGTACTCCAATACACTAAGCCAAGCTGATTACTTTATATACGTGCTGCGCAATGCAAAATGACATGGGGACCTGACAACTTAGTACACTGAAGTAGTTACTGTGAGGAGAGTGAATTTGCTGGCTAAGCCTCTCATGGGTATAGTTTGTTGCACAAATATTTTGAGGGCTATCCATGTACAACAACAAAAATGACTTTAAGAGCAGAGCAACATTAAATCATGTATTTTGGTCATTATGACCATGTCTAAATATATAGAAGGAAATTATCATTGGTTCCCCCTAGAGAATCTCTTTGGATTCTGTAATTTCTCACATTCTGTTTCTCCAGGAAAGGCAGAAATATTCCCGTGTAGATAGACGGAAGGACTCAGCAGTCGAGCTTAGTGCCAAAAACTCCTGCTGGGGTGACTTTATTGGGGTTAGGAAACAAATGGTCGGTGAGAGGAAAAAAATAGCAAAAATATACACACACAGCAGGGTACATGAGACCAAAAAAAACAATTCCCCCCTAGAGAGTGTTAGCTGAACAGAGGAAGGAGCCGGTGGTCCTATTCCAGGCTGTCGTCTTCCGGAGGGTCTGTGGGACAGACGAAACGGCAAACTTTATAAATGTCATGCAATCAGAGAGTTTTCTCTGACCGCTGTCCTGGTGTTTGGTACTGATCCAGTGGAGTGTGTTGTTTGCCATTCCCGCAGCCATCGATCTGCCAGCACACTAGTGTTCCTCATGCCTCTACAATGAACCGGACTGGATATGATAGTGAGAAATCGGGCGATTGCTGAGAGTATAAGCACCAGCTCAGGTGTGTTCCTGATTGAACAAGCAGTGTGACCCCCCCCCTTTTTTGCACTCTGCTGAGATGGAGCACCGCTAGCACAGCACATTCTCATCTTTCTTTCACCTTCCTAAATGTGATCTTGTGATTTTTCAGCACTGGCATCAATAAGAAAGTGTGATTGAAAATGGCCTGTTTGAAAGTCCCTAAGAATAATATTAGGCACCTGTGTGTGTTTCTTGATGTCTTTTAAATATGTTTTCACTTCAAACAAGAATCAATAGGAACCCTGTCAATACAAAGAAACAGTAGGTCAAATGTATACATAAACCAGCTGAAAGGTTCCCTTTCCTCTTAAGGGTTTCTTCCATTCATTAGGCTTCCTATTTTAAAAAATCTCTCTTTATTCAAGGGTTTCTTGTCTTATTCATGTGTGTACATTCCCTAGTCTGCCATTTCCTGGATCTGCTGATGTTGATCTGATCATTTCATACATTCTACTGGTCTTGCTCTGGTTCTTTTATCTTTAGTCTGCAGTGGATGCTCCTTATTAATGAATCTTAAGCTAAATATAAAGGAAATGTCTCACCTCTTTGACTCTGTCTAGATTTGTTATAAGACAAATAGGGTGTTAGGAATTAAATGTGAGGCCCTGGAGTCAGAGTGAAGCATGCTAGATTCTTTCCCTAACTACTGGCTTTTCGGCTGAGGGGGGTTACCAGTCACAAGTCTGCATTCCATACGTGTCTGTTAGTTTCCAGTTAGAGTCTGCTGCTTTTTTTACACTCTAGTTCTTCGAAATGTTAGCAGTTTTCTTTGACCTACTGGGAGGGAAAGGTGCAGGGCTCAACCCCCCCCACCCCCACCCCCACCCCCGACGCCAACACAGATTTGTCAGGCCAATAGGCAAAAGGTCAGCTGAGCACATGTAGCCTGTGTGAAGGTCGATTTACCTCCCTGTTCCTTTATAGTTCCACATGCCTGCAAATATGTGGTCTGCTTGTTTTTATGAATTCTGCTGCTGATAGCACACATACCAGACTGTCATTCCAGTGTCTGCAAGGTAGGCTCATATAAAGCAAGTTATTTTTTCCAGTTTGGGTATATTGTAAAGGGCTTCCACCCGTGTTGTGATCCCTTAAGTTAAAAAAGCTAAGAAAAAAATTGAATTTGAAAAGCAATTCAACACTGTAGTTTGGATGTTGAATTTATTCCTGATGTCTCCCAAATTGCATCTGTCAAAGCTGAATAAAAATGCTTGGCAGAAAGCTGGAAACTGTCCAGAGCTTCCTATCTCCAGTGAAGAATTTTTAATCATCCCCTCTAACCTGATGCCACAGAACAAAATCCAAGCCTGATGTCTCTGAAGGCCTAGGAGAAATTAAAACTTATAAGACAAAAAAGTCTGTGCCTTAGAGGAAGGATAATAATGCCTTTTGAGACAAAAATGGTTTCTCCGGTTAAAGAGTGTGTGACTTGTATGCATGATACTTTGGACTGACAGTTATGCTGGCTTTGTGTGATCTTCTGCAGATCTTCCATGGGGTGTGTGAGTTGCTCAGTTTCCCCTTACCTAAGCACCCAACCCCCCCCCCCCCACACACACACACACACACACATTTGTATTCATATCTTTGTGGGGACCGTCTATTCATTTCTTTGGGAAAATCCCTAATCTCAACAATGACAACCCAGCCCTAAACCTTAAACCTTAAGTTACCAAGTGAAATACAAGACTTTTGGCATTTTTCGTTTTTTGATTGCAGTCACAGATTTTTTATGAAATTGAGTTTCCCCTTATGGGTACCGAAAAAATGGTCCCCACAACATTCAGGTTTTTTTCACATTGTGGGGATTCATCGTGATAAATTCCCTAAATTAACTTTGCTTTCTTAATAAACTTATTAATAAAAATCACATGTTTATGAATGGTCCTGACTGGATTAGGCACTACAATTACGAGATTATACCCACCCTAGCGACCTCCAGAAGACAATGCATTGAAGACTGAATTGTTTTCCTGTCTCCAGTAGTGATACTGAAACTCTGGTCCTTGCATGACCAGGACCACATCCTCTTCCTTGTTTCAAAGACCAGTTTCAGTTGATAAGTTTGAGAGCTCGACTCAGCATCTGTCACCTTGCAGCAGTCCCCAACACTGCCTGATAGTAAGCATGTCTTTGGGGGCCTGTCCCTGTAAATCACTTGCATCTCATGTCAGATTCTCCAGAATTTTTTTTCCAGCAGAGCAGTTCAAATCACTGTCTGCTTGTGCTGCACTACATGACCCTGCTTCTTAGACTCGCGTTCATTTGGAAAGCCATGGCAATACCATTCTGGGACAATCTGAGATATGCAGATCATCTCACTCTGGTGCATCTTGCAACAGCATCCTGCGTTCTCCTCAGTCTCCTGTGTGAGGTCACCAGAGTAATGTTTGATTTAATCTGCCTGTCCAGGTATCCTAGATATAAACATTAACCCATCCCTGGGTTCCTTTATTACCTCTCCATTAGAGACCATGTGAGTCAGCAAACACAGCTGGTCTGATATCAATGGCTTCACAACATAGCTTCAGAACCACTTTTATATGTGATGAATTGCCACATTTTACAGGTGCTATAAAGCAAATGAAGAAATCCCAACTTGGCCCAACAAGCCATTTGGCAAAAAGGTCACAACATGATACATTTTAGGACCAAAAACGCTTCCTGATTCTGCATGTGAATATGGGCAGATGATACTGGGAAATGGTCCGAGTGGGAATTACGGTGTCATAACAGTATTAGAGTGGGAAACTTGACAGATGTACAGCAGTCAGTCACCTAAATTTCTGAGCAGCTGGACTGGCTATATTAGTCTATTGGGCTGGTAATCCATCATCATAGAACTGGTCATACAGAGTTATAGGACTGGTCATACAGAGTTATAGGACTGGTCATACAGAGTTATAGGACTGGTTATACAAGAATAAAGGTCAAATAATCTGAGGCCAGTCAGAATGATTCTTCCTTAGACAAAAGGACTGTTTTTATTTGGCTGGTTATTGATTTTAATTAAAACTTTATTAATGATTAAATGCCGTATCTGGCCATGTCATTAAAAACCTGACAGCAGCCAGTGCAGAACAACATTTTGTGCCACCATTCAGGCATGCAGAACCTGAGCTGCTGGGCTTTCTTGGATGATTGACGCTTCCCACTTTGAAGTTTGCCGCTCCTTGGTCCTGGAAGATCAAAGCCGAGCTTGTTTCGGGTGACTATCAAAGGAGCCCAGTTTGTTTAACGCCAAGCCTTACAGACACTCTCCTTTATAAATGCTCGGCTGTGGTTCTCCATATCTCCAAACCACATGAATTGACTCCAGGGACGTCCCATGAAAAATATATCTTTATTCTCCTTCCCCTGCCTCAAAACAGTCCTGTAAAAAACCTTGAAAATCCCCATGCAATCTCACTTCAAGGTCTGAGGAGAGCATGTAAGCTGTGGCCATCATGCCTCTTTGCCACGTCCTGCATTGACGAGACGAGGCGAGACAGTGCACGGGAGCGAGTCTGATCTGCCTTTCCACTAGACCGCACTCGGCAAGCCTTCTTTCCTGATCGATCGGCACCTTTTACCACCACCCAGATGGAGATTAGGGGACGCCAAACAATCAGCCGCTTCGCGCGTAATTAAGACCCGGCGATCGATGGACGGCGGACACCCTGAGGCTCGCGCCAGTGTGGCTGGCAGCGGATTGTGGCACGCCTCGCTGTGCGTGATCCCGCTCGGCCGGAAGAGTGGAATTCGATGGATGGTAATGTGTGCCTGCTGCTCCGCAGCCCGTCTTACCCACATGAAAGTCTCCATCGTTTAAGGGGATGAAGAGCTGAAGAGGCATGCAGGAGGTGCTGTTTCTAGAAACCCCTGGAAGGACGTTCTTCTAGAAATCAGCCTATACTCCCCATGCTTGTGTGTAGGTAGCTTGGAGATATGATGTGTACGTAGGTATTTACAGTTCTGTGGGATTGCGAAGAATTGCAAACTTTTTAATGAATTTATTAATGTTTTTGGCTTTTCCTTTGGATGCTCCAAACATCAATACTGGGCAAATAAAATGTGCTGAGTTTTACTGGCGCAGTGAGGGCAGAGGTCAGCTTCCATCACATGGACCATCATCGCCTGCAGAGCACCCTCCTCCGGCCTGGAAGGTTAATGAGACACATCAGCCGCCTGTCAGCCAGCGCTGTGGCATGAAGCACTGGCAGACAGAAACCTTATCTGGTGCCCGAGACTCTCAGAGAGCAGGACGGAAGTTGGAAATAAGCAGGATCTGCCGCTACCAGCCTTCACGGCCATCCTGAGCCACCTCTCTATCTCCGGCTGCGCTCTGCCCAGTGCCCGCTGCTTCCTTGCTGCTTTCTGGGCCCCCGGTTACTGTCAGACAAATTAATATCTATCTTCAATGCGTCTTTGTAAAGGTCATATGATTGACTTTTGCTGCGATGGAATCGATGGAGTAATGTTAGAGAGAATGGCTTTACATTGGCCACATTCTAAACATTAATACTACATTATGTACTGTATACCACGTAAGCCGTCTTCAGTTTGTGCCACCACCCTGCCTCTGCCACCTCTGGCCTGCATTAAGATGTCCGTTCCTCAACGCCTACGCTCAAGCCCAGAAGAGATGGCTACAAGCAAAGATAGCTGAAAGTAATAACCGCACACAAAATGGAGTGCTGATGTAGGGAAGGCAAAACTTCCTTCCCGCCCAGACCGCTCGTTCTCCACGGAGGCGAAACTTTTCCCCTTCAGTCAGGTCCCTCTCTCTGGCCTGCACACTACTGGCTGCAAACGTGTGATGTCATCTCTGCTGTTGCCATAGTGATTTCGCCAGCAAGATTTGAAAATTAAGGAGTCAATCACGTAGAAGTCTCAGCAGAAATCCTACCTGCATTTCAATACCTGCACACTCGCCATCTACATTCCGTTAAAGGGACAGGCAGCTGGCTTGGAAACGTTGTTTTTTTTTTCCATTCCATGCTGAGCCCCATAGAGTGGAGGAGTGGGCTGTCAAAGCTGGAGGAGCCTCAGTGGGCCGTGGAAGCCGAATGGAAAGCCGAGTGAAAAAGGTCGACACCTGGCGCTAAGGTCCTGCGTCGGCTGAGCTAACAAGGTGCTCCGGCATGCCGCGCACTCTCTCCCCTCCCCAGACCACGTTCACGGGGAAACTCCACGGGATGCAACTTACGAGGCGGCAGGTGGTATAATAAACCCGAAAGAGACGTAACAAACAGCTGTTATAAATCCATATCTCCTACTGTGTGGTCAGTAGGGCCTGTAGCAAATGGAAGATGTACCTGTGTTAATCTACAAAAACAGATGTAAAAGACTTAATGAACTGTTTAGTGTAAATAATTGGCCGATATAGTGACAAGCGAAGGAACAAATTAACTTTATTAGCAAGTCACACAAGGTAAACGTGTGGGAAATTGATTCTGTCAAGCAAGAGCAAAAGAATGTCCCTGAAAATGGATGACAGTATTCAAATTATCAACCTCTGTTGTTTTCTGTTTAACCCTGGACATTTTGTAGTGGTCATATAAGTTGTAGAAGCATTGGGAGATCTTTAGGCCTTAGATACACTGCCATATTGTGTCTGTGGAATCTCTGGTCCGTGATGATTTGACTGGACCTTATAAACCTCATCCACTGGATTACATTATTGAGCCTTTTTGCATGACTGGTTCTCATTGGCCTTCTGGTGCATCAGCTTTTCACAAAACAAGTGACAACTGGATTTTGTTGTGTGTAATTTATTAAGCAATTCTGCAGCCCCCCCCCCCCCGGTGGACAGATGTGACGCTTCCTAGTAATTGTGCTTGGTGGCATACAGTGTCACTTCCTTATCCGGCATCTCATTCGCAGAGATGGCCAGTATTTCAATTAAATGTATTCAAAATACATGTTTAATTACTTGAGTATTATGTCATTTATATTTTGCTGGACTGACAAAAATCAGATGTAATTTGTAACAAAATACTTTGAGAGATTGTATTTTATGCATTTAAAATATTTGAAATATTTGAAGCCTCTGACCAATCAGAATCAGTAATTATTAAACTAACTACCTGAACTGAAAACAAGGCCTGGATTTGGAATTGAGGTCCAGATTTGAAGAACCCTGCTCTAAGCCTCTGTAAAAGGGAGAACAGACTGGTGAACTTGATGTTGCATATTATATGCGTCACAGCCACTAGTTGCGTGTGTTTTTTTGAGCATATATCTTAAAAAATAGGTTCTTCTTTGAGTTTGCATGTTACAATCGCCATGTACCTTTAGCGTTTTACATGCATTTTTGTATTTTCAAATTACTTGTATTTTAATTAAATACATTTTCTCACACCGGTATTTTGTTATTTTATTATATTTGATGAGCAACTATTTGTAATTTGTAACAAAATACTCTTTGATGTGCTCGTGCCCATTTCTGCTCATTTGTTAAACACGGGTTCGACCGGTTATCAATCTGCAGCACAGCCTGTGACTGATGGCAGGTGGGTGAGTCGCGTCTACATTCAGAGGGGTGCATCGTCGCGTCTGGTGGCTTCCCCAGAGCCAGGCGCTCTTATGCTGCGCGGAGGCTCTGACTGAACAGAGGTTCATCTCACCTCAAAATTACAGCTCAGAATCTGGTGCTGTGATGAGAGGCAGTCAGCGCCTATCACAGGCTTCCTATTTAGCAAGAGCAAACTGGAATAGGCCGGAAGTTTTTGTCAGGCCTTGCAGCCGGCCTATTAGCTAGTCCTCTGGGGGTAATATATCAGTAATATATCAATAATATATCCAGTGTTACTAATGAGCAAAAGGGTACTATAAAACTATAAAAACAAAAGCCAGGCCTTGCAGTTCAGTCAAACTGGATGGGCGACTGGGAGCCTTTAAAATCCTAATTATTTATTTCTCACTTTGGTTTAGACACTACGAGCCCCAGACAGTTTCTCCTGCTGGAAAATCGCGGCCCATAGATCGTTTCATCTGCACACCAACACGGAGCAATGAACATCACTCATTCTAGCTCATTAGCAACACAACAGCATAGCGACTGCGCGCTGGGCTACTTTTTCTGGGAGCCACATGGGGCTGGTGGCAGAGTCTGGGCCATGAAGCTGGGAGGCGTTTCCGCAGTAATCTAAAAACGATACAGGAATAGGCTACCAACCCAGAGGTGCTAAGAGAATGGCCATATGGCTTCCATTTTCAAAAGAGGCTTCACAGGATGCCCAATTACAGTGGCCCATGCACTGAGAATGGAAATATACTCATATGCTTTTTGGATGGGGAAATATGCTTGAAATATACACAAGATTTTATTTTAAAATGTTAATTGAATCGAATTGAGAAGCAATAGAAATGTAGAATGTTCCAGTTTACCTCAGAATGTAATCTAATAGTCTGATATTCACAGGCCAAGGGCCGGAAGGCATTTCTGGCCCATTCTCCTGCCGATTAATATGGTTTCAGTCTAGCGCTGGCTTTCACATTTATAGTGACAGTATGAAAATAAGCCCCTCCTCTTTACCCTCATAACATGAAGGACTATGAAGACACTATGAGGACCAATAGTATCCTGAACACACAAACCTTAATAATTAACATTTTGTTATCGCCGAAATATATTTGGTGTCAACCGAGGTATGATGATCCGCCAAGCCTGTAAATATGGAATATTCCCCTGGATTCCACCCAGCTTTCTAACTGTGATGTGATAATCAGCTCAATCAGGACATGGTAGATCTTACTGACTATTTGCTTGAGCCTCAATCTGCTATTGTTCTTTCCCAAGTTTCGCTGCCTCTTCTCTCTCAGTCTGGCCTCTGTCAGAGGAAATATACCGTTCTTTGCGTTTCCTAAAATATACTGCTTCTTATAATGGTCTTGGGACAATGTGGTATTTCAGTGAGTAACACTGTAGGCTCACACCTCCAGCTTTGTGAGGTTCACATTTAGCTAGTCTGGGTTTCGTTCCACAGCCTAAAATCACGTTGTTAGGCGAATTGTCGTCTCCACATTACCTGTAATGTGTCATCATGAGTACAGGTCCTGTGATAGACTGACACCCCATCCAGGGTCTTTTCCCTGATTGCGGCCTTTGTTTTTTGTTATAGGTACAAGTCTTACTACAACCTTGTATATAATAAGCAATATGGAGGATGGATGAATGAATTGTCCAGAGGCCTGTCTCCAGCACCTGCTGGCTTTGAGTGTAGCACAGATTGGGTATGTCCTATGTAGCTTCCATGTCATCAGCTGCAGAACATTAGGGAATTGGATTCTCTTAGTATCTGTCCTTATCCTTTCCCAGAAAGCTGCCAGTCCAAAATCTCGATCCCTGTTCTATTGAGACCCCTCAGAGGCCTGCACCATCTGGCCCTATGGCAGACTAAATAATTGTCTGTTTAAACCATGCAAGTGTCCCACAAAGCTTTACACAGAATTTCAACCTTCTGTATTGTTTGTTGTATCCTTCTTGCTTACAAACATGCACACATTCCTTCAGTACTGTTACTTATGACTGCTGCACTGTTCTCCACGACCAAACAAGCCCATTCTTTTGAAACCTTCAGGGGCCAGTTGAAAAAGATGTTTAAGTTCGTATTGATACCTAGAGAAAATGTGAGATTGGGAAACCTCTAAGGGCAGTGGGCCTGTTGGCTTCATTTTATCTCAAGCCTTTACAACACATTAAGGCTTTTCTTCTAAGCTATGGAAGTTGTCAAGATTCATACCGTTTTTCCACTTGGGGACACAACAGAATGGTCTGTTGCCATTTCTTGTCGGAATTAACCTCCGGTTTGTGCTAGATCCGCAAAGGATCCTAATGCTTGGGTCATTACAACAGCTCTACAACTACATTATCCAAGCAACAGCAACCAGGGGATATTGTCGGCCTCAATGATGAATGGTCTAAACTGACTACACTGTTTTTTCCTCGGACTCCTTGAGATAGAAATCATCTTAAAATGAGTTCTTGTTCTTTCCCAAGAAATTTCAGGAACCTCCCCAGGTAAAACATTTTGTGCAAACACTCCTTTAGAAGTAATAGCTGACATCATAAATATTAGTAATGCACTGATAAGGAAATTTATGGCTGATACCCGTAGTCGATTATTTAAAAAAATGACTATTTTTTTTGTAAGAAAACACCAACTCAGCCATACAACAACAGCACTACGACACATTATTTTGTAACTGTATACGTCTTATGTTATAAATATTATAAATTTAAATAACAGAGAAGGGCTGATCATCAAATGTGATAAACTCCATAATTTTCCAAGTAATATTTTTTGATTTTGCACTGTCTGCACTGAATTTTCTTCTGCTGTCAAATGCTTGTATTACTGACGAATTACCTGTATTTGGCAGTACTGCAGCCCTCTTCATTGGAACATAATTGTTTTTCAGAAACTCTTCATACTCTTCACAGTCTCGCCTTAAGGTGAGCAGTCAAATTGGTTGTGTTGAAAAGTTTATTAGTAGATCCTATTCATGCAATTTTAGTAGAGTAATGTTTGCAAAATGCATCTCGTCATTTTCGCTAACATTGACAATTTCACACAGCAGACATTTGTCTAACTGGTATGTAGGTGTGCAAAGCAGTATGGGTCACCATTTTAAAAGTAATTATCGGTGGTGAATATCAGCTCATTTTTAACCATCGGCTGATGGCCGACTATTGCTGCATTGGCCAATACTGATAGTTGGCTAATACAGTTGGTGCATCTCTAATAAATATGATACTAAGGGTTTTATTGAGAGAGTGTTAGTCCTCAGTATTGGGCATTTCCAGTCCAGAAGCTACAAATCCAGACCAAGATTTTGTTTCTCCCAACCAGAGGAGAATAAAGAATCACAGTCACAGAGTACTCAACTGGATGGTAGAAACAAAATCTTGGTCTGGATTTGTCACTTCTGGACCTGAAATGTCCAACACTGTTGGTTCTTACACTGGTTCATTTCCACCTAGAAGCACCGAAAAGATACAGTAATTATTCCCCTTACTCTTCCAAAAGCTGTTCACACATCCATGCCTGCACATTTTGCAGCTTCATTATGTTAGTTGTGTCATTGTTATTGTGTTTTTTTTCTCTTCAGTGAGAAATGAGATGTTCTCATCAGCTTTTTGTTCAGGGGTAGGGTTCAGGGTACACAGATTCAGTTTCAAGGTTTTATTTGATTGTGTTCCGAGGACCACAGTGAAATTCTTATGCTACAGTTACAGGGGAAGGGTCAGGTGGGTGGGGGTTCAACTGCATAGATGTTCAACTGCATAGCCAGAACACAATACCTTCTTCTTGTGTTTGCTTTCTTGCTCCCGCCACAGGCATATCTGACCAATAAGCAGAATGAACATTCTCACGTGGTTTGTAGTAGGGCTGCTGCGATTGGTCGACGTGGTCGATGATGTCGACGTCAATATTTTAAATTGATGCATCGTTTTTCTGTTATTTTAATGAAATTATCATTATGATTTATAAAACCCTTCAGTTCATTATAACAAATAATATCACCATGTAATTATGGGAATAGTTCCAGTTATCACAAAACAAAAAAGTGAAAAAGTGAAAATGCACAGGTGCTATTCTGGAGCGCCAGAATAAGCAAACCACCCTACGTGTTGTCTATTCATGTTTATTAAATTATCATTACTACGGAGAGCCTTTAAATGCTTTTTTTTCCTTGTAGCTGCTAAATACACCCATTATTAAGGCCATAAAGTTGTCTGACTGCTACCTTAGAATCTCCAAAAGTAGCGCCACACCACCATCATCTTTTGCCTCGTTTATCCACAATATCTCTTTTATAAGATGTCGTTGCTAAGCTGTCCCTTTATTTACCGCCACTTCAATGCTTATCGCGCCGGTGATTTACCAAAACAGTAACATGCAGGACTCCTGAGTTTAATAACCATAAGGATATCAATATGCTGATTTTATACAGATTACTAACTTTTGGGCATCACGTTACGCATCTGATAAATATTTAGGCATACTACTAATTTGCTTATCAAATTTTGGGTGAAAATAATGTCTGTATAGTGCAGAAAAGCCGGTGTCTCTTATCTAAAGCCCTGCAATAATATACAGTTTTGTTGTTGCCAAAATAAAATTAACTGAAATTAACAGTCTGTTTGATTTTCTGGAGGAAAATTAATCATTTAGATTAATGGACAAATCGATAAAATTGTTGATACATTAATCCATAGAAAAATAGGTGTTAGTGGCAGGCCTAGTATGTAGTGGAGCATTGTTTCGCTTGGATTTTCCTCTGTGTGAAAACAAACTGAACCCAGTGGAAAACGCCACAACTTCACAAACGCATCAACTGATTTGCACCAGAGAAACAAAATTATATGTGTGAAAATACCCTAAAACCACTCAAACTCAAAGAAACAGCTAAGGCCCATAGTCACAGAAGTCTTCCCCATGACATCTCTCCTACAACACTCTTCTCACCCATTCCACCCATCTGATCTTCAGCTAACCCTGAGGAGATATTTAAGCTGATGGGGGAAGGGGGCTGTGTTAGTTCGACAGGATTTTATTAACCAGAACTGACCACTCGCCATGCTAACAGGCTGATACTTCTCTTAAGGTGGTAGATGGGTGATTAATTTCCTAGAGAGGAAGCGAGCAGGTGCCTGGGGTTGGGAGGGGTCATGCGTTGAGCGTGTGGCTTTTGCCCCCGTATTCACTTCCTGGCACACATCATCCATTTTTCTTTTTCTTTCTTGTTTTGCATGCATATGGTCACAGGTGGCCTGCTGAGGAGCACGACCCAGCTGCTCAGGCGCCGTTGCAGGTGCCGTGTTCATTCTTCATGATTTCCTTTCCGTGAGACAAACCTAGTTTTGGCTGACTGGCTCTCCGTTTGTTTGAGCTGCTTAATTTTGGTTAATTAAGTCACTCTGTCCCTGCTCTGACACTCTTTATGCAGAAATCTCATGAGTTCCACTATACTCCAGTCATATTCTTTCCATCAGCTGTGCTGGCAGGAAGTCACGCGGCAGCGGTATCGGACATAATAACCTGTCATAGCATCTGAAGCCACACCCCTGGCTGCAAATATGATTCTTGCATCCGTCCCAGTGCCTCCTTGACGCATCATCTCCGCAGGACTCTACTGTAATGACTTTGACAAGTCAGCCCTGCCAAAGTAGGTATATATTGAATTGTGGCGAGGGTCGTGACGCATTAACTGTTTGCTCCATTCCTGGTACGGTTTTGTCTCTGCTGCAGTTGCCGCATGTGCCTTAGCTGTTATTAACGGAGTTCTGGGTGTTCTGTGATTCCTCTGCCACATTCTTCAATCATTACTCCTGGAAGTGTAGCAGCCTGTCAGTCTTCCTGTGATTGGGATACTGCCGGCATCTGCATGATGGTGGATGTGGTGGTGTGTTATCTGTGCTCTCTGCCATCTCTGTGTTCCTGTGCATAGCCTTGATTGCTCTGTGAAGTTCATCCATTGATATTTTCACCTCATTTGCTTCAGTCACAGTGAAAAGGTTTTTTTCATCAGACTGAACACAGCCTCGGTAATCCTGCCTAATCTCCCGGTCGACTTGGACACCCGATATTTCCTGCTTTTCATCTTTGAGCCAATTTTTCCGTACTGTGCTGCCCTGGGCTGCACAAGACAGTATTTCATCTTTAGCAAATAATGACCGGTATCAAAGATTCATTGTGAAACCTTGCATGAGGTATAATCTTTACAGAAACTTATACAAAATCAAAAAAAAGTGTCTTGTCATCAATTAGCATTGATATAATTGATATAAAGTTATTTTACTGCTGCTGTTTTACAGATTTCCAGAAAGAAAGGTGTTAGAAGTTGGATGTTTCGCAAGAATATAAAAAATTCTACAGGCAGCCTTGGAGTCGGAGCCCCTGTGGTGCCTTGTTAAAGATGAGGAGCACCTGCAGGGAGAACTGTGGAGGTCTGGGTGGGGTTTGGAAGATTGCAGCGTGGTGCACAGATGGTGACGTGTCACGCCAGTGTTCGCAGCCCCAGCGGGCACGTGTGGGGGGGCTGGCAGGCTGGATGGAGCTCGCTGCCGTTCCCGCTGTGCAGTGGCCTTGGCTGGTCCACTCAACAGAGTCTGCATGTCACTGCGCGAGCGTGCGCTAAGGAGCCTTTTCAGCAGACTGCTCTCAGCCCCCAGGTTCTACCAAACAGATTTCTGCCATCTTTATTATCCCCCTCACTCACCTTACCAGCTGCTCTTATTCACAGTGACCTACACAGCTCAGGACTTTACCTGTTCATGCAGGTAGGGGTCTAACTGGAGGTGACTCACACCTCCAGGGTTGTGGGTTCAAATCCCACCTCTGCTATGTGTGTGCAGCTTGAATGTGTGTGTGTGTGTATGTCCTGGGTTTTGGGCTGGTGTTTGCTATCCTGGCCAGGGTATACTCTGTGCCCAATCCTTCCTGAGTCCACCTCTGCTATCTAAAATGGACTGGTGGCTTTTTAAACTAGTGGATGGACAGGTGTTTAGTTTTCACTAATTTAATTTGCATGCATATAGGTAAAATAAGAAAGAGAGGGCTGTTAGCACGTAAAGCTTTTCCCTATTCATTAATTTGACCAAATTTAATTAATGTAATCTTTCCTTTTGTACAACCGAGTGGTTGAGCCCCATCCAGAGTGCACAGCTGTGGCAGTTTAATCGTAATTTAATCACTAGTGTTCCCCAGTCCCCTGGCCATCCACAGCGATTTACCGGATTCCCACGCAGGTCTGAGCCCATTCAACCTGCGACTCTGCAGAGGCGGCTCTCCGAAGGCTTGGACGAGCAGCCTTTTGCTGCCATTCGGGCAGAATTCGTGCTTGGAGACAGATGTGGGCGAGGCCAGGTGCCACGGGCTCCTTCTCCTCATGTCACGCATCCAGCTCTGTGCGAGATGTCGTGGGGAAGTCCTGCTGCTCGCACTCAACCCAGACTAGCAAAGACGGCAAATGCAAAAGACACTGCTAGCCAGAAGCCTTAGCGGAAGCATTTTATGCAGAAACAATAGATGATTATCTGTCTCTGATGTCTGTCTTCCCTTATAACCAAATTATTAACAATAAATTATTCACAATAAATAAAGTAGGAAAAGACATAACAGGACTGAATTTGTCAAGAAAATAAATAATTAGTAGCTTCACTTTTTCTAATTTGCGCCTGTGGATCATTGAATTACCCCAGAGCTGCCGTCACCATGTTGCTGCCTCTGGGTTTCTCGTCGCATCTTCTAGGTTCATGCTAATTCAGAACTGTGGCAGAAAATCGATGTGTATCACAGATTTATCTGTTATGGACCTCGGTGACACCTTATCATTAAAATGGCTTTTAAGCTCAGTTTGACGTGTGAAAATAACCCCGGAATCCCAGCCCTTCAGGGCTGCCTTGTTAATCAGCACACCCCTCCCCATTCCCCCGGCACGTGAATTTTAACATCGGTATGAAGTATTGGGGAGAGACACTGTTCAAAATGACTCATAGTTTTTAATGTACAATTTTTATTTTCACATGGTAATGATCCAAACAAGGCCAGATTCAAGCATAATTAGCTAGTAAACTGATGAAAAGTCTTTTATGTCCAAGTCCATAATTAGGAATCAGGAGGCGGATGAAAAATATTATCCTTATCTATAATTCCAACTGTGAGTATCCATTCCTTGGCCCAAATAAAGGAAGGCAATTTCTAGAGTATATGACTCGTGTAACTAGCGTATTTAATAAGTCAAGGCTTACCGTTCGGTGAATTAGCTTCCCGTCCTGGGTACGTGGACCTTTCTGTGCCATTACTCAATGTATTCTGGGAGTTCCTCTATTAGAAGAGGGTAGAGAGTCATTTAGTCACGTTTTTATTCTGCTGTTTTCTCCAGCCCATTATATCTGGAGTGCACTATTCTTTTTGCGGGAGAACAGGCTTGTTTTAGTCGTCATTTCAAAAGTTAATTGCTTACACAGGTACTGCTACTTCATGTGTTGCTTTAATGGGGCTTTAATGGGGTGTCAGTTAAGGTTCATAGAAATGATTCGATTCCAAAATGTGTCAGTCCATTAATTGCCATCCAGAGCTCAGATCCAGAGGGCTATTGTTGCCTAGGGAAGGGGTCAGCAACTCTCTGTGTTCCACCCCCCCCGTTTTCAGAAGCTGGACATCTGATTTAATGTAGCCTAGCTTTGACAAACCATGAGCAGACTAAAGGCTTGTGCCATCCTTGTCATAGCCAGTCACTGGAAACGCGACTGCAGAACATATCAGTTAATCCCTGTTGTATGATGACTACTGTCCAGCCTCTCTGTCATTGGCTGTTTAAAATCAGCCCTGCGGAGAAGTGATTGAGATTGTGTCTGCTCACATTGTACTTTGTTTCAAAGAAAGCACCTCTGCGAAAATTCCAGTTACAGTTTTTGTACACTTCCAGTTTCAGTCCTTGTAGGAGCTGAGTGACAGGATAGGAGGGTCTGCTTAGAAAGGGATTAAGTTTGCAGCATTTTGGAATGGGATGAATCGTGTAAAGTATGTCAATACCTTGTAAGCTAGTTTCAAAAGTGTGTCTGTACATTCACTGATTTTCTATATCAGCTTAGCCAGTGTTTATCGAGAAGAGTGAAATACTGTAAACTCCAAGGAAGATGCAGATAACACGACAGCAGTTTGAGAGGCAATTTTAGAGCAAACAGAGCAGTGGCATAATCGCGAACGGCTATTAGGTATTAGCTATTAGGCAGCTACAGAGCAGTACAGGACATGGGAATCTCCAAATCACCAAATGATTCAGAGGCTCTGTGCCTCTTACAAGGCTTAATGGGGTCCTGAGAGTATCCAGTGCCAGCCCATCAACACACCAACAAACTCAATGCAGGCAAGCCCAGAAGGGTGAGGTCACAGTACTTCACTCTGGGCCACTGTACCAGTAAGTATAATAATAATCTTTTAGTAGAATTATATGAATCAGGTCATAGCATTTGTGTTTAGGAATAAAATTAACTTTCAGGTCACGGTGGACTGGCATCCTGCCCAAGGTGTGCCCCAGCTCTGTGCTTGTGCTGTCTGGCTTCAGACCCCCGTGAATCTGATCAGAATAAGTGGTTATAATATGGATGGATGGATGGATGGATAAGGGAGACTGATTATGTGTGGCTCAGCAGGCTAGGATGCTGTTCTGTGCCTGTCATCTGAAGGTCGGCAGTTCAAACCTTTTGGTAGGCAGCTCTTAAACCTAAATGCCGATCCTACTGTCTCGATTGTATAATGCTTTGGATAAAAGTGTCTGCTAAATAAATATTTGTATATCTGTGACAACTAAAGGGCCACCTATTGCTGGCCCCACGGGGTGGTCAAGGAAACACAATCTGTTCAGTGAAACTGTGTTGACACAAGTCCATGCCATCGTCTACCAGTCTGTTCCAGTAATTTCTCCTTTCTTGAGCATATGCATGGTGTGTGGTTGGACTCATTTTCTGTAATGGATAGTTCAGTGTGGTGAACGATTAAAATGTAGTGATGAAAAGCTGTTCTGAAGGTTTTATGATTGACGCAGTCAATACATACTGGTTTTCTGTTGATTTGTAGTTTGTGGGAAGAAAAAAAAAACATTTATAGCATTCCTCGGTTTGTATAAACAGCATTAATTGTGCTTCCTACAGAAGACTCTGTGGAGTATAGCTTTGTTTGGCTTCTGCAGATATGGCTGCCAGATATTTGGTTGGGGCTGACTGCTAATGTGCTTGGTGACACATTCATAGTAAAATTTGCTCTGTTTTATTAGCAGTTGAAATTAAATCAGTGTGGGTCCCCTGTTGAGCTGATGTGACTCATATTTTGGGGAGGTCATTAGGCTAATGTAGGTAATGTCATTTCTAATAGTGGTGGTAAATTCCTTGCCTGTACCCTTAGTCCCAGAAGTCTGCCAAGACACTCTTTGTTGTCACTGATGGCTGGGGTTTTTGTGTTGATGGCACCAAGGGGGGGTGTGGGGGGGCTGGACTTGCAGTAATTACCTAGAAACGTTCCCTTTTTTAGGTGCTATGATTCATTGCTCAGTAAAAGAACGCAGGGAGATGACGACAGGTTCTCCAGTTTTGCCTACCTGATTTTCATGAAAAATGAGCTCATAACCACAGTGTGCTGAGAAGTGGTGATAGAGATTGGTTTCAGGGTCAAATTGGGAATCATACAAACTACAGAGCATGCCAAATCCACTGAAAGTTAAGCTAGTCAATCCATGTTTATAACTGGGCAGTTTTTTTTTTTTTAATCCAAACTGAAATTCTGTCGCTTGCTGTACAGAAGATCGGCAACCAAGAAAAGGCACATACATGTTTACACTTACATTTATACATATTTTTACAGCTTAGTTGCATGGTTTAATAACTCAATGTATGTTAGGAAAAAAAACATCCTGGGGCCATCAGTGATATATTCGGAAACGTCTTCCTTAATCCTCCTCCAATATATTATTCATAGAGGCTATTCTGCAGTGCTTGATTAAACTGAGCACCTCAATGCACATTTAGTACGACCTTCTAGAAGAGTTTCATCTAGTGAGGGACAGGTACAGCCAGGGGCGTTGCTCGGATCTTAAGCCAGTCAGGTCTTAGCTTTGAGACCTAATTTGTCTCAGGGTTCTCAGACAGAGCATGATTGTTAAAACATCTGAGCTAAACAAATCATTTGGGGCTTTTTCAGATTTATATAGGGCTTCAGCTTCAAAAGCCTCAGGTTCCTGATGCATCTAGGTCCAGCAAAAAAGGAGGGGGGGCATGTAACATCCCCTTCACCACAGCAGAACAGAAGAACACAAGAAGCTCGTATCAGGTTCACCTGGAGGTGACGATCCTTCATCCAGGCTGCAATGTTGGCAAGCTGTGTGACTGTCTGCAGAGAGACTGTGGTGTTCTTGGGAGGGAAGGTCAGGTACAGCTAGATGTGTTCAGCATAAAGGTGGTTGGGAAACCATGTGAATTATCTGAATTATTGGACCTATGGAGGTATACAGAGAAAAGATGAAGTAGTCAAGTACTGAATCTTAAGGGATGCCAGTTGTTAGCATGCAGAGGTATCCAAGTCACACCTACTAAGACAGTGTTTCCCAAACTTGTCCTTGGGGTTCCCCAGACAGTCCATGTCTTTGCTTCCTCCCAGTTCCCTCCCAGACAGTCCACATTTTTGCTAAATTCTTGCAAAAAACGTGGACTATATTGCGGTCCCTGAGGACCAGGTTGGGAAACACTGCCTTTATACACTTGGAAAGATCTGCCTGATAGGTCAAAGTAAAACGATCTCAGGCTGAGAGAGGGTGGAAAGGAGGATGTGGTGGTTCTCAGCGTTAACAGCAGAGGGGTCTACTACGATGAGAGTGGATGAGATGCGGTTCTTGCAGCTCTCTGGGAGTCCACAAGAGTCAGAATCATCTCTAAAGCCAGACTGGAGAGAGCCCAGGAAGATGTTCTGGATGAGTCAGAAATTTGATTTAACCCTCTGGGGTTGAGTATGTCGTCGGCGACATTGCGTACTTTTCGCGTCTATTTCAGTTTATATCTCGCTGAAACCTTAATGTAGAATCATGAAAAAACGCTGGCTAAATCCGTAATCTGTCGTCTTTTCAAAACTTCCATTGTCGGAAGTATTAAAGTTTTTTTAATTAGGTTAAATCGGCAAAAAAGTAAACCATGTCATCTTCCTTTGTTTTACCTGCATCGGGGGCGTGTAGTACCGCTCTCACCCGAAGATCGCTATTCACATTCTAAAAAGGCACGACACCATTCTTCTCTTCACAGGATCATGAGGGGGATGGGGGAAAGCCTTTGGGAGCCTCATCTCCAGAAGAGTCAAGACTGTTGGGTCAGGCCCGTTGGGGATCAGAGCTGGTGTGGTGCTGAGGTGTTGAGGTGACGAATGTCCAAGTCTTTAGAGTCCTGGCGCTCCCTGTCTTGCTGTATGGCTGTGAGACATGGACGCTGTCCAGTGACCTGAGACAAAGGCTGCTTCGGTACTGTGTCTCTTCAGAGAATCCTTGAGTATTGCTGGTTTGACATTGTGTCAAACATGCAGTTGCTAGAGGAGTCCAGAATGAGACATATTACCTGCATTGTGAGGGAGCATCAGTTACGGCAGTATGGCCATGTGTCGAGTTTCCCTGAGGGTGATCCGGCTCTCAGGGTCCTCATTGCTGAAGACTCAAGCAACTGGACCTGGCCGAAGGGACGTCCACGTAACACCTGGCTGCTGCAGATGGATGGCCATTTCCGGAGCATGGGACTGAACCGTGTGTTTGCCTGGGGGGTCGCCAGCCGTTTTGTCATGTAGTGGATGTGGTAACGCGCTGCCCCCCAACGCTGCTCCCCATCTGACTTGATAGCTGGAAAATTAATTGAAGCAATTCAGAATGAGTGAGTTGTTATGGATTCCTATGACAGGAACTTGACCCAGTAACTTCAGCCAGACCATTTTATCAAAGAATATTTTCTATGCTACGAACCTTTAATAAATGCTACAAGAGGCCATTCAGCCCACTGAATATTAAATATAATTTGATTGGTATTGCTGATTTTACTGCATTTAAAGACTGTCACAACTAAATTCTTATGTTTATTAATTTTAGTCATTATTAAAATATTAGCAATTATATTTTGATACAGTTGCAAGTAAAGTGTCATGATATCATTATTTTCAGATCACCTTTAGCTTTGCATTTAAAACTAAAATTAGTATGATTCTGATGAAGTTTGTTCACAGTTCTGAATCTTTCTTTGTGGCTTTCATGTGTGCACAAAGGTTCCTAGTCTATATTAGCATTACCATGTTTGCGTGGACTTTCTTTGGTAAACTGTCCCATCCAGCATCCCATCCAGTGTGTCTCCTGCCTTGTATTCTGGCATCAGGTCCAGGTTCATTATGACCTTCTAGTGTTTGCATATTCACTTCTGCCATCATCCAGAACCAGCCTCTTTTAATACCCCTTATCTTGCCTATTCATCACCTACCTTGGCTTCCTGTGCCGATTCCTCCTGTGCCTCCCTTTTGTATATCTTTGCCTCGCATGCCTTCCCATCCTGTGGCCTTCCTCTTGTGCCTCTCTCTTCATTGCCTCTTCTTCACATGCTTTCATTCCTTATACCCATTCCTCTACTGCCTTTTTTCATGCCTGTCTTCCATACTCTGCTGCGCTAAATCTTTAGCACAAGTAGGGGCATTCTCTGGACAGTTCCATTTGAAGTGCCTTATGTAAGGAAGGCATCTTGTTAAGCTGAGAGAGGAAGATCAAATGAAATGGACAGTTGTACAAGGGGTTGTGGGGGGGCGGACCTTGTTCCTCACTGCCTGAAGTGATGAGAATGTTTACAATGCTCCTGAGAGCAAGATACTAATGGATTTCTTAATTGGTGCAAAACTTACTATTAGCATTAGTGATTCACAGATGCTTTTACAGAGTACAAATTTGACGAAATAAAGCTTCTTAATCAAGCTACTGTTGAACATTCCACTGCGTAGTTTTACTAGCTGGAAGAGACCCTCTTAGTGTTGATGGACATAGGAAATAATGACAATAGGCCACTTATGGCCTTCTGGTTAATCGTATTTTCACTGCCCTTCAGGTTAACTAGGAGTATGTGGGAACTCTTTCAAAAGGGCTCTCTTTTGCATTTCTGGAAAACAGACCCTTAAGGCAGGATTATGCTACAGCAAAGAGAGATGAAGAAAGAGCATTTAGGTCCCAGGCTTGCCCGCAGCAAGCAGAGCCTTCCGTGTAGTGTGGAGATTTTGCAACCAGGGTGTTCTTATGATGGGTTTTCAGGGAGGCCGCTCACAGAGTCTGGCTGTGATAGTCAGGATTCCCTCACATTTCATCTTCTTTTCTCAGATGGGTCATTAGGTGCAATGTGCATTCTTGGGTTTGGGCCAAACTGTAGTTCCTGGGTCTCTGAGCCTTTCAGAACCCGATCAGGGAGAAACTGCTGTCATACCCGTTGGTATGGTACTTATCCTCCATATGTAATATATGTATATTGATATGTAAGACTGAGAGGGATGTGTCTCTGAATTAAAACTGACATGGACATAATGTTGATTTAAAGAGCTGTCCCATTGAAGCACCACGGGATGACAAATTGATAAGAAAAAGATTTATAACAGTAAGGCTTGAGTCAGCTGGAATTCACTTTCTCGAGTTCTACCCACATTGCAGTTGATTGATAACTAGCATTCACACCCAACAGCTGGCCTCCTCTTTGAAACATCTTATAGTCTGTGACAGTTTGCCTCACTTGAAGCAGTATTTGCAGGGAAAGTTTTAACATATCATTGCTGTCTGCTGGATAATTGTGTATGTCCATTTTTTGACATTGATATAGATGGAATACGTCCATTGTGTTTACTGATGTCAAACGCTATATAATTGACCAATGAAAAAAATCAATTTGTCGTTAGTATTTACGTTTGTACTAGTTAACAGTTGTGTTCATGGTGGCTATTTGTAATCACTAATTGTATAATCATTGGTCATTTTGAATATAAAGAGAGATTAATTTGACACTGACATTTTCCTCACTGACAACAATCCACATAAGTCCATTTAAAGCACATTTAGTGACAGTTAAGGGTGTCTTATTACATAGTTTTGAGTTGTAAAGTAATTTTTGATAAAATGTGTTTTTTCATGCTCCTGAAATAATAGATTGTTGGTGCCACGTGATTTTTACTGGATAGTGATGATATGGAGACCCAAAGATGATTTAAAGGTCATTTTAGTGCATAAATGTGAAGCTCATTCATGTTGTTTGAATACTTCCCTTAACCAATCTCTCTGAGTCCCCAGCTACTGTAGAGCTTTTATAGTGACGGTTCAGAAAAAGCTCCAGCCCATGATGTGACACCATAGCTGTCGCGGTAAAGCCCGCTGGCTGATGCAGTGAAGAAGACTTTCTGTCACTCTTCCAGCTCTACTGCAAATGTGAAAATGGCAGAATGACAGAATTTCTAATCAACTCCCAGGAAGTGGTTCCAGCAGAGTGGGTAAAATATGCAGCCTGGCTCTCTGAACATCACCCTTCTATTGGCCGCCTGAGACGCTATGGAGGGAACTCTGTTCACTTAGATTGTTTCTGAGTCATAGGTTGCTGAGTTTGGATTCCTTTTGCAATAGAAATGTGTTTTTACTACAAACCTTGGGGGGCTTTTCTGGTTGCTGGTCCTGATCTTGACCAAATTAACCACATCTTACATGATGACAGCCCGTGGAAGGGGCATGATTTAGAGGGGCATCCAAGGAGAGGACTGCAGCCTTCAGATGTGTACAGAGTTCATCACGGATTGGTTGCCGGAATGTCCAACATTCTTCTGTTGACGGGGATTTGGCTAGTTTAAAGCCAGCTGATTTTCCCCTGCCGAAGAGTTCAGAGGTAAATTTCCTCTTCATCCATAGAGTCATATAAGATGACTTGCCTGAGTCTATCGGCCACATGATATGCCTGCAACCCCACAGTGATTTGCAACCTCCAGAACAGACTATGCACCCATTCCTTCCACAATTGTAACAAAAGCACATGCTTCACTGTTGCAATATGATTCTTGGAACAACCATGTGGTCCTTTTTCTCCACACTGTCTTTCATTTACTAAGCAGTTCTTGTATAAGCTCGCTCTTATTTATTGGCAGGCTTCTGAACTCTTTTCAAACATGCCTCAGGGCTTTGGAGATCTTGACTCTATTCTTCACTTAGGCTCTGTTCTGATCTTGTGTGTAGCCTCTAAGGCCTTTGAGCAAACATCAGTTGTTTATTTACAGCTAAGCTCTGGCAATAATGGAATGTCCAATTGTCAATTTAGCATGTCCCCTTATTGTTTTACAGGCAGAAAACTTCAAAACGACCTGTGATGTTGTGCTTAAAGATCTGTCCATCTCACCTGTAAGGATGTGTAAACAGAATGCTAATAGTCAAAAAGTTGGTTCGATAAGCAATTGTAAAATGTATGACAACAAAATATCATAATTAAACACCCAGAGATTTTACTCCTACTACAATTTGTGGTTCCTCCCACACCCCTTCTCCGTAACAGCAGAGTGGAAAGCATTATTTAGAAATAAATATCCTGCTGTGAATCATTCACTTAATACTAAAAGCCATTAAACCCACCTTAATTTGGTTATGAATCTATAGCAGAATACGGG
>JAODJU010000002.1:12112381-12132218 GCA_026776725.1 Gnathonemus echidnorhynchus | reverse complement strand
GGTCCCTTCAGCTAATGCCGAGGACCTCACAAGTAAACAAAAAAAAAATGTCCTGCTGTTTGGTCATGTGGTAATGATGGGTTTTCTCCTTGTATCATTTCCAGTCAATCAGGACAACATCAACAAAACCCTGTTTTGTTTTTTTTTTGTTTTTTTGGAAATACCAGTGGTGTGATGAATGGGGAGGGAAGTACGAAGTTCGACATGTACAACACGGAGGTCCACACTGCCCCGTGTGACTCCATAAAAGGCCATTGACTCTAGAAGAGGTTTAGCTGTGAGCCAGTGGTTAGTGAGTTCTTTCCTGGGGTCATTTTGGATCCTTTCCACCCGTCACAACTGTTCCTGTACTGCCTGGGCGCTGTCATCAACCTGCTTAACCCACCCCCCACGTCACTCTCCTCATATCTGGGCTTTAGATACACAGAGGCGAGGCGTTGTGGGAGCCAGGGATTAGCAGCAAATCCCCCAGCCCGCACAGCCACATTGCCTAGCAGCTGACAGTTTATACCTTTCCAAAGGGGCACCTATCTGTCAGAGCTCAGTAAGCCTTGCTGTACAGCAGTTAATCCAATTTTACTTCCACCCACAGGCAGACATGTTCTGGGGCACAAACTAAATTACCACACAATATATTCCAAAACGAATTTTTATTTGCAGATCTCCTATGTAGGAAGACATTCTTCCTAAAATGAACAGTGTCTCTGGGAGATTCTGGTTTGCCTTAAGTCTCCTCTCCTTTTTTGGGGAGGGGATGGTTATGGATGTGAGTAACTCCAATTCAAATTCAGCTTGTGCCATTCAGCATATACTTACCCTAAGGGAGGTCATGTGAAGGGTTGGGAGCAGTCAGGTGACATGAGTGGTGGTTATTTTCTCAGGCATGACATCGTATTGAGTTTGACAGTAGTTCAACCAGTGGAACCAGCCTCCTTATTGCAGCTCAAAGGTTTTGGTTGGTTTATTACAAAAACATGAACTTGTATAGTCCAACTGTGTTTCAGCTAATATGGAAGCAAATGGGGGCCATGCTTATGTTCTGAGGCAGATCCATCTATCCCATGGTTTGTCACTGCCTTCCTTATAAGGGAAATAACATGCCAAGATGCGGGAAACGGGGCCAAGGGTCACCCTGTAGGAATGACCAATCATATAAGGACGACAGGCTTGTTCCTTAGCATCTGCTGAGGTTCCGTTCTAATTGTGGTTCCCACAGCTCCTTCCCCACATGCTGCCTCTCTTATTCATACTAGCCGCAGGTTTTCCTTCAGCCGTTCGGTCCACTGGCTCACTCATTAGCATGGCTTCCTGATCCATTCTGCCCATCTATCTTAAATGTAGCTACACCCTGAAAGTCCGTGCTGGGGTGCGGCCTATTAAGGACACCCACCAAGGCAGTGCTGATTCACATCCAAGGTGTTAACAAGTGCATTTCTCATCGGCCGCTGGATATCAGCTTCACCAAATGAGCCGGGCCACCAGCTCCTTCACCGCCCTGCCACTTCCCTGAGGTGTGAGTATTTATTTATTGCTCTGTGAAAATGTGGAAGGCAAACAGGCTCAGCATCAGGTATAGGGGATGGTTGCCAGTGGCAAAGGATGTCAGCAAGATGAAGTGCAGGTGCATGTGCGTCTGTGGTGACGTGGCGTCCCTACAGCCATCCAGCCTGCTAACTTACACAAAGCCATATTACACCTATTGTGTGCAACACCTCATTTCCAGTCTACAAGTACTATAGTCTGTATAACAATCGTATTTATATATCAATCAGACATAAATCCATTTACACTTACCGTAAAAAATCCATCCGTCTTCCAACTGCTTATCCTATTCAGGCGCCTGAAACATGTCCCGTGATACACAGGGCACAAGGCAGGGGTACACCCTGGATGGGATGACAAAACAGCGTTTAAAACAAGTCTTCATTTATTATTGGTAGTATTGTTGTTATTAATTTTGCCGGATTTCAGAGAAATGTGTTAAACAGATAACAATTTAGGTAAAGAATAATGTATAATGTATATACATCAGATGATACTCACTTGGGAATGCTTTCTCAATCTACTCTGCCCTTTTCATGCAAATAAGAATGTTTTTTTGCTTGTAGTTATTTATTGACTTCACCTTTTTGAATATTCAGCCAATTAGACAAGGTGTTTTTGGTATTATGTTAAAGGACAGCAATGTGTTTAATACTATGAAATGTTACTGTGCACACATAAGTATGACCCTGAGCTCATTACCAAGCCACATATGTTAGATTGTCTGTATTTTGACCCTTAAGATGATTGTTTTTAGCTTGCTCTTGACAATCTGAAATCTAACGCTGTGATTGCTCACGAGCAGGAGGTCTCTCTCAGTATTTTAATGACACTCTCTTTGGGGTGTAGAGTCTCCATATGAGGTTCTCCCTTCACCATTCTGCCACTCAGTAGAAGAAAAAAAAAAAGAAAATTTCTTTGCCTTTTTATTCACAACAGTGGTTCATTCAAGATCTCTAACAATAACATCAGTTACTTCATTAATGGGAAATGTTACGGTCTAGTTTTTTTTTTGTTCCTTTTTCTTTCGACCCCTGTTCTGCATGTGGCCAAATTGGATTGGGGGGGTATTATCTGCCTGGAGGTGGGGCCAATACCTGGGACCACAAAAGGTATCGGTTGTCTCTAGTATAAAAAGGACTGACTGAATATGAAAGAAAAAGCAGAGAGATAAAAGAAAGAACAATCTAGAGTCTTCTTATCATTGGACCCAAGCTGCATGTGAGATTATGGCTATACATTATTCCAACCATTTTTATGTAATAATGTTTTGCTTATCGTTTTGTTTATAATTAGTTTCCCTATTGAGGTGTCTTTTGCAATGAATTGGCAATGGATGCTTTTTGTTTTATTATAGCCTAAACCTGGACCAAAAAGAGGCACACGTAGTCGTTTGCTGGGGGGGGGGGGACAGATGGGAGGGGGGGAGGGGAGGAGGCGGTAGCTGAATGGTCCTGAGGAGAATAATGAAGATTGGCTTTCGTGGCGAGTGGGTTGATGACACGTCTGAGGCTGTAGACATTTTGTATAACTTCTGTAGTTCTGAGGATAACATGGAAATCCAGCAGTCAGTCATCCTTCGTGTGATATGCACTGGTGTGAACGACGACATCTCCTGTCTTTAAAATGGATTGGCACAGAGTCCTGCACAGCTGTGCGGACGTCAGCCCCGTCGCCCCTCTCCGCTACCCTGATGCACATGCTCGCACACAGTGTCCGTCAATAATGAAATTCCCCGCCACGTGTTCGGACCTGTTGCACAGAAGCAGTGGAACGTGCCTGCAGGCACGCAGCTCTCCCACTCTGTTCCACTAGCATCGTCCTGGAGAAGGGAGCATGCAGCTCGCATGGGATGCTGCATGGGGTGATTTGAGGAACCAGGATTTGTGCTGAAAGATAAATATGCACAGTGAAGCGTGGACTTCACTAGGGTCATAGAGCAGCATCGTGGTCAGCAGTAGTGTACAGCTCAGCAGGCTGGGGAACTAGACCCGTGTCTGGAAGGTCATGGGTTTGGATTCCGTGGGCCAGCAGAGTAATTGTTTTACCATTGCCCCCTTGCAAAAAGCTCTTAACCTGAATTGCCCCAGGCAGTGTCTGAGCCAGGCGCAAGATTTTCACAGGGGACATCCATGGCATTACTGAAGAACTCCTATCTACCTGTACCTGTACAAATCAAGTTTCATTTTAAGTTGAATTGAAGCCACAGTGATTCTTCCACAGTGGAGAATCCCTGTCTTCTGTTGTATGCACATGTATGCATGGTGGCCAGTGTTGGTCTACTGGCTGGAGTGAGATTTTCAACTCAAGACAAACTCTGCACCCACATGCACACACATTTACACATGTGTACCTTGTAAATAGGCTGTAGAGTTTGCAAACTACACCAAGGCTCTGGTTGTAGCTAATTTTAAGTTTATAGTGGAATAATATAGATTTGCCGTAAGATGGATTGTGCAAGAGTGAGTGTCTGAAAGTGAGTGTCACGCCAGATGCGTGAGAGTTAACCTAGATGCTGAGTTCATACATACAGATACATTTTATATATTTTCGCAATTCAGTACTGATTGAGAACTTTTGATTCAACGGTGTGGTTATCAAATTGTTCACGAAAACTGTTCTAGGACTGCATTCAGAAGAAAAGGTTAGTTTGAAATCCTGCACTATTCTTAAGAAAACAAAAAAATACTATCCTGTGTCACCTGTGAAGGATGGTTTGTAGAACTTGCTTCTTTTTCTTCAGTAGATAAGATGAAACCAGCCTTTGAGTTTATAATTATCTTATTCTTTGATCAATACGGCTTTCGTTAGTCAATAGACAATGATGAATGGAGAGAATTCTTCAGCAAAATGACCCACAAGACAAATAAGCGATTGCGTTTATCCGGGCTGTCATTTTAGTTCTTAGGAGAGCTAGTTTTAGCCCAGTCAAATGAGAGGTTCAGATGTATTTAATTTCATTTTCGGAATGTTCTGTAATAAGCAGTGAGGTGCTGGGAGACATCGGCTCTGAGTGAGAACATGCAGCTTTGTTCACCTGCCGATGTTTGGAAGAGCCCGTGTTGTGGGCTTCATGCTCAGACATTCGGTGGCGTGTAATTGGTAATTATGTCTTTCCTCGATTCGGTATCTGACTCAAAATGGAGAAATTTGATGCTGCTCACAGACCTCAACATCAGTCTTTCAGTGTTTTCGCGCACACGTTGATGATTAAATTGCTTAAATCTACGAACGAAAACAGAAATAATGTTACTTGTCTTTATTGCGAATCATATATTTGGAGATAGAAGTGGCGGGAAGACGCATCTTGTTTCCAAACATGGCAGAACCTGACGTAATCTATATGCGTTTAAATGCGCATGCTGCGTTTCGCTAGGGCTTCAAAGTTTTAAGGAATATGTTTTTGCTGTAAAACATTTAAATATCGATTTTAAACGGTGTATTTTGTTTTATCAAAAGGCTTGTGTAAATTTTAAAAATAATTTTATATTGAAATTTTGATTCTTTATATACAAGGTTTTGATGGTTACATAAACTATCTAAAGAACCGAATCATTGTAAATGTCGGTAACTATCCAAATTCATCTAAAACATTCTATATAAATGTGATCGTAACGTTTTTGAGTAAAACGACTTTTGGTTGAGATGAGTGTGAACTGCGTGAAAAACAGGTCAAACGAACTGTTCAAGACTCCTACATTCAATATTCTATATCTTATATTCGAAACTCCTACATTAACACATGCTGCATGGTCATAGATTTACAAACGAGATGTGAATATTTGTTAATTCACGACTTTTTTTCAATGGATCCTCAGATAACGCATCCACACATAAATTTAACTTTTATACGAAAAAGTTAAAATAATTGTTTTATGAGATAGTTAGGCATGTCACAGTTAAGCTTTTTAAGCTTTCATTTCCTTAAATCGCCTGAAATTTTGTGATGAAATGGAGAAGTATGTACACAAGATCGCATCGCATATGTTTTTGTGCGTTTTCTGACTAAGCTTGATTTGGGCATGTTAGGATTGCTTATTTCTGTCGCGAAACTTAACACTATTTAGCCTGCTAAATAATTACAGAAAAAGCAAACGAATAAAGAACTCCATGGAGAAGAGAAGACCAATTTACAAAACAAAATACTAGGCCCATGTGATGATAACATGTACCTAATTTGTTTCACACTGTCATTTTACAGATTAATTTATATGGATCAAAACGCAGCTCATATATACTAATTTGAGACCGTTGGGGAACGGAAGCAATTAAGATGGGCTAATATACTGAATGGTTCTTTTACGTCAATTTCAGAAGGGACAACAATCTGCCAATTAATATAATGGATAGCCCCTTCCCGGGAATATGAATTTAATCGAGTACCTGAATAATTAATAACGCTTAAATGGCTTGAAACGTTATGTTGTTTGCATCGAAGGGTCACCTTCACAGCATCCATTGGAACTACCCCAGTAGAGTTAACTGTTGGTTGCTAAATGACGAATTTTATTAAATATGTCAGCATCATTAAACACGCAACAATATCACCATAGGTGCTGACTTTAAAAGGAAATGCCTCGACATCGCTTGGTTACAAACCATGGGTAGCAGGATGTCCTAATATCGTGTGAGACCTGGCCCCACCTTGAATTCATTCTTTGGTTGTGTTCAGGGGATAGAAGTGGGTCGGCAAGTTTGTATACGTTAATGCAGTTTTACCGTACTGCCTTCCGTATAGAAGGAAGATCCAGGGCAGCTTCTCGTGTCCTATCTGTCCGTCCTGGACCCAAGCCCGCTCACAGATTGCCCGAACATGCACGCTGCTGATGGTTGAGATTGCGGTCCTACGAAGGCTCTCTGTCTCTTCATTCATTGGTTTGAGTGTGGACCCAACGCCGTGCTCTGGCTGATGACTGTAGATGTATCGGAATTAGAGGTGGAGAATGAAGTAAGCAGACATACTGCGGCGGCGATCTGAATTTACGAACTGTAGCGTCTGGAATTCTCGTCGCAGGTATGATTTTCGTGCTTTTGAAACAAATGATACTTGTAGCTTTTCTTTGCATTTCTGTTGCGGGGAGTACGCTTCTGATGTGCAAGTGGCACATTAATAAAAGAAAAACTTTTTACTTGTTCAGATGGTATTTTAGACCGTTTTTATTTGGCGAATGAGTTCACATTAGGTTTTCACACACTATTGGTTCAAAACGGGAATCAAAACGCAATATTAGACAGCAATCTGATGTATGGCTGTATATGTATCGTCACAAATGTATTGCAATTCTGATGTATGATGTAATATAATTTGTCATTTCAACTCAGTCATGCGTCAAAGTGTAGACAATGTTAAGCCCGTGGGAAAGCGATTAGGGATAGAAGTTAATGGTCAGGGTGTTGGCATGATAATGCCGTTGTCACCCGACGTTCCTATTTATTGTGGTATAACCGCTCCTTTTACGCATTGGAGGCTTCGTTTGAGGTGGGCAAAACCTGAGATTTTTTCCCTGTACTTAGGGCTAAATAAATTAAAACTACGGACAGCTATAAAAGCGAAAGAGCCGAAGTCCCAGTCATTTCTGCTTTCTACCTGTAGGTAATATTTTGCGTAAATGATTAAGTTTTTGCATTTATAGATTACACGAAGTAGGGATAATTCTATAGCCTTCTGTACCATACTGACCACTTTGCAGAATCTAATGATTAAAAATCTAGCCTACTCTATTTTGCTTTTTTTCTGCGTTTATGCAAAATTGTTACAGCGTTAATTTTTTTTTAGATTAGTCATGGTCCGCGCGCTTTATTTAAACCTCAGTTACTCCACCTGTGCACCGAGTAACAGTGAGTCTAATTTCTAGAATATGGTTCCATTTAACTTCTCTACGACTGCGTATTATATCACATCACGAGACCAAATTCCCACGGGTTTTCCTTATAGGAAAAGTGCATTCGATTATGCAAATACTACCATATTTTTTCAGCTGCATGTGTCACTCCGCCATTCTCCGTGCCAGCTGTGCCCTAAGTTGAGATACGAACGGTGTTAAATACAGTAGCTTCGAGAAAAATTGAATGAAAAAACACTCAACCGCGCTTTGGAAGAAAAAAAAAAATTGGATCCTAGAGCAAGGCGTCGCATTTTACATAGTGCTGACTTTTATTCTGTTGATTTACATTTAAAAAAAAGGGGCACGTGTCGCACAACTTATATATACTGTGACAGTACTGTGACCCATGGTGCATGGGTGTGAAACATCTACTTCGAAGCCGTCCTTTTCATTTGCGAGCGCTTACTAAGGACGTACTCCATGGCAGCGTTAGTGCCTGAAAAAGACGGTGTATTTCAGAGGAGACCCCTCGTCCCCTAAACGGTATTTCACCAGCAGACTCCAGATGTGCTCCCTTCGCGATTTCGCCGTTAGACTGTCATCCTTGGAAGTTGCCAAGAAATCCTCATGCGACCATGGCATGATGAAACCCCGAATGATTCTGTCACATTTTGAAGTAAAAAATATTGTAAACATTTATGACTGTCACTTTTATATTACAAAGAATTATTAATGTCATTACGCCTAAAGCGGAAAATATGAAAACGGTGGCATTGCCCTACGCTGGAATGCGGGGAAATAGTCTGGGGTAATGCAAACACGACTGATTCCGTGTCGTAGTATGCCGTGGGGATTTCTGGTTTCCTACTGCAGTCTAAAAACACGGTTTTAATTGGTGTCTCAATTGCCCATTGTGTCTGACTGTATGTGTGAGCATGTGCCCTGCAATGGACTGGCATCCTAGCCACAGTGTGCCATCCTCTGTGCCCTGTGCTCCCTCTGATAGGCGCCAAGGTAACCATTACCCTATGCTGGATAAGCTGTTTTGAAAGATGGATGCCCTGTATACTGTACCTTGTTATTTTAAACGTTATGATTATGGGCATATGTTTAAATGGTTGGATAATTGAAAGACAACACAGTTTTGGATATTGGCTTTTGGATCTGCCCTGTTGTACTGAACAGTAAAATTGACTATTGCATTAAATGGAGGGTCAAATTTCAAGAATGGTTGAATTTATTCTCAGTAGGTTTTACTGTGACCACATTTCTGCTGTTCTGAACTTTCAGGGCATTGACTTTGCCAAAGTAATCTTAGGCAACACAGGGCACAAGGCAGGGGGCACCTTGGATGTGATGCCAGTCCATCACTGGGCACAGACACAGTCAAACACTATGACAATATAACAACCAATGTATCTAAACTGGATGTTTTTGGGCTGTGGTGGGAAAGCAAGGCATAGACAGGGAGGACATTCAAGCTGCATACATATAGCAGAGGTGGGATTCGAACCCACAACCCTGGAGGTGTGAGTCACCTCCAGTTAGACACCTACGTGCATGAACAGGTAAAGTCCTGAGCTGTGTAGGTCACTGTGAATAAGAGCAGCTGGTAAGGTGAGTGAGGGGGATAATAAAGATGGCAGAAATCTGTTTGGTAGAACCTGGGGGCTGAGAGCAGTCTGCTGAAAAGGCTCCTTAGCGCACGCTCGCGCAGTGACATGCAGACTCTGTTGAGTGGACCAGCCAAGGCCACTGCACAGCGGGAACGGCAGCGAGCTCCATCCAGCCGACTGCCCCCCCCCCACGTGCCCGCTGGGGCTGCGAATGCTGCTATGACACATTACTGTTTGTGCGCTACGCTGCAATCTTTCAAACCCCACCCCGGTCCCCCCCCCATGCCCCCCTGCAGGTGCTCCTCATCTTCAACAAGGCACTGCAGGAGCTCAAACTCATGGGCTGCCGGCAAGGGGGGGGGGGGGTGTTCTGATGTTGCCATGGCAACCCTCTGGGAGCGGTGAGCAGAACCTGATGACCTGTAGGCAGACACCAGACACTTGGAATGGTCATAGTTTCACACTGGACGCCAAGTGCTCTCCCTGTTTGCCAGAGACACGTTGGCTGTGGAGATTTGAACTCATGCTCCTTACCTTACAAAGCAGATGACAACCCCATTACCAGATATAAACTCAGATGTATAGATTTTTTTCTGGTGTCAATATAATCCAGTGTGGAAAGGATTACTACAGAATTAACGCCATTAAAAATTAGATGTAAGATGACAGCGAGGGGATTAAACTGTTTTCACAGCTAAACCAGAGAGCTCCTTTCCATCTAATTCCTATAATCTTTTTTTTCATACAAATGCTCAACACTAAATACATTAGCTGGCTCACAGCGGAGTTCTCATGGTTAGCGCACAAAAGTACAGGAACCTTGGCATTTAGCATTTAACTTCATTTTATCGTTATTTTAAATTCATTCGACATAACACCTTTATCCAAAGAAGTTCACTTGTCAGTGCACGATTTGAATAATGTGATATTAAAAACTGACAGCCCACCCGAAAAAGAAACAGGTCTGGGGAAAGGTTGCTTTCATATTAGGGGTTCATAAGGAAGTGCAAAGTTATGTTCCTTTTCATTCAGAAAACTGGCTGCTGTCAGTGTGTTGGGGAAGATGTGGGCTTTAGGTTTTTTTCTGAATTCTGAGAGCCGTTCTGTGGAGCGGTACCTTGCTGTCAGGGACACGATTTGGCCGCGGTTACCCTGTGGATCCTGGCCGCCTCACTGCCGCTTTCCGCCTTTGGCCTCTCCTTTGATTTGTGGGCATCTCTGCTGTACCGGTTGCTCTTTGGGTTTCCCTTCGTCTAGTTTGCTGCGTTCAGATTGGGGACGCGTGTCTAAATTCCACAGCCCATGCTTGTTATCCTGATTAATGTTTTTGTTTCCCAAACCAGCCAGATTATAAAGTTGTTTGAAATAAACAGCTAGCAAAAATGTAAATATATGCTGGTAATAGACATGGAGCCATCGTATTGCATGTTTAAAACACAGACCTCTGGGATTGAATGACACTCATATCCTGCTACGGAGCTGGGGACCTTTAGTCAGTGGTCACTAATATTCTAGTTGCCCTAAATCTAGACGGTTCTTGCATCAGTATGCTTGAGCAGCAGGCACCCTTAGCAAAGTCTGCCCAGCAAGGCAAGGGAACATTTTTATGTCTATTACCCCTGTCGTGTCACCCATCTTATTAATGATATTTGATTTTAATGAGTGGTTTTGGCAAGCTGGAAAATGAACATGGAGAGATAGCAAGACCGTAAAGACTGCCCAAGAAGGCGTGTTAGATAATGATAGGGAGGTCATGAGGTGTGTGGGTTACTGTTTTAAAGAACTGAAAAAGAAGCTGAATGACTGGGCCTACTCTATATGTGTGTGTGTGTCTGTCTGTCTGTGTGTCTGTGCGTGTGTGTGTGTGGTTGTGTTTCTGAACACTTTTCCCTTCGGCATAAACCAAACACAAAAAACCGGCACCTCATGCTATAATGAAAAGCGGCCGTCAGACAGTTTTCATTAAGTAGGTATCTAATGAGTTATCTAGTTTAGTGTATTGTGAAGCAGAGTGGTCTGCCCCAAGGGAAGAAAGGGTGGGCAGAAGCGTGGGTTTAACCTCGTGAAAAAAATACTTTACAGAACCGGAGACAAAAAACAGGGGTTTGTAAGGAGTCTGAATGGTGAAAAGGCTTACTAAAGAATATCTTAAAATGGAAAATGAAATACTACAAACAAAAAACCAAAATGTTAGTGTGTGAAGCTCCTGCCTCTTTGTCAGCTGTCCTCACATTGTCCTCAATCTAGCCAGCTCTCCATATAAAACAGCCTGTCCAATCAGGAGCAGCTGGATAAATTTAAGTTCTGCTGTACACTTGCGACTTGTGATTAATTTGCTTGTTGCTCACGCGTTACTTTCTTGGCACTTCCCCGAGCATATCCTTACCTTCACATTTTTTGCAATCGCAGCACTGAAACAGTTAATGGCAATTTGCATACCAGCAGGGTGACTGAAGAACCGATCATTGATTCGTGTTTAGTTATCGAAGCATCCCTCAACTCCTCCGCTGAGCACGCGCGCACACACCTTCAGGAACTGGCAGGCATCGATGCTAGCACTAGCACGGGAGAAAGCGTTTGTCAGGAGGGTTAACACTGACTGGCAGCTCAGCCAATCAAGCTGGACCCAAACACCGAAACCCGTTTCATCCCGCGATCAAAGTACCTGGGTCGTTGTCTGACGAGGCGCCGTGTGATAGTGCAGGTTGTAATGAATGCTGAAAGGCACAGCCGCAGCCCTGTATTCAGGTCGGAAGATGGGTGGATGATGGGCCAGCATTGCCATTATAGATCACCGGGTGATTTTAATTAGCGGCTCATTGGTTAACATTGTACCCTCACGCCTCCAGGATTGGTGGTTTGAATCCCCCTGTTGGCTCTGGTTTGTTGGAGTTTCCTCCTGCTGTGCGGCTTCCTTTGGGAATTCCAGTTTCCTCCCACAGTCTGAAGACATGCAGTTAAATGCATCGATGTCTCTGAATTGCCTGTGATGTATGTGTACGTGCCCTGGAATGGACTGGCATCCTGTCCACGGTGTCCCCCTGCCCTACGATGAAGAAATAAGCAAGGGATACAGACAGGGGTTTGCTCTTTCTGGGGCCCCATTCAAAACGTCATTACCCCTCAGTGTAGTGACTGTTTGTGGCCAGCAGGGGGTGGGGTGGCACGCTTCAGGAGGCCCACACAAATGTATGGTTTGAGTGGTGGTAAACCCTGCTGGTGACTCGGGTCCCCCCCATACTGGATTATTATTGGATTTGGATGGTTGGAATGATGGACAGATGGACTCTATTGTAGTTAATGGAGACTGGAGACCATTCGGTTGGAAATCTTCAGTCTTTTTTATTTTTAAAGGCCAGCCCTGCATGGGAATAGGGGAATGCTCCAAGGCACTCTGTCATGCATCAACAATTTTGTCAGTGATTTGGAAAACGAACACACCCTGTACTGCACTGTATATAACGGCTTGGCCACTTTTAGGTTCACCTGTTGGCCTCTCTGATTGCTTACAGCACATAGTATATTAATGCTGGTTTATCTGAATATCTGATGGAATTTTAAAATGACACTTGCAAACATGGACACACGCACACTCCCACACACACACACACACATACACACACACCCTAATGGGTATGTTATGGGTACCCAAATACCAACAATGATGACCTTAACCCCTACCCAGCCCTAACCTTAACCATAAGTAATCAAGCAAAATACAAGACTTTTGACTTTTTTAGTTTTTTGATTGCAGTCACAGATTTTTATTAAATTGAATTCCCCCTTGTGGGAACCAAAAAAATGTCCCTACAAGGTGAAAAGTTACAGATTTTTATCGAATTGTGGGGAAACACACATGCACACACACACAGATGATCATAAATGGCCACACAGGGTGTTTTTTTTTTGAGTTTGCCACCAGAAGTCTCTGTCATAAACCAGTAATTAGACTCACACAGCTATTGCAGCTATTTCAAAAACAGAAACTGACCCGTGTTTTTTTTCTTCCAAATTCACATCATGCACACACCATACACACACAAATAAATTAAATTACAGCTAAAGCCAGTGATAATTAGCTTTCCTTAAAGCTTTGCTTGCTTGTGTGCGGAGAGATTTTGCAGTGCAGTAATGTGCAAAGTAAATTGCTGTCTGGCTGTGATTTATATCGCCGGCTGAAACAGACGGCTGAATGTGATAGATTGGGAGTGATCCGAACTGCCGGCAGAAACGTATTTTTTTTTATTTTCCTTTTTCTTCCCTCTGCATCTTTATCGGTTTGGTGCACCTTCTTAAAAAGATCCGAATCTTTCCCCCGGAAGTGCTGTTCCCCTCTTGTGGGGTGGGGATTACAGACAGGCCATGATGAACGTTGCGATTGTGGGACCTCGGATGGAGTAAACAGAGGAAGGAACATACGAGTTTCCAGACTCGGTCGCATTCGCCTGCAGCGCGGCCTGACTAGCAGAAGCGTAGGATTTAAATAGCGATGTTAACAGCTTCTGAAAGGACTTCTGTAAATCCTCCAGGTCTATGAAAAGCCCCGTATTCCCTCCTAAGTTAAGATCTTAGAGGGGGTTTCGGATCAGTGAGCCGCTGGGGCCCGCTTGGGACACATCTGCCAGCGATGGTGATTAGATCTTCATCGTTGTCCAGACTGACAGTCTGCTTGGGGGGTGAACGGGGGTGGGGGGGGGGGCAGGTCGGCACCAGTCCCTGGTGAGTGAGAAGCGGCGGCTTGGTGGGGGCACGTCTGACGTGCTACCTCCTCTCCGTTTCTTGCCAGTGCTTCTGGGTTGCTGTCTACAGACAGCGGCTTCCGGAAGCAGCCTCTGCGCAGAGCATCAGCTGGCTGCAGGACACCCTGTTTTGTTTCGTTCTCTTCCTCTACTCTCCTGCTGATTTTTGTTTTTTCTTTCTTCCCGTTGGCTTTTTCTCCCCACTCTTCCAGGCCTCCCAGTCTAGCATACACCCTCCCGGGTGGTAAAAAGGCAGGAAAGCCAAAGCCATCACAGGCCTGATGGTGGCGCTCTCAGCCACCTTCACTTATTTATAAGCCCCTCACTAATGAGCAACTGGTTTAGACAGCGACCCAGCATTCTTTCTGAGTGTTATCATATCTACAGAAGATGTGTCCTGCTGTGTTTCTCCATGTGACAGGGCGATAATCCCAGATTGAAAGAAACCTGACATGAAATATCCATGGAGAAGCAGTTCAGGAGGTCAGCACACACTCATCAGGAGACTCTTATCACATTGTGTTCTGAGTGACACCCTCCAGCAGCAGTGAGGGTCAAGTGGCATGTTGAGATATGGGTCAGATTTACAACAATGGAGAACAGACTTTATGGAAGGACAGCACTAAGCAGCTCACCAGGGGCCCTTGTTCAGCCCACAGAGTACTCACTCACACAGGCAGTGCTCAGTAGTATGGAGGTATTTGCTTAGACAGTGCTCAGTAGTATGGAGGTATTTGCTTAGACAGTGCAGTGCAGTGTGGAGATATTTGCTCAGTCAGTGCCCTGTGGTGTGGTAGTATTTGCACATCCAGCAGAGTGCAGTAGAGAGCTGCTTCCACCACGCCTACCATGCCAGACACAGTTTCAGTCCTAGGATGCAGCTGCCTTTCCCTTGTACTGCTCTAAGTCTCTCGCAATTTCACACCCCACTGCATCTGTGGCAGGATCTCTCTGCAGCGCGTGTGTGTCTGCACTGGGAAGCAAGGCTGCTATGCCGTTCAGGGCATACACTGCCCAAAGACTGACGGACAGAGAGCAGAGCCATCGACTCGATGTTCCAGTGTCTCAAGCAGGTAAAAAAGCGTAGTCATCACCTGACAGGCTTGGTCCAGCCCACATCTCCCTCCGGGATAGAGGCAGCCACGATGCAGCCCGAAAAATGTGCCGTTCTGATGAACAGGACAGGCAGTGGTGGCCACAGAATGCGCTTTGTGAGTCAATTCCAAGGTGCACTGAACTGGATAACAGACAAAAGAATATGTTAGCATGGCGGCTTGTTCCACAAGTGTCCACAAGTATATAAAGCAGGGTACCACCAATGCTATGGCCTGCTGTGTAACATTAGCGTGTTAGGGCTACGTACTGTTCACCTCCTTGACGTCTCGGCTCTATGCTCAGGAGCTGAGCAGAGTGTGAGCACAGTGCACCTTCCCTTTTGTTTTCGAGTCCCCACAATGCTCATGTTCCTGGTACTAGCAGTGGTGCAGACCCTTGCACGAGCAGGCAGGCCTCTCTCTATATCTCCTTCCCAGGTATTTCTATTCCCCGCATCTTCTGCATCCCCTGGGCCTGCTGGTCCACAGCGGGATGGCGCCTCATATAACTATCTGGAGGAATTGAGGGGGAACTTTCCAACAAGGAAGGGGAGCGCCCCCCCCCCCCCCAGCCCTCGCTGTTTAAATGAGGCCATTCACTTCATTTGCTGGTGGAGTGAGGAGGCACGGAATAGACTGGGCCATGAGCCTGGCCGGGTGAGTGGGTACAGAGCATGAATGGACAGACGTAATGGGTAGAAGGAACAGGAAGCAGTCATGGTCTGTGATGCTGTCTGAAGAGCCCCTTTTAACCTTGCCCACAAATGAATTGCTAGGGCTTCTCTGCTGTCCAGCATGGGCTATATTCACTCAAGTGGGTCATGGGCTGTGGGGGCTTGAGCCGGGGTGTGGGGTTGGGTATCGTTTAAATTTTATTGATTCCGGTTCTGCTCGATGATTCCGGTTCTTATTGATTCCATAAAGTAAAAAAAAAGGTGGACAAATGTTTAGATAACAAAAAATATCTTTATTCTGAACATTCAGGATGTCCCAGCAGCACTGAGAGTAAAATTCTAACTAAAGTGCATTCACAACACCTGCCTGCAATCAGACCAAAACACCAAGTCAGCTTCAGCAACAGAGGGTATGATAAAGACGAAAGCAATTTAAGAGTTCTTGTTGGGATAATGAGCATTTCTGCCTTTTCTGGTAGTATGTGTGATCTTTCTGGGCATACTGTGTCCCCCTCAGTCAAGAAATCTCTCTCACTCAGAGCTGAGGAGGCCTGCATACATAAAGGAGCTGAGGAGGCCTGCATACATAAAGGCTACCTCTGACAGCAAAGGGTATGTGGGCCTGCTGTGCCGTCACCAGGCAGCAGGGTCATCAGATGTCACTGTTGGTGGCATCTCTTTGTACATCTGCGACTCTCTGTCAGTTTGGACAGAGATGGATGTTCCTTGTTCAGTGTTATTGGCTAAAACTTTTACCTTGAGGTCTCCCCTGGGGCAAAAAGCTCCTGAAGCAGAGACATTGAGGCCTTCCTGGCAGGCGGCTGTAATTTGGAAGGGTAGCCCTTTCTCCACACCGCCCTCATTTTTTTTCCTTTGGTCATCTTTCCCTCTAATGCCAATGAGAGTGGTGCATCATGGGTGGCTGTCCCTGCTTGCGAGGTGCTGCTGCTGCTGCTGGCATCAAACACGCCTGCACTCTCAGATTGATCCTATGCTGCCTTAGATGTTTGCTGATGTTGGACCTACAGCCCCTTGAGGAGCTTATTACTTTCATGCACGTATTGCACTCAGCTTTATCTTTTCCTTGTACAGTGTAGCGAAGCCGCATATTTCAGCATTTGCTGCAATCCATGTTTGAGACCGGCAGGCATTTTTGCCTGCACTCTTTTTCAAAAAAAAATTAATCAAAGGCAGTAGTTGGGTTTTACATTAAATAAATAGCTGACAAATGAGCGAACGGACAGAAGTAAGGAAAGTAACACCATGTGAAATAAATGTGTTTATTTGAGCCGATGTGATTCTACAAACCTAAACGTTAATGCATTAGAAAGCTGGGGCGACAAGTACATAAATAGGCTTTGGCCCAAACTGCATCATTAACATCAGCAGTCATGTAACTTAAGAATAGATTCAATGTGTGTCAAGCGTTGTCGTTTTCTTTATTAAAGTGAAACTACACTTTTGACTCTTCACTGTCTATCTTTCGCACTGTTGTCAGGAATGCCGGCTTGTGTCTAAACAAATGGCTGTAGCGTGTTGATGTACGACGTATTCATCTAAAACCGGTCCTGGCAGATAGCCACACACGTCCTTGCAGATATGTAATATTTAGGAATTGAGAAGCAGAACCGAAATTTGAAAAAAAAAACATTGGGTACCCGGTAACGGGTATTTTTTGTTATATCTTCTAATTTGGACCCTATTTTCAGTTCTCAACCCTACCTGGGGGGGGTGTTGCTAGGGCAATTCTTATTTCAAGTTCTTTAATGGGTGAGAAGATTCGCCAGAAATTTTAAGCAGCTCCTCCAGTTAAGACCTCTCCCTAAAATACGTGATTTCCATGCTCTGTGAACCCATGGGATGTTTGCCCGTCTGATGAAGGTGCCCTTGGTGAGGGGTGGGAAGGAGCCTCCACAGAGCGCCTGCGTGAGCAGCTATTTTGTATATCAACCTTCCAGCTCTGTCAGTTTTCTGCACCTGTATCAGCACCACACCTCACCGCACGCCTGACACCCTCCAGCACACCACGCTTCACTCACCACAGCATATAACTGGGGAACTTGCTCTCCTATGACAATTTGGGCAGCTGACAAATAGGTGAGACCCAGCAAGGGACAGTGCTGTACTATCCCCTGTCCCCAGTCCCCTGAGACCCAACTACTGTCTCCACCCAGAGGATGAGAGCAACATCGCCTCATCTGGGCCTCACCCGGTGCTCCAGAGACAGTAACACCCATCCACAGATCCCATCCTTTCTCCTCTACAGATCCGTCCTCCTCTGAGAAGAGTGCATGAAGGTAAACACACCATCAGAAGGAGGATGATGTCACCAGGTCGTGTGCTTTGTGTGCATTACGGTACCTTCCTTGATGAGGCCTGCAAGCTTCGAAATGCCCGACTTCAGTATGAGTGACTGTCTAATGAATGGCTGAATAGCGACTGTATTACCAGTGAGACCATAAGTCTAATTTGGAATTAATGTAAACAAATGCTGATTGGTTAGAAATCCTCATAGCTCCAGGCTTTGGATCTGACCTCTGCTCTGCTCTTTTGGGTACTCTAGATTGTCTTGCAGGCGCGCAGTAAAGCTAATCCGTGTCTTTAATTTGATTATCGTATGTGATTATGTGCTTGAGTGTGTGTATGTGCACTGCGCTGGACAGTGTCCTGTTGGGGGTGTGACTCAGCGGGTTGGGACTTTTCCCTATGATTGGAAGGTCACGAGTTCAAATCCCAAGGGTGGCAGACCAATGCAGCTGTTGGGTCCCTGACCAAGACCCTTAACTTCCAGCGCTAGAGGTGCTGCAGGATGGCTTTCCTTATTCTGGCCTGGGTATGTGTGTCTCATGCAGAGCAAGATAGGGTAGCAGAAGAGAGAATTTCCCCATGAAGATTAATAACTATCACTCTTCTGTTGTATTCAGGGTGACCCCTTGCCTTCAGTGGCCCTGTCCATAATAAGCATTTGGAAGACGGACAAATCAGCTTCCTGGAATAGGCTCTGAGCTCGCTGCATCGATGCAGTGATGGATGGATTGGCTCACTGGTCCAAGTCATCCCGGGGGACTGGTTAGTCCAGTCACCTGAGCTATCTCTGTAATTGCCTTGGTGAAATCTCTGCTCTTAATGCGTTGGCGAAATTGTTTTAAATCTTACTGTGCAGCCAAGGTTTATATCTGCAGTATGCACAACTCGAAACATATATTTACTGGCAAATTGCTCTTCACGGCTATTTCATTTGTCTCTGTTCCAGACCCAGGAGGGCCGGGGAATGGCCTGGCATCTCTGTTAGTGTACTCTCCCTCGGAGGCTTTTATTCTGTGTGATTAAATGTTTAGCCTAAGAGAACAGACCTGACTCCTTAATGAACGGTCTGCTTTGAATTAAACGCCGCAGCGGCGGGTCTCCGTCAGCGTGGCGTTTGTCCGCTTTGCCGTGGCGTTTTGTGCCAAAACCGAAAGAGGTGACGTGGCCTCCCTGAACCTCCGGGGACACTTTTGTCGAGCCTCGCTTGGAAGCATTCCCTCATGCGGCGCTAATGGCCCAGTGAAATTGCGCCCCCCGCAGGAATGTTTAGAGAGTGTTTCCCGCTGGCCAAGGTGGCTGAGCTAAACACCAGACTCTTCTAATTTCTTCCATTTCCCAGGGGAGCTGCTTTCTTATCGCTGCTTTTCCAGCTGTTGTTCTGGCCTGTTGCCATCATGACCCGAGCAGAGGTCTGCCTGTCTGTCTGGGATTTGGACGCTCTGCACTACTTACCTGTAGCAGCTGAGGAGTCATTAGGCACGAGGCTCCCAGCATCAGGCCCTCCAGATATTTATTTCACTTGGTTCTCGGAGCTTATGAGCCACGTTTCTCTGCTAATCTGGCGTTCAGCTGACATCCGTCCCTCAGTCCGCCCTCCCAGTTTCCCTCCCCAGCATTTTAAAGATTTGTTAAAGATCAGGTTTTTGTTGTTTGTCACACATAAAAAAATAGCAGTCTGACTTTTATGACCTTTAGATTTTTTTTGACCTTCTAGATCATATCTGGTTTGAAATCGCCGTCACATGACTGGCTGTCGAAAGCAATTCTGATAAAGCATATTCTTCTCACTCTTGCTCCTATTCTAAGCTGCTGAAATTGCATTTTTTTTTCGGGGTGTCGTCTGATAAAATCAAATATTTATGATTCCGCAACACATGGCCTGTTAACAAAAAAAGCCACAGTTCTTTTTTTCGATCACAATATGGCAGTAAGAGGGGATGATGAAAGTGTGTCATCAGCAGTAGTGGAATGTAACAAAGTATTTGTACTTCGTTACTGTACTTAAATACATTTTTACGTATCTGTACTTTACTTAAGTAA
>JAODJU010000002.1:12096555-12108241 GCA_026776725.1 Gnathonemus echidnorhynchus | reverse complement strand
AATCTCTTTTTTAATCTCTGCTGGGAGAGACATGAACCCTTGAGTTTCCTCAATATCAATGGAGAATCTTGATCTGGGCAGCCTGGGGGGGGCGGGGGCGGGGGTCGGGGTTCTCAGCCCATTTACTGTCACCGTGGATGAACTGACCCTGGAGGGGAGTTTCTCTGAAAGCATCATGGCAGCACAGTGTATTCTCTCATTTCCCCAAGTTGCCACTGCATTTGACGAATCAGCTTCACCCAACAGCTTGCAGGTCTCTGCTGGAATCCTATGATTCCAGGGCATGTCCTGGGTGGTCCTTAGCACACTGTGGAGAGCTGTTTGACTGACCAGGTCCTTCCCATTTAACTGCATTAATCTTCTTACTCTGAAGGCACGTCTAGAAACATGTGTGCAAGCATCTTCGTTGTGCTAATCACGGTCTCCTTGAAGGGCTGATGAGGGCCTTGGAAAACTACACATGTTCTGTAAGATCACACCCCATCCTCATCCATGGTCATGCTTATGCTCTAGAGCAGAAAAGGAGCGTGCTGACCTCCATCTAACTGGCGAAATGTCCTTCACCTCAGAGATGTGATGCCCCCATATTTTCCAGGTGGGAGATGTTACAGAAGATGCCCTTTAGCAGCCCTTAGACATTCTAACCTGCTCAAAGTGCTGAGTGGGTAAAAAGGGTGGGTTGTAGAAACATAAAAATGGGTCATGGGGGTGAACACTGTATAATACCACAAAAAACACTGGATATGCAGACAGGAGGAATTGCACTTGAGACTAAAAGGTTGCTGGTTCTATTTGGGTATGGACTCCAGCTGAGGATGCAAACAAAGCTGATACTGTCGTGTAGATCCAGTTTATACAGCAGCACAGGGATCAGTGGTTAACTGGGAGACAGAGAAACCTGCCAAGCTGACAGAAATTTGTAAGGTGAAATCCATCAGAATCAGAATCCATCAGAATCAGAATCCATCAGAATCAGAATCCATCAGAATCAGAATCCATCAGAATCAGAATCCATCAGAATCAGAATCCATCAGCTAAAGCAAGCTAGGAACTCGTCTTCATCCAGCTCATGGCTCCAGTACCGTAAAATGAGGCTGCGTGACATTCAGCCCGGGCCAGCTGTCATCGTGGACATCTGTCACGCAGTGTGCCATTGGACATAATAGAGCATCAAAGACTGGGGGGGGCGGAAGGACAGCATCATATGCTGCAACTTAAGCCTTCTGAAGTGGGAAAGGGTCTAGAAGATGCCTCGGCATGACTTTTTGAGGAGGACAGTTGGAGGGAGACTTCTGATGTGGCCTGCCAGGCAGCAGTGCACCCTGGGAGACGAAGGATAGATATGACATATTTTCCAGTGCTTCACCCCTATAGCCTCTTGACCTTGCAATGGGTCCCGTCAACGTTAGAGCTCTTACAATAACTATTATTAATGCTGACATTTAACAGCCATTTACCACCATATGTATTAGACCTCATATCCGTGACCGGCATGCCATTTGTGAACCTTTTCCCACTAGACCTCTCAAGCTGTGCTCAATATTGGAATGCAGACCAGCATGTTCAACCCTGAGCTGCATTAGATTCAATAATTTAAGTATGGTATTTCTGTTTTATTTATTTATTTTGTCAAATCCTTCCATCCATCTTCCAATCCTTTATCTACTACAGTACGGTATCATGGTGAACATGGAGCCTATTCCATCACCCACGGGCCACAGCAGAGGGACATACCCTAGACTGGATGCTCCTTCATCGCAGGGAAGCAGCACTGTTTTTGGAGTACAGGAGACCAGAGTGAAGATGAGAATACGCCATATTACACCCGGATTGGGGGTGGGATTTGAACTCCCACTCCAGAAGGTGTGAAGCAATAGAACTGCCCACTGAGCCATCCCAGGATCATTTACGTCCATCAAAACATAGGCTCTTCGCCGCTGGGGTGTAGCTTACATCCCATTAGCCAGGGCCACCTGCCTCCAGTGAATCGCCTTCAAATGGGATGGGGTGGGGGGGGCATGCCGGATTCCCACAATGCAACACCCCAACAAACTCTAGTCAGCTCCTGGTGAGGCTTCTCCTAGTTGTTTGTTTTAAATATATCAGTTACATCCTTTTTGAAGTGTGAAACCTTTACTTAATACTAATGAGTACCAACAAGTAGGGTTGGGATCACTGAGACAAGCCTCCAAACCATGACCTTCAGCAAACTCCCATGCTTAAGGAGTGCTAACGGTTATTTTCCAGCTGAGCTCTGAGGCATTTCTTGTATATTGTAGATGGATGGGGGCAGCACTGTAGCCTTACATCTCCAGCTCCGGGGTTCGAATCTTGTTTTTGCTATAATTTTTTTGACTTTTATTTTCCAGATGCTTTTATTCAGAATGACATTCAGGTGAGTAAGCAGGGGCAGTCAATCCCTAGAGCAATTGGGGTTAAAGGCCAATGAAGAAACCACTATGCCTGCCACAGGATTTGAACCTGCAAACAGAGGTGGAAAGTTCAGGTTCAGAAATACAAATCCAGGCCAAGATTTTGTTTCAACCAACCAATTGACTATAGATAGTCGCATTCACAGAGTACTCAACTGGTTGATTGAAACAAAATCTTGCTCTGGATTTGTACTTTCTGAACATAAACTTTCCACCTCCACCAGCAACCATCTGATTACAGCCAAAGAGTGAAATCATCTGTTTCTTTCAGGTATTCTAGTTTCCTTCCACTATTTTAAGACATGCAGTTAAGCTTGTTGTCTCTATAACCCACAGAGTATCATAGCAGATACACTGGAATCTCTCCCAGGCCTAATGGTCACTAGAATAAGCTCCAGGAAACTGTGACCAGGAAGATTAAAGACCCTCCCACCAAATTCCAATCTTCAGGTTAGGGAGTTGAGTATGATGGTCTCAGGCGCTTTACTTATGGTCCGCAGAAGGTATTTCACTTGGTCTTTTTGCTCAGTTCTGTGAGGCTCGAGCAGGGGGGTGACAATGGGGTGTATGATATGTGTGGAAAGCAGGAAGATGTATGAGCTTATCTTTCTGGAGAAACTTCACGCAGCACAGGGCGAGGGTCAGCAGCAGCCAGCCGCTGGATGGATTCATATATATTCTGAGCCAAGGGCATGGAGATCATTTACTGTGGAACAGAAGGCCGACCCAGAGGGCTGATGGGGGGGCACCTTATAGTTCCTCCACAATGTTATGGAGCGAGAACCCTGTATCACTCCTGGACAGAGAGCAAAACTGTGTGGTTTAAAAGTTCAGCTGGATTTGCTATGAAATGGATGCCTTATGTTTAGCTTTCCAGCCTGTAAGGAAATAATATAAGTTGAATATATAAGAAGTGTGTGGTTGTGTGTGTCCCTTGCCTTGGTCCCGGGACAGGCTCCAGGGTCACCACTACCTCGTGGTGGAGAAGCAGTTCTACGACTGATGGATGAAGGGATGAATAAGTAACTTGCACTGACTAAAGAGAATGTCCCCCCCCCTCTATAAAGGGGTAAGAAATGTGTAATGCCTGCGAGTTGGATGTGATAATAGACTTATGACGTGCATGAACTGGAAAAAATGGGCTTCTGGGGAAGCACCTTATTTGGGTGATGCGTCTTCCATGTGCTGAAGGGGCCCTTTTATCTTGTCTTAAACCAAATAGGATCTGCTGGGCAGCCAGGAATGAGGAGAGCTTCTCAGATCACTTTCTTGGCGAGTATTATGAATCTGACCCCACTTTTGGCGCCATCTCCCCCCCCTCATGCTCTGTCCTTTTCACATTTCAATTCAGAGCACATTAAGAGGACACATTAGTACCAGAATGCAGCATCGTGTTCATGCGGTGCAAAGCAGCCCCTCAGCCTTTGTGCCTGGAGGCTGAATCATACATACAGGAGCGCTCTTGCTATTTTGAACAAGCCCAGCCGACCGTGTCTGTTCCTGGCTGTGATGTCATCAGTGTTGGTCACCGCATGGGCCTTTACCAGATGTGATGGAGGCCCAGTGTCTGATCAGATGGCCTTATAAGGAAACCACACGGCCCCTGTAGAAGGTTCCAGGTCAACCCGTGCCTGGATTACTTACCGCGAGTTTATTTCACAAAGCTGGAACAAATTCAGATCTCCAAGTCCTTAGTCAGGGTCAATCAGACACAAACAAAATACTAAAGGGAAACCAGAATCATAGGTCAAAAACCTGTCATACATGAGACAATTATAAACTCAATCTGCATCTTAAACAAGAGATAAAACTTGAGAGTTAAAGTAAAGGCACAGGGGTTTAAACAGTCAAACAGGTGAGACCAATGGTCAGGGGAGCAGAGGAGTCCATTCGGTATGCAGGCAGGGGGAGTGCTGACCAGTGAGTGTGGGTATGACACCACCTGGTGCTCCATTCCCCCCCACATGCCGTTTGGGTGAACTGACCTTTCTGATTTCCTGTCCTAGATAACCCAGGCATTATTCCTATGCTTTCTTTAGGTTCAACATCACTTTGACCTCCTCAGATTGTCTTTCCAGGTGTGACTTCCTTTAGAGAGTTCCCAATTTACACACCAAGGTTACCATGAGTTCTTCACCAACACATGTGCCCCAGGTCAGTTATATCACATTTAAAAATAAACCCTGTTAAACCAGGGGCCTGCATCACAAAGCCGGATTTCTTGCTTTCGGATTTAAGGTACTCTAGTGTATATGGCCTTTATCTCCATTCACTTACATTTATCCTGGGCTACCTTAAATCCAACAAGGTATCTGGCTAAGCAAGAAATCCTGCTTCATGATCCAGCCCCCTGCAATAGGTATCGTTGATTATCAAGCTGCCATTTCTGTCACTATCATGCAGTTTGCATGGGGCCAACCCTCTGCTGTGGAGACCTGCGGGTGGTGTCATCAGTCAATTAAGTAATTAATTATCCCCACATGCGGTGTTTTCTTTATGCGCCGTGTCGCCATGTTCCTATCTCTGGGTGTTCAGCAGAACTTAGTAGTCAGTAGTTTAGCTTGTGCTGTGATGCAGTGGTTCATGTGGTCACAGTCTTGCTCTTGTTGCCTTTGTTGGGCTTTTGAATAACAGACAGACAGACAGACAGACATACTTCATTAATCCCAAAGGAAATTGCATGTTTATAGTAGCACAATACAATCGTTTAGACAGCAGAAAGTCATTTAGACATCATCAGACAGTAACAATAAGTAATAGGCAACAGTAACAGTGCGAAGAGTGTAGTAATGGCTCAGAAATGATTAGAATTGCAGAGTCAGGGGCAGACTCATAAGGCGAAGGTAAGCAGCTGTCTGCCCCCCGAAGACTATGGGTCCCATGAAGACAGAATTGCCATTTAAGTTACATTTCAGGATATTACATAATATGATTATTTTAATGATAGCAATATGGATGTTATTTGCATTTTTATTAATAGTTTTCAGGATTGACAGTTGCCTCCATCCCAGCTGTAATGGACTATTCTACTCTGAGACTTGCGCTACCCAGCTTTCTGATTACACTGGAGTTTACCAGTCGTTCACTGCAAAGCGAACTGGCACAAGAAGGAACAAAGATATATGACTAACATTACATCTCTCTTGTCTGATACTGTCTCGCTAGAGTGGGAGACAACTTGTGAACAGACGTGTAGAGAACATGGTTAAACAGACGTATGCAAAAATTCAAGACTGAGCTTAGTTTAAATTTGACCTATTGATCCTCTGACGCAATATCCCTCCTCCCCCCATTAGCAAATTTTAACGACAACATCCCCCCCCACCCCCCATCCTGATCAGTAAGTTTTACCGCTGGCATCCTGTGCTTTGGTGAGAATATTATTGATGTTCCGTAATATCATTTATATATAATTATTCATTTATAATTTACAAATTATACATTTCTAAATCCGTAATTTATATAATTTCCTCTTGTTTCTCTTTTGGCTCCAAAAATTTCTCCACTGGGCCACAACCCATGTCAGCCAATGCCCCCCCAGAGAAGTCAGTCCACCCCTTTGCGCAGTCAGTTCTGACAGTTGGTTTCCCCCCCTGACATAGGGTGACTCACTGTAGAGTGTAATGGCTGAAGGTAGGAACAGCCTTACTTATCACTCCCCGCAGCATCACTGCTGTCTCATTCTGTTACTGAAAGTGCTCCTCCTTTGAGCCAAGCAGTTTCCTGAGTGTCCTCTGTTCCACCACAGTCTCCAAGAACTGAGAGATTTTCTGGATCAGTTTGCCTGAGCTTTTTGGCATCACCTGTGCTAATGCCGCTGCCATAATAAAATCTTTTGCTGGCGGAATTTTTTCTCTCTGCACATGAGCCTGCGGTCGTCACCTGTGTCACAGTCTTGAAATATAACTCATTTGGTGCATTTACACAATTCTGATTGGGTTAATTATGACAATAATTTGTGTGGGAAGACCGAGCAGTAGGGTGTTGATTGATATATTTTTTAGGACTTTAATGGTCAACAAATATCTGTTTTTACTCAGCTTACTCACACCTAGTGTATTGTATATGTTCTTCTTGAGATTAGGATCTTATCTTGTGACAAGCTATGGACACAGGCCAAGCATGAAAGTATTAACACGGGTGTTGACATGCTCAAGGTGTAATACAAGAGTGTTACTGAGCCACTGAGTGGATTTAATTGTCCAGTCAGACTGAGACTAATCTGCTCTTCTCCTGCCTTTTTTCCCAGACAACTGTAGTGCATTACCTGGTCAGTCTTAAGGAAAACTCTCCGTCCTCCTTAAACTGTGGCTCTCAGTGCATTAGTGAAGCACAGTTCTTCCCTTCTTTGTAATCTGCTAAAATCGACACTCTCTTTAAAGTGCCCAGCAGCTCCTTAGATACCTGTCAGAAGCAGCTCTTCATCCTGTCTGTGTAAAATGGCAGATGCAATCTCTGTGGAGCTTCCCGGGCTTCAGTCGAATCTCCTGTAAACTGGCACCCTGCGAACCATCAGCTGTGACGGCCCTCGCCTAATCACGATCGCCTCAAGGCTACCCAGCATGCCCGGCAGGGGCATGGCTTTGGGTGGGGGGGGCCCTGTTGTCACATGGCTACATCCGCTGCTAATTACAAACCTAATCTACACCTGAGGAGGGACACTAGGGCAGAGCAGCTGGGAACTTCTGAAGTATCTCCATCTTTCTGTCCTCCTGCTAATTAGGGAGGCGTTTGGGACACGCTGCTCAAAGGGGTGGGAGTGAAGCACGAGGCAAAGATCCCGTGAAAAAGAAATACCTCCCCAACCCCCCCAGTTCAGAGCCGTGAACCGTCACTGCCATTCCGGAATGATCTGATGGCCGGGGAAGAGACGGCAATTCTTACCCTCGCTTTGCTGTGGTGCAGAGAGGGCCAGCTAATGAAGGGAGACACAGCTGCTTCCCCCCCAAAGCCCCCCCTGGGAGCCCCCACCTGTCACATGCTCCCTGCCTGGGGTGGCCACCTTGCCAGGGGCCTTTCTGAATGAGGTTATTTCACGGAGCGGACTCTGTGGGGGTCACACGTGCTGGAGGTAGGGTGTGCAGGTGCTGGGGGGTGGGGTGAGTGCTGGCCAGACAGGGCAGATCAGAGAGTGAGAGATACAGGGGGGGGGGGGCAGCAGCAAAGCATGAATAACCTACAGAGACACAGATTTCCATGGAATCTTTCAGTTTGTAAAACCCATCAAGGTCCATCAAACCAGCTGGACTAGAGAAGAAAGACAAGGGTTAGAGGTCGTGACTTGGTCAGTTTACTGAAAATAGTTGAAAGTTGGCCAGTTAACCTGCCAATTCATTATAATAGTACAGACCACAAGGCAACAGTATGATAACACAGACAAACCAGCAGCAGCTAATAGAATCCATGGCACCTCCTTCAGAAATAAACATGTTTCCCTAATGACGTCCTGACCAGACAGATGTTATGTTGCTCACTGGTGTGACTCACCTTCCCGGCTTGGGTCGTTAATGGCGCAGAAGTGCAGTCACACGTCCCCACCAAGCACGTCCCTTCTGCTGTTTACAGGGACACCCCAGTGTCCCTGCCGTCATTCTGCCTCTGCCGGTAAAACTCCTGAAAGTAGCTGAGTGGCAGTGTCGAACTGGCAGGACAGTCGCTGCCCCTTATTTTGTTAAAGCCTTTTCAAGCACAGGGCAGGGCTGAGCTCAGTGCATGTAAACTGGGATCCCAGGGCTTTGGGAAATCTGAAAAACACTAGATATCAAACTGTGATATTAGCAGAACCACATATGCATGTAATCGATTTTGAACAGATAGGGAATGTGACACAGCTGCCCTCGATTTATTTTAGCATTTTAGCTGTGCCAAAGGCCAGACCAGTGAAAAGACGACATTCCGTATTTGACAGATATCAGCCGGCCGCAGCTTGACAGGCGTTTTAGAACATCAGCTGACAGTGGTGTCATTTTTGGGAGACCGTTTAACATTTTTCATTTAGCTTCGCAGCCGTTTTGGGCTGTTTGTCTGGGGGGGGGGGGGGGGGGGGTTGCTGGAATGCTTGTTTGTGCTTGACGATAACCAGGGATTGACATAACTGGTACGCAAGTACGCATTCACCTTTAAAGACGATACGTGCGTCAACAATCGATTGACGCACGTATCGTCTTTAAAGGTGAATGCGTACTTGCGTGCCAGTTATGTCAATCTCTGATTATAACGCGGTAAATAACACTAAAGGCCCTAGAATTCTGCAGTGTGGTCAGAGCCACCTAACCAACACACGAGTGAAATATATATGAGTAAAACAGCAGTGTGATTTATTATGTCGTGACAATTTTATGGTGCCATAGCAGTTTTTCCATAAATATATGTTGAATATAATCAGTCTCGCCCAGGATATTAATGAGTTTGTTTAAATCATGACGTACGACCAGGTTTGTAGGCGTGATCCTGTGGGAGGTCTGTCTTAGAGGCAGGCAGGTTGTTATGTAGACACGCTTGTCGCCACATGCTCCTTGATGGCGCTGGGTCGGCTGGCCCGCTACAGTCCTGCGTACTCTGAAATCTAATTGATTTAGCTAATGAAAGCTTGTTATTGCTCTGTGAGTCGACGTGCTTTGGTAAGTGACAGAAAAGCAGGGGGCTCTCCTTAATTCTCCCCAGCAGACACCTGTGGATTACCACTTCCCGCCAGTTGTCCCATTACTGCCAACATCAATTTCCGTGGATTCCCTGGGCCTGACAGACGCAAAGGAAAGTGCAGGTTTTTTTTTTTTTCCTGGGGATTTTTGTCTTTTCATACAGGGCTGAGAATCTCATCCCATTGCCTGTCATGTGGTGAACTGAGTCAGTGACTGTCAAGGAGCAGCCGGATTCAGTACCTAAAAAGGCTCAATTAAGTCATCCGGCAGCCGAAAATAGGGGCAGCATGGTGGCTCGCTGGTTAGCACTATAGCCTCACACTTCCAGGGCTGTCGGTTCCTGCCTTCACCTGTGGCTGCGTTTCCCCATGCGCTCTGGTTTCCTCTCACAGTCCAATTATATAGACTTAGACTTATATAGACTCTTATGTAGATTGGTGTCTCCAATTTGCCCACATTGTGTGAGTGTGTTCCCTTTAATGGCCTAGTGTCCTGTCCGTGGGCAGAGATGGGCAGCGTTTCAATTAAATACATTTAAAATATGTATTTAATTACTTTTGAGTAGTGATTTGTATTTTGCTGGATGAAAAAAAAATCATATGTAATTTTTAACAAAATACTTTTAATATTTAAAATACTCAATAAAATATGTAATTTTATGTATTTATTTTCCGTCATTTTACAAACCTTCATCAACAGGCTTACAGACTTTTTAATATAACCTATCGTCGTCTTTGGCTAGATGCAAGTAAATCTCGTGAGACATCCTGTTTGGTTCAGCTTGCTTGCTGTGAACTTAGTTTTCCAGCAATCCAAGGAAGGAAGCTGCTTCAGTGCTCGGCATAAATTGCCTTAAGGTAAAGTATGCAGTCAAATATACTATCAGATATTGCTCACTGAGTGTCATTATAGGATAGAAAAACAGAGCAATTAGCAGACAGCAGTGCTGTCCTCTAGAACTTGTGAATTAACTTGCTAGCCTGCTAGTGACATTCTAGCTAATTCCAACAGGCAGCTCAGGCGGTGGCGGAAGACTTAATTAGCGATAAGTCAGGCTAGCTACTTTTGTTCCTAAGAACAAAATTAATTTCTATCACCTAAACGTGATCATTTTTATAGGCACTGAAAGGGAGAACTTCATGTCGCATATTATACGTGTCACAGCCGCTGGTTCCATTTCTTTCGTTGAGCTTACAGATGTTCGGCGCCCTGCTTTAAGACGACGTGGGAAATTCATGCATTATGCTAATTAGTTTAAGAAAGCATGGGTGTGTTTCACACCGCGACCCCTACCAGCTACCGCCACTAATTCTTTGGGAAACACTTGCTATAAATTAAGTGTGTAATGGTCCCGAAAACCAAGACTGAAATCATGATACAATCATTCTGGAACCGCAATCCCCCCCCCCCCCCCAACCCGCTGCCGCCTATTGATTCTCATTACGTTACTAATGTTACAAAAGTCATTTTTCATTAAACAAAAAACACATGTAAATCACAAAATTATTATTCTGTTTAAAGTTAGGACAGGCTGTATATTTTGTAAATCTTACTTAGAAAAATTACTAGGGCTGTAACAGTAAAGTACACCATAACCATCTCACATGCATTTTTATATTTTCAAATTACAAATTAGGAATTGGCACGATGCCACTTTTCATGCCCGATACCAATGTCCATGTTGTAAATTTGATATCTGCCAATACTGATGCAAGTCTAATGCAGTCTCTCTCTTTTATCAACAACAAAACAGAAAATAATGCTTTGGAAAAAATGTCTGGATGCATATTTCACACCTTAGCACTAAAATATAAAAAGCACAAGTAGTTATGGAGGAATATAGCTCAACATGCAGCCAACATCAACACATTCCGAAATCCTGATCTTGTCCTCACAGAAGTAAGAATGGATCTTCTGATCCTTTTGTAGAAGGTGACTCATAATGGTTCTCATCCCAGATTGGTTCGCATATTTGACTGACAGCAGCCACAGACCCACCTCCCAGTTTACCTGTTATTTCTGTCCTCCCTCTGATGAGCTTCCGACCGCCATCTGGAATGTTACTCCATATGTGAGTGGATGTGGATGGCTGTATAATTCAATAAATGAAGTCACTGGCTCTTCATGTTGTGTGACAAAGGACAGTCAGGTCACCCCCGCCACTCTACCAGTGTCAACACACATTTGAGACACGTACAGATGTCCCCCCCTCCCCCCCATAGGAAGCGGCCATCTGTATTACATGATCTTGTTAACTTGAGCGTGGCAAAGTCATTAATTTTCCCCACATTTTTTGTTTATTAGCATGCTAAGAGACTCCACCACAATTAAGGCAATAAGTGGCTCACTAGCATGTATGATGTTATGGAAACCCCAAGTTTCAAAAAAAAAAAAAAATTGATGGGTTTCTTTCACTCAACTGACGTTCAACGCGCTTGTCATTCAGGGCCAAAAAAAACATCACTGTCTTTATAGCCATTCCTCTTCTGTGAGAAATCACCAGTCTGTGTCAAAATCAAGGAGCATTCAACCCTTTGAAATGCATCCCCGTTGCCTTTAAATTCTGCACAAGCCACGTGCGTGTTTAATTAGCGCACGCGTTGGATCTCGGCA
>JAODJU010000002.1:12065887-12077926 GCA_026776725.1 Gnathonemus echidnorhynchus | reverse complement strand
TTTTTGGCTTTTCATATTTGGGGTCCCCCCCCCCCCCCGCCCCCAGTTCACCCCAGTTCTGCAGCATTTGCTGAATAAAACATCAATAACATTAAAAGTCCTTTTTCGCCCAGGAAGGTGGACAGATCAAATGTGCATTATCCAGGTGGTGGGTAATGTGTGTGGAGAGGATGGGGGGGCACAGAAGGGGCAAGGTTGGCTGAATGTGTGCACTCAGCAGTGGCATATAGCCATCTCTGGGCATGGTCTGTGATCTGTGATCCTCACACAGCTGAGCTATGAAACACACATACCGGACGTGTATTAAAGCGGGTTAGCAATCAAAGCTAGAGGTTTACCTTTGCCTTTATGGGAAGAACCACACAGAGCTGGCTGTGGGTGAACAGAGTCTGCAGCTTTTGTGTCTGTGGGAGTCTCAGTCTCTGCAGGCTTTGTTTGTGTGGGAGTCACAGTCTCTGCAGGCTTTGTTTGTGTGGGAGTCACAATCTGCAGGCTTTGTTTGTGTGGGAGTCACAGTCTCTGCAGGCTTTGTATGGGGGGTCACAGTCTGCAGGCTTTGTTTACATGTGAATCACAGTCTCTGCAGCATTTTTTTAAGTAGGAGTGCCAGTCTCTGCAGGCTTTGTTTATTTGGGAGTCACAGTCTGCAGGGTTTGTTTGTGTGGGTGTCCCAGACTCTGCAGGCTTTGTTTATGTGTGAGTCACAGTCCCTGTAAGCTCTGTTTATGTGGGAGTCACAGTCTCTGCAGGCTTTGTTCGTGTGAGATTTACAGGTGTCCCTCGGCTTGGTAAGGGTAGGGGCCTTGGACACTTTGGGTTTTAATTTGTTCACGTTCTCAAAGCTACTTGAGAAAATAAAGCAGGTTGTTTCCACCCTGGCTGTGTCCTCAGAGACAGCTGATTGAATTTGCCCCACTGCTATCTGCTAGCCACTTCTTGCCCTTGCTAACTGATTTATGTCCATCTTAGCATCCCTTAATCCCAGCCCCAACGTTTATAGCACAAATTCTTGAAATGATGTACAGTCCATATCTAAGGCCATAAATCATCTACAAAAATTGTCAAGGAGGAATCTGCACAGCGAGGAATTTCTCTGCCACAAAAGTCCGAGCGTAATCCTTCCTTAATCCAGTCATGGCCCCATACCTATTCTGCTGGATTCTTTTGATTTCATTTGAGGAGTCACTAAAATCACATTCAGTAAGACATGAATCGCAGAGAACACTGGGCAGGCAAATCCCTGCATTTGCAAATAGTTCCTGCACTGAGCTGGCAAGACTAGCATTTCCAATCCCATCGAGCTGTGTGGCGCCACCATGTGTCAGTGAGAGTTACTTTGTAACACTGCACTGTCATTCTCCTCTGAATCATCGCTTTGACTCTCCTGTGACTCTCTCCCCCTCCCAGACTACGTTTGGCCCCTGCCGAGTGCCCTGTGCCCCATATGGATCTACCTGGATGTTCTCTTCTCTACGGCCTCCATCATGCACCTGTGCGCCATCTCACTGGACCGCTACGTGGCCATCCGGCACCCAATCCAGCACAGCCGCTTCAATTCCCGCACCACGGCCAAGCTGAAGATCGCGGCGGTGTGGACCATCTCCGTAGGTGAGCGTGCTCCTCAGTGTCCGCCCTGCTGTCCATGCTTGGTGTCAGTGCTGTCTGGTTCTTTCCATAGTTGTCATTCCAATGGCCAGGTACAGCTACAGACTCAAAAGTTGTTTTTATCATGCAATGAACAGCGGATTGAAGGCCATAGGCTTATGTGTATATGAGACATGAAGGTGCGGCAGCTGTGGGACACGCAGAGCAAAGGATCTCGTTACCCGACCCACCCAGTACCACCCTTCCCTAGTACTTGCTCCCCCCCCCCCACATAGGAGCATGCAAGAGAAAGGCCCGGCATAGCATGTGGATAAGTCCTGACAGCACTGCCTGGAGCGATAACCTCAAAGTGGGAGGGGGAGCTAAAGACCTGACACAAATCGCTCATGGCGGGGTCGCTAACGTGGCTCTGTGTAACTCCCTGGCTGTTTCCTTTGCCTTCTTTATTTTTTACGTAGCTGAAAAGCTCATTATCAAACTGATCTGTGATTGATGGACGGGCAGGAGGAGTCTGGTAGTTATTAGCTGAAAGACTTTGATTAGACAATAACTGTCCAATCAGGAAAGACTAATGGAAATGCGGTATTATGGGAGCCAATATAGGCACTTACCGCTGCATGCTGTTGTCCGCTTCTCTCTGACCCCCCTCCGCTAGGGATCTCCATGCCCATCCCTGTGATCGGCCTGCACAATGAGGACCAGGTGTTTGTGAATGGCAGCTGTGCGCTGAACGAGGAGCGCTTCATGCTGGTGGGCTCCTTCGTGGCCTTCTTCATCCCGCTGGTCATCATGGTGGTGACCTACTGCCTGACTGTGCAGGTGCTTCAGCGGCAGGCCTCCGTCTTCCTGCACGAGGAGCCGGCCCCGGCTGCCCAGGCCCTGCCCACGCGGCGGCCCAGCCTCATCTGCCTAAAGGTGGAGCCCGCCCACGGCGTCACACCCCCCGACAGCATCTCCATCCTCCCCAGCTCGGGGGCGGCCTCACAGATGAACTCCCCAGCTAGCCGGGACTCCAGCTCCTATGGGAGGCGGGGCATGATGCACGCCATCAAGAACGAGAGGCGGGCATCTAAGGTGCTGGGCGTGGTCTTCTTCCTCTTCCTGGTCATGTGGTGCCCGTTCTTCATCACCAACGTGACCTACGTGCTCTGCCGTGCCTCGTGCAACGGCCCCCTGCTGGCCGAGCTGCTCAACGTCTTCGTCTGGGTGGGGTACATCTCCTCGGGGGTGAATCCTCTGGTCTACACGCTCTTCAACAAGACCTACCGCCGCGCGTTCTCCAACTACATGCGCTGCCGTTACGGCGAGGTCGAGTTTAAGCCCCTCCCCTGCCCGCCGCACAGTCTCACGCCTGCCAGCCTTTGTGGGAAGGGGGGCGTCGACCGCAACAGCAACTGCCGCAATGGGGACCCAGCAGAAACCCTAGGGCTGGACCATGCTGATAAGGCATTGGAGATGCGTCCATGCGTGTCTGAAGCTTCCATTAACAGCTGCCATACCCCCACCGAGCACACCAGCTGTGTTTGATTGGACACCTGACAGCCCGCTTGTGATTGGTTGAGGCAATCTGGCCACTCCCATTGCTTCCTGATGCGTTCATTGAGGACGCATGAAGAAAACCTTGGTTGCTGTTGGCTTTGGACGCTCCTACAGGAATGAGGGCATGTATATACCCATCAAAAATCAACCCCTTCTACTCATGGGGGTGCACAATATTACTGACTGTTACCATTTTTTATCGTTTTTTTTTTGTCCAGGAATTGATCGTTATCGATTGTGATGCTAGCTTATTGTACCATTTTTCTTACTAAAGCTAAATTTGTTTTCAAACCTCTGGGACATTTTAGAGGTTTTTTGTTTGACTTTCATTGTATTGGGTTTGAAGCACACAGTGCCAGTGTTGTGTCGCACTGCTCAGCATTCACAGTGTCACAGTGCCAGTGTTGTGTCGCACTGCTCAGCATTCACAGTGTCACAGTGCCCTTGTGTGGCAGCAAGGTTGAATTACACTTTGAAACAGATCAAGTGCTTCAGTGCCAGCGGTGTCCGTCTAGCGCACTGGAGACCAAAGCGGAGCAAAGGGAACAGAATGGGGACAGGTTGGGGCTGTGGGGCAAGGACACTTGGACCATCTGTGAAGAAGAAGGTACTGGAAAATCAGAAAGGTGGTTAATAGCAGTTCAGGGAAAATGGCAGCTTGTGAGCCAAAGGTCACTGATTTGTACCCAGTATTAAAACTCAGATTTTTTTCAGCTGTAATTAGCTAGAGTTACATCAGTTATGTCATATATACCCACACCAGTACAGGGATGCCCTTATCATGGTGAACCAGGTCAGGGGCTGGGCAGCTAACTGACAGTTTAATCCCTCCAGTCCTGGCTCACTATGAAAAGCATGGCTAACGCTATCAGGAAACCAGTCAGGGCTGCGATTGGCTAGTTGTTTGCACTGACGCGCGCCTCTCCTCCAGTCAGGACTGATTCTCCTTAGTGTAACCTGTAGTGTTACAGATAGCCAGCAGTTCACAGGGTTGTGTGCCCTCTAGCCCACTGGATGATGTTGCAGAAGGGCAGCTGTAAAATATGACAGCTGAACTGGTGTTAAACTGAGGAAAGAGCAAATACAGGCCATGGAGGAGAGGAGAGGAGAGGAGAGGAGAGGAGAGGAGAGGAGAGCCAGGCAAAGGGATCCTGGTCCAATCTTGTCAGGTCCTCACCCTGCCAAAGGCTGTGGTGGGCAAAGAAGAACAGCCAATGCGTCACAGGTCAAACATGCAAGAGCAACAGCTCTGGGCAGAGGAAGACCTGGTCTGTCATTTGGACAATCCCCAAAATACAATGAGGAAATTTACAAAGCACTGACCACACAAAACAAATGATGTATTAGTGTATTATATGTAAACACATATACTTCTAAATTCCATCCATCCATCTACCAGCCCCTTATCCTGGTCAGGGAGGTGGGGGGGAAGGGTTGTGGCTTATTCTAAGCAGTATTAGGCACAAGACAGGGAAACACCGTGGATGGGAAACCAATCCATCACAGGGGACACACACTCACAGCCACAAAGCTCACAGAGATGCCAGGTAGCCTAACTTTGTGTCTTTGGACTGTGGGGGGAAACTGGAGCACCCAGAGGAACCCGGCATGGGGTGAGCCTGCAAGCCGCACACACCCAGGGGGGGCTATACTTCTATATATTTATTCATAATTCATAATAATGGAGTGTAAATGCTGGGTTTCATTTCTCTGTTAATGCTGCCATTCGTCAACGGCCAGTACAGTTACGCATGGGCGTGCTGAGTGTTTATGCTCCTGCTTCCGTCTGCTGCCACACTGTCGTTACTCGTCATGGCGCCGCCTGGGTCACGAGGGGTTGCCAGAACCGCATTCTCATATTTTTTTTATTGTGATGCTGCTGTCTGTTTATTAAAGGTTTGTTACAACATGTGGTGAGAATTTTTTCCTGGTTAGTATGGCCTCCCTGCCAGTTGCTCTTGTCTCTATGTGTCAGCTGTGATAATGATTGTGTGTGTGTGTGTGTGTGTGTGTGTGTGTGTGCGAGCAGGTATACCTTAACTTTTGGGGACACAATGTCCCCACAACGTGATGAATACCCGTTTTTTTCCCTTATGGGGATCAGAGCTAACATCTCTACTCTGGGTTCTTACACTGTAGCATTTATTTAGTTTCCTGGTCCCCATAAGGGAAAATTCAATTTAACAAAAAATTTGACTGCAATGAAAAAAACTCTTGTATTTTCCTTTGTTACTTATGGTTGTGGTTAGGGCTGGGTAGGGGGTAATTTTGTCATAGTTAGCGTTAGCATTTTTCCCTTAGAAAAGAATGAGCGGCCCCCATAAAGATATGTTCACCTGACTCTGTGTGTGTGTGTGTGTGTATGTGTGTGTGTGTTATGGTTCATTAAATGCAATGCAGGAAAACCAATGGACATTTCTGCAACCTTCCTGCCATTGGTAACTGTTCACATCAATATTTCCCAATCCAGTCCTCTGGGACCCGCAGACAGTCCGTGTTTTTGCTCCCTTCCAGTTCCCAGGGGGAAGCCAAAGGGAATCAAAAACGTGGACCATGTGCGGGTCCCCTAGACCTGAGTAGTGAAACACTGGTTTACATAATAGAGGTTCACAGTGATCAGGACAAAAAAAACAGGGAACAACATGGAGGTAACACACACACGCACGCACGCACATGCACATACACACACACACGCACGCACATGCACACACACACACATGCACACACAGACACACACACACAAGGCACAATTTGCAGTCAAAAATTCATATGAAATGCAGAACACCTGCACAGTGCTGAGGTTAGATTTGAACCCACAACAGTGAGCTGTAACGTAGAAATAGGACCTGCTTAGATTTCATGATTCCAGACATTTTTTATTTGTTCTTGTCCACCCTTGGGTATCGCTGGTGTGAAACTATGGTGCTGCACGATCTGTTATTTGTCATTGTATCTGGAACCCTAGTTGTCGTCTCGAATGCACCATTTGAATAGTAAAACGATGACTTCAGAACCACAGACAGCCCCACGCACTCGGTACACCAGCGACTGGCGTATGTCTGTGTGTGTGTGTGTGTGTGTGTGTGAAAAAATGTGTGCAAGAATGTATGACCGCGTGCATGTGTAGGACATCTCACATTTGTGATTTTATTATCTCGCTGGCTTGTTGGCATAACCTGAGTACATCCAGGAAGCGGAATCAGGCAGGACCATTAATAATAAATCAACTAGCAAAAATAGAGCCAACATCTCTACTCTGGGTTCTTACACTGTAGCATTTATTTAGAGCAGTAATTTCCTTGTCCAAACAATTGTCCTGTTGACCTTCCTTAAATCAACGTGAGTCGTATCAAATACAACACATTCCCATTATTAGTAAGTGGTAAATTAATTATATCTGAGGAAAACAGACGCCAGAATATGTTACAGCCCTGTTGGTAAATCAGTATCCCTGTTATCATCCCTGACTTTACCCTTGCTAAAAATTTAGGTTAAAAAGAAGCGGACAGGCATGAAAATTAATCAAATTGACAGCCAATCCCTGCTAGCTGCAGGACTGCGCTGCCACCTAGTGGTGAAAGAGCATTTTAAATGTAATACGAAGCATCAAGCTGTGAGTCCCCATCATAGTTTCACGATCTGGGAACTCTCCTGGTTAAATGAGTGACCAGCTTGGTAGAAAAAATTGATCAGAGTACCCGTGCTATCAGGAAGATTAACGGACTGCAACCATACGCAGAGTTGAGCACCACGCAAGCAGCCACGCAGCGCTGGACAGAGGAGCCGGTAACGGCGCAGGGGTGCTGAGCCCATTTTACAGATACTCCAGCCAACTGTAAGGAGCTCACTGGTAGCCAGTAAAGGCACCAGATAAATAATGAGATTTAGGTTTATGGTGAATCCATATCCTCAATCAGTTACAAGCACATTACAGCCGAGAGAGAGAGAGGATAGTTACAGCAAAGGCCAGGTGTGAGATTAGTCAACGTGTCAGATCATGGGTGCGAGGAATTATGGGACAGGTGCATAATATTACAAAGGTAATGTTTCCTCCTGTGAATACTGAAGTAGGATGATGCTGTAAGAATGTGCCAAGGAGACAGGTAAAGTACAGAGGGTGAAATGTGAAATAATCACATAATGAAGAGATGCGACTGATATTTATTAGTCATCTCTAGCGATTGACGGGAACTTGGCTGCGACGTCGCTTTCCGCTCCAACCCCGCATCATGATGCTCAAATCACGTCGTTATATAAAAATAGCGGGCAGTCATCGCATGGGGCAGATGAATGCCCGGTTCTGGTTTAACTTCAAGGTGGCTTTGGATTAACAAATAACTAAACCCCCAACTTTAGGCCACTTATAGATGAAGAGAAAGAAAATGAGGCATGGACCTAATTACTGGATTATTTTTGATTTTGTGTTTAGATATTTGTTATTTAGGGCAGCACAGTGGCTCAAACGGCAGCACCGTTGTCTCACTCCTCTGTGTTTGACGAGCTCGCGCGTCCTTCCTGTGTTAGGCAGTTTTCTTTCTGTTACTCCTGCATCCCCCTGGAGTCCGAAGACACTCCAGTGGGATATTCATCAACTTTGCCCATCGCTTGTGACTGCGTGTGAGCGTGCACATGTGTGCCCTTCACTGGACTGGCATCCCTTCCAAAGTGTACCGCCTTATGCCACATTCTACCCGGAACTAGCTCCAGTCCTCCACCCCCTATCACCACCCACCAAGTCGATGGAGGATGGATGGAATTCGCTATTACATTAGGAATAATAAAAAACAATTGAAAGGAAATTATAGAATGAGTTTAATTAACGTCCTCGTTGTTTTAAACAACTGAGAATCACAAAAATCTTGGTTCCGATGCGGATGTGGGATACATGTTGTCACCACGTCCTCCGGGATGTATTATTTGACTGACGTTGTATAATTAAATTCGCATTGGGGTCAACATTAATCTGTTAGCAAACGAGCGCTTTAACCAAAAAGTCATTGTTTTTGCTTCGTCTGATTAAAAAATGAAATTTAGTAAAATTAGAAACAGTGTAGAATAGATGCTATTGATTGCATTGTCTTGGTCTTTTGTGTCGCCTATAGAATAAAGAATAAAAAATCATGACGATAATTCCAGCATTAATTAGGAGATCCCCAGATAACGTAGTCGCCCCAATACTGGGGTGCCTGTTATTATTCCCTTTCGAGATGCGGTCGAACGTGTGACGAATTCCGCCTCGGACCCATGTGTGACCGGAGCGTACATGCGTGTGCGGACCTCCGCGCTCCGTCGGCCGGGTGGGTAGGTGGGCGCCGGGCGCGCATGCGCGATGGTCTCTGTGCTGCAGATCGCTCCCTGAAAAGGCGACGCTGTCAGGGAAACACACATGCAGAAAGAAGGGGTCCCACATTTCTGGAGTGCCCTCCATTCCTGCTAGCTGGTGATGCAAAAATCACTCCTCTGCGTATCTCCAGCGCCGGATTTCTCATGTGTCGCTGTTGAAACCGAAATCTGAAGAGCGAGAGAGAGGAGAATTTTCAAAATCAATATAGGACGAGAAAAAAAACGCCGACCACCAACAGGTAAACCGAGGGTATTTTTGATTTCTTTCTCATCCATCCGGAGTTTACCCAGCCCCGAAGCTCCCTTGCTACATGCATTTCGCAGGGGATGCGCGCATTACGCCGTGCGTGTGAAACCTGCTGCCGTTTGCAGCGTCAGTCTCATTTCGATCGGATTTTATTGTCCGCTGGCTGTCTGTGGAGCATCACGCCCGAAGGCTTATTGTCATTGTGCGTGAGACGGGTTTTGGGAAGGACTCTTATGTGGATCCGTGCGATGTTCGCACAATGGTGCTAAAACACGTATTCCGATCGAGTCCACCCTGATCCCTTATAGTAGGATGCGATAAGCGGGCTGCAATGGACGGCGTGCTGCGCGAGGGAGCCACATTACAACGCGAAGCTATAAAATGCTGTATTAATGTAGATATTAGCCAGTGTTCTGTTTTAACACATGTAATCGGCGGTGTTTAAATTGCATACTACTCTATACATTTAGGTGTCTTTGTTTTGCGTTTTGCCGTGTGATAGTAGTATTGGCGGTTGAAGTGGTCAGAATAGCAGCGTAAAACGCAGTAATCCTTGCTTTTCCCGTTTTTACGTGAAATGAAACCAGATTCTTGTTAATTTCAAGATTCCTTTCATAGAGATTATGGAGAAACGAATCATGCAGTGCGGCTTGTACAAATCCCGTTATTCCTGTATTGGGTGTATAAGATTTTTTTCCCCATCGCCCTTCCTCGGTGAGGGAAATTTCGGAGGCCTATGGATAGTTTGATAATCGGGTTGCTTAAAACGATGTGCAATGTTTCCTTTATTAAGTGGAGCACATTTAAAGGAGTGAGAAGATCCAGAATGAACAGCTGTATTGACCGATGAGCATCAGTGGATGATAACCGAGCTTTCAACAAGTACGGCGATATTTGCAATATGCGAGTTGACATGATTGTAGGCTTGTTCTAGAGCAACACTGTTTCATTTTACTATACGAATATGAGAAAAATAACGTGGAAAGAAATGATTGCTTTGACTGTGTTGATGAAAGCACTCTTTCATTATTCACATACATAAACTTCAGTGTTCCTTAATATTATCATCAATGAGTCTTTGGATAGTGTTCAGTAATTGAAAATAATTCACGCATCAATATGCATGAGGGCTGTCGCTACTTTAAATATTAATGAACGAGGGCATTACTTAACAAGAACTTCACTGAAATACTAAAGCCGAGATGCAGCTCCGAGGTCTTCCATAACCGTGGGAGAGGTGATCTTCTCCTAAGCCACCCCCTTAATGGCACCGCTATGGTCAAAATCCACACAGGTGAATTGGTAGAAGTACCACTCGGTCGTATGGGAAAGTCACGCTGTAAAATAAAGCCCTTCTGAAATGAGTGGAGCATGCCCTGTTGACTATGGCTCTCATCACAGTTGACCACACAATTTACCGTGGCCAGGCCAAACCAGGATGTACGGCAGATGGTGCGGTGGGCAAACAATCGGAGCCGACCCTTCAGCATCGTATTTAGCTCCCGTGATGGGCTCGCTCTTGGACCTTAAGTGCCGCTCTTAACCCGAATTACCACCTTATTGTAAAATGATGATCATCATTGTAAATTGTGAATCGTAACATTGGCAGTTATGTAACTGGGGCAATCGTAGTTTTAATAATAGTAATAATAATAAAAATGAAAATAATGGTTTAAGGTTATGTCAGCAGAGACATTTTCATGGGATACCCATGGGTGCATATAGAAATATGACTTAGTGTTGCTTAGAGTCATCAAAGCTTAGATTAAAATTCATATACTTTTCTATTTTAATAATTTTCTGTATTGCTACACTGTGAAGTATAGCAGAACATTTTCTGGAATCTTAACCGAAAAAAACTTCCATTGTGGCTGGAATGCAGACAAACAGCAGTTGGTCCCTGACATCACAACATGTAGATTTTGTGTTCTTCATTAGAGAGAAACGAACACAGCTCTGATGTGAGATGTGATTTAAAAGAATGACATCACTTCCAGAATGACATCACTTCCCTTAAAGCTTCAGAGATGTCAGTAGAATCCATTTTTATATCGTATGCAGAATCAACCAAATAAAATGTAAACACAAACATCGAAAATAATAATGTGTGGTTTGCATCTGTAAATGACATGCTTATAATGTAATGAAATTATGTTCTGTTGTATTTTCTGCTGTAAATAAGATTTTTAAACTGTAAATGTGAAAATGCTAACATTTGAAGAAGAGAGATACTTCATTCTCTGATCTCAGACCACAGTAGGATTGTCATCGGACCTCAGTGAGTTTTTCTGTTTTTCTTTTTATTTTAAAGACTTCCCCCTGCTTTTTAGCGACAGTGTGAGTGCCCTTCTGTGAGAACTCTGGAAATGGTAGTCCTGGGAGTAACCATTTATGGGGATAGGGGAGGATTTGCATGAATAACCTTGTCTGGGTTAAAAAAAAAAAAAAAAAACTCTTTAAAAACATACTATAATTGATGATATTCTCTCTGCTTGTTTATTAAGCTGAAATAAGGTTCCTGGCAGGGCGGATGTGGCCAGTGGGAGCCCACAGTGGGTCTTCTGCTGGAAAGCCTTGGAGAAACAGTTATGTAACCATTATCTTTGTGGGATCTACGTTCACGAGTGAAATGCGGACAGTCACCCTACGCTGTAATTCAGGACCTGGAGATGGATCAAAGTGGGCTACCTGCCGGCTCTCATTTCCTGTCTGTGCATTTCTTAAAGGATATCTTGCATATTTTGGCTAACTCCATCTGAACGGTGGCCTCTTTCCTTTATGGCCACCCCGCGGATTGAACTTAAGCCAGCGCCCATGTCTTCTCATGAGGCTGTCCAGCCTGCTGAATCCCCCGTCCGGGTACCTGGTTTGGACTCGGTGCTTGTCGCTGCCCCGTCACCTTGCACAGACATGTCCTGTCTTTGGTTTGCTGTTAGCAGCCTAATTATAGCAAACGTGTGCCTTTAAAAAGCAACTCGGTGGCCTGTATTAGCCGGGCTGGGTCACACGGCACACCTCTTTCCTGGAGTTTCAGCCGGAGAGGAGCTGCTGGTAAACTAGTGATTGCGGAGGTTTATTTGTCCATGTCCTGGGGGGATTTGATGGTTCTCAGTGGGTACAAAGAAATCTCCTAATGAGTAAAGGCCTGGCTTATCTAGTTTGCTTCAGATCAGTACCGTCTAACCTTCTTCGCAGTTGCCAGTTCATGGGGATACCCTTTGATAGATTTTGCTGATGTGTGTGGGGGGGTTCCCCCTTGGTAGGTTTTGCGAGGGGGGGGGGGGGGGGGCAGGGGGGTGTCGCGA
>JAODJU010000002.1:12032274-12047516 GCA_026776725.1 Gnathonemus echidnorhynchus | reverse complement strand
TGTGTGTGTGTGATGAAAAATGTAGTGTTGCGATTAATTTGCGTTTCAGCATGTTTTAAGTAATTTATGTGGTACAGTGACATATTCCATGATTAATGGGTTTAACTGTTTTAACTATTCTAGAAAAGCATAAATGCAATATTCTATGCAGATGTCAATGCTCCTATATTTAATCAGTTACCAGTCTTGGCGTCTTTATAAATCACAAAATGATAGACATGATCACGACAAATGTTTTATGTGGCACGATTGGAAGTCTCGTTTTGGTAATTTGTTGATTTTATAAATATAAATTCTAATAGGCCTGCACAGTGGGCACCAACGTCTCTTTTTATCGTTGAGAATAGATAAATTACGTTACGTGCCGCAGCCGGACAATTAGTAGGCCTATAGTGTGAACTGAATACTAAGACAACGTTTACTATTTCTCTCACCGGGTTCATTCACAATTTTTTTATCCTTTACATAACAGAAGCCGTTATCAGGGTGAAGGGCACTCGACAACATCTGTTAGGCTACCAGAAAGGATGTTCTTACTACAGCAGATTCAACAGACACAAAGGTGTGATGTGCATCTGGAGCAATATTTGCATAATATTAATATTTTGGTGTGCGATGTCACACCAGCACGTTTTTTCTCAAAAGGAATCATAAACGTTATTTTCTTGGGCACAAACACACACGTAATCTTTATGCGTATGAACAAACATGTTTGTTAATTTTAAAGTGCTTAAATTACATTAGCAGCACAATATGTATTACTATGTTGTGTACACAGAGAAATCCTGAGATTCCGAGGGCAAAGTGATTAAAAGTATAACTGTGTTTATGACAGTAAGAAGACCAATATGACTTCAAATAACATTACAATCAAGCTCAACGCCCACTTAATCAAAATCCAATGTATCAGGGGTCCCCAACCATTTTTCCCACGAGGGCTAAACTTCATCAGCAACACAATGCCAAGGTCCACTGTGTGCGAATTATCCATCGACGGTAAAATTGACCGACTGGGGGTGAAGGTGGGAATCGATCGCACTGTTCGAATTCAGTGAAGACCGCTGATGCACACAGCGAGTCGATATACAGATAGGCCTATGGTAGATGCTAATTCCAGGTAATGTGCTCCACTGGGAAACAACATTTCCCACCGTGACCGAACACTTGACGTGGGCTTAGTTATTTCAAGCAGGGAAAACTGGCTGTCTGGACAGGACAGGGATAGCACGTTTCTATGATGTTTTTACAACACAGTAGCCGCTATTGTCAAATTCATTCTAATGTATCTGACCTGCGCTTAGTTTTATCAACGTCCATTTATTTTCCAGGAATATTCCGCATTTCGATTAAGAGGGAGGCGAATTCAGCGCTTTTCAGTTTAATTCAACCACATTTCGACATTCTCATCTTAACCAGAAGATGTCAGCGGGTATTCGTGTGTTTTTTTGGAGATGTGAAATATGGGGGGTGGGGGCGCGTTGACGTCGTTTAGGAGGGTCATCCGGCACCCGGCGTTTGTTATTTCCTCGTGAATGAGGACTCTTGCTGGAAACACTCAGCTTTGTTTGACATTACTCCCACGGTATCGGGTAGGTTTGCTACGTGAAGGGAATATGTACGTGCCTTCTCCCTTTTAAATGAAACCGGGTGGGGAAAATAAAGTCTCTCCGGAAATTCTGTATTTTTCCCCCCATTGAATTTCCGCGGGGAAGGTTCATATGAATCGGGATCCTGATCAGAATCACAATGAGCCAACAGGCGACACGAGACCGCCGGGTCTTTTTCACTCCTTTCTTACTAAATATGGCACATTTAATTTTTTTTAGGGATACCTTATGGGTAAGCGTGTTACGTTATTAGCTTTCTCCGTAAAAGCGCACCGTGATGTTTATTTCGTGACATTGCTGCCGTTGTCATTGCACACCACTTCACTTGAACAGACTGTGTATAACGGGTACGTTTTCCAGAGTATGTGGTGGGTGTTTTCATACACCCCCTTGATCATTACAGATAAATCCACACTTGTCCCCTCTTCAGCTGTGTGGATAGTCTTTATTGGATTAGGTATGTTGGAGGAATTCACGAAACACGAGAAATCGCAGATTTAACTTTTTATACCCTACCAATTATTAACTAGTACAGCTAACTACCCATTGGATACTGTCTTAATTGGAGCTAGCGAAAATAAGGCAGTGATGAATGGATTTGAAGACTAGTTTTACCCATCAATACTTCTCCTAAAGCTAATATGTGTGTTAATACAAGCTGAGACTTACGGAAGCCTATGTATGAATGTTTCTGTGTATTTCTGTGTAGTTTATGTAATGAATATTGTCACGAGTATGGCACTGTTTCATTTATCTTCACAGATACTTCTAAATGACAATTTGAGAGTCTATTGCATGGGTGTATTGCAGATCTGTTGGACCCTGAGCTTGGGCTGGTGAATCACGACTTTTTAGCCGATGAAAAGGGAGGAAAGAAGCTTCGAATCATTATAGTCAGTCCTCTGCATTGTCCATAGGACGATCCATGTGGAATAGGATGCCGATGACATGTGAACAGGGTGTTTGGAGCTCTGCTGGAGTAGGTGGTTTTGAGCCTGGCATTTGTGGTGCCGCAGTGGGGAGTTTTGGGATGCCTGGACTTGCTGGTGCCTTCCGTAAATATTATTGTATGTCGAGGATGGATTGGCATCACCTTTGTGGTGCTGGGACTTTTGGTGTTTTGGTGAAGAGTGTCTGGGTGTGGGATCAGCAGTGGTGAGCTTGGTGGTATTAGCGTTGGGCGCCATGCATCGGGGTGCACCTTTGCCCAAGGTCTTATTTTAGCTAGTGCTTGCTCTGCACTCTAAGAAAAAAGGGTAAAAATATGTACCGTTGCTTGACACTGTACCCTCAAGGGTCTGCCACTTGTACCCTTAGCTGTAGCTAATTGTACATTTTAAGGTACAGAAATGGACATTTCTGCTGATTGTACCTTTGGGATGCTTCCCAGAGTCGATTTCTATACCTTAAAAGGTACAAATACAAGGGTACAGCCCCTTTGTACATATCGTTAAATGTCACGTGTGTCGTCCTGTCTTATGTTTTGTTTGCACCACTAGGGAGTTGCTGTCCTAATCTTGTACTGTCTTAAAATAGTACTGTGAGATGTATAAAGGTAGGTGGCAAATAGGAGCATGTGATGAGCAGGGGGACTGGGCTGTATTCAGGATACGGGTCTCCAGAAAGGGGCAGGGATGAGAGTGACACAAAGGAACCTGTGGATGCAACTGAAAACAAAAATAAACACTGCTTGGATGAGACGGGAAATCATGCACTGAAATGGGACATCTGCAGGGCTGGACTGGCCGTCTGACATACTGGGCCTTTTCCCAGTGGGCTGATGGTTATGTGGGCCACAAAAATGTATTGTGGCAGACCATCCACCACCAGCTTACACCCCCCTCACCTGGCGAAATGTATCACTTGGTAAAAGTTATCACAGCACCCCCCCCCCCCCAACCCTGTGCACCCGCCAACTCCAGGGCTGATATTTAATCCCCATCCAGCCCTGGACATCAGGCAGATGAAAGAACAGGATAGTTGCAGGGTGAATGTTGGAGTCCGTTTGCTTAGGGACAACTGAAATAAAAACATTTTTAGTAACTTACAAAACAAGGAACAGAAGATGTGGTCAGTGCCGCACACCTGGTCACCTGACTTCTTCTCCTAAAATGCCCTTATGCATAATAATGAAATGCAAGTGAAGTTTAGTGTATAATTTCACCTTGGGATTGCCAGAACCATTAAGGTTATATGTGTTCATTCAAGGGTACAACAGCAGTTCCCATTCTCATGTGTGATCCTGCAGCTTTTTGTAATAACTAAGCCAAAAATAATTAGAGTGTCCTTCCCTCATCATCTGCACTACTTACGTGTCACTAATTTGAACCCCAGATCCACCAAACTTGCATATGTGGTGCGGAGGAATTGTAGCCTGGACCACTCTGGTAAAAAATAAAAGCCACTTCCCTTCCTCAGGGACCCCGGCTTAAAAACAGTACAGAACACATGGATTTGGTGCAGTAGTTTAGCCTATTTGTGTTCCTTGGGGTGGGGGTTGAGACGACATTCACGTGACCCAGGGGTGTGTTTGAGGTGACAACTTGTGGGGACTGGGTTCAGCATGGAGCTGGCACTGAGGGTGACAAAAGCATGCCACTCCATATCACCCTTCACTGAGGGAGGGGGGACGTGTGGCAAAAATAGCTTGGGCATATTTATATATAGTCCCCCCCGTCGAAGTTTAGACAACCTGACAGGATGTGTGGCAGAGAGCCCCAGGACATGACAAATGAGAGGTCTGGGGGCCGACAGGATTCTCTGGAGGGTTTGTGTTAAGAAGGTTCCAGTTTGTTTAAGGTCACTCTCGTTTTTGTGGTAAATTGATAGAATATTGTTGACCAAAAAGGCCCAGATTGTGCTACCCAGTTTACTCTTTGACCACCTTTGGTCATTAGGCAAAGTAAAAAACTAGTTATGGCTATGATGTGGTTTTTACATGGTTACTAGGCAAGGCTGGCAAAACATTTTGGCAGCAAAAAATATATTTATATATTTTTTTTATATATATAACTGTATATATATATAATTTTCTGCTCCTTGGGTGACATTTGCTCGTTCTTCCTGTGTCTATGTGGGATTCCTTTCAGTATTCCTGATTACTTCTACGGTAAAGAAAAATGCAATTAAGTTAAACTGGTGTCTCTCCTATTCATTTAGTGTGTGTCTGGCAATAGGCTGGCATCCCATTTACGGTGTCCACTACTATACTGGGTACTGGAAAATGGACAGATGTGGTAATGTGACACCACCACATCTAACATACTGAGGCTACATCTTCAAAGGCAGAATCATTTCCCGTGTATAACACAAATCACCAGCAAGCCTGTGCGACACAATGTTCTTTAATTGCAAATCAATAGGGTAAGTTGTTTACCATAAGCTGAGAGTGATTGAGTGTATATGTACATTGCAAGGAGGGGTAACTATAGGTCTCCTAATAAAAATTCACACCAATTTTATTCTTTTTTTTTTTTATTGGACCTGCAGATTCATCATAGGTAATGCAAATCATGACCACCTCGACTGCTTATTCAGTATCGTTTACTGTCTCCAACAATTGTACAACGAAATACATATTCCGAGTGGTATTTTACATCATTTCATGTTCCGAATATATTTTACTACCAACTGCATGCAAATCTGTCTTACTTTATTTTAAAATTATATTACATATTGTAACAATGTTTTAGAAACACGTCTCCCTAACCAGAGTGAACTGCCGGAGTTAAATTATTTTAAATATTTTACATCACATTAAAAATTCATGACCTAAAATTAAGCAAAATAAAGTATGATAATTGCTTTTCATTGAAATGTAATTATATGTTCAGGAATGGAGATGAAGAAACTGGCAAGCAGTTTCTAGAAATATTCACTAGGTGGCAGTAATAAGCTATCTTATTACAGGATTAAAACAAGACCTCATAATTTAGTAAACATCATCGCAAGTAAGTGTGTTTATGTTGATAAACGTGTTCTGTTGGTGCGAAGCGAAAGATGAAGGACGTTGTTGTCACAATTACATACCGCTAAGCTAATTTGTGCTTCATTTTCTTCAGTTTTCATGTTTTTAATGCCAACACATTCGTAACAAATTAATACTTAATTTCAAATCAAATAAAATCCTGAAGAATAACTGTATTTCAGGCGGCGGACGCATGACGTTGACCTCCACCGGTACTGAGCTTGTGCTTCGAGGTTTATTCCTGGTTCCGTTTTCTTTTACTGCTACAAGCGGGAATAACCGCACTTCTAGAGGGAACGACACAGTTCCGCTGTTCCCAAATGGTCACGGTCACAAGCATGGCAAGCCACCCGGGGGTGGCAAAGCGGAGGTGCACGGCGATACAGCGACTGGGTCCCTCCATAAGATGACAGCTCCATGGGCAGATGGATCCCATCGTAAAGTTTAGAACCTAAAAGGGCTGCCCAGTTTGTCACGGCGCCGTGGCATGAAAATAACATGATTTAATTATATGCTTGCAATTTTAGCTGTCGAAGGCGGGAACACTTTTTTTAAGCTTTAAAGCTTTTCCCTATACATTTTCACTAATTTTTCACAACAGAAAGTGTATACTGCAGGTATTTAGTAATTTCGATTACCCAAAATATATTTCGCAGTTTGCCACAACATTTAGGGCTCTGGATGAACGGTTTCATTTGACGAAAAATAAAACGCCCATTTTATACTGCTGCTTGTTTGTAATATTATTCATAAACCGCACCAACTCGTTATTTTTATGCATCTTGTTAAACCTTTCCTCTTTGGGATTTTCATTTAGATTTACATGACTAAATAAAACAATCCTTTCCAGTGATAGTCGAATTTGCTGCGTGTAACTACGTCTCTCCCTATAGAAAATGTGAAATGTACCTTCTAGTTCCATTTCTACATCTAGTCTTCGATTTCCGAGAAGTTGATTGAAACCATATACATATCGATTTAGCATTCTACGAAACGGATCCAAAGGGTTCGTTTTTTTTTTTTTTTTTACTGTACACTGAATTTTTTCTCCTTTTACAGCCACGACGTGCGGTCGCTATTGAAAGCAGTAGTTTGAAACCACTGAATAACCGAGACGTTAAGTTATATCTCGTTATAAATAACGAGTCCGATCTGGCGTCCTCCTGCTGTATTAGACTGTACTGTATTCGAACAATGTAACGTTTGCCATTTAATCTCAGCATAAGCATATGCGTCTTCAAGAATACAAAGATATTAGACAAAAATGTATCTATTTTAAATTATACACTGACGTAAGAACTTGCACAAAACATACAGGCATTCACGTCTTTCTTTTCAGCAGACCGTTGAGGCTACAGTTTCCTCCTGAGATGATTGTGCGAGCATTGTGATAATGTAACACCCCCTGTCAGCAGATCTGATGCTATGCAAGAACACGAGATTTGACAGTGACCACTGAAAGGACAGCAGCGGCTGCTCGGTGCAGCACAGGAGGAGAGGTCCCTACCGAGGTAAACCCTGCGATTACAAGTTTTATTAAGCGATATCGCCTTCAATTAAGTACCGATAATAATTTATAATTAAGAAACCGCCGCGCCAGGCGCCATAAAAAGGAGACGCACGAGTGAATTGATCACAGCGAACGTCATGCATCGCGGGGTGTTCGGCTGCAGTCCGCCGCATGCTGGGCCAGGGGTGACACAGAGAAGGCGATGAGTTTTATTTCACACGGTGCGGGGACGTCGCGATGACGTGCGATTTGTTACACTGGGCAGTTAGGAGGAAAACAACAGTAGCGTTGAATAAGGGATCGCGGACGTCGCTTATTTCATTGATGGGAATCAAGGGAACGCGAAGCGCCTTTGCAACAACAGGTAGTAAAAGGGAAAGGTCTCAACTACGGAAAGAAAATAGCATCCCACTGTGAACATTGCATGCATTGTAACACAGCTGTAATAAAGTAAAACCCGCAAGCAACTTGGCTTTCATTATATAAATCGGTACTTGTTTTACTTTATATTGCTTTACGTAATTACAAAATATCAAGTAACTAATTTGGCACGTTGCTCATAAATCTGTGATTTGTCGTAGAATGATATGCGATGTATGCTGCTTTTGTCGAGCTGTATTTCGGTATTCGGCATATCACGTTTCAGTGAAATGCGCTTAAATCGTTTTTAGCAAAGCGTCTTTAGTTTGCCTTCATGTATGACGAATAATGCTGGAACTTCACGCCATCGTAAATATCAACAGTATGTTAAAGTCCTTAAATATTTAGGGTGGATCATCAAGTGCTCGGTGCCAGTAGCGCATCAGAAGACGTAGCCCGGGGCAGGGTGAATTAGACCGCCTTGTTATGTGCCTGCGAGCGGGGTTTCGGTGGTATTCAATCCGTGTTTCTACTCCTACGGAACGGCTTCGAATGCCGTTCTTTCTCCGCGTAGCCAAAACACATACCAGCTATTTTTTCGTTGTTAGCCTAATAGGAGCTCCAGGAGATGCGCTCGACTCGTTAATGGCCCTGTTTGGCTGAGCCGAAAGAGATAAACAAACCAGCATCGGAAGATGGGGGCGATCATGCGAGAATGCCGGCCGAGGTACCGGACTGTCACTGCGGTGCCGCTCCTTAACCGGGCGCAGTGAGGACAGAGTTCCTGCACGGCTGTGGACTCGGCGTTTGTATCTAATGCCACAGAAAACTACTTCAAAAGAAGGGTGACTTGTGTCTGATTGCTGAATTTTAAACTTCAAATTTATCAGCGTTGCATCATCATTTCAGGGTACATCCAGAGGAGGCGGCGACGTAAGTAACCATGGCCGAAAATCTGAACCCCAACGTCCTGTACGTTCGGGACCCCCAGGAGCCCCTATCCCCGCCGGGCGCCGGGCGCCTAGCGCAGGCCGAAGCCGGGGAGGAATCGTCAGACAGCGACGGGGAGCAGGAGGAGACATCGCACAAACTCATCCGCAAAGTGTCCACCTCGGGCCAGATCCGTGCAAAGGTAGCGTCTTCTCTTCTTCTCCATTAATTCGTTCGTTTCATTTATTTGAGTCCGCCGCTAAAACTCCATTACCGACCCCGGTTCCTCTGTTCCTGCATAACATCTCAGTTTGTACCAGCGACGCGGAGACGTGTCCCACTTATTTGTATCGTTAAATATACTTGTAGTGTAGCATTTATTTGGAAACACGCAAATTTTCCAATAAATATTGGTTTATTAGGTGGGTGCTGTTAGTGCAGAGAATTACAACTGCGATCGCAGTCGTGGCCCGTTTCAGTCCCCCGGTCCGGTGACGAGCCCCGACCGGACATGTGGTCTCAGAGGTGGCCCTTAATTGGGGCTAATTGGTGCGCCGGAGGACTCTAATGTAAGGACTCGCTGTCTGTCCTGTTTGGCTCCGGTAATTCAATTAAAGCGCATCTTCTGTTTGCTTTGGCTGATTATAACCGCTCCCCCCAGATGCCGGCGGGACGCCTTAGTGTGACATTCTGGGCTGAGCTGCTGCTATGACCCACAGCAAATAGCTAACATAGGCGCACTTTCTGTTTATTTCTTGTTTTATTTATAACCCTGTCTATGATGGTTAAACTGTTAAAGGCTCATTAGCGTTAATTATAACCTTCAGCTAAATAAGGGATACAACCTAGAAAGAAGCAGTTAGGCTCATTAAACCAGTTAAACTGTAAAAAAAAGTCCTTTTTTTTTGTTAAAGGTCAATTTGGGGCTTCCGCGTTCACTTAGAACGCTAATAGCGGAGAAGGAGCTAGCAATGGTTGTGTAACAGGTTGTGGTCCTGCAGAGGACCCAGTGTGCAGCCTCAGCTATACTACTAGTTGTGGTTGCGTTGTTAATAGCCCCCCTGGTGTCAGACTTTATTCCTGGATCAGCATAACAGAAGGGTCTGTGTGAATGGAGGTGTACTGTCCCATCTGATTACAGGGTCTCATGCACATTACTTGACCTCATACAGCTGCAGCCTGGAATTTCACTTAGGATGAAATGGGTTGGGGGCAAGTAGGGCATCTATACAGGGGCAGGTGGGTCCTTAATATTTTGGAGCACCATGTTTTCCCTGGGACTACAGAAAATGCACGTCCAGCCATTAAAGCCGACCGGCTTGCGAGCTTTGAGTGTCACCTTCCACAGCAGCCACCTCCAATTGGCACAGTGTGACAGGTCAGGGTGCCCCAGGAGAGAGATTCCTACAGGCCTTGGGGCAGGGGGCGGAGCCACAGAACCAAGATGGCCGCCGCTAAAAGACCACCTGGAAACTCGATGGTTAATTTTCTGTTTCTGACTGTGGTGTTTGTTTCATGGCGCTGGGAGGGTCAGTGCCAGAGAGGGGCTCAGTAATGGAGGGGCCTACAGCATGGCCTTATTTCTCTGGAGGCCCGTGTCACGTGGGCATCAGGCGATACTAAAGTGAGAGGGTAGAGTCTGGGTCAGTGGCTGGTGTTTAGCAGAGTGGTGCATGGATGGTTCCTTCGAGAGAACCTGGGCCATGAGCATGTGGCCTGGCTATGGGGGGGGGGGGCGGGGGGTTTGAGTAACTCTGGACGTGACATTGATAGCTGCTGCCCCCTCCCTCACACACACACACAAACAGAGCCTGGGTGGAGCCTAACTGATTATATTTACCTGTCCTCATCTGGCAGAGATTAACCTGGTTACTGATCTGCAGGATTTAAGCCTGACGACCTCATCACTCTGCAGAGTGCAATCACTAAATGTTCGCATCCTAAGAAACATGGGGGGGGGGGTGGATTACAAATACCTTTGTCACACTAATTGCATTCTTCTCCAGCATTTGTCCTCTGATGACCGTGGATTTTGTGTTCGGTTCATTAGATAAACAAAAAAGCCATGTGATGAACAGTTATCTTGAACCTCATTGGAAGAGCAGAAAAGAAAATGATTGACGGATGGGTGGGCGAATAGTCAGCCTTCTTTTCTTTAAAAATTCCCTCCTCGCACATCGCCCCCCACCCCGCAGTGCACTAATGTGAATAATTAATATGCATAGCGTTTTATTTTCTGGCAAATACGTTGTGTTGGTTGTAAATTCCCAGCTGCTCTGTCGGTACTCCGTGTTTTGGCTGGGAGGGTGGCTGCATAGGCCTGAGGCCCCCCCCCCCCCCCCATTTTACTTCCCAGGAATGGGCACTTTTAATGAACCAGCCCCAAGATTTGTTTTTTTTTTTTCGATGGGAAAACACAATTTGAGATGACACAGCAGGGGGCATAACTGCAGATTTTTAAATTCACCTGTGCCTATTTCCACCCGACGTTTCCTTGAAGGTCTACCACATCAGAACCCTGGCAGAGTGCCCCTCCCCCACTACGCTAGCTAATTAGCCCTTAGCGGCGCTGGCAGTGCACCCTCACTCCACGTGTCAGTGCTAATGATCTCAGTGTGTTGGTGCTAATGTAGCCCGGTATGTTTATGGGCTTGTCCCAGAAAACAAAAATGTCACTTGGTGCTGAGCGCTCCATGCCATTGTAGCGGGAGTCTTCCTCAGTCTTCCTCCTTGATCGTTCTATGTTCTCTTGCATCTCAGGGTGTTAGTATGGCTATATCTGCGCTGTCGAGCTGCCATATGGCAGGATGATCGGCAGCGTCTGATGCATTAACCTGAGACACCCCCTGCCGGCGAGTGGGGGGGCCCTTTGTCATTTACCCCTATTCGCAAAGCCGCAAGCTCCTCACACCTGCCGTCGTTTCATAGGCTGAGTTCCTGCTAAGGAGATTTCTGGTGCTCGGAAACGGACCGTGTCGTGTAAGCGTCCATGTGTGAGGGCCCGCCATAGGTACGAGTGTCTCGTCACGCCGCGGCGTGCGTGATTGTGAGCGTGTTCGCACCCACCGTTTTGGCTACAGCCCACTCAGAGTCTCTCTGCAGTGCTGGTGCATTATGGGATACAGGCAGAGGGCCACTGCTGCAGAGGCGATTAAAAAAAAAACAGGGGAGGGTGGGTGCCGGGGCTGTGCCCAGGTGCTGTGTCACGATGCCAGCCAATTTTATGGCTCCCTAATGTTGCCCTGGTGAAAAAGTATATGTGAGCACATGGTGTTGTTTGGGGGACGGATGCACATCCGCCCTTTTGCCGTCCTCAGCTCAGCCACCCGTTGAGGGCAGCTCCTGCCTGCGTTTTTGTAGGAGGCGTCAGTCTCCCTCTCTGCGTCCTTCATGCTGGGTTTTTAGTCATTTATTCATTTATAGATGTTATTCTTCTGGGCCCGGCTCCATTACCTTCCTAGGGCTTGAGGGATGATATTTATGGTCTTAATTACTTTTTTTTTTTTTTAAATCTCTCTGTAAATTTACTTCCCTGGGCAACCCCTCTGGGCAAATGAAATGGAAGTGAGTGAAATGTGATCAACTGGCCTTGACTGAGTGCATGTGCACAGGGCGCATGCTCGTCAGGTGAAGTGGGTCGTGGGGGTGCCCTTGTCCTCATTCTCCACCTTCTGGGGTTATCAGTGTCACCAACCCCCCCCCCCCCACCCCCCCAGCTTCATGATTAGTCCCCAGACAATCCCTCACAATCTGTGACACATGGAAGGAAAAGTTTTAATGAGGGGGATGTGGAGAAGTTTTGGTTCCTAGAGACCCGGTCATCTCTTCCACAAGTTTGATGACATCAGAGGGTACGGATTTTAGGTGGCAGGTTAATGACTTGAATCATAATGGGTCCTAGTGATTATGGTGGTGGGGGGGGGAGTGAGGGAGGGGACCGGTCATACCGTGCCACCAAAATGATTTTCCAGCACTGTGTGACCAAGGGATACTGTGCTGACAATGTGACTGGGGCACAATGTGACAATGTCACCTCTCACAGCAGGGCGATCTATCATATTCACAGCACAGGCCTTCCTTCCCTGTGGCAATCTGTGTGATCTTCTGTACATTTAACACAGGTTGTAAATTATCTTCTCTTTAAAAGGGTGGCACAATTTCAAAAATATTGTTGAGGGAGAGACAATTGTATGGCCTCAGTTTGTCCAATCAAGCACTTGCACGGGGTTTTGTCCCTGGCGGAGAATAGCCTTGGCACACTTGAAGTGACACTTCAAACTCTTATTCTGTGTTCGGTTTTTTTTTTTTTTTCAACTTTAGATTTTCAAAGAAGAAAATATGAAAAACAGGAAGGAACCTTATTTTCGACATTTCCTTTTTTCTGTTTTCTTTTTCTTTTACCCGCACTTGTTGTGACCCAAAATAGCACCACTTCTGATTCTTGACAGCCTGTTCAAATGAAGCTGTACAGGAAGCCACAGAAAGCAGCCTTTGTGTGTGTCTGGAGGGGGGGGGGGGGCATGTATCTAGATGGTTCCAGTTGAAGGGGGGGTGCTGAACCGTCACTATTGTGCCACGATGGGGGTGGGGGCCACTCTAGCCTGGCTCTGTTGGTGTCGGATCCGTTGGTATCGGTGCCTGTTTGGTCCCTTTTCAAAGCACCACGCTTAGTGTCAATAAGCAGACTGTTTAACTGGCTAATCCTTCTCTAAATCCATTAGAAGGTCTGTTAGCTTCATTCCAGCCATCAATCATGTCTCAGTCAGAGCAACTCAGCTTCCCTGTCGGCCCCCAGTTTACATAACTGCGGAGGGGGTGACCTTAGCCCAGGTGTGTGGCCGTTAGCATGAGCAGGAGATAGAGCATCCCTCGCATCTGTTGTGACGGCCAATGGGCAAAGGGGGCGGGAACCTCAGGACAGAGGTGGCGTCCAATCACGTGGGGTGGGACCTCCTGGGATTGGATGAGAGGGGAAGGTAGTTGAGTGGAACTGCACATGAGTGGGTGCGGTGTGTAGTTGGATGGGCGCAGTGTGTGATTTCCGGGCAAGGCAGTTGGGGAGGGTGTCTGCAGCTTTCAGCTTGGGGGGGGGGGGTACTTACCCAGGTCATCTTCATCTCAGTTAATTGGACGGCTCCGAGGAGGAATCCTGCTGCCTGTCCAAGTGTCCAGATTTCAAGCGGGGCCTGGAGGGGCAGGGACATCCTCGTGACACGCAGTGGGAGGGGGCGTGCGCACCTGAGCTGGACGTGGCGGGTGCTGAGAACTGCAGTTAGATGGACAGCTCCCCCCCCCCCCCCCCCCCCCCCCCACCCACAGACGCACAGGTTTACTGTGTTTTAGTTTGAGTTTGCAGATAGCGGGTGCATGGGGGGGTGAAAGTGTTTACCTGTCAGATTATGTGGCTGATTGGGGGGGGGGGTGCTGACTTGGGGGCTCATTACTTTAAAAGCAGCTGTGGCAGGATGGTTGCTGACCTTTGGGTTCTAAACCAAGGGAGCCAAGAACGGAATGCTTCCCAATCTTATAAGTGGAGCCCCCCCACCCCAGCCGTCCGCCTTAATTGGAAATCTAGCGGCCGTAAGACAATCAGTCATTATGAGAGTCTGCCTTGCTGGCAGCCCATCTGTTTAAAAGACATTAGATTTTTTTGGTCTTTTGCTTCAGTGCGTAGTGCTTTGGGTTAACGCTGCTGTGTGTGTGTGTGTGTGTGTGTGTGTGTGTGTGTGTAGCCAGTTTAGGTGCCATGGTCAGCTGAGTGCTGTCACCGTTGGGCCCTTAACCCCTAATTGTTCCAGGAACTGTCTGTCCTTGAGCTTCCTGGGATAAAAGTGTTTCCTGAAAAAGTAAATGTTCATACGACTTGATTTTTACTGCAGCCCCAAAAATTGTATTACATTGTATCTCCTTGTACGAGCCGCAGTACCACAATGTCTACTTATACTATCAATGACCTTTTTCTTGGGCAATATCAATATTATGCCGCATCCTCAGCATAGCTCAAGTATTTATTGTATTTCACGTCCCTTACATGGTTTATTATGTTTATTATGTTATGTTATCTATCTATCTATCTATCTATCTATCTATCTATCTATCCATCCATCCATCCATCCATCCATCCATCCATCACGGCACCACAGAAAAATTGGGCTCAGATTTTGGCACCGTAACGCCAGCGAAAGTGGCACACGCTATCGCATCCAAATATTCTGCATACCCAGAAAATTCAATCCATGACCAATACTGTTTTGTTTAATATCACCGATGCCAGCAGTGAAACAACTTGCCAGCTTATTAACGGAATAATGTTACATTACAATAATGTTAAAGATTGATCTGCTGGCCAGATTTCATAATAAAGTATAAATATTTGTAACAATAAAGTAAAAATACGTTTAACAATAAAGTATAAATATGTCATATTATATCACAGGTTGAATAAATAAAATATTGTGGCATTTGAGTGGGGAAGAGATTACGAGGTGACCTGCACACTCTTATCCTTAAAAGGACAGCGGTAAAATAGCGAATGAGAACACCTTTTTTTTAGTTCGGCAAAATAAATCAAAAAACGAAATGCAAATCAACCTTTACTTTACTTTCACTTCCGCTTACGTGATGTTTGTGTTCCGTTCTTTTTTGAAACCGGTGGAAACGCGGGGCAGGTTCTCAAACGGCACCAAATGAGAACCAACCCAGCACCGGGTCCATGTTGGAGGAAACGACCTTTAGTGATGCGTTGATGCTTAGTGTCGCCACCTGGTGGCTGGGTGGTTCACTTCATCCATGACACACGCGACACGACGCTGTTTTGAGACTGCGGGAGGAATCCCACGAGTGCATGGGGGGGGGCACAGCTGGGGTG
>JAODJU010000002.1:12008952-12021928 GCA_026776725.1 Gnathonemus echidnorhynchus | reverse complement strand
GGGGGGGGTTGCTGTAGCCTGCTGCTCCGTGTGTGATTAGTGCCGCTTAGTCATCCAAGTTCAGATGGGGCCGTCACCTCCACCAGAGAATCAGATAAGTCGGGGGGGGGGGGAAGGGGGTGTGAGTCACCAGTGTTTGTCCCGCGTCTGGAGGAGAGCAGCCGCTTCTGGTGCACAAGCCCGTCTCCAGATCGAAATCAGCGCCCCTGCTAAATGTGACCCGATTTGCACGCACACAGATGCAGGCGCAGGTTAGCACATGCTACCACATGCTAGATGCTAATCGATCTGCTGCATCTCTTGGCTTTCATCCACTTATTTTAATTACAGCCGTTTATCTGTTTGCTTAGCACATGCTGAGTATTCTTTCACACTCATTCTGTGAATTATCTTTATCTCAATTCTGTGAGTCTTTTCTCTCTCTACCTTTCTCTGTACCCTCTAATATATCACTTCCTTCATTCAAGCATAATCTTTTAATTTAGACGTCATTACTAAAGAATTTGTTTTTTCACTCATGCGGTTGGTCGTCTGCACTGATATGTGTGTGTGTGTGTGTTATGCTTCATACTATCATCTATAGAGTATTAACTATCTCCATGAAAATACAGAAGCGCATTAACCACAATGAAGCACAAATCACCACCTGTACCCAGTCTGTGGGGAAGTGAACCTGGGTGGTTCCTTGTAGCAGTTTTAAAGCCTGGAATACACAGAATACGCCCACCTGAGTGTCCCTTGTGATTGGCTCACACACGCATCACTCAAACTAATTAGCCAATGAAGCTATTCAGGGGAAACAAGTTGACCTTGGGTGACATTTTGTAACGTAAAGATTGTCTGGTGTTTCAAGGAGCCCCGACAGGTTCTTCATGAGTACCATTCCATGTGTCATCATTTCTGTGTCCTCATCCTACTCCACTTAGCTAAATAAAACTTGTTTTCAGGCTTTACCCTGAGATTCCTCCCGGGTTAATTGCTCTGAGAATAGGGTACTCATGCTTGATACTCTGGTGTGTCTTCTCCCCACAGAAAAGCATAAAGGAGGGCTTCCTGCTGAAGCAGACCAGCTCCTTCCAGCGGTGGAAGAGGAGGTACTTCAAGCTGCGAGGACGTACTTTGTACTACGCACACGACTCCAAGGTACCAAACAGATGCAGCGCCAGACTAGATTTGTAGTGCATTGCATGCTGGGAGTTCTGCCTTTCCCATATCTGCAAGGCTAATACAGTCTCATATCTGCAGTTTTTATATTTAACACCTGGGTGTACCTGAGTGCCATTTCAGCCTCGCACCTCCAGAGTGGCTGGTACAAATTCCCACTCTTGTGTTTTTTGACTGGGGTTCCAACAGATGGTCTGGTTTTGGGTAATTGGTGCCTCTCAGTCACCCAGCATGTCGGGGGGGGGGGGTGTAACCTGCGATGGACAGGCACTTATCCAGGGGCTCCCCTGCCTGCGTTTCCTAGTATTGGCTCCCCACAATTCCTTACTGGATAAGCGGTTATGGTATGTTGATGGATGGATGGAGGGATGGGCACATTCAGGAGAAAAGCACATACGTGCCCATGCTGAAAGTCGGGTCAGTTTCCTTCCGGTTTACTTCGAACAAAATGTACTGGCCGCATCATTTGCCCGTGTATCTGTGTGTTTCAGTCGCTGATCTTTGACGAGGTGGACCTTTCAGATGCCAGCGTGGCGGAAACCAGCACCAAGAATGTCAACAACAGTTTCACGGTACCCGGTGTCCTGGTCATGCTTCTATCAGCCTCCTCCACCGGGCCGGTGCCTGATTCCTTAGTTTTCTTCTTTTCTTTTTTCCATCTCGCAGGTCATCACTCCGTTCAGCAAGCTGATGCTGTGCGCTGAGAATAGAAAGGAGATGGAGGACTGGATCAGTGCTCTCAAGTCGGTGCAGAAGTGGGAAAATTATGAGGTGAGTGCTCCTTCACTGCAGCCTATCAGAATAGAGAACCCACTTCCCTCACCTGAAGATTGGCTGCAGCAGTGCACATGCCCACAACTATTCCTCTGATTGGTCCAAGTTATAATCATGTGACCTTGTCTGCTCCTAAAGGCTTCTCAGTTCAACATGGAGCACTTCTCTGGCATGCACAACTGGTACGCCTGCTCCCATGCTCGCCCGACCTTCTGCAATGTGTGTCGAGAGGCTCTCTCTGGGGTCACCTCCCACGGCCTGTCTTGTGAAGGTATCCCACCCCCCCCACACACTTCTCACTACTTGATGTTCTGGTGGGTTTGCTATGCCCCGAGTGCTTCAGACACTGTCCTCATTCCCGTCCTCCTTCCGATTGTCTGTCTGTCCTTCTGCCCCCAGTGTGCAAGTTCAAAGCCCACAAGCGCTGTGCAGTGAGGTCCACCAACAGCTGCAAGTGGACCACGCTGGCGTCCATCGGGAGTGACGTCATCGAGGACGAGGACGGGGTGCGTGGTCACCCATGTGACCGCGTGGCACTACACTCACACTTTATGGGTCTCAGTGATCCTCTGCTGTTGATCGCTAGCTGGTAGCGTGTTCTGCTAACATATTATGGCAAAGCTAACAGAGGTGTCCAATTTTCACCTCAGGGTTTAGGAGAGGAGCTCTGCAACCTCCTCCCAAGCTCCTCACTGTATGCGCCAGGCTCTGCCTGATAACCCCCCCAAACGAAACATGTTGAGTTACTGCCCCCTTTTGACCTCTCCCAGCATAATTACACATTAGTTTATTTTTAATCCACCTCTGGGGGAACAAACCTCACTTCCTTACTTTATCTGTATGGGCCGCAGTTCCCTTCAGCCCTGTGACACTCTGTCCTCTCCGTCGCCGTCTGTCTGCTTCAGCAGGTGTCCATGCCCCACCAGTGGCTAGAGGGCAACCTTCCAGTGAGCGCCAAGTGTGTGGTGTGTGACCGCAACTGCGGCAGCGTGCGACGACTGCAGGACTGGCGATGCCTCTGGTGCAAGGCTATAGTGAGTCTGGCTTCTCCCTTGTGCAAGTGTTTGAACACTGGAGTATTTTGTTTGGTTGTAAATGTGCGTGTTTGTACATGCGGGTATTTTGTGTGGCTATGTGCGTTTGCACCTGTGGGTATTTTCTATGGCATCGTTCATGTTTTTGCATGCGACTGTTTTGTGTCGCTGTGCGTGTGTGTGTTTGAACACGTGGGTGTTTTGTGTGGCTTTGTGCACGCACGTGCTTTTGTCGACACCAGTATTCGTCCATAACCTCATGCGCGTGTGAACACAGTTTTGCAAGCGAGCAGATGTTTGCGCATTTGAGTGTATTCGTGTTTACGCAAAGGTGTCTGTGTGCACTGATTAGGATGTGTTTTGCATGCAGGTGCACAACAGCTGTAAGGATCAGATGGGAAAGAGTTGTTCCCTGGGCCAGAGCAAGGTCTCCATCATCCCGCCAACCGCAATTAACAGCGCCGACTCAGACGGTGAGCATCCTGGGGTGACCTGTATCACACTCATATCACAGGCAGAAGGTATAGTGCTCACCATGCCCTGTGGCACCTCTCAGGGTTCTGGGAAGCCACCAACCCCTCCTGCTCCAGCCCTCTGTTGGTGCTGGTGAACTCCAAGAGTGGAGACAATCAGGGCGTGAAGTTCCTGCGCAGGTTCAAGCAGCTGCTCAACCCAGCACAGGTGTTCGATCTGATGAATGGAGGCCCGCAGCTGGGGTGAGTCACCCCTGTGCCATACTGCAGAGATATCCCACAATGCAACATGCTGTAGGAAAAAGGGATCAACCAGTAGGAAGTTGCGGGACTGGGGGAATGACTGTGTCACAGCAGAGCTACCTAAAGCTGTATGCCTGAATGTGTGTGGGTGTTTTGTGTGTGCCAGTGTTTATGCAGGTGTTTTATGGATTTTAGGTTTAATAACCTCTTGTAAGTGGGAAATAAATATTTTTAGAAGAAAAATTTTATATATTAGTCAGTGTTAAGTCCCAATGACCCTGTAAGAAGATGGATGGTTCAATGTAACTGTTGGACATTGAACCTGTAACTGCAGGTGTTTGTATGCAGGTATGTTTTTTATTTTGATAACCCACTGAGATTAAATCAGAAGTAATTATAGATCTGAACTTTGAACAGGTTTTATATAGCTACTAGTGTGTCAGTGTTACTGTGTGCAGGTAGTTATAAATGTGCCAGTGACAGGTGTTTATATAACCGTCATTAAGTTCACTCAAATAGTGTTTATATACCCCGTCATTCATATCGCAGGTGCTTATATACCCGTCAGCATGCCCACTGTGTGTGTGTGTTGGTATGCCTGTCTGGCACTTTGTAGGTGTTTATATATCTGTCAGTGTGTTCAGTCTGCAGGTGTTTATATACCTGTCAGTGTGTTGAGTCTATGGGTGTTTATATACTGGTTAGTACATTCAATCCATGGGGCTTTATATACCTGTCAGTTAGTTCACTCTGCGGGTGTTTATGTACCCGTCAGTGCATTACACTGCAGGCCCTCTTCTTCCCCGCAGCCTGCGCCTCTTCCAGAAGTTCGTGAGCTTCCGGATCCTGGTGTGCGGGGGGGACGGCAGCGTAGGCTGGGTTTTGTCTGAGCTGGACAAGCAAGGGTTGCACAAGCAGGTGGGAGCAACGGCCTCACTGCTCAACACTAAGGTTTCTGTCACTGTTGGGGGGAAGGAGGAGCTGACACACGCAGCTGGCCTCTGTGTGGTACCCCTGCCAGATGATACTGAAAGCGCTGCTTTAATCAGACTCTGTGTGTGTGTGTGTTTGTGTGTGTGCGGGCACAGTGCCAGCTGGGTGTCCTGCCGCTGGGCACTGGCAATGACCTGGCGCGGGTGCTGGGCTGGGGCGGGCTCTGTGACGACGACGCTCAGCTGCTGCAGATCCTGGAGAAGCTGGAGAGGGCCACCACCAAGATGCTGGACAGGTGTGTCCTCTGGTGCTGCATGCGGCCTTGGGGGGCTGTGGGCGGAGATTCTACCGGCAGCTAATCCTCCCCTAAGATGGTTGGATATATTTATAGACTTTTATGGTCGGACTTTTATTGTCCCGTCCTTCCATTTGCAGGTGCTCTCAGCACCCTGCTCTGATATAGATTTTTATTGCTTGCCAACCATAAAACTCTGGCTCTCTTCTGTCTAATCTGTGGGGGTGTAATGCTGTGGTTTCCCCCCCCACCCCCGCGCACAGCCCCAGGTTCTTAAATTGGAGTTGTTGTCTCATGTTCAGTGTCAAGATCCTCAGCTTTCCCACACCTTGTCCTTGATGTTTCCATGTGTTTCCCAGATGGAGCGTGATGACATATGAGGGGCCAGCCAAACACTGCCCCCTAGTGGCAAAGGACAGCGAGACTCAGGACGCCCCCCTTCAGGTACATCAAAGGATGTGTCATCAGCACCCCGGTTACTGTGATAGCTGGAGATCAGTGCCAGGTCCGAGGGCCTCCATTTTCACATTCTCATGGTCCAGTCGAGGGGGAAAACATCCTGCCATTGTTCCCTCCAGGTCCAGATTACCCAGTATGCCGATTCAGTGGCCTCCCACCTGTCTAAGATCCTGGACTCGGACCAGCACAGTGATGTCATTTCCTCAACTAAGTGAGCACCTTTGACCTACGACCTTTGACCTGTACTGACCTTTTCAGCTCTCAGTCAGCACAACGCACTGTGGGATCAGTAAGACACCTTGGCGACTGCACGTAAACACCATAAAAGCACAGGCAAGCTACAAAAGGGCAACTAGAAGCCAATAACAGAGGGCCGTAAAACTTACAATATAAACCAAGTCTGTTAAAACTAAACTGAAGCTGGAATAAACAATAACCATAAAACGAAACTTAAAAACTGAATCAAAAATGGCTGTGATACCCCTATCGGTCAGTAGGGGGCAGATTCCCAGACACACGTGTGCTGCGAACGTGGCCCTTATTTTAGCTGTGCTATCACACGTCCGCTCAGGCGCCCACTTCCCACAGCCCGTGGGCGTCCCACAGCTGATCACGCAGCTGCCTGGAGATGAACGAGCGGCCGAGGTCGAGGAGCCAAGGACTGCCGTCGTCCCACACGGGGGGGGGATGCTGACCCCGGTCCTCTCTGCACTCTCTCTCCCTGGCAGGTTTCTGTGTGGGACGGTGAACGACTTTGTGTCGGAGGTGGGCAAAGCGTATGAGAGAGCAGCGGAGAACAGGGAGGAGGCGGACGCCATGGCCAGGAAGGTGCGTGTGTGTGTCCGCGTTGCATAACACACTCGGGTTTAGTGGGCGGCAAAAATCTGCAAAGTTTTTCACACAATATCCATTCAGCCCTAAGATTTCTTTTGACTTCATTTTATTTTGATATATATGTGTATATACTTGTGTGTCTCATTTTCCTTTTGTTTTTCACAAACCGCACCTCCTGGTATCTTTAGATGGCGCCCCCTGCCTGCAGGGAGGTGTAACGCTTGTGTGCGGGTGTAACGCTTGTTTGCCTGGTGCCCGCAGTGTACCCTGCTCAATGACAAGCTGGACGCGCTAGTGAAGGCACTGAACGAGGAGGGCAACGCTCAGCCCGTCGGCGCCCCGCCTGGCCAGCAGGGCGGCGACGGGGAGCTCTCGAACACGGCCACCATGCCGCGGGGATTCCGCTCGAGAGAGCAGCTGATGCTGAGGGCCAACAGTCTGAAGAAAGCCCTACGACAGATCATCGAGCAGGCCGAGAAAGGTGGGCACGAGCCCCCACTGTCCCACTGTCCCCCCCGCCACCACCTCCTCCCACACCCCCCCCAACGTTGACCCCCATCTCACCGTCTCCATCCACAGTGGTGAATGAACAGAAGCCATCCCAGGAGGTGAACGCCGTCCCCAGGAGGAAGGAGAGCAGCGATGACCTGAAGGACACAGAGCCCCGTGAGTAACACGCATGCCAGTAGACAGAGATACACGTATGCTGGCCCTTTACTGACATACCCCCCCCCCCCCCCCCCCCCCCCCGCTCCAGGTACCGGCAGGGGCACTGTGAGCCCCACATCAGCACCCGCCATCCTGGACAAATCCGAGAGCTTCAGCTGTGCTCCAGCCTTTGAGGACCCTCTGTAAGAGACACAAGAGTACAGTACACAACAGCCTGTGTGTGTGTGTGTGGTCCAGGTGTTCATTACACTGTGGGGACCAGATATCCCCAGAAAGTGATAAAAACCTGTTATTTTGATTTTATTTTATATAAATCTGCAACTGCAATAAAAAACTAAAAATGTATGTGTGCATGTGTATGTGTGTGTGTGCATGTGTATGTGCGTTTGTGTGTGTGTGTGTGCATGTGTGTGTGCGTGTGTGTGCGTGTGTGTGTGTGTGTGGCCACAGGTAGCCTGCTGATTGATTTGCAGCCCACACATTACAGGTTCTTGGCTTGTAAGAGCTGTATCGCTTTGTCTGCTGGGAATGATAAATTATGCATGCATGCTTTAGTTCCTTTAAATATGACATAGAGACCTTTACTTCATAATTGATATTATTTAATGTATTAAATGCTGGCAACATTTACACTCTGCCTGGGTCAGAGATGTCCGTACAGCGGGCAGCGGTATGCAGAGGGGTCTCGTCCCGTTGCCTTAATCACTGTGTGGGGCCTGCGTCCATCTCCTGCCCCCTACAGGCCGTACTCTGAAAAGTGCGTGATGAACAACTACTTCGGCATCGGCCTGGACGCCAAGATCTCTCTGGAGTTCAACAACAAGCGGGACGAGCACCCCAAGAAGTGCAGGTACAGCACTGGCCGGGGGGGGGGAGGGATCCTGTCCCGGGGGTGTAAAAGGTTGCACTGTGCATGCGTTTGTCAGGAAGCTGCCGTGACGAGGTAGATCACTGCAGTCTCAGCTTAGAAAATGTTCAGCTTTATGAAATGAATGAAAAAGACCTGAATTATTAATAAGAAAAAAACAATAATCGGCTCACCACACAAGACAAGCGAACATTCTCCTCATCTAAATGTCTAGCACATAGCGATTTGTGTACTGTCTTCAGTGTCATTTAAGGTTTATTAAAGTGCTCCATCGTGTGAGGGATACGTCATTAAGGTCTGTCTGTCTCTCACACGGTCTGATCTTTAAACAGCAGTCGCACCAAGAACATGATGTGGTACGGAGTGTTGGGGACCAAGGAGCTGGTGCAGAAGACCTACAAGAACCTGGAGCAGCGCGTCCTGCTGGAGGTACAGTCGGCCAGCAGGGGGCATTGTGTTTAAGGACCTGGTCTCACACGAGCCTGACTTTGGGTTTTACTCTCATTCGTTTAATCTGAAAGTCACAGATTGCATCAGTAAAAATGTCATGAATACTACTAGTAAACAAATACTAGTACTGCCCTTAACTTGTGACTTACTGACACGAGTCTCATTTGGGGGTGTGGAATAGAACATAGACAGATGTCATTTATATCATATGAGTCTCTGACGTTTTTAAATGCTCACTTTTTGTGAAATTGATGCATCGCTGTACTTTAGCATATTGTCACCGTGCCGTTATATTAAGCTATAATTCATCATCCTCGCAGCTCTGCTATGGTGAGACTGGTGGCCCGATTCGTCCTCGTTCGCCTAAAGTAGACCCCTGATGACGTGTCACCCTGTCCCTTTAATAACCCGTGTGTGTTTGGGGGGGGGGGGGGGGGGATTAGGTTTATATTACATTGTGGGGACCAAATGTTCCATAGAAATGAATGGAGAGTCCCCACAAAGATATAATCACAAACCTGTATGTGTGTGTCTGTGTGTGTGTCTGTGTGCGTGTGTCCCTGCAGTGTGACGGCGTCTCCATGAACCTTCCCAGTCTTCAGGGCCTGGCCGTGCTCAACATCCCCAGCTATGCCGGGGGCATCAACTTCTGGGGAGGGACAAAGGAGGACAACGTTAGTATGACCTCACACACACGCGCGCGCACACAGACTCGCTCCTGCCGCGCTCCTGTGCAGCGTGACGCTTTCATAATGATCGCCACATTAACATATTATCATGTTTACTTTTGCTGCCAGAGATATATTTATAACTTAACATTTGTCGTAAGAATAAAGGACAGAACAGAATGTGACCGTCGCCGTGCCCCGACCAGCCTGTGTGGGCGTCCCACGCGGCAGCCCATAATATGCAGTAGCTTTTAGAGAACCGCGAAGACTGTCGCCGTATGGGTTGTTACCGAGAAATCCACCTCCAGGCTGGTCACGGTCGAGGTTTTTGTTTTTTCGGTTTTGCGTCCTAATTGAGTCGCTAAGATGTGGAGGGTACGGCGTGGACGGCCGCCTGGTACATTAGGAAGGTTGTTACCAGCCGCAGGTGACGCCCCCCCCCCCCCCCGTCTCCCCGGCAGAACTTCGGAGCTCCGTCCTTCGACGACAAGAAGCTGGAGGTGGTGGCTGTGTTTGGCAGCATGCAGATGGCCGTCTCCCGTGTTATTAACTTGCAGCACCACCGTATTGCACAGGTCAGTGCACGGACTTGGGGGGGGGCTGCAAAAAAGACATTAGAGAGGGTTGTTGGGTGCCTTTAAATAAGAGCCCAAAAGGTGCTGAAATTACATAGTTTCATTTGAGCAAACTACTGCAATAGTCAACAACGCTACGCCAGCTACAATCAGGGCATGGGCAGGTGGGGTATTGGCTCTTAAGCACCTGCTCTGCTGTGACCAGTGTTTTCCAGTCCGATCCTGGGGGACCCACAGCAGTCCACGTTTTTGTTCTCTCCGAGCTCCCTGTTAGACAGTCCCTGGTAGGGAGCTGACAGGGAGCAGAAATGTGGACTGTCTGGCAGGGAGCTCGGAGGGAGCAAAAACGTGGACTGGCGTTGAGGTTGGGAGATACTATTTTAAACTGTTTTCCCTCTTGTGGTGTGACAGTTCTGTTACATCTGTGTTTTTCTGAGGTGAGTAGTTCAAATAAAATCTTGGTCTGGATTTTTGCTCTCTAGACCTGAACTACCCACCTCTGGTTTTTATATGGTTTTATGTTTTTAATTTTGTGTAATCAGTAAAGACTTGATCAGAGAAAAAGGTGCTGGATGTAACTAATAAGGCACTAATATAAAGCTGGGCTGTACAACAAGAGCCATAAATCAGTTCTACAAGCCCTTCTGTAGTTAGGACAGTGTTTCCCAATATTTGGGAACCCGCAGCTGGTCCACATTTTTGCTCCCTCCCAGCTTCCTGTCAGACAGTTAGTGGTTTATTTATTGTTAGTTACTGTAATGTTGCGCTGCTTTATTTGTTTAATCGTTATCCTTCTGGCAGCGCTGCCATTGCAGTCAGGTGTCACAGACTACGAGGAGTAGAAGTTGTCTGACTTGGCTGCAGTCAGTTTATACTCCACCCCTGCAGCCGCCGGCAGATCTCGCTCCATGTCACGTCAGCTGCAGACAGACCTAAGCCCAAGTCAAACGCACCCACTCTCATCTGTTCTGCTACAGCAGTGTCCATAGGGACCCGCAGACAGTCCATGTTTTTGCTCCCTCCCAGTAGGGAGCTGAGAGGGAGCAAAAATGTGGACTGTCTGTGGGTCCCCAAGGACCGGATTGGGAAACACTGAGTTAGGGAACATTAGGAAGGTTGAACACTGTTTGATGGAATCAGCTCAGCTGGCTCTGTTAATGAACCAAGCTGAACTTCAGCTTGAGAAGGTCTGATGCTCCACCACCAAGGAACAGCTGAATTACATGGTAAACAGTTAATGGGATGTGACCCTTTGCTTGTTATTCTCCTCCGTCTTGCCATGGCAGTGTCGACAGGTGAAGATCACCATCCTAGGCGACGAGGGCGTCCCAGTGCAGGTGGACGGAGAAGCGTGGATCCAGCCACCTGGCATTGTCAGGATCATCCACAAGAACCGGGCCCAGATGCTGACCCGAGATCGGGTGGGTTCAGAGCCCTTTATGCAGCCCCTCTTCCACCCCCCGGGGTGTTCGGGAATAGCTGACACATAGCGCCCTCTTGTGGTGTGTCTGTTCACGGTAGGCTTTTGAAAGCACCCTGAAGTCCTGGGAGGATAAGCGGAAGTGTGTGCGACCTCGCCTGAGCTCCCAGCAGTCCATGGAGTACCTGACGGAGGAGGAGTGCGCCCAGGTGCTGCAGCTGGCCCAGGTGGCCGACGCCCTCATCACCAGGTGCCTGTTGCTTAGCAACACGCCGACCCACAAACCCACAGGCGATCGATGTCTCTCAGGTCGTTTGCAGAGCTAGAACGGTAGACATGGGATGTCCAGACAGCAATTCATTTTAATATCCCCTTCCCTGCCTGGTGCTTTTTGCTACTTGCCTTGTGTTCAGTCTGCCAGCGTGAATGGGCTGGGCGGGGGGGTTCCCTGTATGGGTCATGTGACCATGCATGTCACACGACCATGCAGGTCACGTGACCATGTGGCACTGGCTTCGCATACAGGATCCGGGAGGCAGCCAAGACGCACAAGGTGGTGGAGCAGGAGCTGGCCCACCCAGTGAATGCCAGTGCATCAGTGCTCAGCGAGGCGTTCCCGAGCCGCCCCTGCAGCCCCGAGGTCAGCCGACGCCCCCCCAACCCCCCCCGCCCCTCTTACACACATACACCCAGACACATCCTGCATGTCATACATTTAAAAATCACACTGGGAAAGTAGTGAGGTTGGGAAGATGGTCACTGTACACATTTTTGCTCCCTCCAAGCCCCCAGCAAGTGAAGAACATCGTATACCTGGTTACTTTGGGAGCTGGGTGGCAGGGAAAATGTGAACTGGCTGGGAGTTGCAAAGTGTTGAGAAACACTGTGGTGCAGAGAAAGACAACTGTACAGTTTTCATATGTAAAGCAAAGGGTAGGCTCTTTGGGCACAGAGTGTATTTTTATACACACACACACACACACACTTCCTGCCAAACATTGGTCCTCACGCTCCCTGTTTGTCAGGTGCTGAGTCGCTCCACGGCTGTGGAGGTGGTGAACAGCACCAGAGTCCTGCATCAGGAGACCAAGGCCTTGCTGGATGGGAACCTGCTGGTGAGAGACCCCCCCCCCTCCCCTACCCCCCCTTTCCTTTACACCATCTCTTGCCATCTCCTTTCCCAGGTACCAGAATTTAATAAATTTCCATCTTTTTAGCCTATTACATTTTATACGCTCTATAAACAGAGTACGTATGAAATATTACGAGTTTCTTAAACATGATTATGTTCTTCTCAGTAGACTAGACAGACACTAAATATTCATTCAGCGTGAGGAATTTGCCTGCCTGCATTGGCTCTCAGGCGCTGCGCGCTGTCTTACAGCAGATGGATCCTGGCCAGGAGGAGGCGCTGTTCTCTACACTCGAGAGCCTGAGCACTGAACTGCAGAAGCTAGCCGACATCCACTGGATTTGTCCCATCATGCACGGCATCGAAGAGGTTTGTGTGTGTGCGCACGTGCATTTCGGTTTGGCCACCCCACCTTGTATTCCTTCCAGTGCTATTATAGTTTAAAATATTTAATTTTTATTTTTATATTATTTTCTGTTTTCATTTGAAATCCATGTTAGTTTTTATTTTAAAGATATATTACTATTTAGTTTTAATAGATTTTAGCTTCAAGCTAATGTTTTTGTGTTTTTATTTCTAGGGATAGATTGAAAGTTGTAGAGCTATTTTATGTGTCAGATCTTTAGCGAATCCTACATGAATACGCGGCGCACATTATGGATTAATGTCCTCAGAATGGGCAAACGTTTTTCAGGTATTATTAATGGTCATCTGAGGCAATATGCTGCATTATGAATCTCCTCAAATGATTTCCATCAAGGAAGAAAGATAAACATCATTACTTCAGCCAAATTAAAATAACATATAGAAAGTATTTCACATTTGTTTCTATTTCAATTACTTTCAGAAGCAGTATGTATGGTTTCCAATTAGTTGTAATACATTTTATTTTTTTTCTTATTTTATTTCAGGTTTTGCATAGTTTTGGTTTTAATTTTCGTTTACTGTAATAACCCTTCCAGCCCGTTCGAGAGGTATTGGGGGG
>JAODJU010000002.1:11975899-11994449 GCA_026776725.1 Gnathonemus echidnorhynchus | reverse complement strand
GCCCCCCCCCCCCCCCCCCCACTACACCCAGAGTATACCAGTTGGTGGTAGGTGTGGAGGTGGAGAAGAGATCCATGGCAGCACTGTGGTTGTTGATGGTGCCTACAGACTGTGAGCTGGGGGAAGTGGAGGTCTGCATGCGAATCTCCTTCAGCCGCTGGTCCTGGGGGGGTGGAAGGGGGACACCAGCTAATGATCAAATCAAAACACTGGCCCATACAAGGCTTGCGTTCCTCTGACTTATGTCTAAAGCTGGAACACACCAGGGCAACGACGAAACACTAGCAGCAACCAAGGCCAATGAATGACTGTCTCCCGTCGATCGTGAAAACTTGACACAAGAGGTGAAGGTTGACATACAGCCCGAACAGAGCGCTCATTTTCACCGACTAGATTCAAGGCCAATTCGACATGCTGAATCAGCCAAAACGGCACCGGCTGCATACACCGGCCTGGCCGTCACCAACTCTCACACACAGCCCAGTGGCCTCCAACGGCCTGAAATCGCATTGGTGAGGGGTGTGTGTGTCGGAAAGGGATGAAGCGGCCACACCCACCTTGAGGGCCTGCAGCCTGGCCTGCTCCTCTTCCAGCGCCTGCTGTTTCTCCTTCTCGTCCACACGGCTGAAGGACATGCCGGTGCTGGACAGCGAGGACACGGCGGTGGACAGGGTGGAGGCCCTGCGGGGGACACGGCAGACGCTGATGACAGGCGACTGGGTTCCCCAGGTGACACCGGGCCCTTTCTCCAGCTGTGTCACCGAGACACACATCCGCGGCCATTTCCATGCCTCTACCTGCTGGCTGCGGTGATCTCCTTTATCTTCTTCCCCTCCAGGGAGGCTAGGTGCTGCTCAAGGGCCTCCAAGAGGCTGTTGGGGGCCTGAGGAAGGAGAGGGAGTCAGGACACATGCATGCACAAGCACACACACACACACACACACCCACGCTCCATCTGCACCCTTCAGACACTGCTTTCCAAAGTCCCTGCATCATATGAGCAGAATGGTGTCACCTTAACAGCCTCATGGGAAAACTGTATACAATACGGAAGGGGGAGGGGCCAAATGAGGTCAGAGCGAGAGAAGGGGGGGTGGAGTGAAGCACACGTGATTGGATAGTGCCCTGTGGAGTCAGTGGAGGAGGTGAGGCAGCCAGTCCCTCTTTAATAAATTCTCCTAGACTAAAATTATGCAGTTAAAAATCAAGGACTGTCAAATACTATTAACCAGCAGCTATACCCTCAGAGTGGCCCAGCTCACACAGCGTTATCATCTATTGCCTGGGGCGACCATCAAAGCGGGGCAAAAGCTGGCCCCCGCGGTCAAGGAGGCAGTTGAGGCTGCCAGGCGTGAGCTGGCACTTTGGAAAACTAGGTGTCCCTGAAGGCGTGCATGGCCGTGCGAGGGGCCCCGACACCAGGGAAGAAACGATGCCACAGCAGGTACTGATCCAAAAGGGCTGCCCTGTGGCTCCATCGTGGGGGGGAGGGCCTGTCACGACCAGGCCAATACAACCAACCCTTCCATGCAATTCTCTCATGTGACGCGGCTAAAGCTATGAAAGCAGCTCCTGTACGAATCATGCTGACAACATGGTTCTAAAAGAACGATCCCGTATATGGATCTGGAGGCCCACCCAGGACAGAACTCCACGCTGGACGTACCACCCTGTGTGACCTCACAGCCTAAAGCCATACACCACAGATTGGTTACTTCTATATTATGAGGTCTAACCAACTGATGCAAAACTTTTCAAGCCTTTTCCTTTGCCGTGTAAACATCGTCACACAGACCAGACGTCGATGGGGGGGGGGGAGGCTATGTTTCTCCCCCAGTGTCGGGCCCCTAACCCACTAAGAACGAGGAGGCCAGGACAGGTACTCAGGTACTCCTTATCTGTGAGAGCATATAACCTATTGGTGATCGGAACCTTCTAAGGTAGAGGGGAAAAAATAAAATCAAACGTACCAGCAAATGCAAAAATATGACATAAAATAAGCCAGAGAAGAAGAAACTGAGAGGAAATAAAAGACGGAGATGGAATCTGTCTCCTGCTGTCCCTATGGCTGCATGTAACTCACAATAAGCAGCTAATGGTGTAGAGTCTCCACACTGCAGAGATGCACGGCAGTCGTGACCATACTAACTGCGTGCTAAGCTACGTGAGCCTAAAGGACTGCACGGGTGACTCGACACGTTAACGTGCAACACGTGCACACCGGCCACACCGAGAGAGATGGACCGGGCATCAGGGGGTGAGGGACGCACCCCACCAAAATCCAGAGAAAGTGTCAGAGGAATAGTTGAGCAGAAAGTGAGAGCGGCGCCAGCTGGGCCACGTGGAGGGGGCGGCGATGGGGAGGCACACTGACCTGCGTCAGATCGGGGATGTCACCCTGATCAATTCCAACTTGCTGTGTCACAAGAAGGGCGAACGGAAACCAAAACGAAAAACAAAAAACAGCACAGAACCACAAGTAAAGAAAAGAAAAAGGGGAGAAATAAAGAAAAAAAATACAACAAAAAAAGGATCGTTACTTCATGCGGTGACTGTAAACAAACAAACAAAAAAACAACAACAACAGAAACAGGGGCGGTGTACTGACATGCTCACACTCACGACACACAAGGCCGCGTGGTACGTGGCCGGGACTGGTGTAGCACTGGGCTCACGGTCATGTGACCCGGGGCTCTGGACTCAAGGGGGCAGTCTGCCACACTAAGTGACATAAGCACTGGTATTGGTGGGGGGGGGGGGGGCTCATATGGATAATGACCTGCTGTTCCCTTAAGTGAGGTGACTGACCCAGTTATAAGAACTCAAACCACATGAATGCATCAGAGTGCTGGTTCAGCAAATAGCTGCAGCCCACCGGCGCAGAGAGTTAACAGAGGCCTCTATGGGAGGCTGCGATTCCTGTGGTGAAGGTGAAGGCTCAGACAGCCGTCTGCCTTATTGGCCTGTGGGGCGGGGTTAAATATCAGCTGCTCCGTCAGGGAAATTCCCAGAATAGAGGTAATTTTAAACTTAAAAAAAAAAAAATAATGAAAGAACAAGCCTGTCTTTTGTTCAGGCAAGCAGTGAATCACCCAGCAGGATGCGAGCGATCATCTGCAGCACCTGCAGCCCCCCACAGGGACCAGGAGGTGGCAAGAGACTCGACAAAAGGTGCTCCAGAAATAGCTGTAAGAACCTCACTATGTATCAAACAGCGACCTTCTCAGATTTTCACACAAAGATCACTCTGCTGCATCTCAATAAGACCCCCAATAGAGACAAAAAACACTCAGTTAAGTCACACACACACACATACACACACACATACGGTCAGTACGTTTACATGCACAGCTAAGTCCAGATACGGTTATAGCTTGACTACGCCTTTTAATCGGACTACTGTCCTTGCCCCAGTATACATGCATAGGATGAGAATCGATTTATTGACCGACGTATGTTTGACTCCGCTATGATAGGTGGCGATATGGCTCCTTTCAGCTTGTTCAAATTGGGCTTGACCTATTCCGGTTGACCTATTACATCACAGACGTAAAAAATTTAAATTAATAATAATGGATGCGTGGACAAATGAAGTGACACAAGCTTTAATTGTGATCTGGACGGAAGAACAGATACAACAAGTACAAGGTTGCATAAGAAATAAAGTATTTTGTATAATATACTATGACCGCATGGTATTGGAATTTTTTCAAATATTGCAATGTGATTTTGTTGTGATAAATATTGGGGTATTTATGAAACAAAAAATGGAATTCAACACAAATTTCTCAGGAACCCATCTACGAGTGATTTAAACAACAAGGATGAAAATGATTACGATCGTCTCAGAGAACATGCTGGCAAGCTCATGCAAAAGCAGCGGAAGTAAACTTTAAACTGATTTTTAAACATACTAGATAATCTTGAAAAGGAATAATCATTAAAATTGCAAAACTTGCTAGGTTTTTTTTCATACGACAGAGTAAAAATGTTTCAGTGAATCGTAAAGTCCCTGCGCTATAATATCCGTAGTGAAGTGAAGGTAGAAAAGGCCTGATCTTAATCTAGCTGACTAGCAATGTAAGAATTGCATATGCATAACATTCGATGTTGGTATTAATATCACATCTCCTCCAGTCCTACTACAGCCATTTTTCGATTTTTTGGTACAAAATACCCTGCTTTGTGCTGTGATGTACCAAAAGTGGAAAAGCTCCCTTTATTTAAGCCGTAAATTGGACAGCTTTACAGCGTTGTATATTTCATATGTGCAGTACGTTCGCTGCTACACTCCAAGCTTCTTCTGTATACCAGCTTCTTCTGCTACTTCCGGGTCAAAGCCCGGGGGGGGGGGAATGTGGAGCATGTGCAGAGCGCCTTGGCCGGTTTGAGTCTGATTGATCGTATGCATGCAGGAGTAAATCGACTCGCAATCGCATTATCTGGGTGTCTTAGTCTGACTAAGAGAAATTCAATTTAGTGCAATGACATGTTTATATGTACTTTTAAAGTCTGGTTTTAGTCGGACTAACACATTAATTCGATTTTCTTAGTGTGCATGTAAACGTACTGATTGATATTGGGCCCCTGGTTTGAGGAGAGCCAGACTGGGTTTGGATTGGCCCCTATTGTGCACATGGGTTCAGGCCGTGAGGGAGGGGGCAGTCCTGCACCAGTCCTGTACGGGAACTCCGCTCCGGGAAGAAAATGGGTCAGACTGTACCTCTGCCACTTTGAGGAACTCGGACAGCTTGGTCATCCTGAGTAGGAACCTCTTATAAATGTCCAGGGCGTCTTTACACTGGTTCTTCTTCATATCAAAGTATTTCTCTGAGGAAAGACAACCAGACGAGCCAGAATTAAGGAAGCCATTCCACACACACACCCGACACATATGCACACCCGTACACCTGAAGGGGGAGCCTTCCTACCCAGCAGGTTAATGACGCCCTCGTTGTAGGCAGCGAACAAGCGGATTGAGTCCTTGAAGAGGAGTACGAAAGCGGCGTTGATCACGCCGTTGGTCAGCTCGTTGGGGTTGGCCTAAGGGAGAAAGGTGAGAGCTTCATCATGTATCTAAAACACACACATACACAAAACATTTCCTGTCAGGGTTAGAAATACACAGATAGCTACGTTTACAGGAAATTCCCATTGAAACCCTATTCAACATAATTCTGAAACTACAAAAACGCAGGAAGACCAAGATCAGGCAACATGCCCCCACAAGACAGTGAAATGCATCAAATCCCATGCAGGCAGGCGGACAGACGGATGCACGCTGAGCCACGCCGGAGCCGTGCGAGCGCAGACACGCCCGCGTCGGGCCACTGCCACTACCTGGAAGTCCAGCAGGGCATCCAGCTGGTTCTGGATGATGGGGAGGGTCTTCATCAGCTTCTCTGTGTTCATGGTGCGCATCACTCCATCCACGCTGTCGGGGAGGCAGACGGAGCAGAGTCAGGGCCCCCATATTGCCCAACGTGGGCATCTCCCAAAACGATAAGGCAGTAGGGGGATGTGGTGAAGAAAAAAAAAAAACATTCTTTGCTGTTGGCCTCTCTGTCAGGTGGAGGAAAAGCTGTGTGTGTGTGTGTGTGTGTGTGTGTGTGTGTGTGTGAGAGAGAGAGAGAGAAAGCGTGGATGCCCTTCAGGTGATGTTCAAGCCCAGATGTTTTCACTACTATTAGCCATCATAGTGCTGAAAGTGCCCCAATTTGAGACCCTCACCATTGTTAAATTTTCATTTCCCAACCATACCAACCCCACACTTAAAGACTGTGAGTGGGGGCTCACACAAGCCCCCTGCTGAGAAGACCTTCAGGCCCCTTACCCCCTCTTCATCTTGGTGAAATCCACCGCTACCAGCCTGTAGGAGAGTGCTTTCTCATTCAGGTACCGGCTGTAGCGTCGGATGAAGGTGGACATGTCATAGCCTGGGGCAGGAGAGAGGGGGTCAGAGGGGTCTTGGATGGTGCTCTCTCGAAGCCTAACAATGTTCAAGGTGAAGTGTGATGAAAGGAGCCTACCTTGCAAGGCCCCTTTATCCAGGAAGTTGTTCAGGTTGAAGAGTGTGTTTCGCGAGGCCAGGTACTGGATGAACCTCTGGAAAAGAAGGACAGCGTGTGATGAACAGCAGCATGACCCAAGACCTGGGAATGGCATCATCAGTTGAACGGTCACGCAACCACGGACATCTCTGGACAGGAGTAGGTGGGTTTTGTGTGGTAATATCACGTGCCAACTTAGAGGACAATGTGGACTGCTGCAAAGGATAGAGTCACACGACCGAGAGGGAGAGGAAGAACAGGCAGGGATATTGCAGGATGTCCAAACAGGAGAAACAGAATCACAGGTGAAGATCTAGAAAAACCAGCAACCTACATAAACCAGCCAGGTCCAGAGGGTTAGAGCTCCTGGACCCTTTGTGGACACCACAGATCAGCTGTATACTGTGGGCATGAGGCCACCCCAGCCTGCACTGACCTCTCCCCCATTTGGAGCCAACAGGTGATCTAGTGTTACAGTTGCTTAGACTAACTGTCTGTCAGTGGCAGAAAACAAGCTGGACCAGAGTATCAGCCAGGTGAAGAAGAAAAAAAAAAATCAATACAGTAACAAACTCCACTTAAAGAGCAAACACTCCATTAAAGGTGCCATGAACGCCTGCACTAGTCCTCTTTCGGGAAAAGCATGTACGACAATCTTAGCGACATTTATGTCTCTTTGATGTACAGGGTTGTAATTAGAGCAATTTCTACTTAAGCCATGAGAGGCAGAGGTTACGTGACCAAGTGAGATCACTAACTAATGCCAATATAGGGAGGTCAGAGCCCAAGGGGAATGACATAGAAAGTTCACAGAAAATGAAGAACTGAGCAGAGCAAGTTGGGTTGGCGCTTGGGAGGGAGCCCAGGACCACAGCCTCACATTTGGTGAGACACAGGGAAGAACAACTGTCTGGGTTGCAGGGAAGGCAAAAAAAAAGGAGAGAAAAACCAGAGGCTCCAGCAACATCATTAATCTTTCAGAAGCAGATCTCTGACAAACAGCTGGGAGCAGAACGGCCTTTCTTCAGGGCAGAAGGCGGCACGGGGCCAGGCAGCCAAGCGGCAGGTAGACTAGTTGCGGACGCCGAGATGGCGTGCCTCGAGGAGTGCTGAGGCCGCCCCGCTGCATGCTGGGAAACACTGCGTTTACCTTTCAGAATGCAAACAGCACCAGGCATGTCTCAGAGGGGGAGGAGTCAGCAGCCGAATCATAGGGAAGCGGTGCATTAGATTTCCACGGTGTCCTCATCGGACCTGTAAACTACATGGTGAAGCCCCTGTACAACCTTCACATCTAACTCTGCTCCAGAACCAGCCAAAAAAATAAAACCCAGTTCCTAATGTTCCTGGTCCATGAAACCAGGAAAGACTCATAACTGGACATTACGAGCACAGCGATGGAGATTCGGGGAGCTGCGCTGAAACACAGAGTCTATGAAACACTATCAGCCAACTGAAAGAATTGTTTAAAAATACAGGGCCAGAAATGGAAGCTATTACGGGACACTTTGAAGAGGGCTACAGAAAACGCTTCTTTAAATAAAGGGAGCCGGGAAGCATCTGGAACAAGCAGAACAGTATCGGACCAAGCGTAACAGGACACCCTCGAACCTGATGCCGGTCATTCTTATGACTGACTAGATGACAGTGGCAGTATGGAGACCTGGTGGGGGGTGTGTCTGTGAGTGAGGGCGCCCACATGCTTGTCTGATGGTGGGGAGGGCGGGGCCGCCGACCCCCCCCCCGCACAGAGGTCCAGCTTTATCTTCACTGCTCAGGACTGGGAGGGTCTTTGCGTGAGGCAGCACTGAAGTACCATTGGCTGCCCACCTGCCCTTAAAAACTCTCTCTCACCGCCACTCTCATTAGTCCGTGCTCCTTCGCGTGCCGAGCTGACTGTACTGTGTATGTGGGGAGGGGGGGGGAGCGGTTCGCAGGCCTCACCTCGTTGCCGTACATCATGAGGTGATGGGTGGTGATGAGGGCCTTGAACACCACCACCCAACTGCTGTTGGCCGTCCTCTCGAAGAGCGTGTCGGCCATCTGTGGGATGTTCACGTTCATCTCACTGGTGCAGTGGATCAGGTCTGTCACAGACACAAACACACACATTAACCTATAGCCCCCTCAAAGCGACTTATTTTTTTATGAAGCTTTTCTATTGCAGCTCCATCCCATGAGCACATGGGTCAACACACGACTGATAAGAAAGTCAATGTGTGGTACAAGCCCTGCTGTTCCTAGTTTCCCTAAGCAAACATTTGTACAGCTCTGTGGCATTTCACTCCTGGAAAGAACCCAGTGTTCCCTTTCACATGTATGAACGGACATGTCCTATAAGCTGGGTCACAACGAGGACAGCCAGGCCGTCACTGCCACTCGGAGACTCGATGCCGGGACTGGAGTTTAATCGCCCGTGAAGAGAGTTGCTAATATCGCCCAGTTGCCTGACTCCCTGGAACGCTGTCTTTCTGTGGCCTACATATGTGACAGGACTGGAATGACGGAAATGACAACAGGGGACCCAGGGACACACCGTTATGAGCTGAGCCAGACGTCACTGGGGCATCATCAACCCTGAATCAGCAGTCTCCATTCTATGATAAAAGCCTTTCACAGTGCGGTGATGCCCTGCTGGGACAGACTGAACGAGGCCGAATGATACACAGTCTAACAGCACCCCCAGCTTCTGGTTAACGTTGAAATCTACCTGTTAAAGATTTTCTTATTAGGTGCTTGATTGTTATGGATTCCTCCATTAAGCCTGGGGTGTGGGGGAGAAACAATGTTGGATGAATAAAGCCCTAGACAAGGCGGAGATGCCAGCCAGACTGCTGTGAGCTGTGACCGTCATAAAGAACAATTAAACAAACATAGCTAACACATTCAACACAAATGGTGTCACCGTCCAGTCATACGGACGTCAGGCCCGAGAACCCGCCCACAGACCATAGCAGTGAGCCAGTCCCAGGACGAGTTGCTGTGTGAATCGGTTCCTTGCAGCACTACAGACTCATGGGCAACCAAAACCCAGAGCACAGGGGCTTGGGGGGGGTCTTCACTCTGAATGTAGATTACCACAATACAGGAATTCAGCTTTGATTAACCTATTAATTCACAGAAAGACCATTATAACTCCCAACTCAGGTATGCAATGGTGATTTTGGTAATACTACTGCATGTAGAGCATATTAAAACACAAGTGCAGGGAGCCCTTAACTCAGCATATCGATGGCAACCTATACAACTTCATCAATCTTCCTAACATTGTTTTCACATCACATTAAAGCATAGGCAAGCTAATCCAGCTCATAACATGGATGTTCACTGAAAATGCAGTTAGCTGGTTACAAGCTTAAACACTGAGGAGCCAATGGTTAATAATCAGCATGAGCTTTGGATTTACACTGAGGATTCGCCCTCCAGGACAGAGAATGTGCATCTCATCAAACTTAAAGCTGCAGCTCCTTCCAGTTGCAATGGAAATGGACACACTGCTGTGCCACTAATTGTGTTGTGTGTGTTTTCCACAGACTGCAGTTTTGGCAAAAAATGCAAAATGTGACAACACAAATATGACATTTTTGCAGTAATCTTACAAACGATACGTGACGAATCACTGATTATCAGCCATCCCACCAAGTATCTCCCTGCTACCCAGATAGATGGAAAAGTTTTCTGATGAGCTGACCAAAAGGACCAGTTCTAAATTCAAGCGGCACATGATACCATTTTAAAGTGGAATCCCCTCTAAAACATGTAATTTCAGTGAAACACCCAGCTGTAGAGCTAGCGTATGTAAGCCGGTTTGGAACAGACCCCCGGCCCCCCAGCACGTTACCATATCACCCAGGCCCATAAATCAGGGATCCACGTTCCTTTTCTATCTGAAAGCCTACAATTACAGCCAGAATGGGCTGTTTCAGCAGTTTTGCAGGGAGGAAAATTACATTTTTCACAACTTCTAACTAGCAAAAAATACACATCTCACCCACACAAACGCGGAGTTAATTATTCTCATTTCTCTCTTTCTTCACTATTAATGTTATATGCTGTTAAAAGGTCAACTTATTACACCTTTGTAACATAACATGAATCAAGGTCAGAACATCTTCACACTAGCAGAGATTCACATACACACTGGTATGCTGCATGTTAAAATGCCAAGAGACGATGCAAACACACAGAAGCTTGCAAGGTTACTGGAGCATGACCCAAATCGCAGCCTCCAGTCTGACCCCCACCACCATGACTCCCTCACTGGTAGGCTAGTCAGCCTTCACCAGAGAAACACCCAGCTCCAGGGTCAATGGGGAATTTGTCTCCAGTAGCCCACTGCCAGAATGCCAGTATCATCCACAGCTCTGAAAAAACCATAAGTGAGAGCGTTGCTGGTGCCATCATATAACAAGCTCACTGGTACAATAATCAAGATGCTTAACCCAGCAAACAACAGTAAAACATCCAACTGCATGGGTAAGAACCAGTCTACAAGTCACAAAAGCATTTAAACAAAATGTGCACCAACTCCTGAAATAGACACCTATCATTTGTAGGGAAGAGAATAACTGAGCAGTCAGCAAAAATAAAGCAAATATCAATCCATCCATTTGCAACAGCAGCTCATTGCAATTGGGAGGCTGTCCCAGGAAGCGCAAGGCCTGGGTGGCGCATGACAGGAAGTCAGTCTGTCACATGACCCTTACACATACATGGTCAGTCCATCACATAACCCTTACACATACATGGTCAGTAAGATGCATGAGGCTTTCCATCAGTCAGCCACCCAGGCTATGTGCAAGTCAGAACAATCCAGGAGACCCCAATATGGAAGCACAACAGCGATATGGAAGCGAGCTTGATGGGCTGAATGGCCTCCTCTCGTTTGTATAGTTCTTATGTTCTTAACACATAAAAAAGGGGAAAAGGGAGGCTGGGTCCACAGCCACCAACATAACAAGTGACCCCTGAATAACCCCCCCCACCCGGAGGAAAAAAAAAAAAAAATAACATCCATCACCAGTCACCTCAGCCACTTTGAATGTGACTGGAGGAAAAATGCATAACATCAAGAGACAATTTGATCAGTCACTTGTGGAATGAGACAAAAATAGACATGCTGGTTTGCCAAGGAACATCCCCACGCCTCTTTGTCAGGACCGGCAGGGAAAAGGCACGTCATTCTCATCTTTGGACTCCTGACGTCAAACAACCAGGAGGAGCCAGGAGGGCAGGGGAACGGAGGAGGCCAGCCACTGACAGCCTTGCTGCGCAATGGTAGCAGATCAAATGCTGGTGGTGGAGGGGGGAGCATTCCGAAAGGTGCTCGATGAGTCGGCGGCCCGCCAAGAGGACCGCTTTAAAAATAAATAAATAACTGAAATTTAATTTAAAGTTCCACCCTCACCCCCAAAGGGACATCAGTGACGAGCGCTCCACAGCTGACGCACTGGGTTCAGCTGAGGCCACTGGTAGCACGAGCGCTGGCCAGGGAGTCAATCTTGGATGCATCTGAAAGGTCTGCAAGTTCTTACAGCATTACAGAAAGCTGTGATGTTTACAGTTATTTATTTAGTGGGCAGGTGTCATTCGTGCCGACTTTCAGATAAGAGCGAATGACGTCGGCGGACAAGGAGGACGGACAAAAATCAGCATCCATAGGCTGCAATACACATACAGTGGCACTTCTTATGAAAGATGTTAAAAGCTCTATTTTATGGATGTAGAAAAGCCAGGGTAGCAATTTAAGATGCGCATATATCTTCATAATAAGAGGAGGAGTACAGATGAGGACATCAGATTGGTGCGAACACGCAGATTATACGCACGTGTACAAGCACACTCTGAGCAGTGGTGATGCCCATCGCTAATGAAGAGCTTGATAAGCTCAAGTTACGTTCAGCAAAATCCATAGACACGCTGGGTTTATTGAGCAGACACATAAGGACACAAGACTAGAGTCCCTGCAGGAACACAGCAGCAGAAAACAAACCAAAATAAACCCCCAGAAACATTATATTTAAATTTTTTCTCAGAGGAACTGTGAACATCTGGTAGTTGTGCTGGAGTGGAGACACTCCTGGGCCCACCATATCGGACAAGATGGACAAGTGACCATTCAGCACAATGACTGCATATGAAGGCTGGAGCTAATGTTTCATCAGCACGAGCATGAACTTATTAGCTGTTCCTACACTGTCTGTGAATCCGTAACAAACACACACACACACACACACACACACCTCTTTACATACCTACAGTAAGAGGCTAAACTGCAGCTCTCTGCACTTATTTGTTTGGCCAGTGTTTGCATCCAGGGAGACTATTGCTACCTTTTTCTACTGTTGGATTTTTCTTGAAACCCAAACTGCCCCAGTAACATTCTTGGCCAAGGAAATTACAGCTAAGCCCATCCTGGAATCTGAACGTACAACTTAAGAGTACAACAGATTTCTATTCAAGCTACCTATGATCAAGAATGTATAACAGGAAAGGATGAAATATATAGCAGAAGCTGTTTAAGTACCACAGTAAAGTACCATCTTGGTATGTTTTATTCTCAAACCATTAACGTCTGTCTTAATATTCATTCAGTGGTTTGGCTCCCCAGGGTCTAGGGATCCACACCGGGGTGTCTGTGTGTCGTTTCACTGTCCTGTCTGGCTTATGGAATATTACATTTTCACAGTACAATAAGTGATAAACACTCATACTTGGGGTGTGGGACCAAAGAGGAAACCCGTGAACAGTGCCAGACAAATATAACCCTGTTGGCAATCTTAAGCAGGCTCATTCCTACCCCAGCACTGGCACTAAATTCACAGGTTTATCGTAACAAGTAACCAGGGCCGCTTCAGCACAATCTGGAAAATAATGCTGTGTGCCAACTGTTCTAAGCAGCTGCCTAGTGCTTACTGAGCTCCATGACAACACTTCAGAAACGTTACAGGGCCCAACCTTTAAATGTCACTGCCGTGCAGAGACAGCAGAGCAGGCCAGGATTGTATCAGATCACCACGCAGAGGTATGCTAATAGGAATGGACACGTTCCACCCAAATTCATTACTCTAATCCGGCCGAACATGCCTCTGGTATTCCAGACTCACCTTTACAGAAAGCGAGAAATAAAACGGACCAAAAATAATGAACAAAATACTGACTTCAAAACGTTTGTCACTAAATAATTGCTTTTTCATTTACCACTATCAGGTTTTCATAATTTAAGGCACAGAACACTTATCTATGTCTGACAGCATACTAAGACGTTTGTTATCCTTAAGAAACAAAAGGCATCAGTACTATCCATTGCTCTCATTACATAAGGCCTGGGTGTCCCAAAGCAGTTATGATAAGGTCTGGTATGACAGCCTAATCATTCCGGCAGTATCACACTGCAAAGTCACCGTGGAAGTAACTGGGGTTCATTCTGGCTGCCAGGAACTCCACTACTCTATAGTTATATGCATCTTTTTAGAATATCAGAGACCCCAACCAGAGTGACACTTAGCTGGTTACCTAAAGGGTAAGTGTGTAGCTGGAGGCAGCATACTGGCTATGTGTATTAAATTATTCAGTCGTCACAGAAAGCCCAAAGGAGCTTACGAAGCTAAAGTGTTCTGTACGTTTAAACCCGAACATTAAGAAGATTTGATTTATCATCACATTAAAGAGAGTCACACATATTGTGGCTATTCTAAAAACACTACATTGAAAACCGATAGTGTACTGAGTCTTTGGGGATCCTAGGCGTTTTGAGAGACCTTGCAGACAACGTCCGATTCGTATTTAAGCGGTTTGGTGTCTAATAAAAAACGAACGGCCGAGAAGCTGATGCAAATAATTTTACTGTATTAAATGACAGCAGTTACCAGGCATTCGCTGAATATTAGCGCTGATTTTAGGAGAGTTATTTAAAACAAGGAAACAATAATCGTTCAAAATAGGGTCCGGAATTAACGCAAAAAAATCAAATGTTAAATCACCATCAACTCCTGATCAAGACAAAGCGGGGATTTGTTTGTAACTTTAATATGATATACACATTCTTAGGTACGGTATTGTAATAGACATTTTGAAAGGGCATCGGTGTAGCAGCCGAAATGCTGGGGACAAGGCAAAGCGGAGATCCGTCACGGAAGGTCGGTGTTAATGGGATGAATGAGCACCACAGCTGTCAGCAACACTAACCAGGCGAATATCTAAACAAGACCGCCGGTTCGGACGCCCAGTGCCGCATACCTAGCATACAGAAATTGGGGTGGAATGTAAAAAAAAAAAAAAAAAACGTGGAAAAGCTACACCCCTCTCCCAAAGGCAGCTGCCCTGAGCAGCAGCTCACCAAGGTCTGGGCCGTCTGGATCTGACCCGACCACATCCAGCTCAGGGTGCCGGAGCGATTCAAATGATCTATCATTTTGGTGAGGATTATCGATGAAGAAAAAAATAATCATTTATTCATGAAAATGTCCAGACGGTGTTACTATGCGCATTTATCACACTGGATATCGATGTACTGTACTTGGCACTACTGGAGTCAAAAGACGGGGTATAACGATATTCCAAAACAAAAGAAAAATAGTTTAATGTGACACCCTAGCCGGGAGATACTCACAGTCGAGGTGCTTCCTCTTGGGCCCGCTGACTTCGTGCGTCGTGGCCTTGCATACTGCTTTGCTGACGGCGGAGCCGGTCATGCTGTGCTGAGCCGCCGCGATGCGATCCGTGATGGACTGTCCCGACATCGTCCGTCCTGCTTCGGCACGCTGGCAGGCCGGCTAACGCAGTGAAGTCTCGCTCCGGCTGGATTCCCTAACAGGCGCAGCCGGAAGGAGGGGGGCGGTGGTGCTGTTAGGGGGTGGAGGTCCCTCTCTTTCTTTATAAGTCCCGGGGAACAAAAAGCGAGAGGAGGGCGGCACGGGGAGAGCAGGCAGGAAGGGGGGTTACGAGACGGCCTCCAGGTCCAGACGCCGCTAGCTGGTTAGCCTCGCCGGGTTATCCCGGCTAAACTAGTAAGTCACCTGCACTTGTTAAACGGCTAGCCTTTTCACAAAATAAAGATCACCCTCACTGATAAGCCGGCTAGCTTCGCGAGACACCGGGAATACGCGGCCCCGAGGCTGAATGCCGAACAGAAGCGGCAGCCAAACCCCCCCCAACCCCCTCGCCGGCGCAGATTAATGAGGAGTAACTACCACCCGAACGGGCTGGCGAGCTGTCAAGGTGGCCGTCGGTGCTCTCCGGTCAAAGTGCCAGGCGAAACGAGCAGATATAGCACAGGGAGCGAAAGTGAGCCGCCAGCTACATCTCCCGCGTTAGCATGCTAGCCAGCCGGCTGTCTCGCGCACGGCTCGCGCACGTCTGAGGAAAAACGTAAAACGGCTGGGAAGCTATTTGGTCGGTTTTTTCACACACCGCTGTCCCGGCGTTCAGGGTGACACATGCTGGGGAGCTGAGAGCTGGCTGCGATAAGAGGCTATCGTTCACATGAGTGCCGCCGCCTCTCCGATATCAGGGCAGGGAACATGAAGTTTTTTTTTTTTTTTAAATATATAAGGAACTAGTAATTCTCGGCCGTCAGCTGTTCATTGTTTAGCCGTTTCGGTTCTTCTACCTCCCCCCCGTTTCCTCGTTTCTCTGCTTCTCGTTATTCCGGTGTGTAATAGTGTATTACTCTAGACAAAATGGCTCCGCAGGAATCGGGTGACCATATCGGGGGAGGGGTTGATCGGGTCTCGGTGGTGGTGGTGATGGGGGGGGGAGCAAGGTGGGAATGTGATCATTAACAGCTATATTTTGTGCTTGGCGGTCCAGCCGAAAAGAGACCCCATGCATCTGGTTTAATCAGACCAAATTGCGCCAGCCTATACATTATTCCTGGTTTTCCACTTTACTCGCCTTGACGCAAATGCCACGCTTAAATGTTGTTGCCTTTTATTATAGCTGCTAATATTTGACAAACCTGCTCCCTTGGATGCGGGAAGTGTCTGACTTGACTTTGGACTGTGACATTTCCATCCCGCTCCCACTTAATTCGTTGCATTGCAGCTTCTTGTTCAGTTCCTGACAGTGTAGAGTGTGCATAAAGACGACTGTCATTAACAGACATGTGTGTCTGTGATTGTATTGTATTGCAAATTCATTATTAAGTCTTTCTGCACCAGAGTCTGCTTTTGGCTATTTAAACAGAGAACGTTGCGTACCTTGGTCGTTTCATATGTGAACAGTTAACGTGTGAAAGTTATAAAGCGATTTAATCTTACCTCTTGAATACCCTTTCCCAAAAAAATTAGGGTTACCAACCCTCACGCTTTCAGACTGTCACGCGCGTGCAAGATATATCTTACGGCAAATCTATATTATTCCATTATAAACCTAAAATTAGCTGCATCAAAAGCGTTGGAGTAGTTTGCAAACCATACAGAGTATTTACAAGGTAATAAAACTTGTTACATGCATGTACGTGCGTGTAAATGCATGTGTGTGCATACTTGCCTCGAATTAATAATCTCACCCAGCCAGCTGACCGAAGTTGGCAACCCTGAAAACGTAATATATCAGATGCAAGTATGGTACTATACGAAAATAAAACTGTTTAGGACAGAATGGGTTCTGTCCTGAATGTGCTTCTAAAAGGAAATGTGTGTACAGTAAAGTAATTCTGCAAGTCCAATGATAAATACGGTTTTTGGAGAAGCGAAGAAAGGAGCACAGTCCCGATTACGCCTTCAAACCAAGCGGTTAACAATAGGTTTAGACATAGACCTACGCACATTCCTAAGCGCTCAGTCAGAATCACTCCAGAAGAGGAAGTAATGACTTGTCAGAACCGGTTTTATAAAATATTGTTTCTCCTATACAAATTATCTTTTTAAACCCCGACCCTTTATAGTGGTATTCTTATACCACTTTTGAACGAAGAAAAACGCCAATTTACTAAAATAGGCAGCGTTTTACACATGTTAAATGATATGTATGGTTATAGATAAATGTACCAGAACATAGTGTATCATATACTGAAATCGTTCGAAATAAACCTTCACTGCAAGACACAGTACAGGGCTTAAATAAATGTGGAAAGCAATAAGACAGCCCCATCTAGTGGTTTCACGAAGCCTGACATGAGTATCCATAGAAACTGCAAGCACCAGTAGCCCTTGGCAACGGAAGTCACACTCCTAGGTTCTTTGAGTGATAAGGGAACGTGTTCACCTTTCAGACGGCGTGGGAGTTGTGTCCCTTCTCAATTTCATGACTGAAAAAAAATATACATACGCCATGAAACAATAAAAATGCCTTGTAGATAAATGTCTTGTGCAATCTCTAAAGCCAACTAATCATTCTTATTGTTGGTACTTAGGATGCATCCTCGCTGTTGGTGTTTTGGACTGTTTGAGCATTACTGTATTTAATTACTGTCGTGTGTGTGTGTGTAAAATGTGTATATGTGTTATAATAGAATTCTAATTCTAATATGTGTATTAATAACCACTAGGGGGCGTAGTGCATGCTAATATAATTTTAGCTTTAGACAAAATGGTTTGTTTTAATAGTATATGTATGAGATAGCCATGTTAATAGCACTGTGGCTCATGTAATTTCAGAAGCTTGGAAATATGTGTTCATTTATCAAAGTACCAGAAATAGCCACATAATAAAAGTAACCTACCATGAACAGTGCAACAAGCTGTGTGTTAATAATGTGATTCCAACATGAGTCCGAGTTTCAGACAGAGCAAAAACTACTCGTGTTTATTCACGTTGATGAATAGACAGCAACAGCTCAACCAACGAGGACATCTGATATCAAAGCTAATTTTATCAGATTACGGTTTTGTATGGCTTTCCAGTAGACCAAAATGTCATGCACAACATATTGACAGCACTGGGTCAAGCGGAAACTGTTTCTCCATTTACTTATTGTATAATTGCGTAATTACACATATTGATTATAACACCAATAGCATGAGCGTGGAATATACTGCAAATGTTACTAAGACAAAACATACTCCGCATTAGTATCCAAGAAAAGACCACTTCACTGTGTGTAAGTAGGCTACATTATTTAAGGCAGAAAAGTACATTACATATCTACTGAAGAGCATTAGAACCACCTAACCCTAATGCTCTTCTGTACATATCAGATAATTAGGCGATAGAAATTTTAAACAGTTGAATCCAATTTTTACGTATACCATAAAGAGTGTATTTAAATGCTGGGACAAAATTCCAGAATACTTGAATGAGTTTTTCTACATACATACATGCCTCCTCATGTTTATTTGCCTTCATTTGTTAACTGCAAGTACATATTAATTTTAGTCATGAGATACAAGAGAAATCATATTTCATTCTTTGGAAAGTCCGATATTTTTAGTTTGCAACAACAGTGAGACATGAAATTATACAGCAAGTGCATCAAGCTTCAGGACACAGCAATACGGCGTTAGTAATTATTGACGCAAATGAAAAAGCCCCCCCCCCCCCCCCCCCCCCCCCCCCCC
>JAODJU010000002.1:11962365-11975510 GCA_026776725.1 Gnathonemus echidnorhynchus | reverse complement strand
CCCCCCCCCCCCCCCCGCAGTTTATAGATATTGAGCCTCCGAGGTGGCTAAAAATATCCAATGGGGAGACCGCAAGCAAACAAAACTGTTAATTTCTTAAACTCTCATCAGTCATATAGACAGTGCCTTCCTGGGGTCTGATTAAGGAAGGCAGAAGTGAGAATCCGTGATATGTGAGATATATTTAACGTAACGCACGTTTCTGCATCGGGCACTGTTATAGCACTCAGCGACACACTCTGGCAGTGATGACCCTTCACAGGAAGTCACACATCTCATGAACGACACATTTTCAATATATTATTACGTGTGTTATTGCAACATAACTCTATCGCAAGATTTTTCTATATTCTGTTCTCTTAATGACTGTTGTTTCTTATCAAAAGATATTGTCTACTGATCATTCTCTTCCTTTAAATCTCACTTTTTCTATTTTTGGGAAACAGCAACAAAGAAGACAACATACCACTCCAGCTAGACACAAATAGTCACATTTTTCGTGATCTATCTAATTCGGACAGACAGCCCACCTGAACAGAGATGTTCAGTCTGCCTCTGTACTGCTGTGCTGTAAGTTGCTACTAGGAAGGCTCGTTCATCAGCCTGCATTGACTAGGCCTTGCTTAGGTCCATAACATCTGCATATATTTATCATGGCGTTGTTGCCACAGTGAACCATCTCCCCTTTCAGGTGTCGATGGATGTGGAGCCGCTTAATCATATATGATATAATTCTGCATGCAGATGGACATCAGCGTTATAAGTTCAGAGCCCACTCTCAGAAATCAATGCACTGTGCAGGCTTGTCTGGGTGAGGGATATTTGTAATGTGCGTCTTCCCACACAGACCATTGAAAAACAATTCTCTCCAATCCCTGCCTTTACCATCGTATTGTTTGCTTAAGTCCGGGGCAGGTGACAGTCTGACAAACCTGCCTGATTGGTGCTGCTGGCGAACCTGGGGCAGACCTGCAGGTCCTGGTCTAATGGGTCAGCAGGGCTCTGCAGGTTCGCCAGAATGTTCTCCACCAAGCTGTGGAAGGCTGCATCAATGTTGGCGTTTTCCTCAGTGAAACAGAGAGAGGAGGGAAAGGAGTGATGAATGAGAACATTCAGACACACTCCTACACACTCTCATGCACACTCATAGACACTCCTACACACTCTCATGCACACTCATAGACACTCCTACACACTCTCAAGCACACTCATAGACACTCATATGCTCTCACATGCACACACATATGCAATCTGACGCACCTATACACACACACTCGCGTACGCTCATACACACTCACACACACTCATACACACACAGATTAGGTATCTCTATCTTTGTGAGGCCCCTCCATTTCTATGGACATTACCCTAATCCCAACTATGACAGCCTTAACCATAAATAACCAAACAAAATACAAGACTTTTGCCATTTTAGTGTTTTGATTGTTTTGATATTTAAAAAAAAAAAAAAGAGTTTCCCTTTGTGGGGATAAAAAACAGGTGCAGTCCTACTGAAATCACGAACTTTCAGCTTACGAACTTTCAGACGTATACGAATGAAGAGGACTGTAAATCCAAATTATGTTCATTGGGCTCCCGTTTCCTGTCCGCAACATCAATTTTTTTTCCCGAGCGCCAATTCCTTCTGGCCGCTACTCCCGCCACGCAGGAGCGTAACATGCGTACTCCCAGCATCATAGGTCTTTGAACTTGTGTATACCCTTAAAATGATGTTGAATAACGACTTATGAACATTTCAAATTACGAACGGCCGTTCGGAACGTATTTCATTCATAAGTAGAGGAGCGTCTGTAATTACAATCACACACACACACAAGTTGGTGTACCTGTCTAAATGGGGACCGTCCATTCATTTCTATGGGAAAAACCCTAATCCCAATCAGGAAACCCTTAACCTCTACCCATCTCAAACCTTAACCATATGTAACCAACCCAAATACAAGAGTTTTTTTTTAAAACTTTTTTGATTGCATTCACAGATTTTTATAAAACTGAGGTTATCCTAATGGGGACCTTAAAAGATGTCCCCAAAAGTAGGGACATTTCACACTTTGGGGACAATTTGGTCCTCAAATGTGATCTATGCAAACCCACACATACAAGTGTGTGTGTGTGTGTGTGTGTGTCAATATGTGTCAATGCATCTCATTACATTCATTGCACTAGTGCACTGGATCAGATCTGTCTCACACACACATGCAAACTTCACATTTTGATCCTTTATTTTTATGCAGTAATGAAGCTAAAGATGAACATTTATTTAACATCATTTGAACTTGTCAAATCAGCATACTTGTTTCATTAGTTAGTTCTAAGTTCTAAATATCTTGAATACAGTAAAACTACCAGTCATGTCACTACCATTTTGGGGGGGGGGGGGGGGGGCAAAGCGTGACTGCACACAATCAGCGTCCATTTCAACAAGTAGCATTTTATAAAGATGAAAAAGGTGGTTCTTCTGTGGGAATACATGCTGTATATCTCAGTATATGCACTCAGTGTTGTTTTCGTGTCATTTTTGAATGCAGTTGATGTTTGACCTTATATGTTTATTGTGACTATCCTCACATGTAGTAATTGTTAATATCTGAAGTCTAGAAGCATGTATTCCAGCAGGTGTGGCACCCTTGGCAAGCCTCAGCAACGGAATTCCCCCCCCCCGCAAAGCAAAGTGCCTGGCAAATTGTCACACCGTCATCTCCGATTAGGAGCACCTTGAACAAGTGCTCGTCATGCATAAATCCAGGTGTAAATGACCTGCTGTTCAGTAAAAACATGGTTTGATTATTTCAATATAACATTGTATTTTATTATAGTTGATTTTATTTTAATTATAGGCCTACTATAAGCAACTAATACTCAAAAGCTCACTTGCGCCACTATCTCAATATTTTTTCTTGTCTTATTAAAACATAGTTAAACTCTGAGTTTGGTTTTGTTATGATGAATAAAGTTGGGAAATTGACTCGAGTCTGTAAATTCAGCTTGTTCCCTCCTTCTGAATAGGACTTCCAGAATATCCTCAGTGCGCATAGATTATACAGTGCATTAAAGAATCACGTGCTAGAGCTGACCACACCCTGTTTGGGTCACAGCCGAACATCCACGGCAAACCTGTACGGGATTTATTTCTGCCCATACCACTGGACATAATGATGTCTGTTCCTCCATTTTTTAACTTGATTTAAAATATAACAATTTGCTGGTAATCTTAGCGTTTTTTCTTCTTATAATATTAGCAAACACATTTATCCACTTTAAGTCATTTATACAGCTGGATGTTTTTTCTTGAAGAAATTGTGTATGGATGCAGTTCCTTTACCATTAGACGGCCTAGTGCCTGTTAAAGAATCCAGCAGCATTCTTATTTGTACCTCCGCTCCTGGACAGCAACTTTAAACGAGCTCATTTTACCCTAGTTATTACGGTAACAATTCCTGAGCATGTGCAATGATCTGAAGGGAAGAAGTGTGACGCTCCGCTATTAGGGATTTTACAGTAATGTTGCTGATGCGGGATGAGTCAGGCTGTGTGATGCTGCTGGTGTTGCTGCCATTTCATCAGAGAAATTTCCAAACATTTCTCCATCTTTAACACATGGAAATAAAAGGATTTGGATTAATACAATCACATCGATAACGCCGAACGGACGTCGATTATTACATATTGACATCAATTTACAAAATTACGTAACAATAATATAGCTCTACGACATCCTTGCTAAAGAACAGCCGAATCTATCGTGGAAGCGGCGTGATTTGTTTCTTCCTGTATAGAATTTTGAGAACGGACTGCAGTATAATTGATCTGCTCGTTTTTGTTTTCAGTGCCAATGATGTTTGATTAATCTTATGCTTTGTCGAAGACCATTAGTTCAGATTTTGTATTCGAAAGAAAAGACTGTCCCTTCGGCAACATGGAGTTTGCTGTTCTCGAGCTCTAAGAGAAAACCATACACCGTAAGGACATATGCTATAATTATACATTAATCCGTTCTGTTCAAACATTTTGTACAATATTATTTTCTTTGTGTGGTATTAATACCTGTAGTTTTTAAATATGCAAAAAAATGCCTTCGATATAACAATGGTTATGAGGTTAATAATACCTCGGAACGTCTTGGGCTGTGTTAATATTAAATCGTTCTAGTGTGCGTCTTGAATTTGAAGTTTATTGTACTGGCCTTTGCAGGATACTAAAATATAATCGTTGTGAAAAATATTCGTTAGAGATTATATATTTCTACCAGCAAATGCAGCTGGGTTCTTCGGATAATTGCAAAATGGAGGCCAATTGACCTTGGTGTTTCTGAAATGCAACCGGTTTTGTTTTCTGCACGAATAACAAAAAAATGTGACCATTTGTAGTTTTCAAACGTATCGCGTCTACGAGCAGTAAAAGCACCATCCGCTCTCGGCTACCCTGTTATATCCGGATGGAGACAATAGCCGGAGTATTCATTTGGGAGCTGAATACGGCAGTGTTTGCCTAGCCGAGCCCGTGTATTATAAACGCAGGAGAGAGGGGCGGTAGTTGCCACTGTACCATGGGAGACGACGGTAGCGGGACTTAAAGCAAACACAGGTCTGTTGGATAGATAAACAAAGGCCTACATATGACGGGAAATTATACTCAAAAACTGACAATTCAGCTTTTACCTAGTGTTTGTAGAAGTATTGTTTTCCAGATGACCTCCATGAAAAATTATTTCATTAACTAACAGTCGGTCTGCGACCACGGATACATATATTTTTTTTTGCAAAACTCGCCCATTAATTAAACGATTTCAGTATCTATTGTGCTGTGTTGTGCAGTTCCGTTTTTAATAACTCAGCGTTGGACTTTTGATCTCATTTATAATGCGGGATTAATTAATCCGTTGTTATACTTTGGATTCAGCGAAGGTTTTAGAAGAATAAGCACATCTAGTTTGGGATGAGGCTGTGACTAAGGAAATGGACGATGCAACGTGAAAACACAACAGCAATGTGTTTTCGCCCCTCGGATACATTATTTCTGTATAGGCGGATGGGGTTTCAGATCAGACGCACAAAGAGTCGCCGTGTTCTTGTCCGATCGGCCCTCGTTTAAATTCACAAGCATCGCTCTTCTAAGGCGACACGGTGAAGGGGAGTTGAGGGCCGCTGGGGCGGCTGCGGGGTAGGCACTCGGGTTGCCGTGGGGTTTGCGTGTTTACACCCCTCCCCAGAAAGTGCTGCCCTGGGTCCTTTCACCGTGCATCTCTCCGCAGGCTTGGGGGAGACATGGAGGCGATATGGTTGTACCAGTTCCGACTGATCGTGATTGGAGACTCGACGGTGGGGAAGTCGTGCTTGATCCGACGCTTCACCGAGGGACGCTTCGCCCAGGTGTCCGACCCAACTGTTGGGGTGGATTTTTTTTCACGCCTGGTCGAGATTGAGCCAGGAAAACGCATTAAACTTCAGATCTGGGACACTGCGGGACAGGAGCGATTCAGGTACGGTGTACATGACGTAGATTTGCTGGGTGTATTGAGTGCTACAGGTGCAGTCCTACTGAAATCACGTTATGCAAGCGTTATGATCTGTAAACTGCACGCAAATTGAAAAGTACATTATCTTACACATGCAGCTTGATACGTTTTCAAATAACACGAATATAACCTTAATGTTCATTGTTTATTTAGTTAGATAAAAGTTCGAAGAAATAGATTAAGAGAAATTAACAGAAACCAATATGTGCAACTGCAAAATACTCCAGTGCGTAGATGTGTGTCAACTGCGAGCTGATGTCAGACGACGACAGAAAAGACCGTAGGAGGATGGCACCCCGGGTAATTATGACAGCGGCGAGGTGCAAACCGGGAGTAGGCATACAATTAGGGACTCATGACTGTCAAACGTGTGCTTAAAACTCATCAAAGACGGTGCACAAACACCTCAGGTGACTATCTTCTAAAAGAAAGATTGAAAAAACATATTCCAGTATTTTTAGAAGGCATGGTCTTCTGGCATCTAGGTGGCTGTGAAATTGGGTGGGGGTTGTCCTTTGACACTAATTTAAACAGAACTGTGAATTCCCAGGCTGACTCCAAGTTCTTAGTTCTTGGTTCATCTTTTTGCTGTAAAGTTACACACATCTTTTTAGGAGGTATAATTGGTTTTGTGTCCACTGTGCAGCTCATGCTTATCATTTCACAGCTTGGGGAAGGGAGAACATGTAAAATATTCTAAATATTGGTAAATATTACTGATTTACAGAAGGAGGAATCTCCCAGCTCCACAAACACAGCTGTGTGCGAATGAATTTGGTGTTTTTCATCTGTTTCATCATAATTGTATAATCTCGGAGGAAATTATTAAGAATAACGTAGTCCTTGGTTTTTGAGTGGCAATTATCCAAACCTTAATGACTGTATTCTGTCTGACATCGCACCTTCAGAAAAACCAGCCTTGGAAAAACACTGCACACACTGTAGCACATAAACACCAGGCATATGGTAAAATGTATTTTGGACCAAGGAACCATTGATAACTTTTGTAATCTTTTTCTAGAGTCACACATACACACAGTGGTAAGAAATGCCATAGGCTTTTTTTTTTGTGGGGGGTGGGGGGACAAACACCATTAATACTAAAGTTGCATACCCACACATTGCCACTAGAGAGGAAGCCATAGTCAGTATGAGGTTCCTTACCAAATATTATGGGCATTCCAGCCACAACTTAGCTGTCACCGGCCATCAAACAAACACCCATCCACTCTTCCTTCATGGTAATCCTGCCTCTCAGGTAACACAGTCTACTATGGGGAAACTTACACACATCACTTTGTAGGAGTACCTGGATTTAACCAATGTGAACAGAGGGAGAATAGTTAGCAGTGTACTGTGTACAGACTCAGGATGAGGTTCAAACCCCTGTTTGCATAGCTATGATGCGACAGCCCTATCCCCTGAGCCACCATACCGTCCTTAATAACATGAACAAGTCACTGTATCGGACAGCGATAGCCGCCCTTCTTAGCTGACGGAAGCGTGCAGGTCTGGCGGAAACTCAAGGCCTCCTGACTCCTTCCGAGAAGCTACACCACCCTGAACGAACCCAAAAGTCATTCAGTGCTGACATTTTTTTCTGTTATTTTCCAAAGCTTAGCCCTGATTTTGTGCTCATTAGCCAGACTGTTAACTATGAATGGGGTGCAGCTCTGCTTTGGCTTCAGGGCGGCTTAAACCAGCAGGGCCCAATGGCTGCAGAACGTTCATCCATGTGTTTAAAGTGAGAGGCAGCGGCGCTGTTTCTAAACACTCTTTCCTGTTCTCTCTTTCCTCTTTTCCCCCTCCGTGTCTCATTCTGTCTGCTTATCTTTCCTTTCCATCTGTGCCTCCCTACCTGCCGCTGTAATGTCTTATCGTCCCCGTCTACCTCACCCACCTCCCTCGCCCTGACGGCATCTCCACCGTGCGTCATCCTTCCCGCCTGCACCTCCTCCTCCTCCTCCTCCTCGTTTTGCTCTCCCTCAGGTCTATCACCAGGGCCTACTACCGCAACTCAGTGGGCGGCCTCCTGCTCTTCGACATCACCAACCGGCGCTCCTTCCAGAACGTGCACGAGTGGCTCGAGGAGGCGAGGAGCCACGTGCAGCCGCACGGCATCGTCTTCCTGCTCGTGGGCCACAAGTGCGACCTGGAGGCGCAGCGGCAGGTGAGCCGGCAGGAGGCGGAGAAGCTGGCGGGGGCCTACGGCATGCGCTACGTGGAGACCTCGGCCCGCGACGCCATCAACGTGGAGAAGGCCTTCACGGACCTGACGCGCGACATCTTCGAGCTGGTCAAGCGTGGGGACATCACCATCCAAGAGGGCTGGGAGGGGGTCAAGAGCGGCTTCGTGCCCAACGTGGTGCACTCCTCCGAGGAGGTGACCAAGAGCGACCGCCGGTGCCTCTGCTGATCTTACCGCTCCCCGCCCCGATCCGTCCGACGCCCCCCCTCACCGCTACGCTCACCTGCCTGTTGATGTTCCTGTCGGCTGCTGCCTTGGCACTCCCCACCCACCCAGACAGCCCAAGCACTACTCAAGTTCATCTTCAGTTCTGTGCACAGGGACCGTAAAACATCTGCTTTAAGTCTCCCTGGACCCTGTTCCCCTTCTTGATTGGGTATTGCTTCTCAGTTCTCCCCCGTGATTGGTTATCCCTCTCCCATTCTCCTCCTCCCATCCAATGAGGGAATGGCACATGTAAAGTAGAACTGTGCAAAGGAAGCGTTCCCTACACAAGGGCCAGTGTCGGGCTGACCGGGGTTGTGCACGTCAATCAACACCCAGCCTGCTTTTTTAAAAATAACTTTTCCATGCTACTCTGGTGCCCTGGGCCAGAACCGCGTTGGGGTGGCGGAGCTGGTCTTAAAAGATCAGACTAGGGAAAACACTTACCTGCTGTCGAGTACATTTTATTGACAGGATATTGGTAGCCTGTACAGAAGGTAGGGTGAACATGCACAGTAAGACAGTTACCCATAATTCATAGCATCCAGGTCCTCATTAAATGCATTACACACCCAGTATGCTTTAGGTATTTAGCTACGGGGAGCCAATCAACACAATAATCAGTATATTACACCCATTACTAACTACAAGATGAAGTGTTTTAAAATATAAATACAATAATGTAGGGTAAAAGCCTACTGTAGTTTTCCAAAGTCATCCAAAAAAATGTCCGAAATGTACAGTTGAATTATTGTATATTTTGCACTGAGCATGTGCAGAAGATGAGCTAATTTGCTGTTCTGAATAAACGGTGGATGCACCCCACACTATTTACTCTCTGATGCAGTAGATGATTCTGGTTGGAGGGGCACTTGCCGCTTCCCGTTCTGGTTTAAATGATCTGCAGGACAGCCGTCTGCTACATGGTGCTTTTTGTGTGGAAATGAGCGGCTGGCTGAGAGGTCTGGCCTGCGACGCGGATCCACTGTGAGGCAGAGCTTCAACCCGAGTGCATGACCTCCAGGCTGTAATTGCTTAGGGTCTTATCAGGCGTGCTAAGTGTGCAGATTCACTCTGCCCACATCTACTGAATTAATTACTGTTCTGCTCCCCCTTAACACTGAGAGTCACCAACACCCTCACATATTAGTTTCAGTACAGTCTGTTCACTCTCATCCCTGCCAGTGTTGCTTATCCCTGATTGGTTGACTGGGTTTTCATCAATACTGCTCTCATGTTCCATCCATCCGTCCATCTTTCTTACGCTTCACACCCAGAGCAGTGCCACGCAACCTTCACCAGTACTACCGTAACCACGACTACATTTCAAATGAACCAATCAGGAGACCCCATCCACCTGCCCAATGGCATTCCAAAGAATAGCCTGCTTCGGGGTGTTTCGAGAGGACGTGCGGATTGGAGGGGACTGGGCTAAAGGGAGCGACATTTTTATGACTTTTTAAGGTTTCAGGTGAGACTTCAGATTTGGCAGGGCAGGGTGGGAGCGAAATGACAAAAAAGTGACACCCCTGGATTTTTTCATCTGCCACTTGTCCCTCGGTGAAAAATTCCTGGACTTGGGACAGTACCAAGATTCGGACCTGACAGCCCGGTGCCATTCAGTTCCCAGTCCCGGGCCGGTGTTTAAGTTGGCCCAGCCAAGTACGAACTGGGTGGATCCCGAAGACATCGCTCTGTCACACACTCTGCTGTGCACCCGGCAAACCGGACTCATACCTCTTGGTGAGATAAGGCCAGATAAAAGCTGACCCACCCCCCAACCCTACCTTTTGGTCTTCACAGGACCACCGCCCCATGTGGCGTAGCTCTCCCCCCCCCCCCATTGCTCTGGACTAATAGGAACCTGCTCCCTTGTACAGCACTGGTCAGACATCTTTACTTTCTACAGCGCTTCACACCAGTATAGAAATGTTTAAACGCTTACAGAAACATTTGCTTCTCTCTTACTTCTCCTGCTTATTTTGTCCTTTTTGCCGGTTTTCTTGAAGCTGTAGGTACTGAAATGTGAAATTCCAAACCCTTGAGCTGTACGTCATGTAGCCGTTTAACATGGGTATGGGACTCTGTACCTCCTTAACTAGTGAATGAACTGTAATGTACTAAAAATTTAAATAATGTGACAGTTGTGACTATTTCCTTTCTTTTGTTAAATCTACAAAAGTGGGTGCTTTTTCAACTTAAAAATCCCAGTAGAGACATTTCAGTGTCATGACCGGACCTACATGACCCATGACTTTTGTAATCTGTTAGCTCATGGGATTTTTACTTACACAAAAATGTTCTGAGGGCAGAAAGAAAAATGATTGGTTATATCTTTGAACCAATCAGATTATAGAGGAGGTAGGACCAAGCAACCAGAGGAGGCTGGACCAGCCCATCAGATGTCTTGGTCTCACCTCCTCTAGTTGCTTGGATCCATCTCCTGTACAATCTGATTGGCTATATCTCTGAACCAATCATTTTTTCCATCCACCTCGGAACATTTTTGTGTAAATAAAACTCCCACAAGCAATCTGCTACAGCTCTACCTGAAAGTACGATTGCAAAAACAGCCAGAGATGTCAGTTCAGAATCACGCAAGGACGCTGTGCGTTTTCCTTTGGCCATCGCTGCAGTACCATGTATAGCCACTGGGTGTCAACAAGGCACCAAAGGGACAACCAGTTTTCAACCGAACTAGCTGAAGCCCAGCATAGAAATGCTAATTCTCAGGCTAAAAATAAAATAAATATAGTGCTGGGATGTCTGCACAGCAAATTTTGAGAGCCACTTCCATTGTTAAAAATAACCAAATTACTTAGCATCTTAGGGACTTTGACACGCACACACAATGCGTTTCGACGTAGTTCTGTGAACTATTTTAATTGAAAGTGAGAAGACAGAACAGAATGTAGCTATTTCTACAACAGAAGCTGCTCTAAAACCACCATTCCACCCACAGAATAGAACGTGTTAAAAAACAGGCTACTCTAGCACCTTGTGTAGCTCAATGGGTTTCAGCTACATCTGAGTCTTAAAAGTTATGGGTTCAAATCCCACAAGTGCAATTATCCTAGACCTTTAGGCAGACTGGACTCTGACTGTCACCATGGTTAAAAGCATTAACCAAATAAATGGGAAATGTGATTTGCCACAACAAGGAACTCTACTAAAGATGCACCACTCCTGCAATATAGAAAATACAAAAAAAAAAAAAATGACTTAAGTATTTGGGCTGCATCCCGCTTTAAATATATCCAAGGCCTGCTTCTTCATACATGGCGTATACTGACCAACTCCCATTATAGCTCAGAGAACTAATAGCACCTCCATCTGAAGGGGGAAAGAACATAATATAGCCAGGAGGAATGTAGCTGACGCTTCGGTGAGGAAACCCCTTTAATTCCAGATCACGGCTTCCATTTCACATGCGTGCACACACACACACACACACACAGACCAACCGTTGAATCACAGGTTATTCAGTGTTTGTCTTGCTGTGTTTAATGTGGTTCAACTTAACAGAGGACGGAGAAATGAACGGACCGACGGAAAAGCACAAGAAACCGGCAAAACGACAACAGTGAGGGTGTAGCCAAAGGGATTGGTTCTTGAAGTTTGATCCTCTGCAGCCACTGTCTGACCCACTGTAGAAGAGCATGAAGCCCTGCAGGTGCACCACCTAAATGTCTGCAAACTACATCCTGTTCCACAGAGTTGGGCTGTACAAAAGACCTGCAGCATAAACACTTAAATATTTAATAAAAAAAATATAAATAACCCAAAAACTGGAAACTCACCCAGTGTAATCTGCAGTCAAAAACAGATCAAAATAAAAACAATCACTTTATGTTGATTTTCTTTTTTACTTGAAAATAATACTTTAAAAAATAAAGTTGAAAACCAAGTGAAAGTACTATTGGGTAACTGCCAGGAAAATCTCTTATGTAGGTATGAGGGGCCGGATGGGGACACACGGGGTCTCCTTTAAGACATATCGGCCGTTTTCGAGGAATTGGCTTGACTTCTCCTCTTGACGTCCCAGTTGTAGACACGCGCCATATCTAGGAATCATGGGTCAAGGGTAATTGTGAAATATAGGTGTCGAGTAAGCGCTGACCTTACGTAACGCCTCCGAAATGGAAATCCCAGCAGCTTTAATAGAATTTTTACCACCACTAATCAGAGGGAATGAATCTTCATCAGCTGACAGCAAAGCGACCAAATATTTTGAAATGCAGATACGGAAGAGAAATCACGCTAAAGTTCTAATTTTGTTATTATATTTCAATACGAAAACGGTAAAGCAAGCCTTGTCAGGAAGGGGAAAGGTAAACCTCATTTTAGGCAAACCAAGGGTGCCCCATGAAAGTATTTCATGTTGGGCCCCACAACACAGACCAATCCAATTACGTTGCAAATTTAAGGATTCTTGCCCCCCCCCCCCAGTGCCCCTGAGCCATACTCACCAAAGTCAAAGCCCCACTGTCCAAGCCTCACCCACCCATACTGGGGCCCCCAGTGAAGGATACTGACTTCTGTAGTGGTAAACTGGTCCCTAAGGAAATCGAGGTCTTCCTCTAGAGAGTCCAAGTTCCGGGAAGCGGTGGTCAGGTTCTTCTCCAGTAGGGATTGCGCGTCATCGATGTCATACTCCAGCATCACGTTCGCCTGGGAAACAGCACAAGGTCACTGTACACATTTTGGCAACTACCATTTCAATCAAGAGAGCCTACAACAGAAAGTTACTTCAAGGGGGAACTTTCCTTCAGTACAATTACTGCCATAGAAATACATAGTAACCTTCCATTGAGTGTAACAAACCACAGGCATTATGGAGGCCTGCCAGTACAGAACCAGGCATCAGTAGTTATCAGATAGCAACAACTCACTTGCTGTGGTATGAAATGTCATTTTCTCTAGCAACACAACACAAAGCCTCATGTCCACAGCTCCTTCGGTCTTACTTACCCCCAACCACAGGCACACTTTGTCTGTGGGGGGCACGGAAGCCTTGCAGTATACATTGTCTGCCAACAGGAAGCGAGTCTCCATAGGGTCTGTGCTGTCCTGGAAGAGAGAATGTCAAAGTAAGGCTGACTGATAACAGGCCTGGATGCTGGGGGGGGGGAGGGGGGGGGGTGCGGGGGGCAAACG
>JAODJU010000002.1:11902136-11914125 GCA_026776725.1 Gnathonemus echidnorhynchus | reverse complement strand
CCACCCCACCCCACCAATCTTTCGGTTCTTCAGCTGCATGCTTGTCTGTCGAGTTATGGGTGTCTTGAATACAGAAGTACTTGCTGCCAGGCCTTTCACTGCCATGCTGCTAGTGCCTGAGCCCGGAGCATCTGCGTATCAGAAAAAGAACAACAACCTTCATCCTGACGCCAGACATTCGAGTCACCTGACATCAGTGGTGCTCATTTCAATCCTGACATGAATATATGTGAAGCGCAGAAAAAAGCAGCTCAGGTTAACCAAGAAACTCATTTGTAGTGATAGATGTTATGGCAGAACTAAGCAATGATATTAACAGGTAGGCCAAACGTGCAAATTAAGTCAAGGTACAGAATGAATATTTCACATACCAATTTTCTTCCTCTTCGATATGGGAAGAGCATCATCTGTGTTTCCTCTGGGCTGCTTTTGGGATAGGGTTGGATGCTGGGATGTTTTCTCCAACACTAATATCCATAAAATATTTTTAGTATGTTGGTTAGACTCAAAATTCAAGTAAGCACTTTGAATGTAAAGAATCTTACAACTTGATCTTTACTTTCTTTCAAGTATGTTTGGCCAACAAGCTTGACATGAAAGGCAACTTATTTTTCCCCCCCAGACTTCACTCATCTGTGAAATGCCCAATGCCAGAGGAGTTAACACAGGGCTCACCTGTGGAACTTACTAAATCCAACTGAGACCTGTGCAGGCCGAGAGTAGATGGAAGGGATTTGGGGAGGGCAGAATTTAAGATCTTGGTGCCAGCAGGGGCATTCAGCTTTTTTCCCTGTAGCGCAAGAACGACAACTTGGAACAAGAACACAAGTTTATTCTAAGCATTTCTAAAAAGTAATTTTAACTAGTTCTACATTTATAGGAAACAATATTATGGGAAGTGATTGCACACATTGGACTACATACCTCCAGGGAACTGGTGGATGCCACGTGCCTGGAGTTCAGAGCCATTTTCCGCCCAAGGCTGCTGACCCCAGATGAAGGGCACAGGGGTGTAGCAGAGGATCTCAGGGGAGGCAGCAGCGATTTGCGATTAGTTGGGGGGCCTGAAGCTGGGAGTAGGGAATTCTTGTTTGATGCAATGTTTGAGGAGTTGGCTTCTCTGCCATGCCTTCGTGTCCATGTGGTGGGTTTGGGAAGGGCCTTGGTGGGACACTTGAGCCTGCTCGGAGGGGGAAGGTCAGTGCTGGGGCCAGCAGCACTACTCATGTCACCAGATGGTTCTTTGACAACACTGCCAATGTTAGACTTTTTCTTTATGTGGGAGGCAGTGGGTGGTGCTACTTTTGCAAAGTTGAAGGACTTGGGCATGATGAGTGGGGTGGATGTGACAAGAAACACTCCCTTGTCCAGTGTGCCATCAAGGCTACACATGCTGATTCCCCCTGTGGCTCCAGCTTCCACGCTGATGTCATACGTTGAGTCAGAAACAGGAACGACGTTTTCATTCCTGGAATCCTCAGACTGATAAGTGGCACCTAATGAGTGCTGAGATAGATTGTCTTTAGACTCCACCTTCTCAAGGACAGGTTCTGCTCCATGTTCTAAAGCAGAAACAGGCTCTGTGGTAGTTGCTGTCAAATTCAGACCTGTTACAGGTTCGACTGTTATGCCTCCTTTGGGCTCGTTAACTTTAGCCTTGGATTCTAGTATTACAGGGATGGTTTCATTCCCAACTTTAGAAGCACAAGGCCTTATGAGACCCGTAGTTAATTCAGGATTAGCCAGGTTCTCACCTTGTAAAGTTACTTTGAGCTCTGATGCATTGTCTAAAAATTGGTTGAGGGTGAGGTCTACAGCAGATCTAGGCCCTGGGATGCATTCTGTCAAATTGTAACCTGCACACTTGTTCTTGGACTCCACCTCCAGTTGGCCAGAATCAGACATGGAATTGGTTAAAGCGCTTGATTCAGATACTGTGTAAGTTCCATTAGAACTATTTAGCTCAACGACATCTGTACTCAAATTGGGCGCAGACTCTACAGTGTTTGGATGAAGTGCATGCACTGTGGCACCATCTATCAAAGAGGAAGAACCTTTCTGGCCCGTTTCACAGCTAACCTCTTCCAAGCAATCTACGAAAACAACTGCCTGAGCACCAGTCTCTCTATTACTTCCCTGGGTGTTCAAATGGTTAAGTTTACACTCGGGAGAGGAATTTGTGCTACATTTGATACAAGCAGTATCTTTTGAGCCACAGGAAACCCAAGCTTTCTTGGAGATGGAGACAGAACTTCCATTTGACTCCTGATACCACTCCTTTTCGTCTTCTTCCACCACACTTGGTATTGTACAGCCCATACCCTGTACCTTCTGCATAGTCAGGCCCAACTTAGAGGACTCATCTTCAACTTGCAAGTGGGAAGACTCCATGGTCCAGTCGCACAGGGGAGGTGGCTCAGTCTCAATTTTACTGAAGTTTAGAGTACCACAGGCTCCTTGTGCAGATGCCCACAAAGGATACTGGCGGATGCAATGAATTACAGCAGCACACTCCTCCTTAAAGAATGGTCGATAAAGTCCATTTATCTCATCAGTCACTTCCCAGTCCCTTGCACCCAGATGGAGAAACTCTGCTGTGGGGGGGTGGTGTATCCAGTCCTTACCATCAACGGCTACTGCGACTTCCTCACGTCTCCTTGTCTGATGAGGTGAGGAAGTATCTTTGGCAGGTGTAGATACTGACTGGCTGTCAAATGGCTTGGTTGTAGTGGCTTCCGCACTGGAACAAGTATCCTGACATCTATGAGGCATCTCCATAACACCGGACATGTAACGACCGCGAGAAGCTCCTAGCCCACCTGCTGCCATATCCTCCGTCAGATCCGATTTATAGTTTCCCAAATTAGGCGTCTGCTGTAAATTAAGCGGGTTACTTTGTTCAGTCATTGTATGGCTTCAAGCCATTCAAGTACAGTCTAAGAGTGTCGGGGCTGCTTCACTACAATATTTAAGATTTCCCTTTGCTTTTCAGGCACCTTCAAAGTGGAGTGGACTAAAGTAATACTGAAGGTAGCAACCAGCTATCTGCTTCTTCCACTTTTCAATAACCTGCTGGACAGAATCAGAAATGAGTAGTAGATTACTAAATGGCTTTCATGTTTTTCTTTCCAAAAATTGCCACGTTCCCTTGGAAATGGAAGGTTTGTTTGTTTTTTATAAAAAAAAAAAAACAAAAAAAACCTTTCCTTTTCAATCACGCACCAGGACAGTCAGCTCACCAGTTTTTCCTCCAGCACTAGTGAAACTATCCTAAAACTACAAATACAGTATAGGAAAAAATAAGCAATATTAAAAATAATTGTTAGTTTGGCTATAGTCACTAGGCACCGCGTATCTGTTAACATAACCAGTAATTAACCCAAGGGCATCAAGAAAGGCATTACATTATTATTAACAAAATGGTTTTCGCTATTATTTTTCCACCAAAAGTTTCTCACTATTTTTATAACGTAAAAATTGCTGATTTTGGCTGGATACCTCTGTAGCACGGATCAGCGCATTCTATTTTACTTTAAACAGGAACTTAACACGAAATAGGTTGAGTCTATCGTAATGGACAATTTTAAAAATAGGCCTGCTAAATTAGTGTTCGTCATCTAAGGAAGACGAGACATTTTGTACTTTGTCGTTCTGTTAACCATGAAACAACTCGAGGGACCAGGATGCCTTCATGGTTATAAGATAATATTTGAAAAATGTCAGTTCCACACAAACACCACACATGATTGCGTGCACTTATCTGCAAATTAATCAATTAAGCTTAAAATCAAGAACACTGCTCAGTTCCCGACTTCAAAACCCAGCAGACTAAACATCCATCCATCCACCCATCTTCTAAGCAAAGGCTATTTCATCAATGAAACTTCGCTTCAAGTATAATTAAATCAACATAATGCATGCAGCTTGCGATCTGTCTGTCTGATAGAGCTACACGTACAGCATAGATGTTTTCCCAAGGGGGGGGAGTAGCGAAAAATAACTTGAGGAAAAGTAGAGAAAACAACCTTTGTCGTAAAAAATAACGTTACGTATGTCTGGACTTCAGCATTAACTAACCAGCCACGAACATTAATCGCTATCTCGATCAGCAGCATGGACCTCCCCCGACTGATTTCAACCAATCAGAAAAACCGATTCATAACTCAGATACCGCCGGGTATTACTGTAACATAAGCGACGCCTCACTTAAAGCATTCAACTAATTCAACCAATTATTTTTTTTGAACTGAAAGTCTGCCATTAGACAGTTGGGGAAACTAGATACCCCATTAAATGACACAAAATAGCGCTCAGACCGCATTCATGCCGCAAAACTCTGTAATGTCTGTAAGCTGACTGTAATGTTATCGGGTATCAAGATTGCTAGTCGTAGGACAAAACTAAATGCCGTGTTTATTGTAAGATTAAACTACCCATAGATAAAACATGTCATTCTTGTAATTACTATGGAGAGAAGGAAAACACGAACAGAAAAAGTCTATTACGCTACATAACCAGCCGCTCACCTGCCAAAAGTTACTTGAGTATAAACTCACGGGATCCCCAGACTATCACTTCTGACTGAAGTTTCTATAAGCGCCGCGCTGTACGCTGGCTTTCCTTTTAAGTCAGCGTCGACAAGCTTAATTGAATACGTCATCACAACTCTACTAATTATGCGTGGACTCTAGGAATTTCAGCTGCCGGCTATTAAACGACTGGTTCCGCAGTATCTTATAGCTCGTGTAATGCATAGTACTGTTCAATGAATCTATAGAGGCCCATTATTTGTGTACAGTACTTGACTGGCCAGCACATAGCCCTGACCTCAACCCCACTGAACACCTTTGGGATGGATGGGCAACAAATCCCACAGACACACTCCAAAATCTTGTGGAAAGCCTTCCCATAAGAGTGGCAGCTGTTATAGCTGCAGAGGGGGACCAACTCTATATTGATGCCTATGGATTTAGAATGGGATGTTAAAAAAGTTCCTGTAGGTGTAATGGCCAGGTGTTCCAATACTTTTGCCCATATAGCACATTTTGTACACAGATGTTCTTATAAGAACATTGGTCCACAACTGAGAGAGGAAGTACATTTACTCTGTACCGTTCATTTCAGTCCTTCATTCCGTGGATCTTGATCCTTGTCTCGGTCACTTAGTGAGCTGCTGCTTTGCTGCAGCTGATCTCGTAATTATCTGTGATGAGTTGAATTAATAAAATATCAAAACCAAAATCAAAGTTCTAGTTCTCTCATCCTTCAAATGAATTTAGGAAATGTCACTGTTTAACAAAAGATTTTATAATTTGTCAAACTTCAAATCTGAAAGGAAGCATGATAAAAATGTAACATTTTACTATTTGACTGACATACTGCTTGACTGATCATTTTCTATTAGAAAATGCTTTAATCAATTTAATGTGGCAATTAAGGTTAATTCAAAACATACCTACAATGGGCACTAGGACAAGGATTGAGAATTAACCATCATGGCCGTATGGATAAAACAATTCTTCAGCCAGTCATACTGGGAGGCAGAGGTTGCAGATTTCACTGAGATGCATATACGAGGCTACAAAAGCAACAGACACAATCCAAACAGCTCAATATAAGCATGGATCTCTAGACCGGATAAATTTTTTATTGGATTTCTGTGATTAAATATAAACATGATTACTTGACCATACATTATGCATTAAATAAAAGGATGAACCTCAGCCTTGTGTTAGAATGGGCTCTGGGTCTCCTATGACCCCAACAAGGATGAGTAGTTGAAAGATGAACAGGTGGCAAACCCATATGGCCGGGCTATTCAACTCACGGTGCTCAAAGGCCAAGTACTGCTGATTTTCCAGCCTTCCTTCACCTGTGAGCCAGATGTGAATCCTCTGACCAATCAGAATCAGTAATTACTAAACTAACTACCTGGCAGAACTGAAAACAAGGTCTGGATTTGGAATCGAGGTCCCGAGTTGAATAGCCCTGCCATATGGCAATGGAACAGTAAAGGAAGACATTTTCCATTTGGAGTTTTTTTCTTCTTCTTTCCTGCTTGTTTTTAAATGTTCATCCCACCTTGGCACCCAGTTCAGCTTGAAGAATGACCTTAGTGCTTTGCAGGACTGACCTATGGGTCTCTCCTGTGACGTTATCCCACGGTGAAGAAGGATAAAGTGTTTGAGATGTAAGGACAACTTTACTCTGGGAATGTAGGCAGATTGGTTGTCAGCTATACACATCGGTAATGGCAATCGATTGAAAAGTGAGGCCTGACAAAATAAAAATTTTGCCAAATGGATTAACAGAATATTTTGTGGTTGGTGTGTCATAAGATTGCAGGATGTACAAGAACATGGCAAAGAGCCACTAGAAAAGCAGTGTTATGTTAAAAGCCACAGAAGCAGACCAAGAGCCCTCACTGGCCACCGTACAGCCTTTTCACTCTAGAATCAAAATGCAGACCTTTTGCTGCTGGGCAGCTATACTGATGTATGTACTTGATGGAAGTAAACTGCACATTTGTCCCTTAGATGCAACATCATAGTAAGCAGGTGGCCATTAATGAAGTTAATACAATGGACATTGAGCATCACAGAATCTAACCCCCTTAACCCAACCGCACATAATTAGCGTAATGCACAGTACGCTTCCCCAGTCCTGAAACACCAACCTCACTAGCTTATGCAACTCATATTCATGGATTTTATTAAAAAATGGTTGATGACACACTGTGGGGAGAATGGGGGAAAATCTTACTCAATGAAAAATTCATAAAATACAACAAAAAGTACTAGGACCATGTGAATAAAATGCCCATTTGCACTGGCCTATGGTTAGGAAAATGCATGGGTCTCCCTGGCAACATTTGTCTTGCAAGAGCACCATCTACATGGTTTATTTGGGTACTACATGTCATTAGCTCAGCTTCACAATGGCGAGACCAGGGAGCATGACCAGACTCCAATATATTGTTACTTCAAGCAGCCATAAAATCTGGCTTTGATGATGCAGATCCCATACACCCCCCCCCCCCCCCAATCAAATGGGGCAATCAAACAAAGGAGGACTTAGAATTCACTTCAGCATCCCTGCTCTGCACATCACCTGAGAAGTTGGGTAACTGCATAACTCACGGCCATTTCCCAGTCCTAAACCCCAGATGAAGAACGTCCAGAGCAGCAGCAGCTCAGCGCAACATAGTGCCGGTCGTGCCGAAGATGTCACATCTCATCACCGCATCATGAATTTTTCAAGACTGGCAAACTTCATCTGACACACCATCTTTCGTAGTTACATGAGGGTGGTGTTGTATTTATAAAACCAGCCTGACCCAAGCTGGGAGCCGTCAATGCCATCTGCTGTATTAAGGGTTACACCCCATTGCCATTGTGGGCTATTTCAGGAAGCCATGCAAATAGATTGGAGGAAATAACATGCAGCAGTGGCTTACCGATGCTCTGGGGGGGGGGGGGGGGGGGCAGCATTCAGAGCCGGACCGCCATCAGGTCCAGAGGCTAATGATGAGAGTGACAGAATGGGCCCAAAGAAGACCCCCCCCCCCCAACTCCCCAGAGTAAGTATGAGATCAAATAGGGGGGGGGAGCCATAATTCAATCTCGGCGCTGGTCTGTGGAGGGGCAGTGATGCGTGCAGCTGTGTAGCGTCACACCAAACCATCAGTCAGGCTTGACAGTAACTGGGAGGGTTAGAAGGTCCAGGAACAGGCCAGCAGCACAGAAGCTAAGCAGAGAGGCTACATTTCACATGCCCTTACATTTCTGCTTAGTCAGAGGTTTTTCTTTTTTTTTTAATAATCACAATTGCATTCAATAAAAACAAGAAAACTTTAGTCCTGAAGAATGTAAAGACACTGGAGCAGGGGTCTCCAACTCCGGTCCTGGAGAGCTACTATCCAGTAGGTTTTCTGTCCCACTTGGCATCTGATGAGCCGCACCTGCTCCTGGTATTTACCTGAGAACAGTTGTGGCTCATCAGATGCCGGGTATGATAGAAAACCTACTGGACAGTAGCTCTCCAGGACCGGAGTTGGAGACCCCTGCACTGGAGACGCCTGTCAGGAAAGTGGGTTCCCTTCCCAAGACCGAGTTGCCGTTTCTGCTGCTGCTTAGACGTGGGACCCACCCAGCCACCTCTGCATACGTCGCCTATGGCTTTATAAGTCATTCACAGGAAAAGACCAGACACTCAGTCATAGACACTGAAAGAAGAAGTATGCGTGTATTTTTTTTTAAAGTACAGATATATACACATTTTCATCCCCAAGGTAACATCTCAAATTAGCGGACAAAAGAAGTCAAAACAGTAAAACAAAAACTTCAGGCTGGTAATTCCTCTTATTTATACATTTATATATATAATCTTAGTGTAAAAATAAATGTTATTCTGCTTGGAACAGTGGAAGAGTGGAATGAAAGATAAGAGCAAAAGAGCAGCCCCTGCCCCAAACCTGCCCCCTCCCCACCAACCTGCCCACCCCCCCTTCCCCCGACCTCCCTCTCGCCCTACTGGCGCACTTTTCCGGGGATGTAGTTCCGATCGATGCTCTCGTCTTGCAGGAACATGTGCAGGCAGCGTTCGTTCTGGGCCAAAGGGTGGCCGGCGATCCTGTGGACAGAAGCGTGGCTTTAACCTGTGATCAGAACAGCAGGTGACGGGGGGAAGCGGGCGGGGGGGGGGGGGGGCTGGGGGGTGATACAGTTGAGTTCTTTCACCTCCCTGGGCGTGGCACATTTGCGCAGGATGCACTAAGATGCTTACAGGAACTGGTGGAGTCATTAAAGTGGGCAGTTTATGGCTGGTTAACAATTTGTTACTTGAAGGTTACTGTGTCAAGACCCTAACAGCAGCCTCCTGTCTTAACCTTGAACTACATACTGAAGTTGCACTGCTGCACCTCAAATTATAAGTACAGGTATAACTGTAAACTGCTTTCACTGCCGGTTGAGCATATAAACAATAATTAGCAGATGTTGTGGGAGCTTTTCGCAGTGGATTCCTTTCCAGTGATTTTGTGATTCTGTGCTGCCCATACTCTGTGGATGTGTTCATGTAGGAATCTGCTGCAGTGGACTGCCAACCTGCACAGTGAATAACCTGCTTTACACACCACGCTTCCATGGACTGAATGGCCAGCTAGGAGTAATAATGAGCATTCAATGAAATATGGACACAGAATCAATCATACTGCAGTTACCTGCAACAGCTCGGAGCTGCTTCTCATAAAACCCCCTGAACCCTTCAGACCTACCTCTGGTACACATTTGATTCTAGTTTTTGCAAATGCTTTTCTCTAAGCTTTAAGTCAAAGTTTAACAGACTTCTGTCCTGGTCGGTACAAAGGAGTCTTCAGCACTAAGCCTGATGCTGAGCAGGCACAAAAGGACACTTAAGGATGAAGAGACTGTGCCTTCTGAGAGTCAATGATGTCAACAGAGTCGATGCAAGAATGTTGGTAGGTGGGAACCTCGACCTGTGTTTACAAATTACCTTTGAATTTTAAATTATGCTACTACATTAATAGCACAAAAATAAATATTAATGGGTACTACGTTCACAACACATGACATGAACAGGCCATTATTTAAGTGACCTATGTTAAGGTGGCTTGATATATATTAATTTAGGTGACAAATAGGCAGCTGTTGGGTCACATTAACCCGTGGTCCCTAAGGGGCCACTCTGAAGACTGCTTTATAATAAGGACAATAAACGGAGGCAGAAAGCTTCGACCTCATTGGTCAGAAGAACGGCTGTGGTTCTGCTATGATGAGGAGACAGCTGTGCTGTAAGACAAGTGGGCCGGCGCCATCACGAGCAGACAGACGAGTAAGCATTAAAATGGGGGCGTGTGAAACGCAGGACCGTCGCTCATGCTCCGGCTGCTCGCACGCTAAGCTAATGCTACCTCTGCATGTAGCTTCTAGCCCGGCGTAGATGTTCAGGCTGAGGAAATACAGCAGAACCAGGTGGGAGAAAATGGGCCTCAAAGAACTGGAGGAAATTTAAGCTAGCCAAGATATTTATGTATTTTTACTTACATTTACGTTTCATTTATTTAGCAGATGCTAGGACTGGGAAACATATTGACTTTTTGTGGTATACCAATATATATTTTCAAACATAGGATACAGGATGAGACACCATATATATCAATACAATTATATTGTACATTAAAACTAGGGCTGTCAAAATTAAGACATAAAGGCACTGATTTTATACCCATAAGGCTTCATCATATCTTGTGATAATGCATGTGGTGTTTTGATACCCAGATGGAAGAATAGTATTGGCAGAGGTTTTTAATGGAGACCTAAGGTATCCCTTCATGTGTGCAAACAACACAAGAGCTTCAGTCGTGACATTCTGCAGAATCCCAGAATTTCCAGCCGAAATTCAAAACATCCAGCTAGTACCTCATGGAGAAGCTCACAGACAGCTTGGAGGATAACAATATCATAACTTGCAATATTTCTTTTGTTTTACTGCAGATGAATGAATACCTTAAAATGTGGGGTGACAAAGTGGAATAAAACACTTGTAACTGCTTTATTTGACCCATACAACATGCATATTCATAATTCATTTGTCTTTATTTCGAGACTTTTGGGAATACATTTCTACACTGAACAGTTAAAGGTTTATATTTGCAAGCAGGGAAGGGAGCCCTGTATTTGCATTTCATTTTGACCACATTATGTTTTAATAAAAGTGTGTGTAACAACTCATATGTGGATGTGATATAGAACTGAACATTTAGTCCACAATGGCTCTATTATGCCTAAAAAAATATTAGAGATATGGTTTTTGGTTCATATTGTCCAGCCCTAGCAAACACTATTATCCAGCAGGGTCTGTTGACCCCCAGTGCAACTAGGGGCTATGAGCCCTGCTCAAGGGCATAATGGTAAAATCACTCTGCTTACCCTGAGATTTCAGTAAACAATTGTTTTCTCACAGGCAAACTGAGCAAAGACAGATTTAGATTTAGATTAATATATACATATATAATATACATAATATAAATAATATAATATAAATATAAAAATTATCCACCCCACCTTCCCCAACAGCCTTGGGCCAGTAAAACTCTGAGACACTGAATTATCCAACTGCGCCACATGCTCCTTTAAAGTCTTACAGACACACACACAGACACACACACACATACACACACTCATTCTCTAGCACACTTAAACGTGAACATGCACACACCATTCCTACCTCATCCAGGAAATACAATCCTGTCAGAACTTTTTTTATGCCTCCTATAAATGTACAATACAGAGAGTAAAGGCCATTTAAATTTATGCCTTACTTTAAGATACATGTATACCTTTTTCAGTATTTTATTTGACATTATTATTTTTTTTTGCATTTAAGAAATTTTTTTCTTAAAAAAAACAAAAAAAAAAACACAACAAAAAAACAAATATGTACATAAATGCACTAAAAGGGTTTAGTTCTTTTGTCAGTTGTTGTATGGAGTTCAGTCATTAAAAATGTTCCTAAAAAGGAAACCCATGAGTTGTTCATTTTAAGAGACCTGTCTATTTTTTCTTTTTTGAAGTTACTATTGCTCTTTAAAAAGACAAAAGCATTTCTTATCCGATTTCTCGATTAATCGATGGAATAATCGATAGAATACTCGATTACTAAAATGATCGATAGCTGCAGCCCTACTTGGGAGTAATTCGCTCATGTTGATTCATAGCAGTCAACTGATGACCACGTATGTGCACTTACAGCCAAGACGTTAGGAATAATAGAACTGAGAACTTTCTGAATACCATCATTGATGTAAACCTTGCATGCAATACCTGTTAATAAACTGTTCCAGACCAACACGTCGCTCTTCGATGAAGGAGTCTTCGAAAATGCCCTCATCCCCTCGGAAGGGCAACTGCCTCTTCAGGGCTTTCCCTGGGAGGGGCGGCACCACAATCTGGGGGGGGGGGGGGGGGGG
>JAODJU010000002.1:11874368-11885096 GCA_026776725.1 Gnathonemus echidnorhynchus | reverse complement strand
TATATATTCTTTTATTTTTGTAAAAGATGAAATGCATGTAGATTTTCTATGTAACCAAAGGAACACTAAGAACTATCATACTCATTTTGTCAGGGAGGAAAAGTATTTCAGTGCAGATAAGCTTCTCAAAAGGAATTTGTTTAGAAACTGTCACCTATAAGCAAAACAAAGAAGCAGAGGAAGCAGACAGAAGTGATCAGCATTAAGAGGGTCAGGATTTCTTGCTTTTTTTGCCTTCTCTCGTGTAACTCTGAACAAATGTGCCAGGGTTTGTTTACTTATAAGAATTGCTTAGAATGAGCGGGCAACAAAAATACCACCAGTTAACTTGGCGTCAAGTTCAAATTAGCTAAAAGAGAGTGGGGGTAAAAAATATATAGATCGGGTGTTTTGGCAGATGTGGCCCTTGGGCTCAGGAACTACAAAAGAAATACCCACTTCTGGTAACCTCTGGAGTGTTTTCTGCCCAGGGAAGGTTCTGACAGGCAAAGCCAATAGAAATATTCACGCTGTACAAGATTAGCACGTGTTTGCATAAGGCAGAGGGACAGGTTCTCACACACCTGTGAAGCACTAGACTCCCCAGTACACTCTCTTTGGGTGTAGATGTTGGGGCCGTAGAGAGTGTGGTATAAATTGTAGTTCTTAAGTTCATTCCCACATTTCTGGATTGGCTGCCACGACAGCAGTGTCTTGGGCACGGCCGCTGTGCTTCTTTGTAAACAAATTCCATCTCGTTTTCTCTTCTCTGTGGTATAAAATCTCATTTTGTGCTCCAGAGAAAAACATACTTGTACTCAAAAACACAACCATTAACTCCTCAGGGTGGGTGGAAAAAGTAAAATCAGAATCCAGCTTCAACGTGACGATCAAATCGCATCTGTAAGTTTTCATTTTGTGCTGATTAAAAAGGAAAAATGATCCTGAAGAAAAGACCTAGAAAACACAGTGCTACATTTTCACTCCAACTCTTAGCCAGCTCCCATGATGATTTGAATCCAATTTAAAGCTCATTTGGAGATGTGTGACATGATGATCTGACCTTGTAAAGATATTTTTAATATTTTAATTGCGAGAGGACAGATACCCCTTGAAAGATGTCATCATGGGACACTGGCTATTCAGGTTGACATGTTCACAGTAATTTGTTTTTTAGGATTAAAACTGCTAAATGAGCACTTAGGCATTTGGAAAGATGTGTCTGAGCAAGCCACAACTTGTCTCCTTTTGGCTGATTTTTTTGACCTTGTTTTGAGAAAGATTGTACCTAATAATTAGAGGAAGGTTGCTATCTTCTGCTTTGTTGAACACAGCTGTTCTGTATAACGCTAATGCTAATTTACCTTTCATATAAAACCCGGCTCAAAGATGCGTGGATGATGTCCTCCAGATGTAGCCTGAGGTCTTTATGATTGGAGCTGATTTGTGGTTAAGCTGGAATGGTGTCGTGAGAAGGTGATTAGCAGTTTTTTTTTTCCCTTTTTGTCTTCAAAAAGACTAACCCTCACTATGACGCTATAGTTGAATCCAGGAGGCAGCTTAGCTTAGGGAAACCCTGGGCCATTGCAGTGGCTCCCTTCAGCTGAATGGATTTCAGAGCCTTGAACTGGTTTTATGCAGCATCGCGGGCAGTGTTAGCTAGCCAGGTAGCATTGAGGTATTTTTCGTTATAGCCAGAGGGACATCATTCATGGTGCAAGACCCCCCACACATTGTCCGTGAAAGTAAAACTGTGAATGCAGGGCTATTGGTGTTTCTTTTCCAAGTTTTAAAATTTTACCATTTATGGTAAAGGGTAAAAAAGTTTATGCAATTGTAACAAAGAATTGTCACTTATAAACTTGAACTTTGTGGAATTTGTAAGAGTGAGGCTTCATACATTTGAACCAAGCCTCAATGAGTTAACATCCCCGAGTATGTCAGCAGTGATGGGGGTGGGGGGGGTTACTTTGTTGGATGCAGTGTATATAATGATTCAAATTCTGATGCGTGTGCATTGCTTTCCTCAGCAAATGCCAGTTTGCATTTGTCGTGCACGGGTGTGTGTGTGGGTGTATGTGTGTGGCTGGGTTGTGTGAGTAGTGCAATTTGACAGTGTGATTGGCGTGTGCACGGTCGCAAGCGGAAGAGCCCCCTGCACTGGGCGACACAAAAACCTGCAGGAGTTCCACTGCCTCTCCTGGATGCCAGTGAACTTGTTCCAGTTCTCTCCCTTCCTGATGCATTAACAATATATATTTCTTTTTGCTTTGTATTTCCTTTAATATTCTGTTTCTTGTTGAAAAGTAGCTCCTAGAATTTTTTTCTGCTAAGAAAAATCAAAAAGCGTCCCATTTGACATTTTGTTAGTACTTGAGGGAGGCTTTTTTGTTTTGTTTTGTTTTTTGGGTGGGGGGGTGGGAAGAGGGTTTGGAACTGGGGGTTTGACGAGTCGTGAATAGCTGATAAATGTGTAATTGATTACTTCAGTTTTCTTTTTTTCTTTCCCAATCCCACTTTACATATTGTAAAGGTAGCCTGACAACACTTCTGGAGGAAGGAAATAAACTTAATCTGTTTAACACACTGAAAGAATCTGTGCTTCATCATTGCTGTGCAGGCACCAAACAGCTTGGACATAGCAGTGGCCATCGGTTAAAATGCGAGTTGTGTCACTCGCCCCATGAAGCAGGACTAATTGGTAAAGTATTCTGTCCCGTTTGCACTTGTGCAGCTTCGTTGATCGGCATCTGTGCCTTTGACAGCCATTTGTCCTAACCAAGGTTTCCCCCCCCAACTTTGTATGTATGTTATATTACTTTTGAAATTCAAGGTGGAGTAACATAACTGTGTAATTATTACCCATTGAGATACCCAGAGCTTGCCCCCACCCTGATATGGGATAAATACTTGAGGCTCCAGATGAGTCAACCTGCACTTGCATTCCGCCCCACAGCTGTGCATAAGAGCTTCGGAAGCGTTCCTCTGCAAACTCCTTCCTTCCTGCCTGTCCCCATGGAAACAGGCAGGAGATGTTTTCTTTTGGCCTGTGCAAAATCTCTATCATAAAAATAGCCTGCCTCAATGGACCATCAGGGACAACACCCAACTGTGTGCCATGCGGCTCTCCTCTTGTCTGTTGGCCGTCGAGGGGAAATTGAGACCATTCCCACTAAAGTATGCAGGAAGAAGGACTCTAGAAAAAGACACCATTGCATGTATCTGCACAGAAGCATTCGGATGGAGCCCAGTGGCTCATTAGATGATCACTGGTGTATGTGTGTTGACGCACGGAAGCCTGGTTTTAGAACTCACAAAAAAAAAACTGCATGCAGATATTTAAAGCGTTACAACAAGCACATTGTTACTGTTGTACGCGTATGCATGTTGCATCTATACTACATATATAGATTCAAAGGCGCTGTGTTAAATAATTCATTGGTGGAGGTTGAAGTTACTAAATCCTTAAAAAAAAAAAAGAAAATCCTGTAGCTCAAATTTCATGTTATTAGTGCAGTGTTTATAATAGCAGGATATGATGTAATTTACATGTATTATGTTAGTCACAAAAACTGCTGTCTCTTTGCCCCCGACTCGTCCCGGGGGAGAAAATTAGATGGAGCAGTAATATGAGCCACCCAACACTACGGAGACATTTGGGTGTGGATTCGGTGTATTAAAAGCAAGTCAGTGAGGCTGGTGTGTATGGTCGGGCTTGGAGGGGTTGGACTTCACCAGAACAAGTGGACAGTAACAGCACAGGCACAATGCAGCTATTCAGCAGGCGCCAGAGTGGCGAGGAAAGGAGGGGTTCAGTTTGAGACGCGAGAGGTCCTGTTGAGAGCCAAAAAGAGGGCTGGTTTTATGAACAGAAAATCAACAGCTACTCAATTGCACAATAAAACGGCTACACAGGTATAATCCTGGTAAGACTAGGATTAGCGACTGAGCAAGAGTGTTCTGTGCAACAGAACGAGAAATTCAGTCCAACAAAACGGCCCGAGGTTACTCCTTCCACGTAAGCATCGGAACTAAACCAAAACAGCAGTTACTACCAGCCAACACTAGAGGGCGCAGTATCATTGGGGGAAAATCTGTTATTCTTTATGCGGTTCCCTACTATTAAAAAGTCGCAAGGCAATATCTGTCAATTCCATCTCATAGGTAGGAACAATTAAGTTATCATCTTAAAATGCTCAGATGTATGACAAATCAATCCATATAATGTTACGACTTATTAACAGAATTATTAAAACAATATAAAAATAAATACAGGATAAAAAGTGATGTAAAGTTTTTTATAGTCAGCGGTTTAAGCAGATGATGCTTTAGGGATTATTTTCAGTTTTTATTCCTTTTAAAACGTTTGTGACTAAGTCGCATAGAGCGTTTATAATAGTTCAGAATTTCCCCCTTTTAAAGAATAAGCAGCCAAGACGAAACATGTTCGTCCAAAAAAATAAAACGACGCACCTCGAAAAGCAGCTCGCGCTATGCGCGGCGCGTCCTTCTGGCAGATGAAGGATCGAGGCTTGGGGTCCAGCATGGCGATCTCACCCTCCGAAAAAAGGGGCCCAATTACCCCAGCAGCTGTCCTTGTTTTCTACCCACGTCATTTGATAGCGTTACACCCATTCGCTGGATTACAACCACATTCCTTGGCACATATTTAATTTCACGGACTATGCTGCTGAAATAATTGATTCTTGTACACCTTTCTTCGGCAGATCAGTATTATTACTAACTATCGTGGGTTATATGTACCCATGCATTTGTCTACTGCTTATCCTGTGTAGGATTGCAGAGGGGGGCGGATGCTGGAATCTATCCCAGGCAGCAGTACACGCTGGCCAGGATGATAAGCCAAACGCATTCACATTTGGCAATTTATAGACGCCAAATCGATTAATTGCAGGTTTTTGGACTGTGGGAGGAAACTGTAGAGTCAGTTTAACCCCCAACCCTTAGGTGTAAGCTAACAGTACTACCCACTGGCACGCTGTATAAGAACTCATCAATAATTAGTTATAATGACCGCCTTTACCCACTACAGAGACATGAATGTATTGAAAATGAAACTTGATTCCCTGTGTGATGAAAATGTCACTCATTAAGGTCAGAACCACAAAAGACGACACACGCAGATATTGACACAACATTTTTATCTTAGAAAAAATAGGTCTTTCACGTTTTCCAAAAAATTTTGGCCTTTTTTTTCCTAGTTTAATACTTTTTTCCTTCTTTATTCTCAGTACATTTACGCAGTAAATACCGGACTCATCCGTCTTCTCCAGCTCTGACGGCCCCCAGTGGGTGTGGCACTGGTTCTTGTTCACTGTGCTCAGGGGGTGGGGGACACTGTGGGTGGGGGAATGGGGACGAGCACCAAGCCAGGGCTCCTTCATCACCTGCTGGGAATCAGTTCCTGTAACCAGGTCCGCCGGCGATTTGTGATTATGTCATAAGAAGGAGCCAACTGGCAGTCAGCAAGTGACACCTGGAGTCCCACACAGCCTGGCCATACAGGTGACCAGTCCATTCCTGTCACTGGGTGGCGGGGGGGGGTTATGAAGTCCCGGGAGGGCAGATGGGTTGCCAGCTACCCCAATGTTTTCCAAGTCCTGCTGTCGAAGGACCAACACAAACAGTCTGTTGTTGCATGACTCGCCCCAGACCAGTGCAGGACAATGCAGACGAAAAGATCGGACCAGTTCAACATGTTATAAAGTTTCTCCAATTTGATGCAAACCATTATGTGCCCTCACAATGGTGCAATTCAGGGACAAGTGAATCCTCAGGGATTGACCAAGGACAGACCACAGCAATATACACAATGCTGCGGGTGATATGTCGATTCCCCCCCCCCCCCAACCCCCACCACTAGAAGCGGAGTTCAGGCGGCAGCACAATGATTGCGAAATTAGCAGCAACACCACCCCCCCCACTCACAAACTACAACAATAACAAAGACAAAAATGGAACACACACAGACTTATTAAAAAGTTTTAAAAGAATGATTGATTCTAGATAAGTTGCTCTGAAAAGCAAAATGTACCTTGATAAGACTCGTTTGCCCAATGAGTGCCAGCAAGACCTGGTACAGCATTAAAGCCGCTGGGTTGTGAGCCCAGTCCTTCAGGCCACAAGCGCAAGGCAGAAACTTTGCACCAGCATGTGGCGGGGTGGGGGGGGGGGGGGACATTTTTGCAGCCTTATGTTCCTGGCCTGGTCTTGGACGTAGGCTTTTGTGCCCAGTGGAAGATCTCTGGGATCACCAATGTTAGGAAACTCCTTTGTGCAACAGAGAGGCAAAGAGCAAAAACAGCTTAGACCAACAGGAAGTTCATTGATGGCCATTTTTTCCTTGTGATCCTCACTCACCCCTGCAAAGCAGACGCTCCACACAGCTAACAGATGCGGTCATAATCTCCTCCACACGAGTCAGAACCAACAGCACAGGTGCACATGTCCATGTACTGAATATATCTGCACCTTGCTCCCCGTATCCAGCCCCCCCCCACTCATGAGTAAAAGATTCTGTCACCTGCTACAGGTGAACTGCAGGTGGCGCACAACACCTGCTTGAATGTGGCGAGGCCGTGGAATGGCTCAAATTTCAACTATCACACAACTTCCTTATTCCATAAATATATAGATATACATTAAAATGCTGTTAAAAGAACTTGCCTCTGTGCCATTTTCTGTAGTGTCATTTCTGCAGACTGAGTTCTAAACCATTCTCCTCTCCTGTTCCAAACAAACCTGTACAGTTTGCTCAAAAAGACATCACAAACAGCTTAAAAAATAATAAAAGAAAATCCATTTCAACCCACGAAATCATTATAAACAAAGGAAACATTTTCTGTTGGGTGATCACTTCACCGCCCCCCTCCCACAGCTGCTGCAAAAACGTAGACAGGAACATGGCAGCTATAGTAACACAGACAAACACCAACAAGATAATTGCACGTAAACCGTCAAACAGCGGCGGTGGAGGATTAAGAATGAAAGTGACAAAAAGGAGGAGGTGAACTGCCAAGAAGAACAGAACGACAGAATAAAGGAAGGAGTGAGACTGTAGTGTCTTAGCGGTTTGGCTTCGGACGCAAACTCACACAGAGGCACACAAGTCAGTTCAAAGCTCGGATTCGCCAGAGGAGCAGTAAGAGACCTGAGCAGAGTGAGCTGCAGACCGGCTCTGCTGATTATGTGCCCCCACCCCCCAAATTCCTCTCACGTACAATCAGTCCCCTCCACACCCACCCATGACTCCCTCCCCTTCACAGCTAACTTACAACATGTCTCCCCATTCGCCCATAACCCCTTCCTTGCCACGCCCCCGCTGCCCTCCTAACCAATCATGTGTTGATTGATAGCTCTCAGGGCATATAGGAGCTCAGCTTGCAGCCTTGCCTCCATGATCAGGAGGTTGATATGTATCTAGAAGAGAAGGGGGGGGGGGGGGGGGGGGGGGAGAGATATACATTCATTATCGTTTAGTTCTCCAATTCCTATTTATGTCCTTCACACTGATTTTGTTAGGGTTAATTTCTGAGTAAATCCACACGCCTGTGTCCATCTGTAGAAACAGTAGTGTGCCGAGACAGCAGAGGGCGCCAGAGAGGAAAACCGGATGGCCTACCTTATCGGAGGGAGTGAGCAGGGCGCTGGGCAGCGGACTCCTGGTGATGTCAGGGAAGCAGGCCACGGTTTTGATGTACAGCTTCAGCTCCCTCTCCAGCAGCTGGTTCACCTCGCTGTAGTCATAGTCATCGTACCTGCGGGGGACACACACACACACACAGACGCACATTTAGGTGGCAGGATTAAAATTCAAACTCAAACAAGGCCTCCCGAAGCGGGCAGCACAGGCAGGATCCTTATACGAGGGGGACATTATGGAGGCGCCCAGGCCAAAACTCACTCCCAAGATGAACACAAGCTAAACCTCAGTGTGTCACTCTCAGATGACCCCTCTACTAGTGGACCTACGAATACTGGCTGTGGGCAATGGGGGATTTCCCGGTTTGGATAGGCGATGTCACATGGAACAGTTATGGGCGGCAGCTGGGAATGGCTCTAAGGGCAACATATGCCAACATCCGAAAAAAGGATGCTATGGTTGTGCTGCGGTCACTGGAGAAAAAAACTTTCCCTCAGCCTAGAAATAAAGACAAGTTCTTTGGGTTCCTTTGGTCAAAGTGCCTGTCGCCCAGACCAGGGAAGGAGTGGAATACAGAAATAAGTCTTTCTGTCATTCCACTGTTGTGCGCTGGGAAATGGCTTTCAGAAAGGCACAGGGCTAAAGTCACATGGACGTAACATATTAGCGGCACGGCGCGCGAACGGCACAGCATGTGTTGCAGGGATGGAGAGAACTGCATTTAGCACGTTAGCAGAATTAGCATAGCACGTAGCACGTATTAGCGGAACGGCTAGGGTGCGGGCCACGAGGCACGGCCGTATCTCACCGGATGCCGAACATGCAGTGGATGTAGTTCCAGACGGCGCGGTGCAGATCGGGCCCACGGGGGAACGGCAAGACCGCCATGCAGCGGAAACGCTCGTCCAGGAGGTGGCCGATGTCCGAGTACAGCCGGTTCACAAGCGAGAAGCCGTGGTCCGCCCATGAGTAGTCCTGCACCCATAAAACAAGGCATGAGTGAGGCTGCCAGAGGCGTGTCGGTCCCGTGGGCTGATGCAGGGGTGGAAAGGGATGCATTGCAGGGTAGGATCACCGGTCCATTTCAAAGTACGCGCCTGTGTTATGTTCCTGTGTTATGTTCCTGCTGCAATTAACAAGCGTGCAGGCAGAGCCTAATCACCACAAACCACCAGCCGCTGTTGCTACACCTCACCTGCACCCTGAAGAACTGGAAGTGATCCTCGTCACGGCGGGCGAACTCCTGGTAGCCAAACTCGGGGTCTGTGACGAAGAGGGAGGGTTCTGTACAGGTCACCTCCTCCTCTTCCTCCGCATCTGAGGCATAGAGGCATAGAGGCACCATGATGTACAGGCGCCAGAAGGCCAGACCTGGGGAGAGCAGGGTGCTGCCCTTACCCGCATGTGGGAATGCTTGGGAACCCGCCCTTACCCGCATGCAGGAGTGCTTGGGAACCCGCCCTTACCCGCATGCAGGAGTGCTTGGGAACCCGGCCTGTCCATCTCCTCCTGCGCTCGCTGGATCTTTTCCCTGAGACAAGCCACCTCGCAGCTGGAGTCCAGGGACTGCAAAGAGGCAGCCGGCCGACAGAGAGAAGCCCATTAGAGCCACGGCTTAAGCGTCTATGTTAGAAGCAGCTAGTAACTTAGGGAGACTGATTCCTATATACAGAAATTCAGTATTTATTTCAGTTCATTCCTGTAGTGGACGAGTTCAACATCTCTGCCCCTAAACAACTAATTTATTACATTTATTGACGTAAAACCAAGAACCAAGATCGAGCAGATATACCTTTTCAGGCATAATTAATGGTAATAAATACGATTTATTATTAAAACAGCATTAAGTTTTAAAACGACTATTTCTACTAGTGATGCGGATATTTATACATACACATAAATACACCAGACTGAATGCAGACCATGTCAAAGATTCTACTCCACTCATTAGCAGAACGAAAATCCTGCAGATTCACTCAGCTGTAGAATCAAAATCTGATAACTTGCAGTGTCCTGCCCCCCGACCCCCGCCACCCCGACAAGAGGGCTGTGTGTTTCGCTAATAACATTTTCCTCTAATCTGACAGCTTAATGGCACAATTGCACAATAGCAGCAACCTCAGAAATGGGGAAAAAAAAAATGACCGACAAATACCAGAGGTTCTGGAAGGATTATGTAGAAAGAGGCTTGCTTTGTCTCATAAGGTGATACAACGTTCCTGGTTTCATGCCAACAGCAAATACTCTAAAATTCAAATCAGCTTTTGGTTGAGTGGGGGAGAGTGAGGGCAAAAATTCTCACTGTACTTTGACGCTGATTATTAGCCAGTGCATACCAAGGGTAACCAGCGGGCACACCTCTACAGTCCCTTACCCGCCGTCGTGGTGCCCTCTCTAGGGGTGTGGCGTTGCCATTGGCCGCGTCGCAGGTACAGTAACCAGGAGGTGTACCATGGGGCACCCTGGGCGCTGGAGGGGGGTCTGGGTCCGTCCCTGAACCGAAGACGAAGCTGCAGAGGGCATGGCAGTGTGCCAGCAGAACCACAGCCTGCACCAGCTCAGCTAGTGACCAGCACTGCTCTCCAGGCTTCAGCAGGGCCTGCAGGGGGCGCCAAAGAGCCCAGTCATTAAAGATCTCAAAGCTCCTCCAAGGCACAGCATATACCCCCAGAAATAAACATCCATCTATAAATACCTCATCCATCCTTTTTCGGGGACTGCATATTAGGAGAACTATGGCTTGGGGCCTATTATAGGATGCACAGGCATCCGGTGTGTATACTGGCTGTGAATAGAGGTCCCTGGGTGTGATCTGGGGGGGGGGTACCTGGATGTGGGCGCGGCTGCTAAGCCAAGGCTGATGGGCCAGCACTTTGTTGATGTGGTCCAGATGTCGCAGCCGGGAGGGGGCGGCTTCCAGCCCCTGAAGCCACACGGGGTCCCCCCCCACGCGAAGAAACTGGGCCGAGTGCAGGGACACCAGGTAGCTACAGCGGTGCCGTGCTGCCCAACACTTTAAACAGTAAAACAAAGATTAATATATTAATCGTTTAAATTTAGAATAGACTGACAATCATGAAACAGAT
>JAODJU010000002.1:11859569-11873143 GCA_026776725.1 Gnathonemus echidnorhynchus | reverse complement strand
GTTATGAGAGGAGCCAACGAGGGCAGACAGGCTCTAACTAACACTAACACTGAGGGGGTGTCGGATGTGTGGAGCTGCTATTGGATCGCCAAGGTTGTAACTCTATCACATGTTGAAATCCCTTCCTCCCGTAGGACCATCCAACACACTAATCCCAAACAACATTTTACCATTACCCTGCCCACCCCCCCCCCATGTAAACAAATGGAATATCACCAAATGTAGACATGTAGTTCCCCTTTTGGACCACTGGGGGTGCCCTCAGTAGTAATTTAAGACAACTAGGGCAGTCGTGCAGACACGAGGCATGGCGTCTCTCTGCAACAAACTGACACACTTACAACTGAAGCCTGTATCCTGAGCCAGCCCCAAACCTTAGCAAAGACTGCATCTCAAAGCTAACATTTCCCTACTAATCAAAGTCCTTAATCCGTTTCAAGTGATATGAACTCTACAGCCTCACCATACCTTGTTGCAGCTAAACATAACAGACAAGCAACAAATCTGAGCAAAGACTCTGCACCTCCTCTAGGCCACAGATATGACATCATAGCCAGCACCCCCCCCAACCCCCCCCCCCCCCCCAGAGTGAACTTCACAGTGCTGCAAACAGAAGTGCGGATTATACGTCCAAAAATACAGTGAGCAGGTTGTGCTGAACTGCAGTCAGCAGAATTGCCCCCCCCCATCACAGCCAAACCTGTTCTCAGGCACTGCGGCCGCTTTTCCAACCATCTTCGGCTTAATGAGGCATCAAACCACCCCGATGCTCAAATATCTGTTCGAATTCCAGGAGGTGATCCCTTTTCATCTCAATTAACGAACGAATGCACTGTCACAACAGCAGAACAAATACTAACAGGAGTCTTCGGCTGCAACAGCTACGTTATGAAGGCTGAATGCAGTAAACATAATCATTTAAATCCAGACTCCCGGCTTAAGGCAACTAAAAACCACTTCAGGATGGGCAGCTAAGGAAGTTTAGGCATCGCATGCAATATCTGCATTTGTAAGGACAGGCGATCATTAGTCATAAGCAGAGGTCGTATTTTGTGTTTGCCCCAGATGTGTCGTGCTCCGAAATGGGCTGAAAGGGCCTGAAATGGGCCTATCCGGCAAGGTTCTACGAGCTCCTACGAACCAGTACTGCCAAAAAAATACCTTAAAATACCTCATGTACCCTAAAAAAGCCCCAAAAAACAAACTTCTTACAGTCCACGTAAATTAAGCTAATAAACGCAAATGAGCACAAACATCAAAATACGACAACGTTAAACCTGAGAACGAGTCACGCAAAGTCAACCACAGCAACCTGACAGCCCCTCGCTAACCACACAGCTCCTCAGTCACAAACTACTACATAAAGGACTCCTAGTGAGAAAGAAAACGACTGTAAAGATACAGTTGCTGTTCCGACAGCCTTTTAAGGATTTTGGGCCACCCAGTCATGACTCACGTTAACTTTCGGAAGGACCGAGGTAATCGACCATGTGGCTGACAACTCGTGCTACAAAGGTTGCGCCGACTCATTCCATGGAGCTGGACAGCATTTCCTTATCATTGTTTCATGAAAATCACCGAAAACCATTAGCATGACTAACATAACCAGGAATCTACAGAGCGGGGGGGAAAGACAATGCAAGACAAGTGAAGTGAAGTGAGGAAGTCCAGCTGGCAGTGGGGGGGATCTTTGTACAGACAGCTGGAGGGCTGGCTAGGAGCAAAGGGGCAGAAGATGGATCAGGATTTCATCATTCCTACTCCCAGTGCCACCCAAAAGAGGAAGAAGAGAAGCAAAGCTGCTTTGGGGTGTGAAGTGGGGTGCTAGGGATATTCAATCTGCATTCCCAGAATGCCTTGGGGGTAGTCATGTGCTGCTCCCTCTGCTGTGGGTGCACACCTGCCCCCACAGCAGTTAGGACACAGCAACTTGAAACTTGGAAGAGCTGCAGCAACTCACCACACTGCTTTCTGCTTACAGTCTAAGCAGCAGTGTGACCTGTCATTGGACTGGGGTTGATGTACACATCCCAGTGTCAGAGTCAGTAAATACAATGGTCAGGCCACGGCTCACTAACAAAAGGCAATCAAACCAATAAAAGAAACAGCCCCAGTTATAGCTGCTTTATACAACCATGCCGACGTCCCCCACATTTCAGCAGTGGATCTCTACTGCAGACACTGATATTCTCCAAAAGTTTAGAAGGCCTTTGACCCAGTCCCAGAGCTGAACGTTCTTGCCAAGGGGGAAAAAAACCCCCAAAACATTTGTTTGATATAATAGTTCTTCGGAACAGTGACCAGTCTAATCTTATAAAGAAAAACTGCTGAATTGAAAGTCTCTGGCAGAAAGAGGACAGACATTTCAGCCAGACACATGAAGCATCACAACCAACAGAGACCTAAAATGAATCCAGGAAACGAACCTCTTTATCTCCCTGGGGAAATACAGAAGTGCTCTTAGACACTTCTAGAAAATAACGATTAAATAAATTACATAAATTCATTCGGGATATTTATCAGGCGGGAGCCAGTGGGTCGGGAGTGCTGCTGTATCGGACTGTAATCTGGAGACGTCGTTCTTCCGATTTCTGCAAACCAGCTTTCCATTCACCGATTCACTCCAAGCTCAGCCAGTGACGTCATTTTTCTCCGTTTCCCCATTAGCCTTTCCTGAGGTCCGCAATGTGCCAAGGGCTCCTGCGCGTCGGTGAACCTTGCGGTCAAGCGGCCAGGCCACCTCTGCCGAACGGCACCGAAGAGGCAGCGTGGGCACAGAGACCCTCGACGGGGGTAATAAACGCCCCAGATCGCATGCAGAGCCATTTGTCCTTATTCTCCCACAGCACCTCCCTGTGTCTGATTCCTCAAACCTAGGGCCAGAATCTAATTCCTCGATACAGTCGAACAAAAGAGCCAGTCGGACTGCAGAGGCCTGGACCACAGGATGCATAGACCAGCTGAAAAGAAACTTGAAAATATCACTCACAGCATCTAGAAATAAGAGGGTGGTTGGCAAAAATCTGTGAACAGGAGACACAAACAAGAGTATTTCCAACCGTCTGACTAGCAGGAACGCCGACCCAGCCCACCAGCCAGCGAGTCCTGCCCTAGGTTACACCACACTATCCCACATCAGTCCCAGGCTGCTTCAAAGGCACGAGCCACAGATGTGAGGAACAGCTAGATCACACCCCGTTTCTGGACTTCGACCTTCCCATCCCTTTAACCAGCTATCCATGATTCAGCTAATAATGAAACATAAACGGGAGCCACTACCTGCGCATCCGATTCAGACTGTGCTTCTGCGCTTCGGATGCACGCTCACCGACATCATTCAGTGGGTATGGAAAGGTGGGGTGAGATAGTATAATTCTATAAAAACATTCTGCCTTTCAATACCACGTCTGTCATTTCTCTCTCCAAGATGGAGGTATCGTTTAATGAACAAATAAATAAACTAAACAAGCTAATAAGACAGGCTAAATAAATATATGTAAGAAAAGACAGGCGATGATGATAGAAGGTAAAATACAGATGGTAAAAGTGTCCATAATGAAATTCCTCCATTGTTCTGGTAAATGTTGAAATTGCAGTAAACAAGTTCTCCTGGCCGCAGCGCCACCTATTGGTTGCTTGCAAAAAAAGCAGCCCGGAAAAGAGAAAAACAACTTTGATTGGCAGTATATCCAGCATCACCACACAAAGACTCTGCCGAAAGCGTTAACAGTAAAAAATGGACAAGCACAAATTCCTGAAACACAAAATATCTTCCGCAAGAGGTGCAAAGCAAAATCATGTTTAAGTCAAGGAAAAACGCACGATTTCCGTATCGCTGTTATTTTACTTAGTCTCAAACATGAACGACCTTTCTTTACCATATTCAACAATAAAGGAAAGACAGAAAACAATGTTTTGAGGACAATCTATTAAAAACACCATTTTCTGAGTATATGAATGACACTTTTTCTGCACGTGTATGTCTATACAGGTGATGTCATCTTCGAAATTCAACACAATAAGCATAATGATGGTTATAGGGAAGTAAGCAAATAATAATACAATATTTACCATACTGTGGCTGATGACACAAATGAACAGGCAAATAAAATGCACTGGAATGTGCACTGTGCTTAATGCAAACCGAAAATATTACATGTGTGCAGCATTTGCATGTCAGTTAGTCATATATGTATAATCCCAATCTAATGCCCATTTAAACGGTTATTTTCCATTTCACACAAAAAACAGTCTAAACTATACATTGGGTATTACACACGTATTAATGAGATAAAAAAAATCCGCATGCATTCATAGATATGTTGTTTCTGTAACCCATATACATTTGTATAATCTTCAGGGGTATATTCCGGCCAATCACCGTATTCAATTGTTGAAATCTAGCCTGCCATCTAAAGAAACCTTTGACAACCAAAGTCCTCACTGAAAAAAATGAAATTAAAAATGTTTCCCTGATGTCTGACTGGACATCTTATGCCTTACTTTGCCTGTCCTTGCGAAACGAAACGTTTAATATTTAAGACTTGCTATTCGTGACTTAGCGTTAGCAAACTTTTCCCACTGAAACCAACGGTATGGTAATTATTAGAATTATAAGAATGAAACAAAGTAATCATTGGTGATTTTTATAATGTCTATATATATCCGATTAGCTAAATGTGGATCACCGAACTGGTCGCTCTTAACTTTTGTTTCTACCGTGTAATAAGACGTCGGTGGATGATTCATATTCGCTAACCAGCTTACCATACAAATAAAGCCAGACTAATCTAAATGACATGTAACAGCATAATCGCCAAATTGTGGTGTGCCACTGTCCCGCAGAAACACTGGGTGCCAATCGCTGTAAACTCCCCCAAATCCGTTACCTAATTCATGAATGTTAGCAAGCTAACTGGCTAAACGATCCCCTCCCCCTTCAAAAAAAAAAAAGAAGAAGAAAAAAAGAACGCAAACTAGCTTGCTAACACACTAATGTGCAAAAAATAGAGTAGGCAATTCAATCATATTCTTTACGCGTTTGTCAGTAAGTTTACCGACAAATCATGGCTTTTATTAATAATGACTTAATCTACAATTATGTGATGTCAGAACGCAAGATGTATTGCACTAGCGAGCAACTCAAAAGTTATGAACAACAGTTCATTCATTCGCAGGTCCAAGAAAAAAATATTTATATCTGGTATATTACATATTTTGATTTCAGGTTGTCTTTAACTGTTCTTGTATTGCTGTGCTAATGCATGTACGTAACAAGCTAGTTAAGGTATTAATCCGTTGTGATGCTGGTAATTACTCTCCGATGACTGTCAGTTTGAATGCTAGTTAAAAAAAATTACGACGCTTACGGATAAAAGAAAAATAACCAGGAAGTTAAGGAGCCACACAGATACAGATACGTCTTTCGGGAGCAGTGAATGAATGAAAGAGACAGGGCACTTGCAACTTCAGAATAGCTGAACTAGCTAGGCAGCCCTATAACAGGTCATTTATAACACATTTTCATACGTGCATATTTTGTCATCTAATAAGTACCTGGCTCTGGGCACGTTGGCATTGGGTTCCGAAGGGGTACTCCATCTTTTTCGTGCAGATGATCATTTTCTTCTGTCAGTGCATTGATCTAGATCCTTTAGTCTCTCTAGATGCTCAACTAACAAAGCGGAGCTGCTGCGCAGTCTACAAGGAGTAAGGGGGGGGGGGGGGTTCTAACTGACAGCGCTAGATCCAGCTCATCCAATCACTGGAGAGAAGGGGCGGTACTCCGGGCACAGCGTTGTGGCCAATCAGCTCGCAGAAGCAGCATTTTTAGGTCCAAACTCTGGCTCCAGTATCTTGACCAATCCGCAGTGGAATCTTGTGGAAAAATACCTGTCAGTTAGCCAGGTCTGCCCCGCCTCTTCTGCAGTCTTAAGTCCTGACGGATGCTTTAACTTTATAGGCCGTAGGTCTGGCTGACTTTTAAAAGGCAACAGTATTTTATCTTAAGTCAGCTCTAAAAAAAAATAAAATAAAAATTATATATATATATAAATTATATTTTTGATATTTGGTGGCATGAAGTTGACCTCTGTAAACAGCATTTATTTATTTTTTTTAAAAGAGTCTTTTTCACACCAAAATCTCACAATCTTAGTAGATTTAACATGGATGGAATATTTATACATGCGCTTATAACTGAATTGCCACATCCAGATGATCACAGCATTTACAGAAAAACAAGAGAAAATATTAAATGTCTTCAGTTGTATATGATTTTATACATATGTATATTACTCTTGGTTTATCATCTCCAAACCACTCATCCTGGTGGGGGTTGCAGGGATTTGCTTATTATATAATTGCAGGTCCCCACAAGAACTGACCTATCCTTCATATGTCACCAAATGCATCAACATTATTGATAACTGCACATCAGCGAGGTTTAAACAAATATGAAGTCAACAGATTATTGTTTGCCCCTCTGTAATTCTGCACTCTGTTTATGTGGATTAACAAATGATCATTTGCCGTGCTGGTTTTCCAAAGCTGTGATGGCCACAGCACTCGCCACAGGGGAGCATCAACACACCAACTGAAGATGGTGTGTGTCTGTGTGTGTGTGTGTGAGTCTGTATTGGGGAAAGAAGGGAGGGGGGAGGGAGGGGGGAGGCAGGGGGCGGGGGGGATGGGGAACTGAAGGGGGTGCCGAAGAGACCCGATGAGACGTTGCTTATTTTAACACACTTTCACAACACCTACTTCCTGAGCATTCGCTAGAGAAGCCTGAGCTGCAAGTGGAAAATCACCAGACAGAAAAGGAGCAGAAAACAAGACATTAACAGTGAATAATCTGTAACAGGTGAAGCTGCTTTTCTCTGCCTCGGCAAAGGGGTGGGGGGAACAGCTGATCAATAAGGAGCCTTTCTTTTCTCCATGTTAAGCGCTGTTGCACCTTAGTTTCAACTTTACCCACAACTTAAGCAACCTTTTTATTATTTTCTTTCTTATCTTGTCGAAAATCAGACACAACAGACCTGATACCAGTGAACTCTACCTCTACGTCTCAGTTGTGGATAACACAAAAGAAAATAACCTTCTCTGGTATTCAAACATTAAATATCCACAGTCATTTGTTCTGTTTTGTTCCTTCTTAGCTTATGATGGATGCAGTTTATGCACTCATACCATTCACCATTAATTTTGGAACATCATCATTACTAGTTTTGACAAACTGAGGTGGTCTCACCAAATGAGCTTTCAGCCTGGGTCATGCTCAGGCTTGTTTCGCCCAATTCAGCAACTGCTACAAGAAAACAAACGCTGAGTTAGTGAGCAGTGAAGTCATTTAGGCTAAAGCATGTGGGAACTCAAGACAAGACACTCTGTTCAAACAGAGATGAAGTACTTGGTTGTGCTAATGACCAGGAAAAAAATATATTTTAAGTGCCGGAAATCATGATGCCTAAACAAACAGATGAGTAAAGTACTCCGACACAGTCTTTCGTGTGCTGACATAAGGAAGTGTCAATAGTAGTTGGACTGTGTCTTGTGGTCATTAAGGATGATGACTTCAATCTGTGCATGAGCAGAGATTGTACACAGACAGACACAACATAAAATAGGAATGCCTGGAGGTGCTATGTCTTATGTTGATATTATTTAATTAGAACTCAATTAGTCTTAAGCCAACACAGAAGCATTTAGACTTTATGTTAATCCTTCATAGAACTGCAAGAAACTACTGGATATTAGAAACGCTTTCCCTATCCTTACTTCATGCCAGTCTGAAACAAACATTCTCCATTCAAACATATAAACATAAAGGGAACTCCCAAAGTCGTTCAACTTTTGTTAGCAACCATGAAATTTCTGTTCCAAGGCATTTGACCTAATGCAAAGCACACAAGTTATAATGGCTTGTTCTGACTGAAAGAAAATTAGCCATATCTGAGTGGTACAACTGAAAACCCTCAAAGAAGCACAATCAAAACATGCCAAGACGACGATAGACAGGGCATTGCAGGTATTGTTTGACAGTCAGTTATCATGAGATCTTATCTGTACATGGGATTGGTGTTAAATACCCCCAACACTAAGAAACAACTGTACGACTCTTCTTTGCTTCCAGCAAACAGCAATGTGTATTTCATGTTTGAAGTACACAGAGCAGTCAGCATATTCATGCCTGTTCCAACTCATGCTTAGTTAGTTTCCATCACTTAACCTCTTTAACATTCATGGAAAAAACAGCAGACATGTTAAAGGGTTATTCAAGCAACCAAAGATAGCACCGCAGCAGCAAAGAAGAAAGGGCAGAGGTCAATCTCTGCACACAGGTGTGAGAGAAAAGATGTGGGAAATCAAAAACAACCCGTCATGGAATTCAAATAAGGCTTCTGCTTTTGGACACCAACTTGGGTTTGGATTCATAACATCGCTTTGACATTTGAAGACTCACAATGTCCTACAATTTAACATTCATGTATTACAGCTGATATTTTACTAATGAAATTTGGGTTACGTTCGAGGAGATGGATTTGAAAACGAGCTCCTTTCTAGCAATGGTTCTCATGGAGTGCATCATGAGAATTGTTGATGCCTCTTATAACCGTGTGGTATCATGTTAGTTATTTGGAGATTAACACTTATCATGGCGCCCTCTGTGGCATGTGACACCTACCCATCCCACTTCTGCACGAAGATCCCTTGTTTTGACTCAAAACATTCTGCTCGTTGTTACTTTATGAGGGGACTAATTCAGTTTCTGTATAAGCATAACATGAATAGTGTCCTTGTCCTGAACTTCAATAAATTTCTCTTTCTCAGGCTTGTTTTCCTGTTCAGCAGCATACAGTGCCACAAGTACATGAGTTCAGTGAGGGACCTGGCCAGGGTGAAGAGAAGAAAAGCTTATAATGAATAATTCAACTCTCCCTCACTTGCTCCGTTTTCAGTTTTGAAAGGCCTTTACTCTTTTGGTGAGCTTTAACAATCCACAGGTGCATGACAAACACCAGTGAGCTTGGAGCATAAAGTTTCCTTTTTTATGTCTGAGTTATGTTTTAGGGTTAGAGGGTTTGCAGTGGGTTTCTTTGCTTGTTGTCTCATTTCCTTCCACCCCTTAACCTCACAGACACACACACACACACACACACACACAGTGGGGGAAAAGAAAAAGCAGCCAATTTTATGTTCACTGAAATATCTGCAATGAAGCTCCTATATGGTCACAGTTTGACTAAAACTGTCATGTTGTAAAGTTAGCCATATTAAAAATAGGCCAGATATTTCACAAGTATGTCATTGCAACAAACAATAATTATAAGCAAATGATCCAACAAAGCTGACTGCAACTGTCCCAACTTCTCCCATTCATTCCATAACCATATTTCCTGCAGACGGGCACAAATCACCCCTCACATATCACTTTTCTTACCAGAAAGAAAACAATAAAAGAACAAACACAGAAACCTGAGTGCAGAAACACTTGGATTTTCCTTCAGCACAATAAACTAGTCTTTATTAAATTACAGTTATACATGTTACCCTAGAATCTGCTGAGCAACAGATTACAGCAAATCTTATGGACTTACAATAGAAACTGGTTCTACCTCTTATGGCCAAAAACACCACCAATTTAGTACAAGCTGAAAGACAGACACGTTTCATATTAATCTGCATCTAAATAACGGGGTTTTTATTGTGCCCCTGAAATTTTTATTGTCAAATAAACAGACAAATTAGGGTCGGATAAATGAACTGTAATAAATGTTCGCACACAAATCTGCGTGCAAAGCCCACCGTAATATATTTATTAAAAGCCAATTGTAAGTTGCCTTATAAATCTGCACCTACAAAACACACTTAATTCAGAAACTATACATTTGAAAGTAAACACTGCTCTCGGTTTTTCTACTCCCAATTTAATTAGCATGACGTGCATTATTAAGGCTTCAAAGTGCTGCACAGTGGCGAAACGGACAATGTACGAACCTGGGAAGGAAATGAAATTGAAAAGTCGGAATTAGTTCCACCAACCGCAGTTTTTGCAAAACCAATTGCTGCCTTATTTACCTACCTACAATTTGGCCACATATATTTCACAGCTCACAAGCATAATATTTTCACGTAGCATATTTAATCTATATAAAGTGCCTGAACCCTTAATTCTCCTTAGTAAAAGACACAGTCCCGACGTAGTTAATCTGTTAGGTTAGATAAACTTTCGCATTAGCCGGTTAGCTTAGACAGCCTTGTTGGACGTGACCACGAATCAGCTGATGTTAGCGCAAACATGACGGGTAATAACAATGATGATATAGATACAATAAGAGTTCACGTTGCTGTTTATGTAATAGTATCTGAAAAACAAACATTTATTCTGCCAGCATAGAAATCGTTAGCAATGTTTGCCGTTTCAATTACCCTCCTTCCCTGAGCAAGTTCCGCATAGTAACAGCAATATGCCGGCAGAGTGACATCATTTCACATTGTCCAATCACGAGAGAGTGACCTAGGTTGACTGCAGCTGCGCAGTGCCCTTACATTCCTAGCAACCACAGTGTATTTCTGCGGGTCATTCTAGCTGATCCGTGTAGCGTTGCAGAGCTTCTTTGAAGTTCAGTCTTTGCGTTCGGTTTTAGATATGTATACGCCTTATGTATGGAGAGAGGCATAGGGACAGGACAGGCAGTTGCCTGGAGCCTCCGAGCTGGGCGGATTACATAGTACATTGCAACGACAAATCTGCTTTATTTGTGTATTCTGTTTTTCACAGTAAAGTGAAAATAAAGGAGTTGTGTTTATTACATTCTCTTTGTTGATGTTATTAATTTAGACTTCACTCTAAAGCACAGGTGTCAGACTCCAGTCCTGGGGGGCTGGAGCCCTGCACATTTTTGGGTTGCCCCTCGTTTAACACACCTGATTCAACTCCTTGTGCTAATTACCACACAGCTGTTGAGCTGAATCATTTGTGGTGGAACAGGGAAAGAACTAAGCCACACAGGGCTGTGGCCCTCCAGGACACAGCCCTGCTCTAAAGTAATGGATACAAATTTCACCATGTCAGGTGGGGGGCATTGGAGGGCCCCAAGGAATCTTTTGCCTAGGGCCCCCAGTGTCCTTAGGATTGCCTCTGTGAATAGTGGCATATATGCATGTAACTGGCTAGACATTTTTAAATCAGAGTTGCAGTATTAACATTGTAAAACACTTTGAACATGTTGCTGTTCCTAGAATTAAAATAATCACTTAATTCAGCTCAATAAATAAGTATAACAAAAGTAAATATAGATTCGATTAATCATTCTTTTTTAAAAACATTCTAGATGTGAAAAGAAGTCTTAAAACGTGGTAGTTTAGGGAAGGTGAACTGCATTTTAGGTGCATTTTTAATAGAGCAGGTCAGTAGACAGGTCAGTTGGACTAAGGAAGAGACTGGGTTGTTATAAAAAAAGAGGTTTGTTAGTAACCTGTTTTAACACCCTTTGCCGCCTTCATAGTGCGTGAGCAGATGAATCCTAATAAAGGACAAATCTTGTGATGTTGATGCCACATCATCTCACATTTCGAACCAGTTAATGACCTGGGACTGCATCAGACTGATTATGAGGCTCAGAACTGGACTGAACCAGTATACATTGGTGTGAGTTGGATGGGATTCTGGGACAGCTGGTCAAATACAAATGCACTGACTTAGGATTTGAACGTGGCAATCAAGATCAAGTAATTGTGTTCTGATAGAAGGTAGGCCTATTATCGCTGTCCAGTTTTTTAGGCAGATTAGACAATTTTTAGGCAACTCATTGCAAGATATTGTCATTATTTAAAACGGAATGTATGTTTTGGTCTACTACTGGAGTGAAAAGAAATAAGGTGTATCCAAAATTAAATTACATGGCCAGTCTCTGAAGCCAAGCATTTATTTAACACATGTGAATTCAAAGTGCAAACAATACATACTAAAAAAGTATGCAGACTATTTAAACTCAAAGCATTTCAAATTCACTTCACAGGGGGATATAAAGATGCTTGTATTCATTTGTTTTTCATTATTTTCCACAATAGTAAAGTGTTCATCGTTTTAGCGGCATAATTTTGAATTGTGAGGAGACTAGCACAAACTCTGAGCCGGTGCTGGGATTCAAACCCACAACCTTAGAAATCTGAGGCTACGGCGCTGTGAAAAGGCCTCCATGAGAAAGAGAAATGCAAGAAAGGCTTATAAAAGTGTGTCAATAGTTACAGTGAACACAGGGTGGCAACCTATAGGTCTGATGCAAAATCTAGTTTGCATCAAAGTATTGCAAAAAGTATTTTAGAGATTTAGTATTAATATTGCAAAATATTTGGAAAATGTGGATTTAAAGTATTATACAAAAGCGACAATGAGTTTGTGAAAGTAAAGCATTCTTCTGTATTTTAATGTAGCACTGAACATTCTAGAAACTAGCAGGACTATTGTTTATGACATAGCTGGCCAAAAGCCAAGCTCGAGGTGAATACTACACAGGATGCATTCAGCTTGCTCACAGCTAGCACTCCTGAAGGCACTGATGTTCTGCATACGCATGCAGGCGGTTGCAAATCAGCTGTCGTGTGACACAAACCAAAGTCGAAAACATAACACCTTTCTGCTACAGCCAGCGCATTCCCTCCGCCGTGCACTGTTGAGAAAAGCCAAAAAGTGTCATAACCCCTTTGTAGAAATACTAACATTTGGGGCACAAATGATACTGATCACTACAACCAGAACTGGCATATCTGCCACATCCTGCATTGAGGGTGGGTGCTGCTTTTCTACTCCCTCCATGCTGATTTTTTTCTCTAGACACCAGTATCAGAGACCATTGCTGGCCCAACTGTTACTGCTGTGAGAGAGGCAGAAGCTCGTACCCCACAAAAGACACCATCTGTTTCAGGGCTGCCTGTGTTCTGGTCTTCTTTTAGGCTCTGTCGGGTGTTACTTACGGCAGTGACATACTGGCCCTCTCTCACTGTTCCTCGGACAGACTGACTGATCTCAGCAAAAGTGACACACACCTCACAGTAAAATACATTACTTATTTGCTTATTCTTACCCCGGCATCTTAATAATTTCTATGTCAATGCAAGTCTACAACAGCTTAATTTGAATGAGCATACATATAAACTATCCAGACCTGATTAAGCAATATTTATGTAAAATAAACACTTGAACAGTCACTCTTTCTTTGTTTAGCCAACATTTTTTTGCAGAGGAACCTACACATTTGCCCATTTATACAGCTAAATACACATGCATAATGAGCCATTCCTATTCGGCTCACTGATAAGGATACAGAAATTCCAGGTTGACCCAGGGTTCAAAGATGTATTTATCATATTTCTTCCTTATTCAGTTGAAATCTTTAATAGTTTATGGAAATGAAAGATAAACTACTGTCCTTTCTTGCATGGTAGGTAGACTGACCTTTAAGTAGGCTTTTCTGCATGATGATATCTAATAATGTTTAAACATCCATCCATCCATTTTCCAAGCCGCTTATCCTACTGGGTCGCGGGGGGTCCGGAGCCTATCCCGGAAGCAA
>JAODJU010000002.1:11780695-11815119 GCA_026776725.1 Gnathonemus echidnorhynchus | reverse complement strand
TTCCGGTTTTTGCCAGCAGGCTGTGCACAGCTAGTGTTTCGAAACTTTTCGAACTGTTTCGAAACATTGTTTGTCTCAAATGTTTCGTAATTGTTTTGATGATTCGAAATTGCCATCTCTAGTGATTCTTTAGGCCTGGTTGCCTTCTTACCTCCATTACCTGAGCAGCGCGGTACCTGGAAACCACTGCTCTGCTTCTCATTCATTCACCCATTTGTTAGCCAATGGGATCTTTATTTTCCGACATGTATTGTCTCTTAAATACTCAAGGTGAGAGACAGCGACCAATCTCGTACTTCACAAACAAGTGTGAAAGGGGGAGGGGGGACTGAAAGAAGATACACCAATAGTTGACAAGTACCCAGGTCAATGTAAACTATACACTGAGCGGTTGTGATTTTTGACCTGTAGGTGGCGACAAACATCCAAAAAAGGGAAACTGACTTAATTCCAAATTAAGTCCGAGTTTTACCGCTGACTATGTGGGAGGTAAAAGACTGGAAAGCTCTGAGCTCAGTTTACACTTATTCACCATCACAAGTTTGTTTTCAGAGAGGAAAGGGGGAGTTTCCAAGCACATTGCAATCCGCCCGTCCATCCATCCATCCATCCATCCAATGCTTGGTCAAGTCAGGGTCACAAGGAAGCGCATACATTTTTAATAGTTTAAATAGATGCAACAATCTATATTTTCAATTTTGTACAATGTTGAATATCTAAACAGCCAAGCTAATGACTATGAGACCCAGAACTGGAGTAGGGATGGTTCATGATTTCCACATTAAGTCAATATAGATCTAACATATTGATAATTTCCTAAAATATGGACAGATCACTGGCTCAGTGGGCTGCACTGCATCTCTAGGTTTGTGGTTCTGGGCGCGGTTCCTGGTCCTTGTTTTGTCGGGGAGTCTGCATATTCTCACATGGCTGTCCTACAGATACTTCAGTTTCCTGCTGTAGCATTCCAAAATCGAGCATAGTGTGTGATTGTGTGTGAGTGTTTGTCCTGTGATGGACTGGCACCCTGTCCAGAGTGTCCACAGGCCTGTGTCCTGTACTTCTGTACTCACCATCACCTTGTACTGAAAAACTGGTTATGGAAAAACAAATGTGTGGAAATTTCTTTTTTTTCCCCCTTTATTTAACATGGTGTTATTAAATAAACTACAATGCTCTACAAGCTGAACAAAGAACATCACAAAGGAACCAATGCGTGGAAATTTCTTAAAATGTGTTTGTGTGTGTGGGCAGGTGGATGGCATCCAAATGGTGCTTCTCCTACAAACCACTGCTAAATATCTGATATGTTTCCATGGTTTAGTTATTTCATGTGTAGGTATTTCAGGATTAGCCAAACGGCCATTAAAGCTCACTCAATTGCAATTAAGTTAAAATCTACATTTTATGCGTTTTTTGTGATGTAAGACTGGAGTGCATATAGACAACAAGAATATAAAAATAAAAAATGCAAATATGCAAAAGTACAGAGAGTACAAGTGCATATACATAAGGCTTAATGAAATAAGGGTAGTAAAAGCAACTACACAAAATGACACAATTTTAAATATACGTTTTGTATACACTGCATTTCCATGATGAGTATCCGATTTTATTACACTGGTATACAGTGATTTTGGTGCCAACGATGTCTGAATGGTTTTATATTAAGTTTATGGTTCTGATTAAGAATATGACTTTGGTTTTGCCAGATTGTCTCTAGCTTCTGAGATATTTAATAATTAATTAACACAACACGTTTGAAAAGCATTCAGAATTGCAAGAATATTTTTATTTTAGTTACGACTATTAAGTAAACAGTCTAACATCACACAAAAAGAAATCAGAAACAGTGACAGGAAAAAGTTATGTATGATTTGATTAATTAATACAATATTAATTAGTTATTAAATGTTAATGTCAGTGCTTCAAAAAAAAAGTACAGTGGCTGGTTGAAAAAGACGACTAAAGCCTAGGAGCGCGATGCGACCTTTGTAAAAAAGTCATCAAACTGGCAACAATGGGCTCTAAAGCCATCGACTCACATACTGTATCAGGGGAGAGAAGTACAAGCGTTTTGTTGACAGTCGGACAACAACTGTCCCCATTCAGTTGTTTGTCAGTCCTGCAAGTACAACCTCTACAGACAGGCCTACACCCGCTTTAGCAGTGTCTCCAGATCCCATGACAAGCAATGCCTTCAGTACATTCTCCTCAACCGACACACTGAAAGTAGAAGTACTATGGGCTTTGCAAACGGTTAGCTGGCATCACTCCTATACGTCCAGTGATGACATTCACACTGTGTTGAGCAATTTGCTGGGACACAGTTAGTAACTGTAGGAAGTTGTGGCCTACATACGTTTCACAACTCATTCAAGACTGGTTTTGAAGTGTGGATGGTGGAGAAAGTGCTCAAAGCACTACATTTACTTTTCCACTCTGCACCAGCCAGAAGAGAGGACTTCACAGCTGCAACATCATCCTCAAGACTCCCTCTACCTTTCTGTGGCCATCGGTGGCTCGAAAATTTGCCATCGACATCTTCTTTTGACTGCATTTGTGAAGCCTGAATGGATCCCGTTCTTCTGGCCAAACTACATTTTTTCATGGCTCTATCACGAGCATTTCAACCATTCCTGGCTAAATACCAGACAGGTGTTCCCATGATGCCCTTCCTTTGGAAGGACCTGGCAGATTTGATCTGGGTAAATATTCACCACCACAGTAACAACAGCAATAAATGAACATGCAAACACGCACATGTGAACTTAACTCAAATTTTATCTTCAGACTCTCCTTCAATGCTTCATCATTCATTTCATTACCTAAGACACTGTTAAAGAGTCAAAAGACAGACCAAGAGCTATTGCATTTTTTATCACACACAAGTCGCATTGGGGGAATGCATTATTTTCATGGATGTCCATTATCTCAAAAACTAGAACAAATTCAGCAAAAGTAATGGGGTTTTTGAATTCAGCACCCTCAAAATACCTTGGCACCTGAAAAAAAATTTTTTGTAGACCTGTGTTATTCAATTCAGTTCAATTCAGTTTAATTTGTATAGCACATTTTCACAACATTACATTGTCTCAAAGCGCTTTACATTATCCCTGCCCAAAAGCTTCAAACCTCTAGGGTTCAGGGTTCACTGTAGACAGAGTATGCATGTTCTCTCTTTCACACAAATAGACCCACAGTTCTCCTAATTACCTGCTACCCATTTTTTTTGCCCACTGACAGGTCATTCCCACGAAAAAGGGACTTAAAGGCGACTGTAAAGCTAAAAGTGAAGACTTTCCATTCAACATAGCCTTCGGATTTCTACCTGAAAATGCATTAGACTTTATGGTTAATTATTACACTCATTTCCAACCACACAACTGCCCATTAATTGACCATCATGAACATTTACAGGTCAGGGCAGTCATGATCTTCAATGAACAGTCATGAACATTCGAAGGGTACTGATGATCTTCTGTGGAAAGCGATTAGCCATTGTAGGGCAGTAATGAGTTTTCATTGCAAGGGGTTTTCAAAGAGGAGCTAAGCCAAGATACAAATACAGGCTTTCAAAGAAATATGGAAGAGGATGTCTTCTTCATTTCGTCACCTTGCTATTTCCTCATGGTTCTGCATTTTAAAAGCTGTTGCAGAAAGAGTGAGGAGTAACAGAGGGAGAGGGAGAGGGAGAGATAGAGAGAGAGAGACCTGTGATCTCCACTGCCACTGAATGACAGAAAAGAGGACAGAAACAGAGGGAAAATAATTTTCACTGGACGCTTTGAAGTTGTATACCTGGTAAGAGAGCTTGTGTACTGTGTTCAGTATAACTCATTGACAGTTAAAATTATTAGCATTGAGAACTGGTAATGCTACCAAACACTGTACTACATAAGTGTGGTTGATTGATCAATTAACAGAGAATAATTATGAACTATAGGTGCAACATATTAGTGTTTGTTATTTTGGAAAATAAGTCTTTGTTTTGTATACAATAATAATTTAACATAACCCCAGGCCAAGATAAACAGCTGCAAGATAGGTTGGCTGATAAATAGTTTGAAAAGATTGTTGCAATAGTAGATAACAGAAGAGTCACTGTGTTAATATGTTGTATGTGCTACCTTAGTTCCTCAGTGGTCTGTGGTGTGCTTGACATTTAGGAAAAGAAGCTGACTTCAGAGATTAAATTGTTTCAAAAACGTTGCATGAAGGAACCTTAAATTTCCAATTTATTCTGTCTGACAGAAAGTGGCTTCGAAAGCTTTTAGGTGATGCAAAAACCCAACTCCTGCGGGTGTAGCCCTAATTGGAGATTCTCTAAGTGTATTATAAATATTCCAATATAATTGATTTTTAATGTATTTGATCTATGCTTTTTATTTATAATAATACCATAAACCTCCTGTAATCCTGACCAGGGTTAGTGATTGGAAGATGCAGGGGTAGATGGATTGATCATAGACCCGTTAAAATAATAGGTAATATAGATTTATTTTAGCCTTTACCATATCTGATAAATAAAATTATCTTTTTCTTATTACCCTGACATTTCCATTTATAGAAATGAATCAGACGCCAATTTGCTTAAACTACTGGATTTATCACATATGTAACATTTACTCCTCATTGTTGTGTATCTTATGTCTTGTTTTTATTCTCTGTCTGCATTGTGCACAAATTGTTAGTTCTCTATTGTTACGGTGTCTCCAACAGTAGCAAGCTAAGGCAACAAACATTTCCACTTACCTTGGTTGCGTGACAGTAAAGATTCTGATTCTGGTTTCATATGTGATACGTGTGGAGTTTGAAAGTTCGTAACCTAGATGTATGTGAACTTTTGGCCTTAACTCTATTTCTATTTTCTTATTAATTTTTCTGAGTGCTTGTGGTCAGGAGGGGAGAAGTTAGCATGCAAGATGGAGCAACATGCTCAATTGCCTAAGGACTGGGACACTCTTCTTTAACGGAAGTGTCCTGAAAGCTGAAGGCACAAAGTTGGCCCAAATCTTTCGGGCATAAAGATAAAAGGGTCCACTTTTGTGCCCAAATGTAATCTGTTATCACATTTCCGTTCGACATATCAAAACTCCATAAGCACAAGTGATGGTGTTAAAGGTGGGATTCTTGGAGAAGTAAGGATGAAGGATTCTGATAATATGGGCACTGATGTTGTTAACCTCTAAATAATAGAAGCACTGGACCATGGTTGTGTGACTGCAGTTGTACCTCAACTTCCCTCTGAGTGGCGCTGTTCTCCCATCCCGTCCCACAGCCATGTCGTCTGGGGGCTTCGCCTCTGTGTTCTACAGTGAGCCAGGGGTCCTGGGTCTCCTGGCCAATGTGTTCAGCGCCTCCTACGTTGCCCTGCAAAACTTTGCTCACTTGGGGACGGGGAAGCCAGCCCTTGGTCTGGAGAACACGCTGGCAGGTGAGGTCTGAGCTGTGCACCGTACATCATTAAGATCAGCGCGTCGATTTTTCCCTACCGTACTCCTATTGGGCGCGGTCGAGGTTGACTGAGGTTCCGCCCACTTCCTCCAGCCCAATTCGCATCATGACCTGCGATTTCCCCCAGCAGAGGAACTATTTAATGCCATTTAGCAGAGGGGGGGGGGGGCTAATGGTTGACAGAAACCTTTTATTGCCCGTGCCTGTGCATTAAGAGCCATCTTCGGTGCTCAACTAACACATTATGGGATAGTGGGTGGAGCAGCACTGGGAGGAACACAAACAAACAGACAAAATTGTATAGCCAGTGTATATTTAAAATATCCTCAATTTATACAAACACGAATGTTTATATGATTATTTCTGACATATACCATTATATACACAATATATATTTTATACAGCTTTTAATCTCTTGCCTGTTTATACAGCTGGAGAGTGTTACCATGTGGTATCATAACAGTGCTGCATATTTGGTGCCAGTAAACTGCAACTGCATAGAAATACAGTCTCTAGCCGCCTTGCTTCAGCTAGCTGCTCGCTTCCAGGTGCTGTGTGTGATGCTTATGCAGGTGTGGTACCAGCTGGTGCGGGTCGACCTGAACAGTCGGTGACTCACACCTCCGTGTCCCTGCTCCTCAGGTGTGCACCTCATTCTGATCGGGGGCCTGGTCCAGCTGGTCGCTGGGCTCCTGACCTTCCGGAAATACGACCATCTCTCCGGCACCACTTTCGTGGCTTTCTCAGCACTGTGGGGAAGCTACGGGGCCACGCGGCTGGCGCTGGGCTCTTGGGAGATCACAAAGTCTGGGGTGAACGTCAACGGCACCACGGAGGCCATCGCTGGTTTCACAAATTCCACAGCCTTCCAGAACATCAGCACCATCCAGCCACCCATCGTCGAATCGGCCGTGGCGGGCATGGTGCCCTATATCGCCGTAGCCTTCATTGTCACCTTCTGCTCAGCCACAGCCAACTACTTGATGCCGGTGGTGTTTGGCGCCATAACAGCTACGCTGGTGATGGAGGCCATCGGCCTGAAGGCCACTGCGGCCCTGGGGGTGGCGGGGGCCCTGCAGCTTGTGATCATGGGGGTCGGTCTGTACAGTGCCGCCGCCCTGCTCCTCAAAGGCATCTACCAGCGGCACGTCCTCCCCGGGTTTGGCAACGCGCCGTTCGACGTGCTCCTGCTGGGTGCCGCCATCAAGTCGGCCGAGAGGAAGCAGGCAAGGAAGGCCGGCGAGGACGACGAGGAGAAGAAGAAGAACAGCAAGTACGCGGAGCCCTTCGCCCTGGGCAACATGGCCGACACAGTGGCTGCCGCCATCCTCGCCTTTCACAGCTTCGGCTACCCTGCTTCCTTCCAGGTGGGGGTGCTGTGGGTCAGCATTAATGCCGTGGCCCAGCTGATAGCCAGCTACTATGCCTGTCTGCGCGCAGACGCCTTCCACTGCAGCAAGTTTGGGCTGCACTGCACTTTCTGGCTGGTGCTGGCTTGGGAGGGGGTCGTGTCCTCCAGACTCCTGCCGACAGCGGTGGGCCAGGCCCGGACCGGCCAGCTGGGGGGCTGGTTCTTCCTCCTGGCATCGCTGTTGCCGTGCCTGCTGTCGCTGTGCCGCGACCGGGCCGAACTCTTGCACAACCTGTTGTTTGCCCTTGTCACGGTGGCGGCGCTGCCCCAGGTGCCCGGTCACTCACGGGGTACCTTCCTAGGGGTGACCCTGTGCCTGTATGCCACCTTCAGCCTTGGCCTGTCGTTCATCAGTTTGGTCAACTCCATTGCCGAAAAGATCCTGATCCCCAGGGGCACCAGACCCCTCACTGCTGGCAAGTTGCAGGAGGTGCTGTTTGGAATTAAGCGTTGCTTGACCCCCTACCCTGCCCCAGTGCCCCCAGCCCCTGCCTCCCCCAGCCAGCTCTCTGCACGCCTGCCAGACACCCTGTTCTTCCTTTGCAATGGGCTGGCAGCGTGGGCGGCACTGGTCACGCCCTCCACCAGCCTGGCACAGGAGATGCTGGTGCTGCCCGGGATCCTGGTCCCTGGAACCGTGATGCAGCTGTATGTGGCGCGGCTGCAGGTGCGAGGAGGCCGTCGGTTTGGGCTCACGGTGCCCTTCTGTTATGCAGCCATCTGGGCTACATGGGCTTGTCTCAGACTGGCAGGTAACACACTTCTTTTATCTACACAAGGGGTTCCCAACCCGTGGTCCGTGGACCGGTACCACTCTGGTATCAGTATTCCACCAGGCCCTGGGAGTACAGTTAGCTCTCATCCTGTATTGTATTAAAATATACAGTATTCAAAAATAAAATGCTATGTTGCGTATAAAACCCTGAAAACACGCTACTTGTTCTGTATTTCTGTACACATTGGCTCTATTACTCCTACAAACCGAATGAGAATTGGCGTGGAACTAAAGCCAGCTTAGCCTACCAGCGAGTGACCTCTACCTGCAAGCCCTGCCTGGGGCTGAAATGTTTCGCTTACAGTCTGCCTTCTCCCCCCCCCCAGGTTCCCCTCTGGGTGTCACCACGTTCTCTCTTCACGCCCTCACTGCCGCAGCTGTGTCCTTCCTCGTCATCAACCTTTTCATCGTCGTCATCGGTGAGGTCCTCCCTGCCGCTCCCTCAGCTCCCCCAGCGCCGGCGGCACACCCGGAACGAATGACCTTTGACCCCTTCCGTATGCTCCTCCTCCCTACAGCGGCTTACAGCACAGTGGTTCTTCTGGTACTTGCCCTGACCATGGAGGGCCTGATGATCTGCTTCCTCCTTTCCACCTTGGGCAAGCCCAGCTTTGATGCAGAAGGTCAGACTCACCCCAACCGCCTCCAACACAGGGAAGTGTCCAGGATACAAGCCAAAATAAACCAACCTTCTTAATCCATTTAGCAGTTTAAAGGGAGGTTAAATCACTCACTCACCTAAATCACTATTTCTTCGCTTAATCTTGTACTGACAGTCCATTGGCATTTCATCCCTGGCCAAGCACCACATCACCACATAGCAGAAAACGCCATTCTAACAGCAGATAATGATGCCGCAAGTTCTTCTTGACGTCTCTCCCTCGTCCCACAGTTGGCCTGCTGGCTTTCTTCGGTGTGATGTGCCTTTATGGTGCCACAGCATCCCTGACCAATAACGTCTTCGAAAAGAACCTAATCCCACTGGGTCCCAGGGTCATCAAGGTCAGCAGAAAGTCGTTATTTATATTATGTACAGTGCCTCGCGAAAGTATCGAACGCCCCTTAAAACGATCAGACCTGCCTGAATTACAAACTATGCATGCACATATTTTTCCTGTCAATATTTTTATTACAAACTCTCTCACAGTATATGTCAAAATCAATTTGTCATCAAAACTTTTAAAAAATATCAAAAACTTAAATTCCATTTTCATAAGTATTCAACCCCTACGCATCAGCGTTGGCTGGAGCTCCTTCTTGCTGCAATAACAGCTCTAATTAGCCACAAGTAGCTGCCAGCTTTTAACATTGTTAAGTCGTTTTTGCCCATTTTTCACGGCAGACTCGCTCCAGGTTGGGTGCATGTTGCTTGGTGACAGCAGTGGCTTCTCTGTGTGATTCACAGCTGCACAACTGCATTACAGTACTTTAAATCATTGTCCTGCTGAAATGTGCGTTTTCCCCAAGCTTCAGTTTTTTTGCAGATTGAAGCACGTTTTCTCTCCTTGTATTTCGCTTCATCTAATCTGAAAGTCTCTCCAAGGGTAGGGGGACTGGTGGGTGGGGGCGTTATCACTGGTGGAGGTCAGTTGTAAGATGACAGTGTCCTTGGTATGGGAGTCTTTTTAATCTCTGTCTTCTGCCTCTTTCAACCTGGAGCTTCCGGAGTACAGGCATCAGAAATGTATGCAAAAGGCATTTTTCAGTGTTTGGATTTCATTAAAAGGTTTGCTGACCAATTATTGACCTTGAAAATTTACAGTGAGAGACTGTGTTTGCAATAGAAATACTGACAGGGAGAATATGTGTATGTATCATTAATAATTCAGGCAGATCTGGTCATTTCATGGGGCGGTCAGTACTTTTGCAAGGTACTCTAGTTACATCACTTGAGGGGGAGACTAAGCATTTTAAGTCACATTTACCCATCTACTGATTCATAGTGGGTATTTCTTTATTGAGTGACACCAGAGTGCATCCTGGGATTTGAAGTGGGTAAATAAAGTTTCAGCCATGGCTTTACGTTACTGACACATAGGTGTGTTTTCTGACCAGTCGTCGAAGCCCAAGGCCGTCTGTGGGACAGACCCTCCTTGTCCCTGCCCGACCTCTGAGAAGACCAGCGGCCTGCGAACCATCGCGGACATCCTGGGTCGCGGGGGTGTCTGTGGCATCCCATCCGACACGGTGTACACCCTGGCTGCTTCGTGCAGCCACCCGTCAGCCATCCAGCGCATCTACAACATCAAGGTGCGGATCCCCATCCGGTCACCGTTCCCATGGATACGCATCATGGTTACCGGAAGCGCCAATACATTCTGTTCCCCACCACTGTTTCCAAAAAGTACCCATCGAAATAACTGAGATATCAGACACAATAAGGGTGGTGTTTACTGCCGAAGCAAGAGTATGAATGTAACTTCCCACAATCCCGCACTGCTGCCATGGGTGACGATGGGCTTCATTGCTGCAGGAGAGGCCAATGGAAAAGCCGATCTGCCTGACGATCGCCAATCTCAAGCAGCTGGAAGCCGTCAACCCGCCGTTCAGCCCCCTGCTGTGGGAGTTCATGCGCCACGTGTATCCGGGCGGCATCGGCTGCATCGTCCACAAGGGGCCGTGGCTGCGCAAACTAGGTGCGTCTGGCAGGACTGGGCCTGAGAGCCAGCTGTCAGCCACAAGTCAGCAGGCTGTAATCGTGCCGATGGTTTACATTACGGTTTGTGGGAATGGGGAAGCTGGCAGTGAAGCAGAACCAAAGCATTTCAACACGACCTGTTACTGTTGCAGTCAAACCACAACCCCCACCCCCCCTCCCTCCATCTCTCCCCACCCCACTAACCTGCGGCAGGAGTCGGTGAGGCCTACGACTACGTGGGAACCAAGGACTCGATCATGATCCGGATTTCGGACCTGACAGTGACGTGCCACCTCCTGAGCATGACGGGACCACTGGCCATCACCTCCGCCAACCCCAGCGGGGAGCCGGACAGCACACACCATGACATGGTCGTGACGTGAGTGTGCAGCCCTGACACCCCGGAGACCTGCAAAACATTGCCTGCTTTGTATTCCAGCAATGCCCAGCATTTAGAGCTGGAGGAGATATCTGCTCTGGTCGGATGGGGTTCATTGCTGGGATAACTCTCTCGGTCTCTCTCCCCAGGCGTCTGGCGGACAAGCTGGATGGCGTGCTGTGTGACGGAGACTCCACCGAGCTGGTGTCCTCCACCGTCGTTATCTGCACCAAGATTGACGAAGGTTGGTAGACATCTGCTCCACCCGAATGCCTTCACGCCCCACTGGCACACTACGTGACGGTCTGCTTCCTCTCTCCCCGACAGGGAAGCTCTCCTTCCTCAGGGAGGGGGCAGTGTCAAAAGACAAGGTCCTACAGATCTTCGAGAAGGTTAAAAGCAAGGTGGCTGCGACGCAGAATGCCTGAGAGGAGGAACTGCGTGTGCAGGGACACCTGAGGAATCACAAGACACTGGACACACCAAGGCATGGACATTAGCTGCTGGGACACAGGAAGTCAGAGATACACACCAGGAAGTCACAGCACACTGAACTGCCACCCTGTAATTAAGTCAGTTATTTCTACAGTGAAGACTGCAGTATGTGTTCAGTTCAGGATTACAGATCTTGCATTTAGATAAATGAAACAGTGAATTTTTTAGATTTCATCTAGATGTTCGTGCTCATACAAGCTCAGTTGTTTTTTTCTTGAACAGAAATGCATTGCAGAAATGTTTGCTGCCACTTCCTTCCGTAGCAGTAGTATGAAGTTGCTACATCAGTAGCCCAACGGCGCCGCTTTTGTCACTGGCCTGCTGGTGCCTGTATTTAATGTTGCAACCAGAATGTTTTATTTTTTTAGAAGGCAATGCCCCCCCCCATCCCCACGTTACACCCCCCCCATCCCACACTCAGGCCAGACAAACAGGAGACACGATTAAGTGCTTTATTTAAAAGATCAGTCCAAATGAAGAGAAGCCACACGAGAGAAGCTATGACTTACACACATTCACCATTAGCTATGTGAAACGGGGAGGAGGAAAACGATACCCGCCGTCGAAATATAAGCAACAAACAGAAAACGTCTCATTTGTTAATGTCCTACAGTGGAGAGAGGAGCCTTTGAGATATGGCTTTAATGCGTAACACATGTCCTGCCTGACACGCAAACACTGGTGCAGATCTGGGCCAGGCTGCCTCCTTCCTCTAAACCCAAACTGCTTTCTGATCGGCCTGGTCTGTCTTCACTCTGATCCTCCATTCTCTGCCAGCCAGCAGGGAGACTGTGGAGAGCTGGGGTGGCACGATGAATCCATATTCTCTTGCACCACAAGGCACATAGAGGCAAACGGTCCATCCACCCCGGCACAGTACATTTTCCCTCGGGGCACAGTGGAAATAAATTCAACTGTGTCTGCTCCTCTGCTGCTCCGCGCTGCTGGATGGAGGGAGTTCCTTCCACCGATTAAAGGGCTGCTTCTTGGTCACAGCCTGGCGAGACTCCTCCCCCCACAGCTAGGGTACAATTGCCATGGCAACAAAATCATTGGCTTCCAGCACTGTTACATCGGCTTCCAACAGAATGTACAAGATCCCCCAAAAAGGCTTTTCTTTGTGAAAAAAATAAAATAAAAAACTACACACACCTTTGTGGAAATTGTCTCCTAAATAAAACACATTAATGAATAATTGGTACCTATTAGCCTCCTCTTCTCACCCAGCTGCACAGGTTCCATCTGGGCCAGAGTACACCCTGATCTAATGCCACAGAGTGAGACCTTGGGTGCTTGCCTTCTAAATTTAAATGAAATTAGTATTTCTGTTTCTGATTGGCAGGGTCCGTGTGAGCGCCCTTTTTCCGCTGCCATGATTTTGCCAAAGTAACAAGATCCCTCGATAAGACAAGGCAAACAATACAAGCTACATGCCGATTACCTCGGATGTCCGAAGAGCTAGCAAGCTAACTTTGGTTACCATGCTATTCCCCAGATAGCCTGCAGGGGTCAGTGCAGACCAACCTGGGCCTGAAGGAAAATTCAGTGCAGTTCAATGCCCAGCGTATTTTAGTTAGTTCTTCCAAAGACGTGTTGTAAATTATTTTTCTTAAAAAAAAGTAAGAATAAAAATAAAAATATTATGCAGGGACATTTTTGCCAATGGCAGGACCCCAGATTGCACATTTATTTCAGCAGTCAGAGCTCCTTAGCTCTCCTCTACTGGAATTGGCACTTGTTTTGGTTTGGCTAACTAGCACACTGGCTAAAACATGTCAAAAAATGCCATTAAGGCAAAGGAAAAAAAAAATCAATGCAGGCTCTGTCCCTGACAGTCTGTGTCAGGATATAATGGCTTTTCTGGCAGAACGACAACTAGGTGTAAGGTTGAGGCCCTTGTGCTGGGTTGCTCCACCCCTCGCCACATAAGCTCCACCCACACTCTCCCATACAGTCATGCTCAGCTCCGGTCCACACCCACTGCAGTTTCCAGGTGCTTCTCCACACAGACCGTCTCATCAGCAAGGTGACAGTTAAGATTTCTGAAACAGGCATAAGCCATTAAAATCAAAATTAAAATCTAAAAATCAAATAATTCTTTTACAAACTTCTAAAAGATCATTGTTTACCCGCATAAAGAACACAGGCCTCATCTTTTCTTGCTTTTTTTTTTTTTTTTTAAAAAAAGAAAAACAAAAAAAACAAACTAAGACTTGTTTCTGTACATAAGTGCAATCTGCATGACGCCCCCCACCCCCCACACAGAGCATAGCAGGAAGGATAAGATGGGCCATCGGTTTCATGTAACAGGTACACAATATGAATTGCAAAACTGGACAAAAACACCGCAGGGCCTTCAGACTGCTCTGCATTTGTGTAGAAAGTCTACATGAGACAATGTCTGATTACATGAGAAATGAGTGAATCTGAGATGCTGAGGATCGGTCGACTGTGATGTCACACAAACAAAACTACACACACAAAGAAAATGAAAAAAATATATATATGTACCCTAAGACCTTTGGATTTAAGGTTAAAAAAAAAATCATCTATCAAATTCTGTCCCACTAGCCATCCTTCTTTCAATAACTTAACTTGTACATTACTTAAACATACGTGTGATAAAATTCACAATTAATGCATACAAATGCAGCCAAGTTGTAGTTTTGTTGCCACAGCAACAACAACTTACGATTATAACAATGAATCTATCATTGTTTAGTTACATACAAATGTTTGTATACATCTAATATATTTATTTCTCTTGTTTTTCTTAAACTACAAACTACACACCTATGTATAAATGTACGTTTCATGCTATAGATTTTTGTATAATGTAAAATCAATTAAAAATCATTTAAAAAGTCACAAATACTCCCACCAAACAGACACTGCTTCACTCTCATTAAAAAGATTTTCAACACTTATGAACTAAAATAATACTAATGGCAATAAGATTTACAAGACAAATAAAAGGTCTATAAACAAAATAGCCAGTTAGGTTATAAGTGAACCTATACATAAATTCTCCTAGAAAACTAATGAACTCACGTTTGCTAGAGATGTCAGCTTACTGACAAAAGGTATAAGATCTCCACACTAGGGGAGGTTTCATCAAGTATTCTGTGTTTCCAGCTGAACAGCAGTTGGACAAGGCAAAAATCCATATCATCACACAGACAGAGAGACAAACAGCGAGACCCGGTGAGCATTCAGACACAAAAATCCAGTCAGCTGGGGCGGCAGACCTGTCTCACACAGCTGCCTGCTTTAGTCACTATGTCACACTTTTCTTTTAATCTGCTTGGTTTGTTTTCCTCTTGGCTTCTAGAACATGCTGACTGAAGGGCATCCAACAAAAGCCTGCAGGCGGTCTGCCTGCCAAGCGCTGCTGCAATATCCAGACCCGCTCAGCCGAGCACACAAAAATAGATCCATGACAGTTTGAAGGCCTATCCAAACCAGGACAGGGCTGCTCCAAGTGTTTGTGTCCGTGTGTCTCGACGTCTAGAAATTCAGCATTCGTTTCAAGGCCCCCACATGCTATGGCTTCCACGAGCCGTACACAAAATAAGAGAATGACATTATGAAAATATTGACACAAACATAACAAGCAAAGCAGTGCAACGAGCACGGCGATCTGTGACGGTCCTCTGTGCTATGCTTCCTGTCATTAAGGCTCCACACATGAGGTGCAGTGGGCAAACAGGTGTCCCTCTGCCTCAGAGGGGTGATCAGTCCTGTTGCACGTCTGGTCGATGAGACCAGGCTAACTGGGAGGCCAGCATGACCTGGCACTGATCTGGCCTGACTGTCATGGGGACGGGGGCTCTTGGCATTATCAACACAGCCAAGAGAGAGTCCACTCAAAGATAAACAGATTCCCAGTCAATCAATCGGATTCCGTCTCCACTGCAGTCTTCCTCTTCTTGTAAGGAATTCTGGTGGGTGGTTCTAATTAAACAGGAAACATTCAGGGGAAAGGTGTGAGTGTAGAGGAAGCTTAGCTTCCTGGCACACACACTACCACGGGCCGGTCCCCTAACCCAGCCTACGAAAGCTTCAGCGGAGCATAGCGGTAACGATGTAGGAACCAGGGACACACACACACACACACACACACACACACCTTAAAGTACAGGTCTCTGCAAAATCATGAAAGCCTCAGGTCAACACTCAAACTACAAAAGCTCCAAGGAATGACCCTAAAAGCTAAGGCTCTCTGCTCAGAGAACACAAACTGAGCTGCAGACTACAGACTAAAGGGGACGCAAAGCTGAGCTGCAGACTACAGACTAAAGAAGACACACAGCAAACCAAGAATCCTGCAAGACTATACAAGAACCGTTGGGGTTCTCTACATTCCAGGTAAACAGTCATGTGCCACAGGTCGTAAAGAGTTATACAAAGCACTGGTTGGAATGTGAGCAGTTGGCTGCAGTGTCCAGAGCAAGTGCGGCAAGGTGAACTTCCTGTTTTGGCAAGCGATAGGGAGTTGGGCCGTGCGGACGGTGAGCCTTGGGGCGCAAGGAGAACATTACATAAGCAGAGATATGCATCTCCTCCGAGCCGTGCAGCTGGGGGTCTGGAGGTGGGTGATCCCTCTGGTGTCTGGCAGTGGTTTCATCGGGCTCACGGGGACTAAGGGCAGGAGGAGCTGCTAAGCCGGGCCAGCATGGCACTCAGAATCTTGGTCGGCTCTACTGGAAGACAGGGTCAGGAAGAGTGAGGAGCCTGGGCAACCTGAGACACCCCCACCCCCCTGCTGAGACAAACCACCATAGCACCATAGACTCGCTTTAGTCCCCAAATTCTGATTATGTCCTGCCCTCAACATGACTTCATGATAAAATATAAGAAGGTTTAATACTTAAAACATACATTACTTACATTTACCATGTGATACACAGCACAGCTACTAACACGCAACACACAGGGCTTCTGTTCAATGTGCCTATTTTGTAGAAAACGCATTACTGTACAAAAGTCTTAGGCACTCAGAATGTTTAAAGCTGTCAATCTGGGTGGTTTGTCTACATTCGCTCAAGATTTTTTTTCTCCAAAAAGCTACCGATGCCATACTGGACAGCTAGATCTCCCCTCAGGAGCATCCAAGTCATTCCACAAATTCACTGAATTTCACCACCAGCTCCCTTAATTACCTTAATTATTTAACTAACTCATTGAGGTATTGATCAGCCAAATACGCCCTGCCAGCAGCTGAGTAAAAAAAAAAAAAAAAAAAAACATCAATGCACTGAATGGTTACTGCCAACAGTTTAGGAGAGGTTTCAAAATGGTTAAGCTTATACACTTTGACAGACGTATCATAGTTTTACACTAATGTGATCACTTAAAATTTTTCAGACTTTTACACAGTATTGTACATTACAAAGTTATGTAGCTTACAGGTTAGTGTAGTGGCTAATCATTCGGAAGGGTTTGGAATGATAAAAACTGTCAACAGTTTGGAGCAGCCGTTTCAGTCAGAGACGGCACAGATTCTTGCTGCATGCGACGCTAGCTAAGAGCACAAAGGCACAAGGCAGAACAGGGACAGCTAACCTGAGAGGACACAGCTGCATCGCTGAATGGCACGCCAGTGACTGCTGTGGACGCTGGTGCAGAGGATGTGGCGCCGTGCATCATGGGGACTGCTGGAGTGGGTTGAAGGAGAAACGGGGGGGTGGGTGGGCAGGAGGGTGCTCGGGGTGAGGTGGGTTCAGGTAACCATAGCAACATAGGACGAGTGCGAGACGCGGCATGACATGATACCGCTGACATGGATGGACACGTCAGACAGGATGCATGCGAGCAAAAAAAAAAAAAAAGGAATCAAAAATGAGGCTTATAATTAAAAATCTTCAACAGACACCGAGATGATGAAACAAGGAAACTGCGGTGGCTCAATAACAGCGATGACCAGAAATGACATTTAAATTCAAAATGAAAACAATTAAAGCGACACAGTCAGAATGAGGCATCTGACAGTTGGAGTGAGGTGGGGGGTGGGGGAGGCAAGCAAAGCAAAAAGTCAATATAAAAAGGGAGAGAAGAAAAGGACTGCCCCTTTCATTGGACAGTAAGCAGCTAATTTGCTGTTTAAATTTTAAATTAAAATCAGGGGCCCGTGTCATGGCACAAGCTTTGAACTGGTCTTAGCTTGGAGTCAGAATCTGCTGCTTAAAAGGAAATAACATGGCGTCAGGACAGTGAGTAATCAGCAAAAGATGCACACCAATACCCCGGATACACACAGCTCAGCGAGGACCATTACATCACCCGCAAATTTCATCATATCCATAGACCAACAGAGACTAGACCGGAGGGGGAGCCGTACATCTGTGAAGCCCAGGGCAGGATGTGCCGTGGGGATGAAAGCTCACCTGTGGGGACGAAGGCAGGCTGCTGCAGGTGCATGCTGGGAAGGGCCTGCTGGTAATGAAACAGATTGGGGCTGAAGACGGTGGTGCCGTTGCTCTTCTCCACAGAGGTCCGCTTTGGGATGGGCAGAAGGGGGCCAGGGGGCAACACCTGGGGACAAGGGGCGATTCAGTGTCACACTTCCTCACTCGTAATGACTATATTGATTTAATGTTATTTTCCACGATGTGACCAGGGCTCAGCCCAAGTGCAAAGCTGTCAATGTGTGGCAGGGCATAAGGTAAGTATGATGTCTTCAATAATCCCGTAGCACTCAGCATGAGGAGCGCCACGGAAAGGAACAGGCAAACTTAGCAATTTCACTAAAGTACTACGAGTCCCACCTATGGCCACAAGAGGGTGCTGTCTACAAAGAGAATAGCCCTTTTGGTTAAAGGCCTGGTTAGAGAAAAACAAAGTAATAAGTAACAAGAAATAAAAAGACCCAAGATTATTTTCCCAAAAATGTCACAATACCAGAGTCTGCTTTTGGTTTTCCATGGCTAAGTGGCTAATATTTGCCTACATAAACCAAGAGGCTAAGCCAGACGAAACATAAACATATTAAACATTGTGGAGGCGTCAGAGGAGACATTGGGAATGAAAAGTCAAACTACCCATCTGCAATCAGCCTGGTGATTTCACTCCAAGAGAACCAGACTGCCAGGCAGTGAGCACATGATCACAGACAGCCAATGACGATCAATAATGTAAGAGGGTCAGGTTTTCGACAAGGGTAAAGCTAAACGGGCAGCGCATGGTGAATTACTGTACGTACGAAATGTAAGACATAATTACAGGGCAGAGCAAAAAAATAAAAAAAATAAAATAAACTTACTGAGGGTGACCTTAACAACCGGAGAAGAACTGACAACTTACAGTGCAAATGAGGGTTTTCAGCTGCAGAGCATTACAATGGTAAGCTTCAGCACTGGTGGGGACTTAAATCAGGCATACTGAGCCCAAGAGAACTAGCAAACAGAACCATGGCTTGGTTCTATATGAGAAGTACCACAAAGAGTTTAGACAGATTGTCCCTTAACAACTGGGACACCTCACCAGAGGGACTTCTGTCACACATAAAACCCTTATGCTCTAAATCCACTGATCAGTAGACAAGTGCCTTTCTTCAAAGTCACCTCTACAGTGCCTCCTGCAGTTACAGCTGCTGAACTGAGCCACCTGTTGCAGGAGTTCAGCCCCATTAGCTTTCCCATGTCTTTTGCTACTACAGATAATATCATGAGGGCTACTCAATACTACCTCTACAGAACCTATGTCCTTCATCCCTTCTTCCTGTTCTCTCTTCTGCCTCCCTATTGGAACCATCTGCCCCTGAGCTATCAGATCATCAGCTGGGTCGGGACAGTTGGCATGTAGCAGCAGGCAAAGACCCAGCAAGCCAGCATGCTGACACATCCGTCTTCAGAGTCCCACTTTCAGCTGACCACCGGAGCAGCATCAAGCACACCATCACCACTGATGGAGACATTCAGTAAGAGGGAGGTTCAGTAGGTAGCACTGTTGTCTCACACCTGCAGGGCTAGGAGTTCAAATCACACCTCTGCTCTCTGGATGCTGCATGTTCCATCCTGCACGTTTCTTCCAGGAACTCCACATCCCTCCCTCATCAAAAGACAGTCAGTTAGGCAAATTAGTGCCTCGCTGCAGGTGACCCACAGTGCACTGCTCAGGGTGTACTTCTCTGCTCTATGACTCATGCACCACCTCTGAAGGTGACTGGAAATAAGGTTTAATTCCTCCATAATGTAGATGTTTTGGGCTTTTCTTTGTCGTGATTACTCTGGGCAAAAATGACTGTAATTCACCGATGAAACTCCTTCACCAGAGATGTAGAGCACGTTTTCTTTCCCACCCAAAGCAGAGACAGGAGGCAGAGCCTGCAGGGGGCGGAACCTACTCCACCCACCAATCCGGCGGCAGCGGCGCTCTGGCTGCTGGCCTGCTGCTGGGCGGCCTTGACACGGGCCTGCAGGTGGGCGGGGGGGTGGAAGTACTTGCACCTGTCCCGGGTGCAGCGGCCCTTGACGTAGTCCATGCACACCACCACAAAATTCTCGCTGGCCGCCTCCAGCGGGTGGGCGTAGCGGCAGTCTCCCTCGCCCCGGGTGCAGCTGCCGCGCTGAAACTCCCGGCACACCTGGGGGAGAGCAGCGGGTGTGTGAGCGTGACGGAGTCCACCGTCGAGGGCCCGGAACGTTTACACACCTTACGTAACCCGAACGTGTGACCAGCCGGCGAAACCTGCAAAGGTGTTTGAAGGGTATCAAAAAGAAAATAGCCACGTTGTGTAATGTAGCTCTGCTCCCATCCTACAGAGCGCATGTACACACACACACACGTACACCATCATCACCACCATCCATCCATCACGGCAAGCAAAGGCCACTGCGTGCCCTGCACACATACCTATGTCGCAATTTAAATCATGTGGGTCATTTGCTTAGATCAGGCGTTTTCAGCTCCTTGCTGAACATTTCTGCCCTTTCAATGCCGCTCTGTAAACAATCCGGTCGCCGGCAGCGACCCTGCGACCTCCTGGGGCCGCGAATGCCGGGATAGACGTGCTACGCTACCTCCAGCTTGTCGACGCGAGGTGGCTTCTGTGTGGGGCTGCCACTGCCAGGGCTCCCAGGGCTCCCGGGGACCAGCAGAGGCCCCCCGGGGAGAAGCTCCGGCATGATGCCCAGGCCTGGGCTCACTTGGCTCAGGTAGGGGCTGAAGGCCAGGCTGGGGCTGGTGGCTAGGGAGGGTGCGGCCGGAAAGGCGGGCTGTGGTGAGATGGGGACACAGGACTGATCAGCACTACAATGCCTGCAGTCCATATACCTTATGCCTGTCTCGATTTAATGCAATTTTCTAAATTTCCAAACACAGCTCTTTAAGAGCTGCAAGCTACTACAGACAAAAGCCTGTCTAATAAACATCAGACGACAAATTTAAAAAACAATACTGTAGGCTTACACGACATCTACACTGCATGTGCCAATGTGCCCCATCACAGGAAGACACACCAACATGGAAAACACGACGGTTTTGTGACTGACAGGAAACATGCAGACAAACAAGACAGGCAAAAGCAACACCTCCCTCAAAGCCCCACAGCAGACCCCTTATCTGCACAAGCTCACAATTGGCTGCAGCTGGGCACCAGGAAGCAGAAAGTGCATCTGTTGAGCCAACATGGCCGCCGCCGTCTTCTGCTGGATCAGGTTGTTGCGTCCGTTTATCTCCAGCTGCGTCTTCAGGTGCGGTGGGGGGTGAAGATATTTGCAGCTCTCACGTGTGCAGCGCCCCTGAGAACAATAAGGTGGGGAGTTGGGTGGTGGTGGTAGGGGTATATAATACTTCAGATTGCAAAATGCACGTTTTCCGTGTGTAACATTACATTATCTGTATCACAGCACTTGGTTTTTAATCAACAACTGATTTCACCACCAAACAGCACATATTCCAGAAGACTCTGAGTTACCATCGGTCCACACCTATGCGATCGAGTCCCAACCCAAGCCGATTCAGCCCATGGGCAGTGTTCAGGCATCCCCATCTACAGGCCACTCACACCTGATTCGCTTATCACCTGAGCGCACAAAGCCACGCTGGAGACTATTGATGTGATAATCATCAGTGCTGGGGCCCTTCAGAAGGCAACCCAGGCCAGCAGCAGCCGAACACAACCCGGGCTGCTGCTGGCACACTGGATCTGCCTTGACTGGACCCACTTTCAGTGCGGATGGAGTATGAGTGTGCACACACAGGTGTGTATACAAACTGATGCACTAACATGAAGGGACGGAAAGGCAAGGGAACAGAGCAGCCGACAGGGAGCCCCAAAAAGTCACCAGCATGACTCAAGGTGAGAGAGCTACACAAAAAAAAAAAAAAACGCACAAAATGAGACCAAGCAGGAAACAAATACGGCCAAGTTTACTGCAAACATGACACTTGTGATGAAAACACGAGGGAAATGAATCTGTGGGTCATTTGAATAAAACTATGTATAAGGCCTCTTCAGGGGCTCTGCTGGGATATAGAGCAACAAATTAAAATGATGAAATCAAAAACATGACACTTTTTTTTTTTTGCTTTTTTGGGTAAAACGGATAAGTGCGACAAAATGTCATGGCTGCCATTTGGAAAACTATCTACCAAACACAAAAGCAAAAATTCCTGCAACGCTAAAGAAACTTCTGGTGAAAAACCACATCTAAGAACTTCATACCCATTTTGCAAGCCAGTGGCACTGCGTCAGTATGGGAGCAATTCCTTAAATCAGGGTTTAAATTCCGATTCGGTTTAAGCCACCAAAAATCTTGCCTACTTAAGCCAGGCTAGTTCCACAGGTTAGAAAATGTCCTGAGAACATCCTTACAGCTGGACTACTGAACATGTGCTAAGTCACGTGTTATGGATAAAAGACGCTAGCCTGAAATGGCAGGATGACATGCTCAGGGGAACAGAAACAGGCAGAAGACTGAACAAGCCTGCAGAGTGTAGCAATCACAGCCAGCTCGGCAAACTGCCATCACTTCCATGCCAATGGGTGGAACAGATACGGAAGCCTGCAAGTCAACTCCAGAAACGGAGACTAGGCCAGGCTTCTCCGTTGGTAACAAACCGGAGTTACAGGTTAATGTCTGATCTTATCCCTTGGAATCTAAAGCTGGACAGTAAAAACCTCCAAACAGCTAGAAAGACACATGTACTCGGATACTAAGTGGTAAGGGAATAGGAAGCATGAACCATCGCACTGGGTCTGCCAACCAGAAGATGAATACTGTGTCACATACTTCGGTGTGGCTCCTTCAGCGGAATCTCTACTAGCTACAGAGAATGTAAGCAACTGTGTGTCACTCTGTATGCGATCATCAGGCAAGCGTTTGTGTTACCTTGTCTAGGCTGATTGAAACCCCTAACAATGTATGCATATAAAAGCAGATGCCAGAACATTAGTTTGTGTGTATAGGTGTTACCTTGCGCAAGTTTAGCCAGGATGTGTATTTTGATTTGCATGTTGTGTGCGTGAGAGAGATTTTGTCACCTTGAGCGAGTCGAAGCAGGCCACGACACGGCCATTCTCCACGTGACAGCTGCGCGGGGGGTGGGCAAACTTGCACTCGCCGTCAGAGCGAGAACATGTGCCCCGCTGAAACTCCCTGCACACCTCCAGCGTCAGCCATTTGGGGTCACGACCCAGTGCCACGCTGACAGCCATGGCAGCAGCACAGGGAGGTCTGAGAGTGGCAACGGGGAAGAGAGGCTTCAACGATCAGAGACTCATATCATTATGAAAATGTCATGTCCGCATTTATTCATATAGACATTCCAAACATTCTTTCAAAATTAGGAATAGCCAGCCAATCTCATCACACTTGTGCCGGCATGGGTGTGGTCGAGACTAGGATTCCCCTTCTCCAACGCATGCATGGTTTGAACTCAGGCCGTGGGTATCATCGAGTGATGCGATGCTCTTGCAAGGGAGTTACATTTGTCCAATTCCACCCACAGCCCTGCAAGTGCCCACTGACTAGAGGGGGTGCTGTCAAGTAATGGGGGTGAGTGTAGCCCAGAGGAACATGAATCTTCACTATAAGGTGCACCTGCTTGGTCTCAGGTATCATCATAGTATCATACGCACATGACAGAAAAGCGGTTTGAGTACTACCTTCACTTCTAAGATCTGCATCAGAAATCATCTCCATCAGTAAGATAAATGTCATCAGGAATGTCTGAGTTAAGCTTTATCAGCAATAGGACTTCAAACTGGGAAATCTAGGATATCCCAAACGTAACAGTGGCTGCCTCCTTCAGTGAGGAGCTCAGGACGTTTGGAGTGACTAACCTGATTTCCTCTCACTGGTCAGGCGTCCCAGATCCACGTGTTCAGAGTGGAGTCACTTTGACCGCAGCGGAAGAGTAAACGTGAAGAGCAGACCAGGAGTGTCTGGGTCATTAGTGGTGTGGGTTGTCACAAGGGCATTCTGGGTGAGAGGCCAGCTGGACTGAATCCCTGACACCTTTCGTAGCCTCTTTCACAATGTTCAAGCTATACACTGTCCTCTTTGGGATCCCCTTCCTTGGCCCAATGGGGGAGTCATCCCATCAGCAAGGTCATGCACACAGCCATGGAAGTGGAAATGTGGGATCGTGAGAGCAGGGGGTGGAGCTTGATTGAGAGATGCAAGAATATAGCTGGGGAATCTAATGCTACAAAAGAAGAAAAAAAGAGAAAGACATTACTAACTTTAAACTGAAACACCCAACACCCAGCCCACTGTTGCCTAGCATATAAAACTGATCCATCAGAGGTGGCAAACATAGACATGAACCATAAAAATATGATAAAGCCATAAATAGGCTTTCACCAGTCATCCTAACACAGTTAAAGCTACCAATGCCCTGTTACACTTACCTCCACAATCCAGTTCCTCCTTAAAATCATTGGTGAGAAGAGGACAAAAAAAGTCTCAAAATTACTTATACGAAAGGGGAGAAACGAGGAAAGCAATCATGAAAATTATACTCAAAATAGGAACGAAAAAGAAGACACTGAGGAGAGAGAAAAAAAATTAAATACAGAAATACTCCTTATGCAGATGGGTGGAGGGGAAAAAAGAGCTGCAAACACGTGGAGCTGAACTGAGACCGAGAGAGAGAGAGAGAACAAACAAAGGTGGAGAGGAGCAGGGGAAAAAGCGAGTCACTCAGACACACAGACTCATTAAGAAGACTTGACCTGGACTACAGGCTGGCACTCAGGCAGGGAGCTGGGGGCACACAGCCCCGCAGCAGGCGGCCGGCAGCCATGGCGGACCGCGAGGAGAGTAGTGAGGAAGGAGAGGGTATGAAGAGGGAGAAAGAGAGAGAGGAGAGAGAGGGAGAGAGAGAGAAATGGAGAGAGAGCGAGAGGGAGGCATTTCTGCACATGCCGCAGCTGCTCAGCAGGACAAGAAGGGCCAGCCAATCAGCTCTGGCTTTACAAGCAGGCAGAGGAGCTGCAGGCCAATGCAAGGCAATGTTAGATACTGACCTCACTGTATCTTATTTTTATTGGTTTCCGTCTCTCCTCCCTCATTTGGAAGCACTTATGGATTTACTCACTGCACAGGGCAAAAAAAAAAAAAAAGACCAGACGGAAAAAAAGAAAAAATATATAATTTTCTCTCCTTCAGCTCACTGCTTCTCTACTAGGCTGAAGTTATCTATCTGTCTGACCTTTACAGCTCAAGTATTCCCAGAATTCCCAATGCCTACACTGGTGATGCAGGCATACTGTAAACCTGAAGCAATGCTGACGTTTTTGTTGCTGTGACAGTCAGTTCCCACAAGGCAGGAGGTAGTGGCCTCCCAGGAGTCTGACTTTAACCCCACAGATGCTGGGACAGCAACAGGATATTTGTCAGCAGCATAAAGGCCATGAACGGCCTTGAGCTTTCAGGGGCAAGGTGATAGGAATGTGCCAGGCATGATTCCTGAGTAAAACTGGGCAACAGGTGAACAACTGAGGCATAGCAACTGTAAAGGAGGGGAAAGCCAGGAAGGGAAAGATGAAAAGGTGGATTGTACGACTCCAGCAGATGGGGAGGACAGCGGGGAAGACGTGTGGGTGGGGGGGGGACAGCAGAGGAGGTGCAGACTGCCTCATAGATCATGGGAAGAAGCAGGCGACAGTGCAAAATGAAGTGAAGCAGAGGAGAAATCACTCAGTGATAAGGATGATGATGAAGAAAAGAGAAGGATATCATGGCAGCAGAGATAGGCAGGGATGGCGAGAGTGAGAGAGAGGTGAGAACAAAGAGGGGGGACAACTGGGGACAGGGTGGGTGTGCTAATTCAATTTCCCACCATTGCAGATGAGAACAAAGGCAGAAATACAGAGTGAGATAACGTGGCTGTGCTGGCGCGTGACCGCATGCTGTGGTGACTCCACAGGCTCCCAGTGGAGGTCCACTGGGATATACAGACAACCTCCTCCCTCTCAGTATCCGGCAGCAGCTTATGTCGTCAGAGCTACAGACCACCAGCCACACTAAACATGAATCGTGCTTCACATCTGTCCTGCTGACAGCTGCCCTAAAATCCATGTGTCCACTTGCTGGTGTTCATGCGCTCCACCTAAAGTATAGCGTACATGCACATATTCGAGCACTTCCATTCACCAAAAGTGGGGTGAAACACTGCCTGTTTATGGAGGCATCATGCCCTATGCAGTAAACACTAATTCAGAATCACAGAAGTCTCTTTGCAGATTTAATAAACCTACCGGGACAAGATAGGAAGCAAACACAGGTTCCCTTGCAGTGTCCATGTGTATGGGCTTGTTAAGCACACATTGTGATGTAATTGTGAACCTGATTGGCTAGAATAATAAAACCAAAAGGGACTGACATGTCATCCAATTCTGGACTTGTATTAAATAACAACAGCAGTCACCTGGGAAAGCAGCATACCTATCTAGGTGGACGCCCAGGGCCGGCTGAAAGCCTTCACCCATTTAAACATTAACCACAACCAGAAGGAACAGGACTACCATGATTATGGAAAAGTATATGCACAAACACAAGCCTCCAATACGCAAATCATAGGGAAAGCGGCAGTCTCCTGCAGCCAGTAACTCCACCCTCTGCAATGTCACCCCACATGGAAGCGTGACAGACAGAGGGAGAAGGGTGAGGAAACTGACTGCAGTATGAACGGGGAACTCGGCACAGCAGTGGTCAGCTGTCCAGACAGACCTCAGGACCTGGTAGTGACGCTACGCAATTCTCCAGGGCTCCACCAACCCACTCCATGCCCAACGATGACACACCAGGCCCGGCATGGCTGGACATGTCTCAAGGCTTATAGATGAGATGGCAGTTAGGGGGACAGGCACCTGAAACCCAGCGTCTTTGAATTAAAGGCTCTGTTGATCTTGCCTGTAAAAGTGTCAGTGTATTAAAACAGCAGCTCCCTTCGCTGCAGATTATTCTCAGCAGCAGAAGAGCCTTTGTCGACAAGGCCAGCATGAGCCCGCCCACAGCCTGCAGCTGACTGGCTGTATCCAGGCAGATAGTAACGAGCGATAGGGAAGGCAGAGACCTGTAACTTCCATGCCTCTGTTGATGTTGGCAAAAGCTGGCATCTGTAAAAGTTCTACATAGAAACAAGTCGAAAACATAATAATCCATGCTGCAGACAAAAGGAGGTGCAAATACCGATGTGTAAATTTATGTACAGGAAACTACCAAAAAATGAGAGTAAAAGCGTGAATGAAGTCTGCAGTCTGAAATCAGTTGCAAAGCATATTCTAGACATAGACACAGACCTTTATTAACAGACTGGTCTCAGTCAAAGTCACAAAAAACTGAATTTGAACACCGGTATTAAAATGTGATGTGATGAGAGTGTTCTGTGCAGGAAATAAAGCGTGGAGGGAGCAACCCTGTTGCGGAACTGGATTTCAGGAGTAGTACTAATACTGGACTGAGAGACCGGGCTGGTTCTGCCAAACTGGACTGGTATCGGACTCCTCGTGCTCACAGCACGGGATAAACAGCAGGTGTCAGAAATGTCGGCAGGTGCAGGGGAGGCGGGAGGCGTCCGCATAAGGGTGACCTTCACCATGGCGAGCGGACGCCTGTGGGAAGCACTCACACCTGCTGGGCCACCTGCCCTACTGGCACATGGCTCGCATTCAAGGTCCACGCGAGAGGTACAAGTACCAACAGACAGACAAACACACAGTTAGAGAGGCACATGCATAACATACACAAGAAAAAACAGGCTGATGCATGGGAATGTGTGCACAGGAAGTCAAACAACACACTCACAGGCACATGGACTCACAGACAAACAACTCAAACTCTCAAACATATTTTTTGTCATGTAGCGCAAAGACCCCAAGACTAACAACACGAGCCATGACTCATCAGTATGTGTTCTGAGTGATGAATAAGTAGCCAGAGAGGTTCACCACCACATTCAACTCGTTGAGCTTTTGGTTACTCACTAAAATGACGTTGACATCAGCAGTATCACAGCTACACAATGACACAGCTCAATTCAATCCCAAAATGCAGTTTGTATTTGGGTGATGAAAGACCGTTTTCACATGTAGGATTTGGGCCCCGCAATTAAGGAATCCGGAAAACTGGTACCAAAACTCCACCCAAACCATAAAGAAAGAAGCTTCAAGTTAAAAAAAAAACAAAATGTTCATATTCCTATGTAATTTCAACAGGCAAGTCCTCTAAACCTACCCAGGTACACCAAAAAAGTAACAAGGCAATTAAACAGCAGAAAATACAAAATCCTCCAAAAACAACTCAACGGAAAATGCTTTTTATTCCGGATTATTCTAGTATTTCCCCTCCAACGAGAAAAAGTACCAACTGATGACAATAGATGGGCAGGGGAATTGTTGTGACAGGCGAAAAGCAGACAAAAGAAGATGCAGAACACAGAGCCAGCATGAATTATTAATAGAAGCTGAACATCAGGACCAAGGGCAGTATACAAATGGGAGGAATGACAAGGTCATTCCAAGGTCAGGTGAGATTGGGGAGGTCATCGTTGCGAGGTTACACTAAGCAGGTGCAGGACAAACAACAAAGTGAAACGCCACACTGACTGAAGCGAAGCTAGACCATGTTCACAAGCAGAAACGGTCACCGAAACCAGTGGCACCGCAGGCAACATTCACAACACGGAACACAGAGGAGAACTGAGAGACAACTCATTGGGGCTGCCACTAACAACTATTTTTCTATGGATTAATCTATCGACTATTTTATCGAGTGGTCTATTCATCTAAGTAAATTAGTAGTATGCTTAAAATATTAATGAGATGCGTATCGTGATGCCCAAAAGTTTGTAATCTGTATAAATTCGGTGCATCCTAATGCTTATTGAATTCAGTTAGAGGAGCGCACCACAAGCCATTGTTTTGATAAATCACAGAAGAGATAAGCACTTTAGTCAAGAAAGGGACAGGTAAGCAACCACATCATCATTTAAAAGAGGAAATACTGTGGATAAACAAGGCAAAAAGATGTTGGTGGGGTGGCACTGCTTTTTGCTGATTAAAGTCCGACAGTTTTTTTTGTAAATATGGTTTTCATTTTTATTTCAGTTCAAAAATTATTTTCTTTTATTTGGTGTCTGTTTTCATTTCAATTTTAGTTTACGGTAATAACACTGGCCGCAGCAAGCCCAATGCACATGACCACACACTAGAACTGTCAATCCACGTACAATAAGCCCAGATTTAAGCCTAAACATATTCTCAAACACTTATTCAATGGAGATCCTAAGATAGCAGGCAGACAACTGTATGGGTTTAATAATGAGTGTATTTAGCAGCTACAAGGAAAAAAAGATATTAAAAAAGCTGTGTACTAATGGTAATTTAATATATCTGAAAAGACAACACTTACGGTGGTTATTCTTATTCTGGCAGTATAGCACCTGTGTGTTTTCTCTTCAGGTGCTCGTGCATAGCAATAGCGCCCCTGTAGTGTGCCATCATTTTAGAAATCATAATGGTAATTTCATTAAAATATTGATTTTGATTTAAAATACTGATGTCGACTATATCGTGACAGCCCTACACCTTATCGAAAGATGGAGCCAGTCCAAAAAACACTCACATTTGTCATGAAAGCTCCACCCACAACTTTGAATGGATTCTTAAAACTTAGTTCAGCGCGAGTTTTTGAATTCCAGAAAGACCCCAGAACTCAGGGGATGTGGTGGCCCAGTTGGAAGTACTGGTGAGCCGAATTCCTGATGCACCGTGTGATTTTATGTGAATGCTGGCATTGATGAAGCAGTAACAATGTCCAAAGTACAGCCTGCCTTGTGCTTCAGGAGCCCTGCATTGGATAATTGGTCACTGGAAAAAGAGGAATAGGTGGACCCTATAATGAATAAGGCTAATTAGTATTGGCCATTATATACCCATCAAAAGAAAGGGTAATATTCCATGTTATATGTTGTTTTTTTAATCAGCAGTATTGTTTCATGCACATTGATGAATATCCACACATAACAGGGCTGCTCCTCTGTCACAGAAAAGCCAGTATTACCTAAGGATAACAAATACTCTTTCGGTATGACTGCAGGCTAGAATCACCATTTCTGAATCTGAATGAAGCAGGATAGGCAGCATAAATTCCATACCCGGTGTAAGCACTGAGCAAGTCTGGGCCCAAACCCCTCCAAAACAGAGGTTTGGTATAAAGTGTACCAATGACCACTGCACAACATCAACCACACTGCAGTCTGATCCCTATGTGACTCAGTCCGGGCGGGCTGCTGGAAACACGCGACCATGACTGTTTTCTTGGCAACCATGTCAGCCAATTTTGCAGGTCACATGACTTGGGGCATACATCCTGCTTCTGTCTAGTAGGGTCAGCGCTCACAAGGGCATGACATGACTCCAGACATCACATGCTGCTAGCGCAAACAGGCAACATAGTGGTTAAACATCTGATATAATGTGCAATAGGGCTCAACCCCAGAAACTGTCGTCACTAACACTCAGGATGGAAGAAGCTTAATTTATTACAGCAGCTTGCATAGTATAAATCACTGAGCTGACAGACAAATTTTTTACTAAGAACAGAACATTTTCACGAGTCAGTCTGTCAAAACTGCTTTACAGTTATTTATAGTCATTTTATTGCCCAAATGAAATAAAAACACAACACTTTGATGACAGCAATGAATCAATACTAATGGTAAACAACATCAATGAAAGTAAAACTGAAAAATCTAAGCAATCATTATTGTGAAAACAGCTCTTCATCATGGGCTATATTATCATTTAATCATATGTGAATGTGTAGCATGGATACACGCGTAGAGTGGGGGCTAAAGTTCAATTTATTCTCTCAGCTGGTGACTCTGGTCTTTATCTTAGCAAACAAACCATCTCGCCAGGAGTTTGGGCAGCCTGTCTGTCGCAACACAGGCTTGATCTGAAGCGAAGCCAGACTTGCTTCTCTCCAACTCACAAACACTCCTTTATGCCTTCAAATTGAACAATCAGAGCCCATTTTTTGTGATATCAAAATATGCAGGGAGCAAATGTAAACACTGACAAAAAAAACACATATACAAGCAGGCACACATCAGTGCACCCACGCCTGTGTGCGTAAGCAGATGAGCGTGTGAGCGCATACTGACAATTCAGCCCCCCTCATCAGTCCTTACAGGGCCACTGGCCTACTTGTTTATCGCTTGCTGTTTTTCCCAAGCAACAGGTACTGAAGCAGGCAGAACCCCCCCCCCTCTCCCTCTCCCTCTCCCTCTCCCCAGGTGGTGCAGCCACTGACAGCACCATAAGAAACATAATTACGGAAAGACCTGGCATGAATTATAGAGCAAAACAGAAGGGGAAACAGTGGAGAGAGAAGCAGTTTATCAAATGCAGACATGAAGGGAGACCCGTTTAAAGGCAGGCATTGGTCAGAAGCGCACATACAGGCCCCCGGCTCAGCGGGTGGTGCGCAGAATTGGCCCAGCAGCTAATATCGCTTTAGGTCTCTCTCTAGATTACACCTGCCAAAACATGTATATAGTAAAATTGACCACACGCCGAAATCAACGACCTTTACTAAAACAGCTTTCCCTCCTCTCCCCATCACCACGACCATTTTCGGGTGGATCTCTTTACTTTCTGTTGTCAAAACTTCACCGACACATGCAGGAAGGAGTCACAAAAACTGCAATACGTTATTTTTAATACGCAATCCTCGCTCTTAGTCCTAAATAGCTTAATGTGGTCGATCAAGAGAAAACCTACGCAAGCCCAAGAAAACAGTGAGTATGTGCTACAGCTTTTAGAGTTTTTCTTCCAGATACACATAAAAAGAAACATCTGTCACACCACCACATTTGTCTATCCTGCTCAGGATCCCCGCACTGCGAGCAACGTCTTTAAGGCAGTAGCTGTACGCCTGTCCCAAATGCTTAAAAGTCCCAAGTACTTTCTCCACTACCCCAGACACAGCTCGTCTATTACAGTAATGGCAAATGGTAAATTAAAGACCAGTAAGCTGCCGCCTGTCCCAGCACCATAAACAAACCAAGCGATGTAGTTCCCATACGAGAAAAGGTAATCGTTATACATATCGTCTGTATCCATGCCTAACACCACACGTTGCAATGATAAACAAAAACCGCATGAAACGAAGGTTTATGTAATTTATATATAAGCGGATGCAATGGGGGATAAAGGGTACTCTTACCTGTTCGTGATATGCAGACGGCCGAAATCCACCTTCAGGTCGCTGTTTATACGGACACAGTAGGTGCTGGCTAAACGTGTATTATAAGCCTATGTGAGCGCTAATACGTCACGTTCGACGGCTGCTATATCTTACGGGCTTTTAAAATTAAAAAGGAAACTTTCCAACCCGATTCCGCAAATTAACGTCTTAATATAAAGCAACAGATATTTAGAAGCTAAAAAACGAAGCCGGTTGAACTGAAAAATAAGCTATAGCAAGCGTGGTATGTAATGCTGGCGCCTAGTAAGGAGGAAAAAAAAACGAAAACTGAGAGGCGAGGCGAGGCAAAATAGGGGAGGGCAGGAGGGAGTGTTGGAAGGGAAAGTGCTGGTTTGCGTACGTCTCCCGGGTGATACTACGCCAGGCCGTGTGTCGCCACCATTTTAGGGGGAACTCCGGTCGTCTAGTTCCTCCCGAACGAACTGAAACCGAGCGGCGAGGAGAAACGCTAGCCCGCCAGCTCCGCACCTGCGCGAGCTCCCGCACGCGAACTGCGCTCGCGGTTTGGCGTCTGTTAGTCTGGCTGATGACACGCGCCCCGTTCAAGTGTAGGTCGTGTCTAGGTCGCCTGCGTCGTTTGTCTTAGGTAATACCTTGACGATTCTTTACTGCTGCGTGTGCCCAGACAGGTCTAATCAATGAACCCTGTCGTAGTGATGACACTTTTCCAGATAACTATTCGTCGCTGTCTTTAGATTATAAAGCATTGTCATGGCGCAGCGGCGTTGTTGGTCTTTATCTTGACGATTTTGCCCTAAATGCACTACGGTTGAACATGTAATACTTCGTACAGTACCGAGAGTGCACCGTCACCTTTAGGGAGAAGTTAGCGAGCCCAGTAATAATACATAACCACCGGGGGCACCAAGAGCATCGTTGTCTTAGTCACGTACACCAAAAATCTGCAATAATTCTATAAGTAACCTGTTAAAGAAAGAGCCGCAGCATTTTCAAAAAAATTCCAAATTACTTGTAGAATTGATTTCACTGTCATTGTGGTTGATTTTGGCCATCTCTAGTGGGGGGACAGGGATGGTTGTTTTAACCTAAACAAAATATCCATCTGCTGTAACTGCTTATCCTCTTCAGGGTTGTGAGGAATCTGGAGCATTTCCTGGGGCCTACAGGTGCAATGCAGGGAACAACCCAGGATGAGGTGCCAACCCATTGCAGGGCACACATACCATTCTCATCTATGGGCAATTTGGTAACTCCAATTAACCTCAATGTTTTTGGACTGGGGGAGGGAACCAGTGTACCTGGAGGAAACCCCATGACATGTGGAGAACATGCAAACTCCACAACCCCAAGCTGTTTTAGAGAATCAAACCCTTGTCCCAGAGATGAGGCAACAGTGCTAACCACTCATTTTGTAAAATATCGTTTGCTTGTAAAAATGAATGGAAAGCGGACTGCTACGTTAGAAACACAAGATTCGTAAGACTAGAGAAAGCATGGGCATTCACATAGATGTCTCACAAATGATCTACCAAACACACTGAGAATAAAAAAGCACAAGTAGTTTTAAGTAGTTTTTAGGTCATTCAGTTTGAAGTAAAACGCCAACTTGAGTAGGGCAAAGGCACACCTGGGGAAAGATGGGTTAGAAAATAGAAACGGACGAATTCTTACAGTTAATGTCACAGCCCACAAGTATATAGGTAACACCTGATTCAGTAGTACTATAACATAAGTCACAGATGTCTTCATGAAGAATGATTGCCTCAAGTTCATAAGATACATTGTTGATATATAACATTTACTGCATAACAAACTCTTCCAAAAAAGTTTCTGAAATCCTTTTGTATAGCTGGTTCTTTTTTATTATTATTTCTTTTCAGGTTAAATCATCTTCCTCAAGGGTACTACAGTACCCTCAATTCTTGGATTTGTACCGAAACACTTTGTTGACCATTTGTGATCAAAGTATTCAGTTGTCACAGGCTAACACACAAGCTCCAGGAATAAGAAATACGAGTGCGGGGGTTATTTAAAAAAATCATTTATTTTTTTTAAAAAAACAATGACATCTGAAGGTACCATGAGTGGCTCTCTGGAAAGGTACATATTAGTGCAGATGAAGAAATACTTAATGTAAAAGTTACTGTTACATTCATACCAAATATATGACAGGAGTCGTGTGACGGAAACAATGAGACATTGATCTGAAACCCCCTGGGGGGGGGGGGGTATCCAAGTCCACAGGTGGAACACAGCTATGTTGCACTGCTCTTGCAGTGAGCTCTGTACTCCCCCTGCAGGGTAACTCCCTAACATTTACCATAGTGTTCATCAGAAAGATCAGGAGACTAAATTGGACCCGTTACATCTGAATCACTTGTACCAGGTTTCTCCCAACCAAAGCAAAGTACAATTTTTTTGTACATGGGAACTGGTGCATGTACCTTAACTTGCAGATCGAACAGTGGCACATCTGCTGGGATTGAATCAGCACCATTCCAGTTACAAGTTACAGCATCAGAAGCCCACAGCATTACATGATCACTGCATAACTTCTGCTTGGGGGGGGGGGGGGGGGCCAACCC
>JAODJU010000002.1:11762646-11780685 GCA_026776725.1 Gnathonemus echidnorhynchus | reverse complement strand
GAGGGCTGCATACAGTCTTTGCTGTATCAGCATTATGATGTTCATTTGGACCAAAGCTATTTTTATGCAGGCACTTTCCCCTTGGTGTGGACACTCGAGTGTTTACTAACCACTAGGGGGCACTCAACACCCCCCCCCTCCTCCCCGTTCTGGGATAGGAAAGGGGATTTCAGAACCGACGAGGGCAAATACTAATGGTGGAAGTTCATTCCAGTGGAGTATCATGAAACACAGACTATAGTAGTGTGTTATCGAGTGGATTGCAGATGAAACGTGAGCAGAAAAAATTACTCAGGGGAGACGACAAGGAGTTCACATTTAACAGGCAAGATTTAAAACCTGCCCACAGACCAGATGACTGCAGATTGCCAGTTTTCATTCGACCTGCAGTGTTTAAAAACAGTATTCTGATCGTCAGATGAGTGATAAGGAACACATTCCAACTTTCTTAGAGGTATCCTGTTTGGCAAGAAGGGGATGTTACACTGAGCAGGCAAAGATTTCAAAAGGAAAAAAAGAGAAATATTCAAGAGACACTACTGATCATTCAGTACAGGTGCGCAATATAGAAAATGGTTATGAAGGGAGGAGAAAAATTGCAAGATGGTTGAAATTTCAACCTTGACAGTAATAATAATGAAATTAAAGAATGAGCAATCAAATCCTACATAAAAAGCTAGTGATATAGTCATGGGTGAGTTTTTAAGAGTCAGATAGCATGCAGCAGTCAGACCACACTGGAGACCTTACATACTGTTGGACTGGAGTGGAGTGGAACGGAGAAAGTTTCTAAAAATTGTTTTCCATGTCCTTTTCAAGTAAATAAAATAAATAAAGGAGTCTCTTTAAAAACCCCCACTGTTGACTTTGAACTCAGTAGCAGGGTTAGGAATGGGTTTAATTCACCCAAACCAACTAACTTAACCATTTACCGCCACTGCTCCACATTGTCCAGATAGTCCTCTGTGTCATTCTCCTCCAGTTCCCACCAGGCCTCCATCCATTCTGCCATCTCACCATCCTTCCCATCCTGCCTCTGCTCTGGGACGGGATGCTCCTCCGCCTGGGCACCGAACACACCTGCCCGCCTGGCCAGCGGCGCCGTCACCGCCCCCCTGCTCCGCAGCCGCCGCCTCCGCTCCTGCTGCCTGCGCTGGCGCAGCTCCTGCCGCTCCTGTTGCCGAGCGACCTGGAAGCGCTGCAGGAAGAGGTCGCGGGCGTACTCGTACAGCTCCACGTCCCAGCGGTTCAGCTGCCGGATGCACCCCTGGGTCTCGGCGCTCACCTCCACGCTGGCGGCCCGTGTCCCATTCAGCTGCGTGAACGGGGCGATGAAGTTCAGCTGGAAGGTGCGCTCAAACAGGTACTGCGTCTTGCGCTGAAACTCGGTCAGGCCGAAGAAGGCCATGCCACGCAGGTTGCGCTTGGCGCTCTCCAGCAGGGCGGCGCCGCGCTCCTCCTCGCTCATAGCCGACGCATTGTAGCAGCCCACCAGGCTGAGGTCGGCCAGCATGCGCGTCTGCCGGTTGTTGGCCAGGTTGAAAGGGCAGTCCATGAACTCCTCCAGCGTGCAGCCCGACCAGTCGTCCCCGGGATAGCAGCTGGGCAGCTCGGACAGGGTGGGGGCACGTCCGTCACACACATGCAGCGAGGCCTTCCAGGTGGCACCGCGCTGCACGTGACGCCACTCGCTTAGGTAGCGCCACACGGGATCACGCAAGATGGTGATGTAGTAATAGTTCCTGTTGAGGAAGGGGCAAGCGGGGGGGGGGGGGAGAGATGAATTGTGGGAAAGTGAAAAACCCATCCATCTTCCCTAACCACTTATCCAGTACAGGTTCCCAGTGAGCCTGGAGACTATTACAGGAAGCACAGGGCACCAGCAGGGCACACCACAGGTGCCAGTCCATAGACGAATACACAAACACAAGCAGTCACACAATATGAGCAATTTACAGATATTATGGAAGAAACTGGGGTATCCAGAGGAAGCCCACATGACAAGGGAGAACATCCACACACAGACACAATATGATCCACCCAGCTCTGGGGGCGGAAGGCCACGATGCCAAGATTTCGCATTTTAAATGGTTTTCTTTCCAATCTAAACTCTAATTTAACAGTCTGCCATGCTCTGCGTTTTCTGTAAAAAATAAGTCTTGAATTTCATAGACCTCAGAAATTCTTCTCATTTTGCAATGTTATGTCAAGGTGTTTAATCATTTTAATTCTATAACCATTTTTAGGATTTCAATTTTAATTACCCAATTTTTGAATCACCATTTTAAATTCGCATTTTGACATCTCTTGGCTGCCCTTATAAAATATGGATTATATAACTGGGGGGGGGGGGGTGCAGGCTGGATGTCACACCTCCACAATAACATCCAGTCATTTACAATTGTGTGTTTGAGTTGGATTTGGAAGACATCTCCAAATCCTACATTATTCATAAAAATCAGCAGCAGGGGGCAGCAGAGGCTCAGACCTGATAACTGCAGGTAACTTGTTAAACAGTGTTATTATATAATGTGTTTAAGAACTATTGTATAGCATGAGTCATGGGAAGTGAAAGGTATTATTTCACATTTGGACAGCATGTAATCATACTGCTAAGTAACTCTAGTCAGAGTATTAATGTCACTTTGTGTACAAAGGGAATTTCCATAAGGTAGAACCTGTCACCGCTCCGGAAATCAGCCCAGAAACACGCCACCCCACCCATACTGCAACTCTACGGCTCACATCTGGCTCATCTACTGGAGCACGACTCCCCACATCCGTGTAGAGAATACATACCTTCAGCATCCCACTGCCGTCCTATACAGAACCACACCTGATCTCAACAATGTCCAAGTCGACTATCCGATCCCTGGTTCCACAAATCTCCTGAATGTCTCGCATATGTTTTCTGGGAACATTTACCATGATTTATCGTCACAACGCAGAGGGGGAGATAATGAGGATACACGACAATGACAAGAACAAGCCTCACTCAGAGCCCCCCCCCATCCTGAAATGTTCTCCAAGAGGACCTGCGTTCCATTCACTCATACCGTGTGCCAAGCGTGTTTAATTGAAATGCCTGGGACTCCCAACCTCGCAAGCGGACTCTGGTGACAAACAAACAGAAACGGGCCTCTCGGCAGAGAGGCGCCCCATCCTTTCAACCAATCAGGTCAGCAAACACATCTGAAGGACCTGGTACTCAGTGACACTGAGCATCACCAAACATAGGCAGCTGGGTTTGTGCATGTGGGGAGGCCGGGTGGGTCAAGCACAGAAACAAGCAAGCGATCCAGTGCTGGGTATCAAAACAGTGCTGACGCATGGGTATGTGTACGGGCTGCAGAAACAGACACCGTCCAAACAGACCTGCTTGTTTTGGGAGAGAAAGGGGCACGAATTCTCAGTGACAGGCGTGTCGGACAGAATGTGTCTGTGTGTGTGTGCATGAACCTGCACATCTCAGTTTGCGTGATGCGCAGAGAGGCAGGGGGGGGAGGCGGCAGTCACGAGCTGGGTCAGACAGAGCCCACCCCCAACACTGAGCTGAAGCAGCCCCCTCAAAACGATTTTACATCATAAGCATCACTTTGCAGTCAGGGTGCTGGTGAAGCAGACAGCCTAGGCAGGCAGGTATGGCCAGCTGGGGTCCCACACAGACAAATGTTCACAATTCAAAGCGCAGACACACACAGAGAAACACAAATATGCGCAGACACAGAAACAGACACACACTCTTCTGCCAATCAAAAGGGAGAATATATTAAAGGAGAAAGTTCCTGCATGGACATTCAACAAAGTCACTCCAAGACCTCACAACTAATCATATAGTGATAAACCAATACGATTAATCATGTCTGGAAGAATTTACAGCCCCGCCCACCACCTCCAATCCCCCATCTGCCGGGGACATAGAAAGCAAAGAAAAGCAAACCCCATGACAAAATATCCTGTGAACACACATTCCCTAGGAATAAACAAAACACCATGCGCAGACCCCAAAAAGAACAACCGCCCTGCAGTTCAAATTACCCCGGCTCATGTGTGTGTTGCCTGCACATGAAAAAACTTCCTAGGAAAGTATTAAAAAAACTCCTTTTTTGCTGAACATCCTTTTTTCATCCATATCTTAACTAAATCACTGGTTGCCAGGTACAAAACGTTTATTTTCCTGGAAAGTATTTAAAAGCATCAATGGCGGCAGCAGGAAAGCTACGGAACGCATTCTGATAGCGCCACGGTGGACGGCGCTTCTAGAACCACCTCGTGGGTCCTCCATTCGCTTCCATCATGCCATGAATTTAAATAAATCGTCCTCCTGTAAGCCGCCGGAGCTTTTATTATGCAAGCCTCCTCGAAACGGACCATCAGCGGCGATTAAATCCACTGCCTAAAGTATAACAATGCGGAAATTAGCACATCAAAGCCCCGCAGACTTTAGAATGCATACCGCATTTATGCTACGCGGGGGTAGGGGGCAGCCGTCGCAGAGCCCTTCGTTCGGGCGCCTTCCCGGAGATCGCACCAGGGACCCGGCTCTGTCAGGTGCGACAGCGGGGGCCATGGAGGCAATGAACTGCAAAACGCAATCAGGTCGCCGCCGCGTGGCTACTGCCTCCACCTGGGCTGGCACGACATGCTCCTGACACCGTCACCGTCGTCGCAAAAGGCTGACGACGGCTGGATTTCCTTAGTGTCAGAAAGGGACGAATTTCATGCTTAGTAACCAACCCCGCTTCTCCAGGGCCAGAACGCCGACGGTTCGGTGCATCTCCCATTTCCCTCCCAAGCCGATGTTCATCCTTCCAGTCATGTCCAAACACAGTCGACGCTTAGTGTTACTCCTTAACAGGTTTTTTTTGTTGTTCTAGTAGATCCATGATTTTTCAGCCTCGAATAAATCATTGTGAGATCTTAATTACTAATTATTATTATCGATACTTTATTGATTTTAAAAGTTTATAATTACTGGTGCATTTCTCTGTAACGCCTCCGGGATTCGAGATCGACAGTAACCATAATAATAATACACATGATACGGTCACATGGTACTTGGATAAATTAATGTCATAATAATGTAACTTCAAGGGGAACAACAGTAAAATTACAGATCTATTACCTAAACTAAAAACACATTAACTTGCCCGGCACTGGTGTAGTGAAGTCGAAAAAAAGCTCTTATTTCGTTACGCAGGGCAGCTATATACACGCCTATAATACGGGTCATGGGTTGCAATCAGACTAATGATCCCAAGTTTCTCTGACCAACCCACGCAATTTAATCAGCTAACCTTTTACATTCAGACTGTCACCGTTTCACATCTCATAAAGACTGTCTTTTCAAAAGAACGCTCATAAATGGCTTTATAACACTTATCGTCGGCTGAAGGCAGCCTTTGGTTCTTGGTATAATCCAGAAGACTTCGTGGATTTTTTTTTATGCAAAATATGGATAATGAAAGAAATCGAAAACAGAACGGAGTCAGTCGTTGTCCCGTATAACACGCTACGGGGGTTGGGATGGGGTGTCCCCGGTGGGAAAGCCGATACTAAATAACCACGGAGAGACTTCCAGAAAGCCAGTTTAATAATAAAAAAGGCTTGTTTGATAGCTACTCTAAAAGATACACGTGTAGAGCCCTAAGGTCCATAACGAGAAGCCAAGTGTCAACCAAGAAAATAAATGATGCATATATGAATACGAAATGTAAATAATTCAAGTAAGGTCAGAGAAGCCTCATTATGTAAAATCGGGGATTGCAAGGTGGCAAAGCAGATGTGAGAGGGACCCCAACCCAAATTTTGTCCCGAGGGAGAATGGAAACCATGGTAAGTGTGTCCCCTGTGTCCCCTCAGGCAGCAAGGATGTCAGCGTGTCGACAGCCTACTCCATCAGGGGGACAAACAAGGAGCGGCTGAGGTTCTGCCGTGACAGCATACAGAAGAAGGGGGAGGGGACGGAAAAGAGCCCACAACCTACTTGTGCTTCTGTACAGGAAGCGAGTTTAAACCGCTGCCGATCGCCTCGGGTTTCCGTCGTAAGAAGTGACTGCTAATCATTTTTTTGCAGCATCAGTATCGAGCCAACTACAAAAAAGTTACCCAACAGAGTCAATAGTCCGGATTCATCTCCAGAGTAGCGTTCCCCGTGAAAAGCTGTATTCACTTAAAAATGTTCCGCCAAAACAAGATTACCAGCTTTGTAAACTAAGAGAAACGTAAAACTTTTGAAACACTATGTCCCAACACATAATGTATATAGGACTGTTGTTCAACTTAAACGTCAGAAATGCAGACATGCATGTGTTTTGGGTGTGAACGGAAGAGAAAACATATGACTTATGGCATATTTTAATATTAATCTAGACACAATATTTTTCAATGCAAACTAGTGCTCGAGCCTACTATATGCATACATTATAGGGGGTATTTGCATTTATTGTCGTTCATAGTAGAAAATGCGATTTAGTATACGTTCTGTCACCTTTACCCAGGGGCGCGAGACCCGGGGGGGCGAGGGGATGTGTATATTTAATTTGGCTTCAGTCATCCTCCCAATAAATCTGTATTTTAATTGTTAAGTTGTGTCCCCCTAATACTAAGCTCTGCTCACCTGGGGGTGCGCGGCTGGAGCGCTTCCCGCGCGTTCATGAGGCTCGGTACACAGCTGGTGAGTTCGGTCCAGTCGGCGTGCAGCCCGCAGCTCCAGCCCGTGGAAAAGCGGGAGAAGAGCCAGGTCTCTCGCTTGCCCGGCCGATAACAAGTGCACTTCTTCTGTCCGGCACGGCACTCGCAGGGCCTCTCCAGCTGGATGTTGCGCACCAGGTGTCGGCCGAACGTGGTGCCGCCGGTCTTCTGGATGTGCAGGAAAACGATCACATCGTCGCCCTTAATGTTGAAGTCCACGGTTCGGCTGAGGTCGCTGACTGAGAAGTTAAAGCGCGGTACGTAGCGAGCTAGCGTCCTATCCTCCGCCACGTACGGGTCTCCGGCACCCGATCCCTTGATGCCCTCGACATCCGCGCCGTGAGACCCGCTAAGACCGTCGCCTGCTTTGGAGGACAGGGAGCCCAGGCGGAGTAGCTGGCAGTCGGTGCCGGGGCAGATGTACTGTAGCACGATGACACCGAAGAGTAGTACCATCACCAGGGCCAGCAGAAGCCGACTGTTACTGGACTTTTCATCCATCTTCTCGTGGAAAACCAAGGAACATTACTCAACCTTCTGGCCCCACTGTGTCGCCTGGGGTAGAGATGCTGTCCTTTAACAATCGAACATACGAGCCATGCTAATAAGAAGTAGTACAAGTTTTAACGCAAAGCGATACTGTAGTAAACCCCACAGATCGCAGCGCAGTCCTTCTCAACTTTAACCGTCTTTTTACTGTTTGGTAACTACCGTCGTTCCTCTTGCATTGTACAGAAGATCTTGTTCCGTCTGTTTACCTCCATCATAACCAAAAGAGCAGTCCGTGTGTCCCAGCATTCCCTGCGCCTTCGGGAGCGTGAAACTCTGACGTAGCAGGAAAAAGGGGTGTGGATGACTGTTACCCCATATGATTCCTGGCTCAGGTAAAGCACGGCTGAGGAACGGCAAAATGCTCAAAATTTTGTGTGTGTGTGTGTGTGTGTGTGTCTATATATATATATATATATATATATATATAGACTATTTAAATAAAATGTATTTCGTAATGACGTTGTGATTTTTATTAGACAGTCATTATTATAAAATACTATTTTACAGAATGAGTATGTGATCACTTAAATTATTCTGATTAAATTCCACAGTCAAGTTAAACTTTTCACATTGATCTATTTGCCGGTGATTGTTTTCCGTATGAGTTTATTTTACAGAATCACTTTTCACGATGAAGACGCGCTCTGTCAGTCACTATGTGGGGGGCGTGTTTGTTTAACTGCAAGTTATTTTGCAGTAGTAATGACAAAAGATCTGAGTAGACGAAGTCTTTTTGATGGCTCAAAATGCACAAGCCGTCCGTCACCAAACTTCTTGTTTTCCCTGCAGCTAGGTTGGCATGTATGGTAATACGTAGGCTACCGTCTGAATGTTGTTTCCATTATACCGACGTCGCAAACGAAACTGATACGTGTAACTAGAAAAGGATTGGCAAAACAATACTGAACTAAGCGAAAGCAATCCACCACACTTGTACATTTTTAGATCACAAAATAATTGAGATGATCCTAGCAATAGTTTCTCTAAAAATACAGTCATCACCATTTTATAGGGGCAATCAGAAGAAATTCGCATAGCCGAAATAGCTCAGTTGGGAGAGCGTTAGACTGAAGATCTAAAGGTCCCTGGTTCGATCCCGGGTTTCGGCATTTTGTCGAAAGCTAATAAAGTAACTCATAAGAATTAAAATTTTTGTGTCTGTTTGCCGAGTCGAACGTGGCTACCCCTTCAACATATGTGTGTTGCATTTAGGCATTTAGGCATCGTTATCGTTACAGATAGTAAATGCTAGTTTCCTTACTATCCAGCGGAGACTGTCGACTCATCTTACACACGACTGTTTAACCATTGTACTTCTTACTGAATAATATAGGTCGATCCAACTGTCCGAATGGCACAATAAAGGTATTAAATCAATCGGAAATTGCACAATATACAGGGACAGTGATGACTTAAGCATTAGGCTCCTATCAATGCCTACACGATTTTGATTAATCATCATTCAAGAAAATATCTATACAAAATGCAAAAAACCTTCACAGGCAGCAGATAAGGAAGTGGAAAAGAAAAACCCGTTAGTCACAACATATCCTATCACACTGTTGAGAAGCCAATGGCATTTAAATGACGTGTAACAAGTGACGCTATGAACATGCATATAAGCTACTGTATGTAACTTTCTCTGGAAGAAGGCAAAGAATAAAATGAAGACATTTTCAACCTAGTGAATTTGTGTTTCTTTTATTTCTATGCATATGTATTACATATTTTGCTTTTTTTTCACATTTTACTTTAAAATGCTTTCCTGCTTCACATAACCTTGAAAGCCAGTTCTCGGTTTTATACGTTCAAAACCTTTATGTTTTTTGGTGGAGTATCCTGAAATCTTACCAATATTATAAAACACTTCACAGAAAACAATAGATATCAAATTTAAATGTTCTCATTATAGGTTAATCACCAATAGGCCCATGTGTGTTGTTTTTTGGTCAAAGCTGTATCATTTCACAAAATACAACAGTCTGACACATAGGCACATAGCTACTAGAGTTTGAACCTCCCCCAAAATTTGCTTTAGCCCCGCCACATTGACAAAATCTACTTAGGGGAAGTCCCCCCCCTCTCCCACTTGCCAAAATCTAATTGAGGATAACCTTCCACTACCACCAGAGCAAAATCTACTGAGGACCACAAAGCAGTGGGGCTCGCCAGACTTCCCACAAATTTAATTTGTGGCTACAGGCCTGAACTGACATGACACTGGGTTAAATTGACCAAAATAAAACCACATCTGTCCCCATACCCGTGTCACTTTGCCCAATCACCAGTTGTTTCCTGGAAAGAAATGTTTACTGAAAGGTACACTGTGAAACAAATGCAGTGACTTGTAATTTAACAAGAGCAATAAATGCTGTTCAATTGACCTTTTTAATTCATCCCTTCCAAAATTAGATATTCTGTGAAAGTGGGTTTTTAAAACCTTTAACAGCCTCTTTCAGAGACATCTAAACCAGCCCGTGTATTTACAAGATTATTTGTCCTTCAGTCAGTTCACCATTTCCCTGCAGTTTGGGTGTAAGATTTCTCTGCCTCACCCTCTGTCAGGTCCTGGCCAGAAAATTGAATGTGAACCAGATATTTATTTATCTGGGAACTAGTTAGCTGCCAACCAGTTGGGATCATTCTCCACAAGGTTGTCAATTTAAAATGACTATTGTTCTACTTCTACAGATCTGCTGAACACTTCGGCTCCTTGCAGGTAAGTTGTGTATGACAGGAACCAGCAGTTGGCTGAATCTCCAAACTGTCAAACATCTCCCAGCACTGGAGTCTTTAAAGGCAAATTATTTTTCGCGTCTGATCACCAAAGATGATGCTGTGCATCTCCATTTCTCTCCCAAGCCACTGTTCATCCTCCCAGTCATGTCCAGACACAGTTGATGCCTTGTGATACTCCTAAACAGGTTTTTTTTTCTGTTATAGCAGATCCATGGTTTTTCAGCCGCAAGCTAATCATTCTGAGGTTTAAAATTACTGCTGCGTTTTTTCCTCTGTAACTCCTCTGGGATTTGAGTTCAACAGTACCATAACAAGAGGCCCACAAAGTCTGTCCAATATTCACCAGTGAAATCCCTCATTACAATAATCATTTTCAACACAAAACGTTGTTTTATGAAGGCCGTATAAGAAAACTAGCTTGACAAACTTAATTACTTTTCACCTATGTAAATATGTATATTTGGTTTCAAAAGGGTACTTCTGATAGCTACAAGAGTGATTTTCAAATGCTGGCCTTTAAAAATAAACATGCGATTAAATAATTTACTGTACAAGAGCTACAAGATTTGGAATAGTATTGTGAGGTGATTTATGCAAACAACAGGTACAGTGGACTAATTAAAAACATCCCCAAAGTCAGTCAGGCATTTTAAGAACAGCATGGACACTGATTTTCACATACACACAATCACATTAGCAAACACGAGCATAACTATTAGGTAAACCTTTGTCCTGTGACCAAGGATGACTGGCTGCGATAAAAGGATATGAGACAGATATGGTGCATGATATCCTGGGATCCAGAATAAAAATAAAACCAGAAATGAGAACTGGTACAGTGTGGGTGTGAGAAGCGCAGCCCCGACAAAGTCGGCATGTAACTGCATGAGTAAGAAGAGAAGTCGTTGCTTAGTTACAAGCAGCAAAACCGACATCTAAGGGACGGAGCTGCCTTCCTGTTTCTACCCAGCACTGTGCAATTGAGTTAACTTTGCCATGGTACCACAATTAAAAATTACATATCGCTAAGAGACGCCTTCAAATGCTCCTGCATCGCTTTGCTCCATCCAGCACTTACTTTAATGATTGAAAATGAAAACTTTTAACCGTGAAAGTATCTTTTAGAGTGCTGTCATACCAAAATGGGCCATGGGTTGAATCTCCTCCTACAGGCAGATGGCGCTATACCCAGACTCTTTGGGTTTGATTTAAGCAGCTCGACTTGGACGAGATGCCCTCAGACTTGTCCCTCGTACCCCAGACCTCAGGCTTCCAACATCCCCCCAGCTGAAAGAGAAACTGGGGATTCATTTGCTCCCAGCTTCAGCTCTAGGTTCCCCCTGCACACTGGGAACCAGACTGGTTCTGATGCATCAAACAGGGGCCTGTTTCACTGCCCAGGAACTGCTGAGCACGACCCCGTTTACTCATTTTTTTCATGTTCTCAGCCAGTTCGCGGTAAAGCCTGGATTTTAAAATGAGGAAAGGCCACCTATGACATCCATATCCTTACCCTACTCCCCCTCTCTCCAAAACACATCCCCGGCTGCCCCTCCCCTACTGAATTTTTCCATTCACACGCACACGATCACACACTTGAACATTCTAAACATTTGTTATTTTTAAAATGGGCAAATTCCATAAGACACTTTTTTAAACAATTGTGCTGCTTGGGCAAAGGCAGGTATACAGGTGTGCACACGCACACACACACACACACACACACACACACGCAAATCTCTAAATCACAGTCATTAAAAAAATGGAGGTACAGCGTCCAACAATGTGAATGATGGGGGTTAAAAAAAAAAAACTGAAGAAAAAGTCATTGACGATTAAATGTAAAATCTGAAGGCGGAGTGTCCAAGAGTTAAATCCCTTCGCTGAATGCTTAATGTCCTTTCACATAAACCAATCAAATTAAAATGCGAAATTACTGTAAGTCAAGAGTCTTCCACATGGTGGACACGCCAAAAACCAGAGGGTTGTTGTATTGTCCTTTCTCAGGGTCTCCTTTTCCCTCTTTCCTTGGCCTTTATCTCCCGTGCACAATGAGTAGAGCCAGGGCAAGCCCGGCCAAGGTAGTACCATGTACGGCCAACAGGGCGGCACTACTATTCGGCTCCTTATGTACGACCTTGACCAGCCGAGGCTTGACAGGAGCCGCGGTGGAGAAGTAAATGTCCTGACAGGATGGTGAGTCACACCCACTGCCGCTCTCCTCATCACCACTGCCAATCTCTGCGGGGCACAAAAAGCAAAGTGTTAAAATGGGCAGAAGTGGGACAAGTGTCCAGAGAGGGGACAATGTCGATAACAGGATACACAAGGACTTGGACAGAATTACAGTGCCTGTCGTTCTTTCGAGAGCATCCCATCTGTTATTCTGACTTAAATTTCAGTCTGTTCAGTCGCCTAAAATGTGCGGCTGAATGCTTCTCAGTCCTCACCGTTGTCTGTGGTGATGTCGTTGCCGCTGTGGGCGGCCTTCAGCCAGCTGGTCATCTCCCTCAGGACCATGATCTGCCTCCGGATCACAGCATCGGGCTTGGTGATGTCCACTTCCACATCAGGGTTCGACACCTGATTGGCCAATCCGCTGTCCGTGAGGTCCGACTCGTATCTGAGGAGGAGGAAAACAAATCCAGATGAAAAAAAACTCTCCCCTGGTATTACCCTTGATGTATGAGATCTATAAGGATTACTAATATTGCAGCAACAAATGAGCTAACATTTGGCTAGGATAAGCCAGGGGTCTCCAACTCCAATCCAGGAGAGCTACTATCCAGTAGGTTTTCTATCCTACCTGGCTTCTGATGAGCCGCACCTGGCCCTGGTATTTACCTGAGAACAGGTGTGGCTCATCAGAGGCCAGGTAGGATAGAAAACCTACTGGATAGTAGCCCTCCAGGACCGGAGTTGGAGACCCCTGGGATGTCATATTTATTCAGCATTATTGAGATATTGCTAGGTTAGGAACCAACAAGCCTAAAGCAGAACCTGTTTTGTACCAGGTCCAGCTCTTCAATGTCCACCTATGCACGCTACACATCACACCCAGAACTTCACTCACCTGCTCTTGGCAGTACCGTTCCAGCAGTCATCGTTGGGGCCGACCCTCTCCCCAACACAGACGGTCTCCGGCAGCGTGGACCAGAACTTCTTGGCATGCTTCAGTTTCTTCTTCACGTCTGTCACCTGGACGAAGCGAGGGAATGCGTTTGCGTGTGGGGGGGACTGGGCAGGTGAAGGACCCCAAAGCTCAGGATGTACAGCTTCAATACATCTGACTGCACGCAGAAGAAGCGGACCCACTTTGAACTTCTACACAAGCAGTGGGGCAGCAGCTAACAATGTAATGGCACTCCTGTGTGCGCAGCTCAGGGGCTTTTTCTAATTCAAATAAATGAAAACATGGTTTGCACAGAGCGAGGAAGCAAATCCCCGCTTTGCAATTAATGGCCATGAAGGAAATAATGAGGGAGAGCGAAAGCGCCATGTTATTGCCGCTATTTTAATGAAGCACCATTTCATTACTCTCAAGGGTGCACAGAATACAGCCACTTTACTTGCGACTTCACAGAATACAGCCACTTTACTCGCGACTTCACAGAATACAGCCACTTTACTCGCAACTTCACAGAATACAGCCACTTTACTCGCGACTTCACAGAATACAGCCACTTTACTCGCGACTTCACAGAATACAGCCACTTTACTCGTGACTTTACGCGGAGTAAACCTCCCGGTCCATGCTGCCCTTCCAACTTCCAGCAAAAATGCCTCACAATACTCACAACCTTCTACGAACACACAGAAAGTGATGATTCACTCCTGTAAGCCCCCGGCTTCAAAGGACACGAGCCGATTAACAGCCAAGCTTCAAAACCCAAGATACCAGGCTGCTTTCGAAACAGGAAGCGGTTTGGCAGGTAACGAGGCTAAATCCAGGTTGCCGGATTAATAATAATCAGCGGCTTTATCGCCCGTGAATAGCAGATGTTTCCACGGTTAACAAACTTTGAAGGTGACCCACGAGTTGCAGGTTGGTGTCCAGGCAGGAAGCAGCATATGATCTGAAGCCAAAAGAAACAGGAAGCTGAAGTCCACATACCAGTCTGTCCAGACTGGTGCCGGCAGCAGTGGTGGGCCGTGCCTCCGGGCTGTACGGCCGGAAGCGGCCAGTGTAGCCGACCTCACTCACGGCGCGCCGGGATCGGAAGTTCATGGCTGGTTTGGGCTGACCACACCCCTGGAACACCTAGCACGGTTTGGACGAGGGAGGTCGGTCAATACGGACACCTTTAGGCATGAACAACACAAACCCCAGTATCAACCCCCCCACCCATTGTCGTCGTTAACAGTCATCTGTAGCAATACATGGTTAACCACCCAATCAGGCACTGCCAGCACACTTTGGCCACACCCTCACTTCCATTTCGGTTTGAGCTAGACCTTTCCCGCAACCATTCGCCCGAGGCAACAGAGACAAAGGCCACTGGGAACGGGAGGGACAGGCTGACCTTTTGCGACACTTGCATGCTGTTCTCCTGCATGTTCATGATGGCATCGGAGATCTTCACGTCGATCGGGTCCATCACAGACTCAAAGTTAAACGGCCCCTCCAGTCTCTCCGCCAGGCTCAGCATGGCATCTGGAAGGTAAAAGGACAAAGATGTATCACAATTCTACCCTTACCACTACTCTGTGTATCAGAAGTCAGAAAAATCAAGACATCTGCCATTGCTGCTGTTCACCACAAGGGGGAGGCACAGAGACATCATTGACCCGCACTTTGCCATTCGCCAACCATGTCTTTTCACAATATTTAATATATGCTTATACTAAAAGACTTAACCTTACAATATTGCTATTTAAGATACTTTAAATAATATGCTACCCTGGTTAAGTATATATCTAGTCTGGTGCACTGCTCACACATTCACACACTAGCCAGGTAAAAGCTGGGAAAGAGCGCCATCTAATGACTGACGTGTACAGTGCTACAGGAAAACCACCTTAGCCAATGAGGTTAAGCGCCACCAGCCCGTCCTGGTTTTACGCCCCCAAACCACAGCAGCTGGGTCCTGTCGCACCGGCTGACGGCCTCCCCGAGCGCGACCCCGGCTCACCCAGGAAGTTGTTCCACTCGGAGTCCAGGTCAGCTTGGTTGGCCAGGCAGCCGCGCAGCACGTTGATGCAGTACCTCTGGCATGGCTTCAGCGCCACCTGGCCCGAGCAGTAAGGGCAGTAGAGCATCTTCATGGCTGCACGGGCACAGCCTGGAGAAGCACTCACCTGCAGGGGGCGATGCATGCTGTTAGGGACCGTCTACATGCGCATGAACACGCACGCACGCACGCACGCACGCACGCACGCACGCACACACACACACACACACAAGGCCCACTCCTTGATCAGGGAGAAACTCACCTCCCCACACACAAATCAGTCAGACCACAGCCCAGCTGCCCCCCCAAATCTGATTCCCAAGTCAGGTTTAGCGGATGTCGATTCTGGTCCTACTTTCTTGGAGTCAGCTCTTGCCAACTACCTCTTCTGTTAAAAGAATTCTGTCAAGCCAAGTTTTACTAGACCTGACTACCCTGCATTCTGTATACAGAATATAACAGCTTATTCAACAAACAAAATAATGATGTACACTTTATAATAATTATGGATTTCAAAAATCCATACAAGTAATCAAAAGCATTATGCAGGTTCTACTGAGTGCCCTATGCTGTCTGGGATAGACTCTGTGCCCCCCACCATGAACCCGGACTGAGGAAGGGAGGGGTTAGATGGACGGACGGGTGTATTTGTACTGGTTTGAAGCTCAGGTGAACTCTAAACGACCAGTCACTCCCTAAATTCAGGAACGTGTAGCAGCTGTTTCTGTTCACAGCCCAGCAGAGTCGATTCGTTCAAAGGTAAATACTTCCAAGCCAGCATACACAGGTATCACCGCAGCAGCACCCCCCCCCACCCCATCCCACTCACCGTGGAAACCTTGGCCGCAACGTCGGGCAGCAGAGCCAGGCCGCGGGTGAAGGTGCGCGCCGCCACGAAGGCGCGCGTCAGCTGTAGGCGGAGCTTACGCGGCACGTCGCCGAAGGGCCGTAGCTGCTCTGTGTGCCGGCTCACGCACTCCATGTAGGCGTCGCTGAACTCGTACTGCACGTTGACGAGCCGGAACATGCGCTCCAGGAGCTCCGCCCAGAAGTCGGCCAGCATGCCGTCGAGGTCGACGGCGCCGGCGCCCGCCGCGTAGTAGCGCCGCAGCTCGCGGAAGAAGCGCTTGAAGAGCTCGGCGTTCTTCACGTACATCTGGCCGTATGTGCGGACGAACATGTCGTGCAGGGAGCCCTCGGCGTTGTCCAGCAGCTCGCGGAAGAACTCTGCGGAGGAGGGGGCACGCTTAGGAGAGGGGGACTCCAAGGGAGGAGCTTACATATGCGACGGGGGACACCGCAAATCGGACAGCAGTGCATCATGGGACAAACAGCTCACTCACACACGTTTGTATTCATATATTTATGGGGACTCCCCATTCATTTCTACGTACATAACCCAAACCCAACAACAACCTTAACCCCTACCCAGCCCAAACCTTTACATTAGCAAGCAAACAAAATACAAGACTTCTGACATTTTTAGCTTTTTGATTGCAGTCACTGATTTTTTCCTTGTGGGGACCTGAAAAATAGTCACCCGCCAAGTCAAAATAACAGGTTTTTACTCACATCGTGGGGACATTTCATGACTTAATATGTACATGACACAGGCGCACACACAAAATTCTTTGTCTGTTGTACATCAGCACACGGGAATTGTTAGCAGAACCATCCAGTCGGTGTATATAAACAAACACCCAACAGGATCAGCCAGCAGCAGATATCACAGGGGCACTGGCCCACATCAAGGGCGACACACTGCCAGGGTAGAAGTGGCTGTTCGTGAAAGAAAACGTGAAATGTATGGCTGTAACAGAAGATACGGCTATATAAAAGATAAATATATGGAATACATATAAGATCAATGAAAAATGAAAAAAAAATAGATGAAATAGTGATGCATGATGTGCAAAGTGCTGCTCTGTGCAGTGAACAGAGTGAGGGAAAGCGTTTGCGAAGAGGCAGACTGTATCTCACTTGCCTTTTTACCTGCAGCACATACATCGTCCTGCAGGACAGCCTGCCAGCTCCGTGCACGTTAGCTGGAGTCGAACAGGTAGCTTATAACTGGATACAAACAGTTTGCTGCCGTGAGAACGAAGAGCGCTAAACTGCCACTATAATATGATAGGAAACACGCTTCCTGATGCAGCGCAGGTAAGGCATTCAATGCTAACGGCCATCAGACGTAACGGGCCCCCCATCGAACGCACCCACAGCCCCTCACCACATTCCATTCTTTTCTTCTCCCCTGACTGCCTGCTTCAGTCCGTTCAAGGACATTTTCAATAGGATTAGTGAAGAATGTGCCCCCCCCCCCCACCCCAACCTCACATTTCTGTTCTATATTCAGTTCATCAGTTTCTTCTAAAGAACAATAACCTGTTTCTTCCAATGGAATGTGCCCCCCATTCCCAGAAAAATAATGCAGTCCCCCCCCCCCCATTCACCGGCGATCTCCCAACTCCCACCCACTTCTTTCCTAATCCCAAAAAAATTCAAATTCCTCAGATGCTCCGGAGGACTCTCACCTCGGGGGGGGTGGGGGGGAACTGCGATGACACAGTGAAGCCAAAAGGTGAGACGCGAGCGCCCCCTGCCTGCCTCCATCACGTCAGCACAAGCCCCGCGCCCCGAACGATAGCCATCAGTACGCTTGTTTGGCTTTCTCTCTCCTTCCGTAATTAACCTAATGTGTCTGCATAGCACGTATTTAACTTCAAAGCGACTTCTATACCTCAGTTTCGCTAATTCATACATCTAGACGATTGAGGCGAGCCGCCTCAACCTTGCCTCCGTCGTCACCATGGGCCTTGAACCGCCATGTCTGCCTCTAATCAGAGTGCCCTCCCCCAAAACCCCCAGCCAATACACCCTCGCT
>JAODJU010000002.1:11709572-11720751 GCA_026776725.1 Gnathonemus echidnorhynchus | reverse complement strand
CTGCCCCTTTGTTCCCGGGCCCGCCCCCCCCCCCCCCCCCCCCCCCGAGCACGTGCATAAGTGTCGGCCACGGGGGACGGACACAGCAGCTGTGGTCACACTTAAAGGGCTGACTTGTGCGCTCGCCCAGGGTCACACACACGCGCGGTCACACGAATCCCCCCCCCCGTACACGTTCGCAGTGACACTGTAATGCAGTGCATTCGCACTCAGACGCATCGCCACCCGCTCTCCTCCGCGGCTTGTTAGCCGCCCCGCTGTTTCATTGTCACATTATCCAAGCGATGTGAGATTAAACGGCCCTTTCACAGGCAAAGCAGCTGTGTTACACAGGCTACCCCGGGAGTTTTAGCGCCTTTCAGAGGGAAAACAAATAACGGTAATAGCAGGAGTATTACGAGGCCCTAGAACCAACCCTACTGTAACATGGCAACCCAGAGCCATAACCCCCGAATCCCACGAGTCACATGGGTGTTGTAGACACTTTGCGGATTTCATTATGGGCGCTGAGGGTCATTTCTGCTCTTTCTCTTAAGCAAACTGATGCTCCATCAAATGGTGTGCAATCCTCATCACCCCCCCCCCTCCCATACAAACCTGCGGCGGCCAGCCAGAGTCTCTTCCGGGTAAAAGGGCACGAGCTGCGGTGGGGGTCGGTCAGGAGAGGGGGGGCTGCGGCCAGCAGGGGGCGATGCTGAGCGAGACACGCGGTGAGTGGACCGGGAGCACATGGCACTCACCTGCGGAGAGTGTGTGAGCAAACACAGGAACACTCTGACACACTGATCGCGCTGCGTTACACACTTAAAACACACTGGCTCTAGATTTAGCAAAACAGAATTAGAGAGCAAATTTCCAAAACTCAATGAGTCCATTTTTTTTTGTTGTTGTTGTTCCTGAGAGGAGACCACCAATGACTTAAAGTCAGGCTTCCTCATCATATGTTTCAGTGTCGGGAACCAAAACTCATTCAGTCCTCCTGAAATGCAATGAAGAACGTTTGTTAAATTTGCAAAACTCACTACGTCCACAGAAATTTTCCCAAAAATGTGACCCGTGGACTGAGCGAGTTTTAGGAACCTGCTCTTCAATTTGGTCTTAAAACATACTGGAAAATAAATCTCACGGAGAGACACACCTGTACCCATCTTGTCACCCCTCCGTGCTCTCCTGCCTGTTTTTTTTAAGATGGTGAAGATTCTCTACTGGTGACGAGGAGTCGCAGCGAACATCTAAATCAGCACCCCCCTCGTCTTTTCGCGTGACCCCCCCCCTCCCCCCCCCCACCAACACAAACACGTAAATGAGCTGCAATTCGTCTTCCTTCAGACAGCTTGTATTGTTTTTCTCCAGGACGGCACAATAATAATAAAAATCTCTGTGTCTCAGATAATAGAAGCGGGACATTCTTTCAGGTGCAATAAAAATGCAAATGCCTGTTAATGTTTTGCTTGCGGTTTAGGGATGTGCCTGAGGTTTAATTTCCCCTGGGGGGTTTGGATTCGTGGTTTAATTCTAACTCCAAATGTTAGTAGCTAATTGTGGCCAGTGTCCCCCTAAGTGAGTATAGTGGGGAGCTGAGTGCTGAATACTGATGTGTAACGGAACTGGGGTGGTAGTCTTCATCATCTTCATCGCAAGCCGTCGCTTGTGATGTCTGACAGGAGAGTCTGACAGGAGAGTCTGACAGGAGAGTCTTAGAGGAAAGTCTAACAGGAGAGTCTGAGAGGGGAGTCTGACAGGAGAGTCTGACAGGAGAGTCTGAGAGGGGAATCTGACAGGAGAGTCTGACAGGAGAGTCTGACAGGGGAATCTGACAGGAGAGGACACACATTGCGGGTGGGGTGGCCTTACAGCTCTGTCACCGAGCCCTTGAAAACTAACTGAGATACGATGCTAATCAGCGTCCAACCTGCACACACAAAGACACACACACACAGACACACAGACACACACACACACACACACAGTGCTTCCCCAGGGTACTGGACTGGCCGTTATGCACTGAGAGAGAGAGAGAGGTGCAGGGAGCGGGACTCTGTTCACACTCGGACACACATACAGACAGACGCACAGACACGCACAGGCTAACCATGCAACGTTAATAAATGATGTCCTGGGAATGTTCCGGAAAACTGGGAAGTGAAAAGTTCAGCAAAATCCCAAACAGACAGAAAGCCGCGCCACAATGGCCCCAGCGGGCAGCATAAATAATTAATTACAGCACCCCCCCCACCCCCCCGGCTCCTGTTCTGCGGCTTGAGCATGGCTAGAGTCGGGTTTCACTGACCTGGGAACAGATTCCCAGCATACATGGTCTAGGGGGGCACTAAGACCGTGCTGTCAAAGGCAGAGTGCGTATAGCGCACTGTGACAGACGAGCGTGCAGACTCACCGCAGTTAGCAGGCGGCTGCGCGAGGACAGCGCGTGACGCAGCGCCAGCCGCACGACCATGTGCAGCCGCATCATCGCCTCCTCCGCGTCCCGCTCGCTCCGCATGGCCTTCGCCAGTGCCTCCAGCCCGTCCACGTAGGCCTCCCAGTGGGGCTGCACCTGGGCCGCCCCCCCGAGGCACCCCTGCATGAGGGTGGGGCAGAGGGGGGGGCAGGGTGGGGCCGAGGACAGGCCCAGACAGCGGGGGCAGAGCCAGAGGCGGAGCAGAGCACGGGCGCAGTCCCGGCCGGGCCGCAGGTGCTGCGTGGTGTTCACCACCTCGATGCCCAGGTTGAGCGCCTGCAGAAAGGTGCGGGTGGCCGGTAAGGAGCGCGCCAAGCGCGTCATCATCAGCTTGGGGTAGGAGCCGAAGGCCCCGGTCTGCACCCAGGCGCCCCGCAGGCACTCCACCCAGGCCGCTTTGCCGGTCCCGCCCCCTAGGAGGCGCCCGTAGGTCGCCGGGAACAGCCGACTGAAGAAGGTCGTCACCATGTCGTCCACGCTGACGTCCGAGCCCATGCTGTAGAAGGAGATGTCCAGGAAGAGCTGCGCAACCGCTGTGTTGGTCCCGCCCCCAAGGCCGGGAAACTCCGCCCTCAGCATGGTCTGGGTGGAGTTATGACTGTGGCGAAGCACCATCTCAAACGCCTCTGCGGAGAAAAGAGCGGCGAGGCGGAGATTAATCACGCGTCATTTCCTTATACTTATCAGACCCTTTTCATCCAAACCTGCTTGCTGTGCTTCGTTCACGGTGGCTAAGGGAGGCATTTATCAGCCGCACAACAGCTGGGCTCTGAACCAGAGCTCCACAGACACAAACCCAATTCCCCAGGCCAGGTCTGTACCTGATACTCCCTTAGTGAAAGCAAGCCACATAACTACCATAGAGAACAAACAGATTAATCGCCTTCAAGCCACTCAAAATACTAATTAGGGCAAGTGAAGTGTACAGCACACCGATAAAATCCCGCTAATTCGCACTTCTCTGCGGCAACCTGTTTGAGATTAAGGGGTTCGGGACGCTGAGTAAAGGCCGCCATTAAATGCCGGCCTCCATGTGACCTTCTGAAATCGGAGAGCCGTGTTGGGAGGCTGTTGAGAATTTAAAAGAAGTGGTTAAACACTGATCTGGGGCACCATGAACGAGCGAGGCTTGTGGCAAAAGAAAAAAAAAAACAACAGACTAATCCCAGAAAAAAATGAAAATGCTTCAGTAAGTTGAATGGGGGGAAAAAAACCAAAGGAGTTGAGGCAGTGATTTTAGACACGGACTCACTGGGAGCAAGCGCTGCAAAGAGGTAAGGGGAGGGGCCTAGGGGTCAGAGGTCACGCTCCATCGCTAGCTCATTCATGCAGCTACTTGCATTAGCCAGTGTGGCAATGGGTGTTCAGGTATCGCCACAGAGAAGCGCACATGCTCTGCCTGACCGGCGGCCAGGCGAGGGGCTTATCTCTCCGTGTCCGACAGAGCCTGGGGGCAGCCTGTCACCGGTGGCTAATCTACTGCTGTCACTGCGGGGGAAGGAACCGGGGACCGGCACACACACACACACACACACACACACACGCTCATAAACAGCCACAGTCCCCCACACAGATGTGACACACATATAAATCCAGCTCTTAAAAATCTGACACAGATATACCCCAAACACAATCATACACTCACATAAATGAAAAATCAACACAAAAACACAGAAATACAAACATGCACATGTAACCAGACACCTCCTGCCAGGAGTGTAACAGTGGCCTGTTACAGTGGCGAAAGGAGTTTTGGACGCCCTAGAGAAAAACAACAGCCATTGGACTGAGGCAAGGTCACATGACCACGTGGGTCACTCAGACAGGACAGGGGGGGGTGCTGGTGTGGGAAGGTGCATTCATATCCATATGGGGCGGGGTCTTGAAGGTGGGGGTGTGGTCGTAATTAGCATAACCCACCCCACTCACAGGTTCACCGACAGATACAGACAGGCATTTCTTCGTTTACTCATTAGCTCATTTCGTACAGAAACACACACACACACACACACATCAAGCCACACAAAGTGACCCAGGCGGATCCCAGTTCTGCCATCAGCCCATCTGAACGGCCAGGTCGGTTCCTAACTGTTGGTACAGGGTTTGGTGCACAAGAATTGCACCAATTTGGCCACGATTGTGGTTCCTCAATGGCTACGTCAATCATAAGGCAAGGCCTGTTTGGGGGGTGGCGGGGTCTGCTAAGCATGAACCGAGAAACAGCACAGGTGGGCTTTGGATTAAATCATCAATCCAAATCAAATGAAGAACGATCGGACTTCTCGCAAATCTTACTGTTCCCTGGGGGGACAAGCGTTAATTAATTGTAGGTATGTGTGAAAGGAAATCAGCACAGAACCGGGCCTTCAGCATCTTTTCACCCTGCAGCATCGAGGTTGACTTGGATGTTGGGTTGACACTCGTGTTGCGGCTCTGACGGACTGTCCCTCTCCCGTTCCGTTCTCCCTCCATGTCTTTCCCTCCTCTTAGGAATTCCTGGTGGAGCGTGACTTATCCCTTTATTAATTTCCATCCGTCCATCGTAGAGAAGCGCTTTTCCAATACCGGGTCACGGTGTCAGTGTCTCCAGATACCAGTATCTGCCTATGACTGGGACCACACCTACAGTCAACGTGTCACTCAGAGCAGTGCTCCTCAAACTGGTCCCCAGGGGCTCTCAGACAGTCCGTCTCTGACAGGAAACTGGGAGGGAGCAAAACCATGGGCCATCTGGGGTTCCCTGAGGACTGGGCTGAGAAGTACTGATTTAGAAACTCCAATTCGCCACCAAGGAAAAGCAGGGCGGAGGCTCTTCCAAAGGCATCGGCGTGCTTTGGCGCAAACTCAGCTACTCTGATACGCCGAGCAAAAATAACCAAACTAAGGAGCCATTTGAACAGGTGGGCCGCCTGCCTGGTGCCTCCCGGGCCTCCCCCACCTGCCTCCTCGGCCCCGACAGGCTCCCGTCGCACCTCCAGCAAGTGATGCGTCTCCTCACCTTTTTTAGGGTTAACATGATGTGCCAAGTAGAGCGTGCATGGGACTGTGTTTGCCATTAGGAAGGAGCCTGAGAGGTTTACACACACACACACACACACACACACACGTGTTTGTATTCACATCTTTGTGGGGACCGTCCGTTCATTTCTATGGGAAAAACCCTAATCCTAACAATGGCAACCTTAACCCCAACCCGGCCCTAACCTTTAACGTAAGTAACCAAACAAAATACAAGACTTTTGGCATTTTCAGTTTTTTTGACTGCAATCACAGATTCTTATAAACGTCAATTTCCTTTTGTGTGGACCTGATGGTCCCCACAAAGTCAGAATAACAGGTTTTTATCACATTGTGGGGACATTTGTTCCCCATAATGTAATGTATATCTGACCCACACACATACACACACAGCCTCTGCTTACTGGTACACAGGCTCTATAACAGTGACAAATAAAATGTGAATAGAAGCATAAAATCAAAATAATAGAAGCCGCCCGTCACCCTTCTTCGAAGCCGCGAGTCTCGCTCTCTAGCCAAGTGCCGTACTGCCGTATCACAAAGTCAGAAAAGCGAGGAATTGAGTCTCTGGTGTAGCGCCGGGGAGCCACATTAATCTGCAAAAAGGCAGAGATCTGCTCCCACCCAATATGATAGTGGCCGCGCTGTTTAAAGATGTGTTGGCAAGGTGCGTTCTCAGCTTAACGGAAAACAGAAAATGTCTCTTTAAATTAGGGAAGAGAGCTGTGAACCGCAAGGGGTTTAACCGCATTCCCTGACAGCAGCGGCGGGATTTGAACCCACGCCTCCTCTGGGACCCGAGCCTAAATCCAGCGCTTTAGACCACTGAGCCGTGATATCAAAAAAATGAGAAGGGCTTTTTCAGCAATATCTCAGCAGCTACGGCTGGATATATTTATAAAGAAAGGTATGCCGCATTTCGCTATGACCCTGGACAAGGTAAGGTGTTACAAGATAATGGATGGATGGATAGATGGATGGATGGATGGATGGATGGCCTGCTGCATTTTCTGTCATTCATTCATTCATTCATTCATTCATTAAACAAAACTCACTGACCTATAGCAATATTACTTAAATGACTTACTATTATTAACATGAAATTTAAAAGAATGAGACTTTAATGGATGTTTTTCCTTAGGATGGTCAGGTGGGCACAGCCCCTTCCCCTTGCCTTGACACTCGCACACACACGTGAAGCTTCACTTTTTGATTAATCTTGAAGAATTGAATGGGATCTGATACAGTTGCTGAAAATACTACTTTCACAGACATAAATGACACAAATCCGGTAAACAGATATCTGTCCGAAGACTGACTGGATAATGACTGTGTATCAGCCCACAACAGCTACAAATATTATGTTCTCTTTGACAAAGTGATGAAAGAGGGTCCTTTGTCTTGAAAAATATATATATCCAGAGTATAAAAGAGAGACATCTACCATGGGTTGCAAAAATGTGCAGTCAGGCACTTGTTAAAACAGAAAAGTTATCACCCCACAGACAAAAGAGCGACACAATGAGTGCAGTGAGATGAAAGCGCACCTCTGAAAGACAGAGACTGAAACCCAGACAGATTTACTAAATTTACTGATGTACTGGGTCATTACAATGTATTCTGCTTTAAGCTAACTCTCTGTCCAGAGTTCTCTTGGGATTGCATGCTTGGATGTGATTGGGTATGCTCAACTAAATGAAAGCCATGATTGGCTGCTTCCATATATGGACATCTGGCTCCTCCCTTAAAGCAGAATTATAATGAGGCATTCTGGGTAACAGGATGCTGTTCCCAGGCCTATCCGTCACCAGGCCATACCCCCATTATCCCGCCCTGACGGCAATCATCAATAAATTAGCCAAGCAATGAGGTCGATCAATTTCCCTGACGGAGTGTCACCTCCAGCCTCCCGGAAAGCTGATAAAAAAATAGCAAACCCGCACTTCTCCAGGATAGGAAGGCGGCACATCAACCACTGCCGTGTTCACTGGATAGCCTGCTCGCTTCAGTCATGATGTGCGGCGACTCATTGGTCAAGGTTATTCTGTGCTGTCCCATTAGACTCCTGTAATTGGTTGGTTGATGGGGTGCAGGAGCTTGAGGGGATTGGGGGGTAAGAAGTACAGGAATTCCAGGGGAGGACTGCTTTGCCGGTCACCCCCAGACATCATCAACATTGTGCAGACCTGCAGACTGGTAGATATCCCAGGTGAACTGGTCCAGGCATCTCCATGACTATCTCAGAGGTATGTAGACCAGCATGGGCACGGTCTATATGTATGCATACGCAACCACACGCATGCATGGTTACATTTAATGCCACATGCATGCACAGTTGCACTTAATGCCACACACATGCTCACGCATCTGAATGTGCTCCAATGCACATATTGTTTTCCATACAAGCACACTTACCTTACCGATACACTCATTTTATATACATATAATAAGGTGAAAACTGGTAACAAACAAAAATATTTATTAAGAAAAAAGCCACCGTACATGAGGAAAAAGGGTTTTGTTTTACAATATTTATCTAGCAGAAGCTTTTATCCAAAGCAACATAGTTTTTTTTTGTGAATGCAGGGTCAGACAATGCCTGGAGTAACTGAGGGTGGGGATCTTGCTCAAGGCCCCAGTGATGAAATTATCTGGCCAACCCTGATCACAGACACGGTGCCCTAACCCACTGAGCTACACGGACTGATGTCTGTCTTTTAGAACTTGCTGCGTTTGTGGGTACAGAGGAACATGCACTTTTAGCTTCAGGACTGGATCTGGATCCTTACTGGTAGCATTGCAGGCCCTGTGGCTTCAGTCTGACGAAGTGTCACACCTGAGAAGAGTGTCCTGAAGAAGCTGGAGCGGGCGGACACTCCTGGGGAGAAGTGGTGTGAAGACCACGCCGCCGAGGAAGAAAGCTGGGGCACAACCTGACACGTGAGGGCCTATAGGTCCAGATCCCACGTACGGCTCAGCTGTTATACCGTTAAGCATCATCTAAATCAGGGTACTCAACTCGGTCCTCGGGGAACCCCGGAAAATCCACGTTTTTGCTTCCAGGAGTTGGGAGGGAGCGGAAAGGTGGACTGTCTGGGGCTCTCCGAGGACCGGGCTGGGAAACACTGATCTAAACCAATTAACTAAAAACTGTTAACTTCTCTAACAAGTCCTTTTAATAGCAGAATGATAGAGATTAATGGAGAAGAAGTACAGGACAGGATGGTTAGAGTAGGTGAGGAGAGAGTCTAACTGAAAAGACACAGAGGCGAGGTGAGTCAAAGTCAGCTTTTCAAAGTCAAAGTCAACTTTTCTGTCACTGTGCACATGCACCACGAAATGAGGTGGGAAACGAGGGAGAGAAGCGGGAGAGGAAGAGACGCAGCGCAGAATGTTAAAGCCTGCACGGAGACACAATATATAACCAGAAGGTAATTGGGTGGCGCAGGGTCATGTGACCTGGACTCACCAATAGGGAGAAGCAGTGACATAAGCAGAGGGCTCACACTGAGGCCCCTCAGATGTCAAGTGACCAGGGATCAGGAGTCAAACCTCACCAGCGGGTTCACAGGAGGAGACGTGTGCTAACGTGATGGAGGAGGACGCGGCAAAGCTGGAGGGGCGGTGGGGAAGGAGGGAACATAGATGAAAGAGAGGAGGCAGGAGGAATTTTTTTTATAGTCACACAGCTGCCAGCGTCTCTCTTTCTGTCTTTCTCTCCATCTGTCCTTCTATACCACCCTGTACAATAGGGTCCCTAAAATATACACAGCCTCCCCCCATATTAATTCAAAAGCTTTCAAACCTATGGAGAAAGAGATGGGGGCCACAGGCCTCTGACTGGGGCCGTTTCGTGCACAGACACATCCCGCATATATAATAAATCAGCCGTTTAATAAAGTAATGAACCGACGACGGAGGAAAGAAATTCCATCCCGTTTGAAGTGGGAACTTTAAAGGAAAATGAGAAAAAAAGGGGAAAAAAAAAACGAGCGGGAGGCTGAGTTTAAGGGAGAGAAGCAGGGGGATGTGAAATGTTTTTGAAGTTCTGGAGGCAGATGTGGGCAGTGCGGAGGAGAGGGAGCAGCGGAGAGATTTAGGGGGAGAGAGAGGGAGAGAAAAAGGGAAGCTAAACTGGAGAAGGAGGCTGGATCGTAAGGAAGAGCCAGAAGATGGAGGAAAGGCTCTCTGTCCCGGCAAGCCTGAGGCTGCCAACCTTCACGCCATAAAACATTCCTGACCAAATAAATTGCCATTAATAAAATGTCCGAGCCATCAAGGGAAGAAAAATACCACATCATTTTGGCATCGACACGCGGACGGGGAGCTGAGCGGACAAATCGCCGCCGTACCGCAGGCGGTCAGGGACAGGAGCATCTGACCCGACAAACGCGGTGGCGGAGGGGAGGCGGGTTGCCGCGGGCGAACGAGGAAGCGACCCGCCGGGATGCGGCGCGTGCTCGCCCCTCCATCCGGAATCGCGGGGGGGGAGGGAGGGAGGGAGGGAGACGCTCGTCCTCAAAATAACAAATTTGCCCTGAGCTCACCATCATCCCAGAATCCTCCAGTGCTCCTGGGAGACGAGACTCGCGGAATGAGCAAAACATCGGAATTTGTCCCAGTCTGTCATAACTGGAGTGAGACATCTTTGTCAAACAAGAAAAGACTGATTTATTATAAATCAATCGATTAAAAAACTGAATAATCAATAATTCATCCATTTCCTATTTTACATTTTTTCTTTTATTGAGGTTTTTATTTATTTTGCAGACTCACTCATCCAAAGCGATTTACATTTCTTTGAGAGCAAAGTCAGCCAGAAACAACTGGGGTTAAGGGCTGGTGTTACCAGGGGCCGAAAAATGACCCCCTGGGATTTGAATTGGAGACCTTCCAATCAAAGGCACAGCATTCTAATCCACTGACCCTCTAATTATACGTATACGTATAACGTATATATTATATATACACACACACACACACATATATATTATATATATATATTATAATAATGTTATTAAAAAAAATATTATTATTATTTTGGTTCTGGGTAAAATCCTTCACATACAGTTTCATGCTCAGTTATTTCACTGTTTCGTTGTTCTGTGGATTGTTTACCTTTCCCATCTGCAGGGCTTCTGCCTGACTGTGCATCATTCCGAAATGGAATTTAAATAAGTTCCATCAAGAGGGGAAAGAAAATTTAAGCTGGACACGGCAGGGGTCCGAAGGATCCCAGAAAGCTGTAGCGGCCGCTCGACCCATCCGTCCCCCAGCGCACGGCCATGGCTGAGCAGAGCGGGAGAGAGCTAACGGACGAGTGCAGAACATTTAAGGGGGAGACAAGGAAGGAGGCAGCTTTAATGAACAGATCATTGCCATCCTCCGTAACTGCTTGTGCAGTGTAGGGTCATGGTGAGCTTGGAGCTCATCCCAGGAAGAGCGGGACACGAGGCAGGAAGCAGCTCATAGGATGCCAGTACAGAGGGTGTGCAGAGTGGATTTTATCCAGACTCTCTGGACCTCAACTATACCATCGCCGTAGATCCGAGAGGCGGCAAGTAACGCGATGCTTAAGGGCGAAACGCGACCGGTGCCAGCCAGAGGTCCGCAGCTAGAAAACCCGCCACTAAGTCTATTAAAGACAAACTGGCCTTACACTGATGAGCAGTGTACTCAATGACCATTTCTGATGGCATTAAA
>JAODJU010000002.1:11653023-11676983 GCA_026776725.1 Gnathonemus echidnorhynchus | reverse complement strand
GCTTAACACAGTCTGTGGGGTGCTCTTGTAGCTCATTGGTCCAACCGTTAGCACAGAGATATTGCTATAAAGAGTTTTCATTATGGGACTATACATTTGACTTGGAGATAATTAAATCAACAAATGAAGTAACACATTATACTATTACTTATATATATAATTCAACTTCTCTTGCTGTAAACGTGATAAAAAATCCTGTCTGAAATTACCGAGTAGGCTAATGTTTCACAGTTTTGAGTTAAATTATTAAAGCAACATTAAAAACAACGAATAACACGATCATTCTGTGTTTGTTAACGGTTTGCTGTTATTTAAAGCAATTGCGCATCTCTACTCGATAAACTAAGTGTATATCAGTTGTTTTTAAATGAATGAATATTTGACACCAAACATTTCTCCAGCCTAATGCAAGTAAATTACTTATTATACTTACTTTAATACATTCCAAAACGATTTAATGCTCGGTAATTGTTTATCGTGATGCTTTGCTTAAACATATGCGTAAATAATATATGCCATTTAATAAGTCTTACGGTATAGTTCTTTATTTTTTTATTTTTACAAAAATTGCATATACAAAACGCGAACGAACCTAACTAGGTCAACTCAAACCTACAAAGAAGGAAAAGAACTTCCTTTCTTCTACAAAATCCTTGTTTCTTGTGGGGGCTGGGCCAAAGGAAACCCGGTCTATCTACCGTCTAAATGTATTTCTTTGTGCGTTTAGAATTCTAGAACAAAAACTAACCTATGAATTATGCGTAAATAAAAACAGAAACGCTACATGAACATCATGTTCGAACACTTTGTTTTGCTGGAGTAAGGTTTTCGGAAAAATTATATTCTTATTATATATGTCTAAATAGCCTATTTCGCGTTCACAAAGAGATTAGAATATGGTTTTTCGAAATGGTAATTTTTAATTTCATAAACTGACGCCTTAAGCAACGTTATTTAAGAACAAAACGCATTATATTTATGCTAACTACTCTTTCAAACTAATTTTTAACAGCACGAATTTTAAAAATCAGGTTATGTAACTTTAGTTAAATGTTACACTACACTCCAACGCTACCTAGTTGGTCCAGTCACTATTCGGTTGTCAGTTAACAGAAAATCAGAAAACTAAAAGGATCCATTCCGTATAATATATTTTACTGTCTTTGATCCCATGCTGTCAAACTTGCAGATTAAATTTTAAGGAAAACAACTAAATTGGTCATTACCCTAAATACTTATTCTGGATTTATATGCATCTGGCAATAAGACGTCGTTTTAAATGACCGCCTTCACTTGGGCTTATCCCACAACGCACTGTGCTTTTCGTCACTCGAACTCTATGGTAGCGACTGGCATTACGTTTCTGCGTTGAACGTCACTGGCTCGCGCTCTGATGAATGCGCCGTGGCTGCAGATACTCCACGGGAGTCAACGGAGCGGGTTGGTACGTAGCTAGCGTGCTAGCAGCCCGCCTGACCTTGGTAGTTATTCTGTGCAGGGCTATACCCTGCTATCTTACAGATGCACTGTGCATTCTGATTGGACGGCTTGATACGGTTTCTGCTAATTTCTGCAAGCTTCGCGAGAAGTCTTAGCTATTTATGTTTCCTCGTAATCAGAGGTTCACCTTTAGTGGGCTGCATTTGATATTGTGAAGAATTTTATTCTTTGAAAAACTTAACTCCATTTGGTTTTTTGGTATATTTAGTAATGATTGTGACTAATCAGTGAAATTATGAAGTTTGTGTCAATTTTTTTCCAACAAAGTTAAAGTTATAGAAATTTAAGTTATTTATAAAAAATATAAAATAAAATGTTAGGTAACGTAAAATATATATTGGTGAGTAGGGCGATTTGAGCAAGAAAAAGTTATACCTCAGAGACTAAACGCAGGCGTTATGGCTTTGATTCATTCTGCATACTTAAAATGTACTTAAAATAATTGTTGTTTGCTGCCCTGTATGGTCTTTATAATGTGTGAGTTTTTCAATTGGTGCCTCTGTTTTACATCCAAGGACAGCAGAACGATTAAGGTAAGGATCAACAATGGGTGTGGAAAAGGGTCAGGAGCTGGACACAAGGGAAGGACAATTGGGGACAGAGAAGATGCACTGGGTTACTGAGATGTTTCCCCCTCGTTTCACTATGCTGGACCTGCTGGAGAACGCCGGAACCAGAGCAGGCATGGGGTCCGTGCAGATGCTGCCCACGGAGAGGCTGCCCACAGCACGGGGCAGTCACAGAAAGGAGAGCTATCATTCGGCTCTGGAGGAGGTGCAGAAGAGGGAGGAGCAGAGACGGAGAGAGCGGCTGGCTGGCAGGATAGTCAGGAAGGACGAGGAGAAGCTGGAGATGCCCAGAGACATGGAGCACAGGGGCGTGGCCTCCACACAAACTCTGGCAGAGGAGAAGGAGGGGAGATATATCTGGAATCAGAAGGACCTGGTAACGCTGCGTTGGGCAGTCCGCGAGGTTGAGCGAGACCGGCGCAGGCTGAGTGCTCGGCTCCAGCTGGCCCTGGCGCAGGCAGAGGCACAGCGGGGGGAGCGGAGGAGGCTGCAAGGGCTGCTGGACGAGCGGGAGGCACAGCTAGCCCTCGCGAGTCGCGAGGCGGCGTGGCAGAGCCAGCGCGTGGAAGCCCTGCGGGTGCAGGCCCGCGAGAGGGAGGCGCACTTGGAGGCCTGGGCCGCGGAGCTGCGGGGGAAGGCGGAGGAGGTCAGCAAGGTGCGGGAACGGCTGAGGAGGGCTGAGGAGGAGGCGCGGGAGCTGAGGGCGGAGAAGGCGGACCTGGCCCACGAGCTCGAGGTGCTGAAGCGGCACCTGGAAGCGGAGAGGCAGGGGAGGGAGATGGCCAGCCGGGCAGAGCACGACACCGCTCTCCAGGAGCTGCAGGAGGAGCTGGAAGCGGCCCGGGCCGAGCTGGAGGCAGAGCGCCAGAAGCACGCACGCAGCCGCATGGCCCTGGATGTCCTACGCAGGCACTGTGATGGCCAGTCGGAGCCGTGGGAGCGCAGGCTGGCCGACGAGGTCACGTACATGTAGCTCGGCAGCGCCAGACACAGGTGAGAGCAGCCGGAAGATGCTCCGTCGGTTTCATCAGATCTGGCACTGCTAATGCAGTGGGGAGAAAAAAAGAAAAAAACGTCATGTAGGTCATCTGCGCAATTAGAAGGGAATTTTAAGATTAAGGACATGCAGGAACCAAATCCCAAAGCTTTTATCTGCCGTTTATCTGTCTGGAGAGCCCCTGCACGCTTCTTCTTTGATGCGTATCTGGGAATGGTGCAGGACCTGCTGCAGCCTGCCCCCAGTGATGTCAGACGGGGAGTTTCAGCCGTAGACAGGACCCGGGTTCGGAGATGGCCCAGACTCATGTGCTTCTGCATCCGCTGGAGTGACGCTAGACTGACTGTGGTTTAATGTGGGCTGTATTAGATTTCACTTTAGTTATTCTTTATTATGCCTGTAGGACTATCTTTGTAAAATGAGAACATACATGTTGGCTGCAGCATTTGCTGGAATTAAAAGCAGTAAAAAAATAAAAATGCGAAAAACATTTGATGTTTGTTATGAATTAATAAAGGCGCTACAAAATAGTAAGCCTAATTGCAGATAACGTTTTTGGTATTCCGTGAAACTTAGCTCTAATTAAGCTGTTCTCACCACTTTCCTAGCTGATCTCCAGAAATTGGCATCTCCTTCTGCTAGAGTTCAGATCTTTGCAGTGTCTCAGCCATATGGAAATCATGGTCACTAATTTGATTTCTAGAACTTAGTTTTCATGCATTTATGACTTGATCAAATGCCCAGTTAATATGTAGGCTGTTAATATAGTCAGATTGTGAAGATTTCCTCCACCATGAACCTGTACTAGGTTAAGTGGTTGGAAAATGGATGGACTGTTGGACATTTTCTCTAGAAATTATTTGTACTGTAGTTTATTTCAATAAATGACATCTGAAAACAAGACTTTTAAATTGCAGTTTTAATAGTCATTTCATTGTTGATTTGTGTATCCTTACAGAAAGCTCTCTCTCAGGACAAAAGCAGGACCTTGTCCTGAATTATACTCCACAGCCGCTTGTCTTCTATAAAGTACAAAGCTGCAGGTCCCCCCAGGGGAGGAAATGCCAAACCACATGTACGGCAAACTTTAAAACTGTGTCATCCTCACGTCCGTCTTTAACAAGGGCATAAGTTTCCATTCTGTAATCATTTAAAGCAGTTTCCTCTGCTGCTTGACAACCGATCACAGGCAGGGAGAAAGCGCAGAAACACAGGACAGGAAGGAATAGGACAGAGGTGAGCTTGACATTGATGATTTGCTCATAACATTTATTTGGTTGCACTTTGCATCTGGTGCTTCCCCTGTGCAAACATTCAGGGCTTCACTGAAATATTAAAAATATAAAAGGACGTTCATTTAAAGTGTTTTTATAAAGGAGAAAGATGGAAAAACACTACATTTAATCTTCAGCATACATTTTTGTGAACTTCTGCTTGTAACTAGGATAAAACATTTTAATAATAAATCAGACAATTCTGAGGTATATAGAGACAGCCTTGTGCAAACAGGTGACAAAGAAATCTTAAGACACCAGTTCAGCAAAACTATTCTCCCCAGTCTGTGTTTTGCACAAACAGATTAAGGCGCTGCGGATCGACGTACTTAAAGCAGGAGTCTAGATTGGCAGTAAGCTGAGTGGGAGAGTCTCCCAGGGTCCAGCACGCACTTCAGGAGTTTAGGGAAGTGCAGTGCAGGCAGTGCTGACCACAAACCCTGAACAGGAGATTCACAACTACGAGAGGGACCTACTCAGGCTCAGAGCAAAGGACTGAAAGCCATAGTGAAACTGAACGGGGGTGAGAGAGACTACAGCTCACGGTGCTGTTTTCAGCTAAAAGCATTCATATCAGCACTCTCTTTCAAATACAGCTCCTGGCCTCTAGCAGTATAGCTACTAATAGATGTTATGGTATTCACACACATTCCATTGGCATTATGCGGACGGACACAGAACTACTGCTATACCTCTGATAAAACTTGTAATAAAATCCTTAGACAAAAATACAACTGCTTTTCCAAGCTACGCATAGCACAACTGTGTACATTGAGAATCTCGTACTTTCCTTACAAAAGCATCCACGGGGGAAAAAAAGGAGCCCTCTTAAATAATAATACACCAGTCCATATATTACGGAATGACACCTCAAGTGCAGCACGACATTAGAGTGTAGGGTCACTATAGAATGACCCATCGGGAATGAAAAGACCTCACGTTTAATCCCACTCCCTTCAACGACAGCATCTGAGAGAATCTTAACAAGGGTTTAAAATTCACCACTCTCCGCCCCTCCCTTCCTCAGGCGACTTGCTCTGGGATTTTACATGTATCTAGGTTTGCTGTGTCCTGTGGAATTGCCACTCAATTCCATTAGGAGGTCACAACAAACTTATGAGAAAAGATGATTAGAGGGAGGCTGGGCTGGTGCCCTATTATTGAAAAATAGAACAAACACAGATGCAGAATGCAGGCCAGAGCAGTGTGGTATTGTATATCTCTTTAGCTGCTTGATGAGCCGTATATCACCCTTGCTCCATACTGTTAATTTGTGATGTACGGAAGACACCCCCCAATTGTTCTGGAAAAAAAAACAACCCGACTGAAAATGCTCAGGGGGCAGAGGAACATGGGGCAGGGAAGGTGCGCCGTTTTCCCCACATCAAAGGCCAGGTGTAAGATGTACGCCTTTTTTCTTCTGACTCTTTCTTCTTTCATAACACGTTTTCCTGGTTCATTCCCCCACTCCCACCCCAGACATGATCATCCCTCAACATCTACGCATCTTCCTGTGCTTGCGGCCTCTTGAGGTCCCGAATCTGCTTGATCAGGTAGTTCTTCTCATCGCAGAACTGTTCGTCCTCAGAGCGGTCCGTCTGGAAGTGGCCCAGGAACTCCACCAGTTTGGTCTGGTTCTTCAGCAGGATGTCCAGAACCGGCTGCGTCTTGTTGGGGTTCGCCACGAACACCTAAACGCAGAGGCAAGGCTGATGACTTAATCGCTAAGCGCGTGCCCAATAGAACGTCAAAAATCAACACTCAGACGGTAAGGCCTCCTGGTCACCAAGTGAGACTGGCTATAGGATGACATCTGACCTTGAAGACATGGAAGGCCTCAAACTGGATATTGCGGCTGTTGTCTCTCAGCAGGTTCATCATGAGCTTCAGGTTCTCAGCTCGGCTGATGTAGTTGGTCATGACTGTGAAGTTGTGTCGGTCTAACAGGAGTTCACCCAGGAGCTGCACGCAGGCTTAGTGTTAAATAAACCACTCATTTTCAGCTAATAGCAGCTGTAGATGGTGCAGGCAACATAGGAGCAATGTTAGAATAACCTGCACGCTGCTCTAGAGGAGAGATGACTAATGAAAGAGAATAAAATAGACTGGCAAAAAAAAGACTCCATCTGCCTTCTGAAAACTCACCATCAGTGCTTCTATGTGACAACAGAATACCCTGTCAGGGCCAATAAGGCCCAAAAGCCACAACCTGAAGTTGAAGAAATTCTTAACATATACAAGTGTTTTTGGTGAAAAGGAGTATAGTTTTACAGACACAGGACTCTACCTTCAAAGACTGACGTTTGGTGACATAATTATCTGAATGCAAGAGCTTCTCGTATTCTGTAAATACCTAAAAAAAAAACAACAAAAAGCACATCCCATTAATATTGTCACTTTTAAAATCAAATGTACACAATTAAGAATTACTGCCACTATTCTTACTCTGTCATAATTTGTCTCCAAGAACTCTGCACACATTATCTTGTGCCTTGTAAGTAGATCCTGAAAGGGAAAAGAACGCATTACAAACAACACTAACTGATGTCACAAAATTATGTTTCTGAAGCCTATTGAAGTGGTTACACTGCATAGCTGCATTATGGGTAATCACTTATTAGAAGTGCATATCGGCTTAATTATAAAAAAAAAACAAGAAGCTCTTAAAAGACCAAGTACAGAAGGTGTAATCTTTCTGAGCCACAGACATTTCCATCTGCACAGGCTCCATTTTAAATGGTGGTTGTACTTCCTCAAATAAATATTGTTTATATTTAAATAAAATACCCATAGTTTAACCTATCAATACAGTTTAATTTTTAAGTACTTATATTTTTCACATTTAAGATACCTAACTAATACTTTCAACCTTTAACTTCATTTCCATCTATGCATCTGGATATTTCACCAGAGATGTTAGCTACCCTGCTTAAAGGTATGAAAGCTTGGCTCTCAGTTGGGATCCTATCATTCTTCACCAGTTTACTTACATTCACTATTTATGTTTGTTCCACTATTACATCCCACGCTGCCTTTGACTGAGTACACAGTCTAGTGTAAAAAGTAGGGCTTGGATATATGGACCAAAAACTCATCTATTTTCTGCAACTGCTTATCCTGTTCAGGGTCTGGGAGGGTCTGGAGCCTATCAGGGAAGCTACAGGCACAAGGCAGGGAACAACCCAGGATGGGGCGCCAACCCATCGCAGGGCACACACACACACCATTCACTCACACACCTATGGGCAATTTGGGAACTCCAATTGACCTCAGCATGTTCTTGGACTGTGGGGGTGTGGCGACCAAAGTCCCTGCAAGAAACCCCACAACAACATGAGGAGAAGATGCAAACTCCCCCACATGGAGCCATGGCAAAGACTTGAATCCAGGCCCCTGAGGTGTGAGGGCACAGTGCTATCCACTGCACCACCCGTGTCACCCTGGACCAAAAACCATATCTCGGTATTTTTTAGGCAGAACAGTGATATACGATATACATTTCAGTATTTTCTATGAAGTGAGCTAAATGTTCAGTATTACTTCAAAGCCTCGTGAGATATTCCAAACACCTATTAAACATTAGTCTCAGTTTATGACATTGCTCTCAAAACAGAAGGTGAATGTTTAGGGACAAAAAAATCTAAATTTAAAACCTATTTGGCAAATGGCTCTAAAAGTAGAAGCCTGCAACCAATGAAAGTGCACTTAACTGGTAAGGCCCTAATTTTAAGGTATTAGCCTTCAATAAAATAAAACAAATAGTGCAAATTACAATACTGTTAACCTCTGAGCCCCCTGGCATTTCTCTTAAAATAAAACTAACCAAGCAACAACCTCTCCCCTCCATCAGCTTCCCCATGAGACACTAACTGAATGCTTGATTCCAGCTATGATTCCTAGGATTTGGTGCAACGTCACAACAGCAGCTCTCCCATCGTTAACACATAAAGGAAAACCTTAGGTCTCTATTAAAAATCTTCGCTCATGCCACAATAAAAGTATATCGATATAAACGGTACTGTCTCATGCCATAGAAATCCCATAATGCCGCAAAAATATGATCGAGGGGCGAAAATTGCCCCCAAAAGTTTTATATATATAAATATATATATGTGTGTGTGTATATTTCTATATATGCCCCTTGATCATAGCTTTTAAAATTTTCAGTTCTGTTATGATCGTCGTATATGAGGTACATCAATGAACGAAACATAGTTACATCTACAATCGGCTCGCTTTATGCAACTGTAACTACGTACTTCTGCACAACACTGCTGCAATACCTCGAAGAGGCTAATTTTATTTAATAACAGTAATCATCCAAAAAGCAAATTCAAGTATCCCCCGCTTTACGACTGTTCACATTACACCACTTTGTTTTTACAAAAGACCTATTGTCTTTTGACTGAGTACACAGTCTAGCCCTATTTTCACCAACCAAAATAAATCTGAAGAGGATTGTTGCTTTTACGAAAAGGAGAAAGAAGACAAGCGAAAATAGTATTTGTTTATCTGCGAGCAGATTGTAGATGTAGAGTCTAGCTCTGCATAACGATGTTTCGTTCCATGCCGGACCTCATATACTACAATTATAACAGAACAGAAAAATTCCTATAGCCTAGAGCTACACATTAATCAAGTGTTTGTGGTGATGCTGATGTAAACATACCTACATCCTCACAGTTGTATACAAGTATAGCACATACAATCCTTGACAATGATAACCTATGTTACTGGTTTTTGAATTCATTATACTGTACTTTTTATCGTTATTTATGCTATACTATGTAGCCTAGGTGTGTAGTAAGCTATACCGTCTAGGCTTGTGTAAGTACACTCTATGATGTTGTTCTCACAATGACGAAAACAGCTAACGACACATTTCTCCGAACATATTCTTGTTACGTGATGCATGACTATTTATCCTGGTAAGTGAAACGGCCCTGTACACATATAATTCCTACTTTATATAGGCCATGTAATATCATATCATTCCTGGGTTTACTATACGTTAGTGTTACTTTAGGTTTTGTGTGTTAGTTGAGATGATTTAGGAGGTTGTCTTTTTCGCCTGGGAACGCTCACAAATTTGCTTTTTTGCTTTATGCTGTTTCAGCTTACAAAAGGTTTTACAGGAAAGCTCTACATTCGTAAAGGGGGGATACCTGTAAATATCTCCTAGGGGCGTGGCTACGGATCATCTGCTTATCCATGGCTTTGCCACCCACCCATCAACAACTTTTACAGTCGCCTAGGGCTGGCCAGTATACAGAATTCTAACAGTGTATTGATACATTTTCAAAATGAGACACAGGATGGTGCAATACCATTAATATCAATATACCGTATTTTGCGCACCATAAGGCGCACTGGATTGAAAGGCGCACTCTCAATTGCGGGGCTTATTTCTGTACTTAAGCCATACATAAGGCGCACCGTATTATTCGGCGCATGCAAAAACAAGGTAACAGAAGCAAAACAGTGAGTTTAGTTAAACCTTATTCTACTACGTATTTTCAGGGTCCTTAGCCAAACAAATGTTGTTTCGCAGCGCACCAGTAGTACAATATACCTACCTGCCGTAGGCGTGGCGGAGGTAAGCATACGTCTGTACGTGGCTTTACGTACCGTAATGTTCTGCAATCGGTTTATCGCTGCCAGCGTACGTAGTGTACGTATTACTATGTCCCTATGTCGGCAGGAAATGGTCCGACAGTCAATCAAGCGGAGCGCTTACTAAAATGCACAACAACATGTTTACAGATTTTGGAACTCAGTGCACACATAAGGCACACCGAATTTAAAGGCGCACCGTGGATTTTTGAGAAAATTAAAGGCTTCTAAGTGCGCCTTATAGTGCGCAAAATACGGTACCTTTTATTTTGTTGAAATTAGGGTGAAAAATTATCCTTTCTGTAATCAACATGAGCTTCAGTCATGATGTTGTACAGACTCCTAGGATTCACTGTTAAAATCAATTCATCTTGTCTCACAGGGAAGTTGATAAAGGCAAAGAATTTGTACTTTTAAATTTGTGCTACAATTTGCTTTTAAAACATTGCTGAATGGCTCACAAGCTAAATATACCGTAATTTGCAGTATTTGCTTTATTCTGCATTTACAGTTGTAAAATGCTGCTCTTCAATTTTCCGCAAATATTTAATAGTTTCTAAAGAGGATGTTTTAAAAAACTACCGTAAACTAGTTCATTTGAAAACTTCGTCTAACAACTAGTGCATTATACATATTCAGAGCCTGCTGTAGGGGAGGGTTTTTGAGGTGACCTCTCAATCATCCAATAACAGTGGGTCCCCAGGACTGGAGTTAAGAACCACTGCTTTATTATTGGCTGCTTCAGAAGTCATCCCAAAAACCCACACCCACAGCGGCTCTCCATGGATCAGGTTAGCCACCCCTGGGCTATTAAGAGCTAAATAAAAGTCTAAACAGTGAAAACTGTCACCTGCTTGCTCTCACATACAGACGGTAATCTGTAAACATACAGATACTTGCACACTTCTCTTTGGAACAGCGATTGTATGCCTACTATTTACTCATGTACGCACAAGGTGGTGATCACTGCACGCATTTTAATCTGGGCTCATTTCACAAAACAGACACTTCATGCATTAATTGTTTTAAAAAGTGCCCCCAGAATTTGGTAAATGTCCCCATTTTTAGACAGGCGGGGAAAAAAATGTAAAATATTTTAAAAATTTCCTACACTGTATACCTCCCAGCCCTAGTAACAAGTATGTGTAAAATTGCCATGTACGCATATTTAAAATGCCTTGAAAGTTATATAATATACCTGAGCACACCCACCAAGACAAATTCCTTGTATGTTTAATACAGACCTACTTGGCCAATAAAGGTCTTTCTGATTCTTCTTTGAGATTAAGCACCAGGCTTAAAAATACGAAAGCTGGGCCCTCTAACATTTTTTGTTGTTTTAACTGAATCACTTAAGTTACAGCATCTTCCTCAAGGGTCCAACAGACAGGCCTGTATTTGTACTATATTCTGAGTCCATTTCCTTATCTGCTGTCAGCACCTTCTACTGGCGAACGGCTCACCTTGAAAGAGGCAAAGGCATCTGAAGCCACGTCGAAGGTGGAGAGCTCCACGTAGCGGAAGAAGCAGTAGAAGTCCTCGGAGAAGAGCACGCTCCGGGCAAGGGGCTCGTGGCGAAGGCATTCCCGCAACATCATGCCACAGTTCAGAGCCACCTCCGGCTTCTCGTACCTGCGGCAAGGCTGGGCTGGTCAGCGGCCTCCCCGGGACACCCATGCGTATGCGTGTACAGAAACGTCGTACGATATACCGATATCGGTATCGCCTCATGATACCAAAAGATTTTAATGCTATAATTCTGCAAATTTTGATACTTAAGAAATTACATCGCATAGTGGAGATGCCAAATCTGCACTTTGGGGAAGAGAAACAGCCGTTTTCACCCATTTAACAAACAGAACAAACAAATATAAATGTTTAATCTACTGCATTATCAATGAGGTTTTGTGACAGCTGAGGTAGGCTTGGACAGTATGTGATTTTTCATACCATCCAAACAATCAACTGTGTTATGTGGTATTTTATGGTATTTTCAAAAGCAGTGTTCCAGTATATGGAAGTCTTGGCAGTAAAACTTGCTGAGCGGCTAGTCTTGTTGTTGAGATTTCAAAATTCTATGGTATACCATAATACCGCCCAAGCTCAGGCTGAAGCCAAACTGATATCAGAATCTATGTATTGAATGGAGCTGAATTAATCTACGGATATTTCATTGATAATGTTAAAACCATATTATAGGCTATTGCCGCTTGGTTCATAAATAGGCTCGTTTATTTCATTCAATCATTTTCTAAGCAGTGTACATGTATCCATCTACTTATGCCCGGGATTTGTCCCAGAAATGAGGACACAAGTCAATCTGGACATCTCTCGATCATTGTACGAGGGGGAAAATACACTGTATAACATAAAAGATACAATATTACACACACTTAACTAAACCTCTATAGTGGTAATAAATTGGTTTGTTTTAGTTCTTGCCGCATGCCACAAACGTGGCAAAATATGTCCGCTAACATCTAGTATGTCTGCCTTGGATGCCTCTCAAACTGTGAAACGTGTGAAGTACTGCAGGGAGCACCAGCGTCACACATCTGCCAGTGTGGTGTTGCGGCTAAAGTTATGAGAAACGACAGGTGGGTAACCACAGTTTAGCGAGAACATGGATGTAGCGGTGAGGTGTTGACACCACAAACCGTCCCTGCTCCCCAGCGGCGGTGGGCTTAGCACAGCACGTTCTCACCCCTTCAGCAGCATGAAGAGGATCTGTGGGTGGGAAGAGATGTACTCCACGGTGGGTGTGCGGGTGCCGATCTGCCGGCGTACCACGTTGCTGAACAGCTGCACCACGTCCTTCTTCCCCTGGCCCGTGAGGAGGAGAAATGATCAGAATCTGCTTTGATGGTGTGCGAGTCCACCACATTCGGTCCAGTTACATCTTTCCACTGCTTTCATGCAGTCCCTCTTTCCGAATCAGCCTCCTGCACACCTGAGCCACGTAACAAAGCACTTGATAATTAGCTGGCTGCAGTTACAGGTCCAGGCAGAAAGCGGATTAAGTTCAGATGAAAGTCTTGCATATACATCAAAGTACCATGGTTTGAAACAAGTTCAAAAAGGACAGCACAAAATAAGCTCACGCCTAACATATCTGGAAGAGAGTCCATCCTTGTAAAGGCACAAGGCAGATGCGCCCCCCCCATCCCTAAAAGGAAAACGAGCGAAGGTTCCAGACCTCAAAATCGATTCTCTGCAAGTTGGCGATGAGCGCAATCAGCAAGTTGGTGTTGTACAGCTCTTGGGCCAGCTGAGCCACAGCTTCCGTCTGAGGCTCCTTGTCTCCCGTGCCACACAGCACCTCCTTCAGGGAGGACAGGCTCTTGGACACCTCCTCTGACACCTGCACAAAGTGGTGGGGTACGTCACCGCATGGCATGCGTGGCAGCTATCATTCCGTCTCTGGGACACTGCAAGGTCATGAGAGCAGCCATTTCTGGGCTGGACTTGTGACCAGGACTAAATGCTCGGGGCGCAGGAACAGACTCATTGCAGAATACGCAACATTTACACTGTGCAACCTGCATGACATTTTGGCATCGGTTAAGTGATGACAAAAATAGCTAACGGAATACAAAGGAAGTTATAGATAAGTTTATCGGTAAAAGGAGCTGAAGAGAAATGTAAACAGACTGCTAAACATAACAGCTTACCACTGATAAAGACAGGGAGGGGGGGGAAATAGTGCACCATGATTCAAAATCAGAGGATTCCTGTTGAGCAAGTACAACACAAAGCACAGGAACATGGACAACAGAAAGCCCATTTTCTGCCCTGGGGTCCTCACCCCAGCCAACCCATCACACACCTTCTCGCACTTCTTGCTCTCGGAGGCCTCAAGCTTTTCCAGGTAGGCCACATTCTCCTTCAGACTCTTCACAATGTCTGCAGGACTCTTCTGGGACTTCCCAAAGGGGAATGGCATGGTGGGATGAAGACGTGGGTTGCTGGGGGACTTGCAAAAGCTGGCTACTTTCTGGAGATCACACAGACCAAAATGAGATGGTGAACTTACAGTGCTGGGCAAAAGTCTTCATGTTGATGTAAAACTAAGATATTACGTCTGTCAAAGTGTTTCAGCTTAGCCAGTTCAAAACCTCTCCTAGAATCACCTCAAGACTTGCAGCAACTGTCCAATATGCCCATGTATTTTGACTTGACCACTAACCCACTTTTTCTGGATAATCAATAACTCATTGAGTTCAATAATAAGTCGGTGTTTGCCAAACCTGTCTTCATGGCAGACTGGACAGATCTACATTTTTGTTTTATCCCAGTTCCCAGCACACCTGTAAGGTATTGAGAGTTCCTGATTGCTAGGGTCAGGTGTTCTGAGAAAAAGTATCTATTTACTTGGCATATACAGCTATTCCCAGCCGCCTGTATATATTAAATCATGCCTACATTACTGAACTGCACCTATACAATGTAAATTCTACGTAAAAAGAATAGTCGTTGTTTGCACACCAATCTGAAATTGTGCATTTTGGTTAGTTTTAAGCCTTTTTAAAAAAAAATTTTGAACTGCGATCATTCACACAAACCATGTACAAAAATCACGTAAGATGCAGGCTGACTGTACTGAATATTGACTAAAAAATGGACAGGAAGAAAAGGCAAAAGATCAATAATAACTATAGTAATTACCTTTGCATTGTGGCAGAAAGACTAAAGGTTCAAGGTACTGCCATTTTATGTACCAAACAAAATCAAATTGAATTGTGAGGTCCCTATAGATTCCCACCCCTAGTTCTCAGCATTCTGAACAGAAAAATAAAGAGGTGCTGGTACTGCATACTGGTGAGTACCGGCCCAGTACATGCACCGTTAGTCTGGGTATATAACACTGTGCTTAGCAGCTAAATAGTGCAACATGAATAATTACATTAAATCCTGCATTCTGCTTTAAATAATTAATGCCTGTATTTCCATTTCACCAGCTGAAAGGTCTCTGAAGGGAGGTGCACCCATCATACAGAAAATATAACAGCAACATATGCAACACAACGCAGCATATGCAAAACTACAAATGTTTAAAAGATTAATTCCCTACCAAATGTTAACTAGCAAAGTTTGAAACGAATGGGGGCTAAAAGAAAATGTCCAGAAAAAGGTACTGTGGTGCTTTGTTCGGCTCCGAGTTTCCTGTGCACCAAACCAAGGTCCATATCACCCAAGGTCCATCATCAGTTTTAGACCTTCCAAAAAACTAGTCAACAACTGGTTTGAAAGGGAAGGCAAAGTAAAGGAAAAACTACATTAATTTACAGGAAGTGTGACCTTATCTGATGACATCAGAAGGCAGAGAGAAGAGGGCCAGCTCAACACAGCCCCCCCTCCTCACCTAATCTCCACAACCACACAGGCAGGCCTGCTCCTCTGCCTTTTTGCATATCCTGCCATGAAAATGACCACTTTACAGCGTGTTGCCCTTCACCTGTAACGGCTCGTTTGCATTTTTCCTTGGTACTACTTGCCAACTCCTGAATTGTTTTCTGATCCGTCAGCCAGTCCCTGAGCATGGGATCAATGACAGCGAGTAAACACTGAGAGAGGACCTGGCAGTACAACTAACTTACTTCCTCTTCATATAAAAAGAGAGCTGACAGTACCTTAAGTGTATCCTTATTTACTTTTCCCTCAAGTCCGATAGGACTGAATTACATCCACGGGAGATGTGTAGCATAAATCAAACTGTAGACATGTTTATGGTTATCTAACGTGTATCCGGCTATTAAAGTGACCGGTGATCGGTGACCGGTGACCGGGGGGGGTAATCCCTAAACTGAATCGAGGACTACACAATAGCTCCAGACTCAGGTGGTAACATGCAGAAGTTCTTATTAAAGGCAAGTCTTATAGGAATTGAATGAAAACTGCCACGGCTCAGATTCCCCATCTCCTGGTACGTGTAGGTAAGCAGTTCACAGTAAAAATGACATTATCAGTCAAATGCAAATATTACTATCGGATCGAGTACAAAAAAAACTAAGTGCAGAACAGGTAGAGCATATAAATAACACAGGTATAAAACGACACAGAGTTGCCAATTAATGGTAACACCATAAAAGTCAGTTGGCTACAATGGCGTTCGGCCTTAAAAAAATGTTTAATTTTCACAAAGTAACGCGGCAAGGGGCAATACCGGTGTGGGGGAAACTACACCGTCACCGGGTGACACACACGACTGGGCGATGTAGCTCCCCAAAGGGATATCTGGAGTCGCCTGACTGTCCCACTCATAGCGTAAAAAGAGACGCATAAAATACAATCAACAGGCTGTCAGATCAGCGTAAAGGAACGACGAAATGCAGGCGCTCGCGCCGCGCTTCACGTTAGCTAGCTTACTTTTTAACGTCTAGATACTTGGTATTAAAAGTTGCCTAACCAATTTATTATGTCACAGCCTGTGTTTTGTACAGTTCAGAACACGGCGCGCACATACGAATACAATGACGGTCTAATTATGAAATGTATTTTTTCTCGATAACATCGCAAAGAAAAACGTAAGTTCCTTGTTAGGCAACAATGTGAGACGGGTAATGCTACTCACCGAACTCGGAACACTTAAGCTAGGCGGCTGACCGTAACGGGGCCAGCCAGCTAGCGGAGGTACGCTTAAAAGGAAATATGGGCTTAGCTAGGTGCTCATGTCGGAATTAGACTCGAGTATTTCTGTGGAGGAAATGAAGAAAGAAAAAAACTTGCTAGTCCGGCAATGGTGCGATTATTACCGTCTACCTCATACACATTGCCTACCTCCTCTGCCGGGGCGCAAAGCGCAGGCCAGCCATTGGCCAGCCACGGTTTGACGGACGTCTCTTCCAGCCAATCGCAGGCGATAACAAGCGCGCAGACAGTATTCAGGAAAGAAAACTGACAACGTACACATCATGTGTGTACATCAAAATCACAAAACAAACGAAGATGTAAGGGTACGGGAAATATCCAGTGATTTTCCTATGTATTCTTAAGATTTAAGAAAATCTAAAGATTTATATAAATACTAAAGACGATATCCCGTTATACAGTAGTTTAAAGTAGAATTTTATCTGAAGTGTTATCTGAGTTAATATACCAATTAAATGTTTGAACTTAATGTAAATCATCGGGATGTGCGGTCTTTTGATATAACTATACGTTTTAAGTATGCAAAATAATTTCAATATATGGACACATACGCTTATGCACATTTTTATTTGACCATTAATTCGATTCACTTAATCATTAAAAAATATTTAGATTGGTCCCTTTCCAAATAAGTAGAAAAATGTGTATGAACGATTCTAAAGAGTATATGTACTATCGTAAAGCATGTTATCATAGTAGTGTAACGATTTAAAAAATCCGCCGAGATACCATCAGCATTTTTATGTAGATTTTGTAAATCACAATACAATGGCGGGTTTGGAATGACACTGGACAAACATCCAGATATATCACATCAGCACCAAAAAATAATTATAAAAACTCATAATTTTTTATACCGATCGACTGATCTCCTTTCGTTTTCAACATGTCGTAGGTTCTTCCGCCTCAAAGTACGTTTCCTGTTAATTCAAATAAATACTTTGCAACTTTTTAGTCTCAGGGAAAAATGCAACAGCGTATAATATTTCCTCCGTTAACAGCATTTACCAAAAAAATGATCACGCAGAGCTTTTGCACCGCGTTGTATCTTACGGGAAGAAGGCAGTGCGTATGCGTAAGGGGCGTGAATTTGGAGGATCTGGCAAACAAACGTGCTTTTTTTTTGCAGTGCGCAACGTCATGCGAATGAGACGCAGTGGGGAAACGGAGAATCCGCAAGCGCTTCCATCGCTGTGGGAGGAAGCAAAAAAACATCCGTACGCACTTTTCTAATACCATTTCCCCTCATCCGGCGGAGCGGCGTGACTGCAACCCACTGAGACGGGTAAGAGATATTCGTGCGTCGCTATTAAGCTGGGAATATCACGGAGGATGGCGCCGACGGGAATAGCAGACGGACTTGTCCACAAAAAAGTGATCCCCCTCCTCCTCTGCTTTTCCCCCCGATGCGATCATGTACCCGTCGGTAGCGCGTGGCGCGTCCGCGTCCCGGGCGGGCAAATCGGCTGCGCCACGGCCGCTCGCTGGGGGCAAATGCGCCCGAATGAATGAGATGCGGTGCCCGTATTGCAAAACTCTCTTACAAAACTCTCCGATTTTTTTTTTTACGGCAGCCTCCACGGCCTCTTCTTTCTCCGGCCAGGGGCCTCGTGGGGTGTTCGCGTTAAGCTGGAATCATTATTAAAACAAAAAAAAACACTGGATGATCTTCTCGGGAGAGGCACACCCCCCTTTTTGTAAGGAAAATTGACATTGAAAGAGAAAGGCGAGCGCAAAGCGACGCCGCGATTGAGCGCCCCGCCAAACGTGCATTCCTGCTATGTTGTGAGCGCGCTTCATGCGGAGCCGCTCCGCCGTTTCGTGGGTCCATGTGGCATTAAAACACGCTTCCCCGGGGGACTTTCGCTCTGCGCCTCCTTGTTTACTCCACTTGGCAGGCTGCTTTGCACGTTGCGCCGCGTTTCTGGTGGCGCTGCCGTGGACAGCTGCTAATGCTAAGCCAGGTCGTGTTTATTCTTCCTGCGGCTGTGCTTAAGTGTGCTCGCATCACATCCACGCCGGCATTTTGCGTCTAATAATTCTAATAATGATAACATCCATGGTTAGAGGTTCGTTTTTATTTCACATTAATTCTTAGGTTGTTGAATTTGTGTTTTCGTTACTGTGACCAGCTTGCCAGCTATTTATAGAAGCTATTTTTTGTTATAAAAACATTTTCATATAATTCTCAATAATTATGAAATTTCTTAGTTTATTAATTATATTTTGCTTACAAGGCCTAGTAATATGTCAGTCGACGTGATATTTTGTCCCATTCTTTTGAAATAATGCGATGTAATTTCATCAGAATTTTTACAACTAACACACATTTAAAAACTTCACTTTACAAAAGTGTCTGTGTATATATGTATATACACATATTTTTATTTATATCCCATGTGGAAGGCAAGTGGAAGTCAGGAACACAGGTTTACTAAAAACTGTGTTAAAAATGCACTCCTAACACACACAGGTCACCTGCTGAACCCCACTGGAGTGGTTCTCTGTCACGATGTCCCCTCTCCCTCTCTCCATGTCCCTCTGTTATGGGGCAGGTCTGGGCCTCTCCCAACATCTTGTAAAATCTTTTTATACTGCTCCAAAGTTCATCCCTGATCCTTGTATAAATGCACCTAGTCTGTAACCTTGTTTTATATGATTTTTTCTAATTTCTACCAGAAACAACAGCTGTCTCACTCATTGAGATGGGCGTCAGAGTTTAAAACACAAGACACGTGTCCTCATTGTGGGTGTACCCCCCCCCCCCCCACCTTCTGAGCTGGCCACCTTTCAGTCCCAGTCCCAGTCTTCCCAGTGCCTGTAATGTCACAGCACATTGTCCTGACGGTTAGCAATACCTGAGGCGACACCTTCTGCCCCCCGCCCCCCCCAAAAAAACAAACAAACAAAAAAAAAAAACAATGCCATGTTCCCAGACCCCCGTGGACTGTTCAGGGAGGGGTGTGTCACTCCATCTTTGACAGGAAGAACACAGACATTGCAGAACTCAAGCTGTCTGCTGCCTGTCAGTGCCTTCACCTGACACTTGACATTTTAACTCAATAATTGAAATCACAAAAAAATATAGAAAGGTTCACCAAATCTACCCATCTTAGTGAATACTAATTTATCGGTAAAATTTTGCTGCTGTTTGACTGCACAGAAAACTTTCTCTGGTACATTATCAACTTTTTAAGAACTTCTAATTCTTCTGTGTGGGAAGTTGAAACATCTGTCGAAAGACAACAAAATGGTCATTTTGGTTGAGGTGACAGTTATAGGATCCCCTCTTTTCACCTGGTATCATGATGCTCTCGGTGGTGAAGGTGTGTCGGTCTGAATGTAACCAGATTGGGGCCTACTGGCAGACGTGACCTCTGAATGCAGAATGTCAAAGGCTCAAATCCATCCATCCATCTTCCGAAACTGCTTATCCTATTCAGGGTCGCGAGCAAGGCAGGGAACAACCCAGGATGGAGCGTCAACCAGGCTCAAATCCAGGAGCTGCTGCTGTACCCCAGAGAAACCCCCAGAAACAACTGAGGCAGGGAAATATCTGCATTTCCAGGCAGGGCAGTTTCAGAAATGTACCAGGGTGCGTGTGGAAAAACTTCTGTAGTCATGGTAACGTTAGCCCTGTACGCTGTTTCGGACCTAGGCCTCTGCTAGGCCCATAGGTTAATGGAAGACAGGCGGGGCTAATGATCTCCCTGCTCTCTGTCCCCCTCCCAGGACGGCGCTCAGTCATGTCTGGCTCGTCGGGGCCGAAGCGGGGCGCGTCCGCGCGGCTGCGGAAGTGCGCCTTCTGCAGGAGCAACCGGGACAAGGAATGCGGCCAGCTGCTAGTGTCGGACAACCAGAAGGTGGCGGCCCACCACAAGTGCATGGTGAGGGGAGGTCGTTGCTGTGGTTACATGAGGAAGGTCTTTAGTTTACTCTTCTGCCAGGCTGTAGAACACAGTCTCCAATTGCAGCCCTGGAAGGCCAGAATCCAATGCAGTTTGCAGTTTTCTATGCTCAGACACACCTACTCAACCTGGTAATTCGCTGATTAAGATGTGTTTGAGCAGGGAGATCTGCAAACTGTGTTGGATTCTGGCCCTCCAGGACCAGAATTGGGGAACCCTGCTGTAGAGATTGAGGCTGTGAAGATGAGGAGGATGAAGTCGCTGGGCCTTGGTCTTTGGATCTGTGCCTGTGTACAGAAGGTCGTAGGTTCAAATCCCCTGGTCGCCAAAGTAATCATACCAGTGCTGCGTCCATGAGCAAAGCCATTAACCCAGACTTGCTCCTGGGATCCTGGCTGCCCCTGCTGCCCCACCCTGAATATCCCTATTTATATATCGCTTTGGAGAAATGAATCTGCTAAATAACTGAGAGTTAAATTAACAGTGCCCTTCCCCTCCAGCTCTTCTCTTCTGCCTTGGTCACCTCTCACTCAGAGAGCGAGAACATCGGGGGCTTCTCCGTGGAGGACGTCAAGAAGGAGATCAAGAGGGGCAACAAGCTGGTGAGTAGGGGGGCTCAGGTCCCACCTCATCTTCTGCCTGCCTTTAGGGGGCAGTGTTGTCCATTTATTTTTTTTTTGGACAGGCTGTCATGCCTGACGCTTGGGCCAGCTGCAGTACTGAATTGGAAGGTGCAACAAATTCTGACAACCAGAGTGTTTTCTCCTCTAGTAATGTTCTCTTCTTCCATTTTTTATTTTCTTCTTATTCTTTTTTCTGCATTTTATTTTTTTCCATGGTTCTTATTTATGTTATCTAGAATCGTTTGACCTTTACTTCCTGAGGCTGTTTGACTTATACCATCGACGCGACAGATCGGTTGCCTCCGAGGGATTTGAACGGCCCGCGGTATTTTGACAGCATGTCACGCCCCCTGCTGCCCATCCCCATTATCGTCCTCACGCAGATGTGTTCCTCCTGTCACCGCCCCGGGGCCACCATAGGCTGCGACGTGAAGACCTGCAGGAGAACGTACCACTTCTACTGTGCCCTGTGGGACAAGGCGCAGGTGAAGGAAAACCCTTCACAGGGGATCTACCTGTAAGTGTTGCGCTCCCAGTGAGCCATCTGCTCCCTCATGCAGTCGCACTGGCCTCCCAGTGAGCCGTCTGCTCCCTCGTACAGTCATACTGGCCTCCCAGTGAGCCGTCTGCTCCCTCGTACAGTCGCACTGGCCTCCCAGTGATCCGTCTGCTCCCTCGTACAGTCGCACTGGCCTCCCAGTGATCCGTCTGCTCCCTCATGCAGTCGCACTGGCCTCCCAGTGAGCCGTCTGCTCCCTCGTATAGTTATCCTGCAACAGGGCCTGTCGGGTGGCTGCGCACTTTGCCTTTAAGACACCGCCTTTAGGAAAACCCCAGTAGACAAGTGTTTTTTAGAAATGCGCGTTTGTATGGAAGTGTGTTTTATATGGGGGGGGGGGGTTTGTCTGTTTCTCACCTCATCTCCTGCCCGCTTTTCTCACGTTGTCTTTCCTCCGCAGTGTCTACTGTCGTAAGCACCGCGATGCCACACAGGACTCCAGTGAAGGTACCTGCATTGGCAGCTGCATCCCTGTTGGCCGCATATCATCAGTATTCTAGGGGGTGTGAGGTGTGGGGGGGGGGACCCAGAAACAACAAACCCCCCCCCACCCCACCCCGGACAGGGTTAACAGCTTAATAAGATCCTCAAAATACACCAAGTGATTCTTTGCCCCCCCCCAGACGACCTTGCAGGTGCTGCCAACGACTCGGACTCGTCTCCCCCACGGGGCCGGGGCCGGGGGCGGTTAGAGAGGGGGCGGATCAAGGTGGGCGGCCACAGCCAGTCGGAGGACACCCGCTCGACCTCCTCGCACGGCGCAGACGACGCAGAGAGCACCACGCACGTAAGAGCCCTGCTGCCCCCCCGTGGATCCCCCCCCCCAAATGCCGAGTGTGTGTCCCTGAACGGCTGTCCATACCCCGCAGCGAGACCGCTCCCCCCTGCGTGGCAGCCTCGGTGACTCCGGCCTGCGCTGCGGATTCTGCCATGCCGGCGAGGACGAGAACGAGAGTCGCGGAGTGCTGCACGTCGACAGCAGCAAGAAGGTGGCGGCGCATTACAAGTGCATGGTTGGTCTGCCGGCCGCCCCGCTTACCTACCTCCAGTCCTCCAGGTGGCGCTGGTGTATTTCAGGTTGCCTCCAATCTAGAGTCTGTATGCCAGTCTAGATGTTTATCAGTCAAGGATTCCACTTCCACCCAGCCCTCATTTTTAGTCACCAGTCATTTTTCAGTAGGCAACACCCTGAACAAAACCACTGACAGGTTTTTTTTATGGGGGGAAAAAAAACAATTCACCCTTTGGCATCAAGTATTTATTTTGATTCCAGTGTTTATTGGGATCTTATGGAAGCTATTATTTATGCATGCAGCAAGTTCTCGTTTTGCTGAGCACAGTGTTTACTACCCAGTATGTTTATTGTAAAACATTCCTGCATTGTTGTATTTATGTTTGATGGGATGCTCCCAGTCCCGCAGTCCCAGTTTCCTCTCTGTGTACCGGTGGTATCCATGGTAACACTAAATGGTCCCCGCTCCCCCACACCCACCCCTTCCCTTGACCAGGTTTTCCTTTTCTTTACGCAGTTGTTTTCTTCCGGGACCGTCCAGCTTACCACCACCTCGCGTGCTGAATTTGGGAACTTTGACGTCAAGACGGTCATCCAGGAGATCAAGAGGGGGAAGAGAATGGTAAGGGGCTGCTAGAACTTTCTACAGCAGTGTTTCCCAATCCAGTCCCACAGACAGTCCACTTTTTTTGCCGGTAGGGACCTGGGAGGAAGCAAAAATGTGAACTGCTTGGCAGGGAGCTCAGAGGGAGCAAAAACATGGACTGACTGTGGGTCCCCGTGGACTGGATTAGGAAACATTGTTCTAGAGGATTGTCTAACTCGATGATTCATTAAAAGATACAGTGCTGGGTTAGAGTAAAGGCCTACATACATGCTACTCAAACATGCCAGTGAGCGTGAGAATACGGAAGCGTAACTCTCATTCTCACTCTCTTCTGAGATGTTGTTTACATGACACAAATTCTGAGTTGATTGATGCTTCTTTATGCTGAGAAGGTTATGTTTAGCTCAGCTATTTTTGTTGCATTGATTGCGTCGGTAGGGGTGTCTTGGTGGCCCGCTGGGTAGCTCTAGGGGGGCCACAAATCCCCCTGCCTGTATGTGCGTGTGTGGCGTTTGCATCTTCTCCCTATGCTGCACAGAGTTTGGCAAATTGGTATCTCTAAATTGCCTATAACAGTGGCCCCCAACCCCCGGGCCGCGGACCGGTACCGGGCCGTGGGTCATGTGGTACCGGTCCGCGGGCTGCACAGA
>JAODJU010000002.1:11626655-11644304 GCA_026776725.1 Gnathonemus echidnorhynchus | reverse complement strand
GGGGGTCCGGCCCCCAAGGAGACTGTCTGGTAAAACTCTGGCCCTCTGACAAATATAGTTGATGACCCCTGCTGTAGAAAAACAGCTTGACTTTCTAGGTTCATTCTGTAGTCATTTAATTTGATTAAATTTGCATCCACCTGACCAATCAGCTCAGGCTGTCCTGATGTTTCTCCTTCCTCCCTATTTCTCTCCTATGTAGAATGACCAATCCACAGGGGAAATCAAGGTCATTGGTGGGGACGACCTGTCCACACTCACAGGAAAGGTACGTGCCACTTTCGGAGGATTTGAATAGGCAAATGTTTGGTTGTGGGTATTTGACAGACATTTCCAGTCTCTGGGCCCTGAATCAATGGGTCCCAGCACCAGCATCAAGTCTGCCTCAAAGCATTCATTTACTGAAAATGGGTGTTACCATAGGTGTAAAATATGGGGGGTAGCAAATTCCCCCCTCCAAATAATTACAAAATCAGAGGAGACCTCAAACCATTGGACATTACACTTCTTATCATATTGATCAATGCGTCTGATTCTCTCTCTCTCTCGCGTAATCTGGATGCAGAACGTCTTGATAGTGGAGGTAAGTCTGTAGAAGCTGTCCCGTCCTTTTTCCATTTCCTTCTGGACTAAGCCTGGATCTCAGAGGTCTTCTCTGATGCTATCTTCCTGTCCCTCTTTCCCAGGACATCATCGACACAGGAAAGACCATGAAGACCCTGTTGCAGCTCCTCAAACAGTACAATCCGAAAATGGTCAAAGTGGTCAGGTGAGGTGGTGGGGAGACACCTGGTACAGAGGCCCGGGCTGGTCTGGTTCGGTTTGGTCCAGTTCAGCACACTTTACCGCTACACAGCATCTTTCGATCCCTTGGTAGATCTTTTTTGTCAAGTGGTATTTTGAAATGTTACAGGCAGAACTGAAACAAAATGAGTAACGAATAAATGTGTAAGGTCACATTAACACACGGAATAAATTTCTCAGGAAGGCAGAAGTAACTGCAATTCCCAGCACTAGGGGGTGCAGTGGCTAAAGAGCTGTTAAAATCTCAGGACGGAAGCTGAAGTTCTGAGGTATTCCTAAAGAAATCGAGTATGAAATTGTGAGCACTGATTTCATACGAGTGCAAATGAATAAGAGGCGGCACTGCAATAGATGGCGACCCTGAGGCCCTGCAGCAGGCTCACCTCTGTCCCGTCAAGCCGGGTGTTTGGCCAGGTTCACTGCGTCCCCTGCTGCTGTTCTCCGCACTGAGCTCCCTGCACCCTTCCCCCACCCCTCCACTCAGGTTCCCGTCTCCCTTCTCCACAGCCTGTTGGTGAAGCGGACAGAGAGGAGCGTGGGCTACCGGCCGGACTGTGAGTACGCGGCATGCCAGACAGCCCTCTGGAGGGACCGGTGAGGTCCTCATGGTGTGGTTTCCCAAGCTGTGCCCGCGTCTTTGTGTTTTTAGAACGTCACGATAAACATTGCAACTTCTGCTTGGCATCCTCAAGACATGCTGTTGGCTACAGAACGAAGGGTCTTAAAATGTCCAAACTACAGTGTCTGCCATGCTAACCATCCATCCTATTCATAACGGACTCTGGCATATCAGAGACACCAAGGAAACAAAGAAACTGTAGGCTGGAATGTGGGCTGACAAAATGGATGACTGGGAAACACCCACTACTCAACATTCAGTGATGAAATCGTAAAGTTACTGACAAAGCCAGTTTCACAAAATGACCACAAGGTGGTGCTGTTGCTTTTTAGAAACTTGAGTGCAGTTCATGTTTGACAAAGGTTTTCTCCCTCTCAGTTATAGGATTTGAGGTACCGGACATATTTGTGGTGGGGTACGCGTTAGACTACAATGAGTACTTCAGAGATTTAAATGTAAGTATAGAGATGCCATAACACGCTTTGATATACAACTTTATTTGCCATTTTCATAAACTGGAATATTGCAATTGCATTGTCTTTCACATGCAACATTAGACAGCATGCAACAGGCTGCACTGGAAAAACACAGCCCCGACTGCTCACACATTCCATGTTGCACCTAAGTACAAACTCTGTTTCAACAGCAGGGGGTGCTAGTCTTAAAATGAGAACAAGATATACCAAACTGTATTTCAGAGATTTGCGGAACTGGACTCCATAGTTACCCGTAGTACCTTGTAGTGCATGAGTTACAGGCATAGATCTACATAGATGGAAATGAGCGAATTTGACCTTCATGTCTTACAGCACATCTGTGTCATCAGCGAGACGGGGAAGGAGAAGTACAAGGAGTGAAGCCGTCCTCTTCCGTGGCATCTCCACCAAGCACCATCTTTCACAGTTTGCTTTAATAGACTGTAAATTAAACGCCTAAGTTGGACGATAGCAGGTTCCTCAGGGTACCGGGCAACACACTCTCACCGTGACCTGACGGCTGAACTGAAAATGGCCTGTTTTGTACTTTCTGCCCCATGGCCACCAAAGCCTCGAATCAGCGTATGCTAATGCAGTCAAACTCGCCTTGGAGATGGCAGGAGGCCAGGGGTAGGGAGGGGTAATAAGCAAGACAGCAATACTCTATGTCTATTACTGTCACTGGAATAAATGGCCCATGCAGATAAATCTGAATGCAGTAAAACCACAATGTTAATCAGTGTCTGAGCCATGGATCTCAGACATTGAGATATTGCAAACTCTGCTGTGCATTTTTTTTCCTTCAAAAATGTTTTTTCTTCTAAAACTTCCACAATCATTTTCATTTCTGTCTGAAATCTATTTGAAGTGATGTAAGCCTCACGTCCAATTATTATGGACTGTGAATACAATACGCCAATAAGCTCCAGAGCTATCCAGGCCTAGAGCAGCAGAAATTTTCCCATGGTTGCGTGTTGTTCTGCTGCTTGATCTGAAGCGATTCAGCCTAGACGCAGGAAGTCAGCTCGCCATCCACAAGTAATCGAAAAAAAATGGCACCCACCGGAGGGGGGGGGGGCGACTTCCTGTCCATGTCCGGCACGTCTGGGCGGGTTTAGCCAGCTGTCCATTTTAACATGCGTGTCCACGAAAGATAGCAGACACTGGAGTGCCTTAACGTCACGGCAACACAAAACACGCGTGTTTATGCAGCGAACCTGACTCTCAATAAGAATTTTTTTTTTTTTTTAGGAAATGCTTTTTTAAAACTTTTTTTGACAATTCAAGCAAAGATATAAGTTATTAAGAATTATTAATATTGCTCTGTACATTTTCTGGATTGGGGGTGGGGGGGGACATAGCATAGATGCTAATCTGAGATTGCTGGACCTTATATCCACTTTGATGAGCAAGCACATGTGTGTGTGGGTTGATGTTCAAAAGCTTTTTGTTAAAATGTGTCACCCTATTCTGGGTAAGTAAATTGTGTGTAGCACATGACAGTCCATATGTAGTCCAAAGATGTAGATGATGTGGGCAAGGATAGCACTTTTGTTTGTCAAAAGCTGTGTGAAAATGTTCAGTTCTAGGGGAAAAGGAAATGTAGCATGTTTTACTTTAAGGTAACTGGCTTGGGGCTTCCTTTTAGACACTGAAATATATATCCTCCACTTCTCCTGCAGGGGGCGTCAGTGCTCTCATGCCTGTCCCCATGTCTATCAAACTTCCTGTTTTTCCCACTCATCAACACAGCAACAGCAATGTACTCTTTAAAATATATGTACTGCTGTTAACATATGTTTGTGCTGGATCATGGCACCTCAATAAATATTTAATTAAAAAAAATTCAGAGCAACTTTATTCTTATCGTGCTTCATCCATACCCCATTAGACTGCCTGCATGACTGGAAATATGAACACACTCTTATCAGGGTGTATCAGGCTTGCAGTTCCAACACTTTATTCATACATAAACATAAATGATTCTGGCACCAGTCCAACTAGCAGCCTGTTGTTGTTCAAATGGTCCTTACTGGAGCAGAACACTAACTACTGGACGCTCATCAGAAGTCAGCTCCAGTATTTACGTGCTGCTACGGTACGGTCCACAGATACGCATCCATGTCACACCGAAGGACCGAGGGGTGGGCGGGCAGTCACCAGAACCCGAGCGGCAGCTCCTCGTGGCCTGCATCTCCATGCCACAGCAAACCACGACGTGCTGCTACGCAGGCCTCCAGTCACCGGGTGGCGCTCCTCCCCGCCTGGACGGCCCAGCATGAATACTGGGATCGAAGGACTATTCTCATTCATTATAAACCTTATATGAAGTTTCATTAAGCATTGCTCTTCTGAATTTGTTGCTATAATTTATCACATCGTACATTTTTATTTACATTTTAGCTTTGTCGGGCTTTATTAAAGAATGCAATTTTTCCCTACAAAAAGTATTTTTAATTTCACACTTGTATGCTTGTTCGGTGCTTCCGTATCTTATCGTTGGACATTCATAACTATTCTGCGTCTAGATGTGTTTGTTTATTCACCAAGGACAAGTTCAGACTCCATATTAAACCAATGCATGATTAAACAGATAAAGCTGGTCTGACCACAGTAAGTTCTCAACTCTTCCCATGCCAGTAATAAACTGCTCAGTTCAAGCATGGTCACGTGCACAACATGGGCACAACTGATTTTGGAAAAGCTATTTGTGAATTTGGAGAAGAGAGCCAGACAGCCTCACCCTCAGGCCTCCGTGATGTGGGTCACCTGCCGTGTGAGCCTGGACAGTCACGGGAATCAGTGAAACAAGTCCAGTCTCAGTCACACTTAGGCTTCTCTTTTTTTCACTCAGCCTTACGGTCGACTGTGAAAAACTTCCCTTTTTCTTATTTTGTAAAACGCCCAGCACTTACAGGCAGAGCCGAGAAGTTCTCCATTTCAAGAAGAAAGAAAAAAAAAAAACAGAGGTAATGTGTTCACACTGCCACACCACAAAATATGGGTCACGCATCAGTGTCACCTTACAAAGCTTGAGTAATTGAGTCTCCTTAATGTGTGAGGGATGAATAACCTTAAGTCCCAGTCCAGGAGCTTCGTTACGTACCAAATCCCGGTGACAGTGGTTGGCGTACGTTTATTTATTGGATTTATTGAGCAAGGACAGCACAAAAGACAATGTTACATGTGAAAACAATGCAACCGTTGTTTTGTACGGAGGTTTTCTAGCCAAAGGCTAATTTGCAAACCTAGTCGTTGGGTCTCATTTCAGCTCAACTCCTCCTGAGTTTTAAAAAAAGTACGTCTGCAGAAATCTACATTTGAGGACTAACATAAGAGGACTGAAAACCTAATACTAATGCTAGTATTCAATAAAGGAATTTATTTAATACCATTTAATAATAAGAATAAATTCGATCAAGTGAATATTTCCGATATGACCCATAATCAGCCTTGCAGGCAGTGTGGTAGGTTACCAGTGCCGTTTAGCTCAACTCCCCCCCCCCCCCCAAGGGAAACACCGTCAGATTGTCACCACTCATCAGCTCGGTGATCCTCTGATATCAGCAACCCAAGCGTGTTTTACATGACATTATATCATCATCTTGGAAATAGACCCGCTGGTAAATATCAATAATTACAGATTGTCTAAAGTGTTAAGGCTAAAAGCCATTAACATTAGGAACACGAGCTGGAAGCTTCCTGACTCCACCCAAAGCCGTAAATTACAAGCTAGCTGCTGCAGCGTCACCCCACCTCCCTATCTGAACCCCACGCATGTCCTGCGGGGTGGGCGGTGGGCACTCAGCCTGCCTGTAACTGGTACGAACCCCCCAAATAGGCATCCATCTCGGAGTCAAAGCCAAATTAACACACCTCATTAAGCATCCGCCTGTAATAAAACACAACTTTTCACACGCTTAAAAATATAACTTTTGCTTTGCCGTTTCGGGGCGTGAAACATTCATAATTTCAGTTACACGGATGCAGCTGTAATTTCCTCACTGAATCTCTATATCCACGCACCTCTTACTTTCATCAGCATACTGATGTTTACCAGTAACGTTTTACATCCTTTAACAGTTTCGGTGAGTATTTGCAAAATTTTGGGAAACCCTGGCTGGGCACAAAGTTTTGGTGCCAGGCAAGCACTAGCATCATGCTCGCGCGGTCATAAAAGTTTTGGAGGACGAGGGTGGATAGGAGTGCGGGGGTCGAGGGCTCCCCTACTGGTCAGTGGAGGGACAGCAGGAGTGGGTTGAAACGGCAATTACGATACGAAGTAGGCCTTACCTTTGTGCAGGCCTCAACTTGTCTGCTCAGCACTCCTCATTTGACAACGGTGGCTATTAAAGTGTAAACAAAAACGCAAAAAAGTTCAATGGGTTCAAATTAATGAAAGGCTATTTCCTCTAATCGACTTAGTTAGAGGGTTATTCACTGAAGCCGTGAAATTTCTAAACTAAATATATATATGGAATTTCGACGCTTCTGATGGTGACGTTTAGTTCACTTCAGGAGTTCAGAACAAAACCAATTTTTAAATAATTTTGGATACCCGGTAAACGCAGGACCCATGCATTTAAAAAGCAGAAGGGGGAAATAGAGGCGAGGCGACCTTGACGCGCGCAAAGGCGTGACAAGCTGCCCCGGCTCGCAACATGACGGGACAGATCCCTGATCCCAAATGGCACTTCGTACTCGAAATATCGCCCCTTCTACTGTTCGCCCACTCAGCACTTAGGCACAATCATGGAAAATGACACAAGTTCCTCCTCCCTTTCCTCTGAGCCCCAATATACAACCAAATGTTTATTTTGTGCGAATCGTATGACACGTCGCGATTTCATATATTGCTTTTTATACATTTCGTGACAACTCAACACACGACTGGGACACACCGGTGCATGTATTCCTATAAATGGGAAAAGCTGAATGACTTTCCCCCGAATAGATAAATGTATTACACAGCTAATTCTGCGTTAAGGACAGAACTCAGTCACACAAATTGACTCAAAAAAAAAGTACCAATAAAACCAAAACGACGTTCTAGTTTTAATGCACACGGCGTTAATTATTTGCCCGTATTTTGCATACAAAGTACACATTTCCCTAAAGTTTCACATTCATTTAACTAGCTATTTAACGTGTCATCTGATAAAAAGTAAGATAAAGCGGAATTACCCAAGCCCACGTATATATAATCGTCACAGATGCGTTAAAACAGACTTTTCTTAAATTCTTTAACTTAAAATTTACTTAAGCAAACGTTTATTTGTGTCTTGGATTAAATGTTCGGCTCTTTACAAAGGCTTATGGTCCTGAGAAACCAGTTGAAAATACAAGACAAAAAAACGTTTTGAGAGCTAGTTCCTCCTTGGTTTGCAGTCGTTTCGCTGTTAATCAACGCGATCCCAGCTGCAATTCAAATAAAATATCATCAACAACATCGGAAGCGCTAAAACTGCCCTGTACGTGTACGATCAAACTTATTTAAAAACTTTTATTTCAATGCGCACCGTCGCCCGACGCTCTCCGGTTTAATTCAATTCCCTTTAAAAAAATAAAAGGCACCGTGTAAACGGATAAGATACTACAAAATAAGCGACCAAGGCGTAACCAGTAGAGTAAAGCAGTCAGGAAATACAATAACTATTTTTGGGATCTCATAATCATTGAAATTGTTGGAAGAAGTGAATAGAGTGAGAACCACCGAAGGGAGAAAAAAAAACATGAAAAATAATTCCTAAAAAATCCGAACTTACCTCCAGTCCAATCGAAAATGGCGCCGAAACGTAAAAAAAACGTCTTAGATTTCATTGTAGGGTCTTTTGCAAAGCTTTGTGGGAGCACGAGCGAAACAACGCTCCCTCGCCTCGCTTACACACAGTGTTGCAATCCCTTTACACACAATATATGCACAGTGGTGCACATTATTAATAACCTGTTTGGTGCATTTTGTCAGCTCGATGTATATTGCTTTTGTATCGACATAACACCAGATTTATGTGCACAACGCGGGTTGTCCGCGCTACTTTACGTCGCAGCGAAGTTTCTCGAGTCAGAAATAACACGAAACTTTACAAATCCATATATGTATATGTTATTATTCGAAAGAAATGCCCTAAATCAGGATTTATAAATACAATTTACACGTTTTATATTTATAATATTTGTTTTAGTAAGTTTTTTTTTTCCTCATAATGTACACAAAACCATAAGCCTGTTTTAGGGATCTTTGTGTCGGGAAAACAGGAGTTGTATTTTATGTAGTTGAATTAATGCACGTGATGTTTACTAAGACATTAATATATAAACATGTAAAAATAAGACACGTATGCCCGATATAGGCGTGTAAGAGCACAAACACGGCCAACGTGACTCGATCCTGGCTTCCCCGTCATGACTTCTTGTAATTGCCGTCGAATTCGCTGCAGATTTATGATGCACTGCTGTCTCGTATAACCGTAACACCCTCCGTATTTTACCACTGAACTGTAAATAACACATAAGTACTCAACTGTGAGTCTTTGCAGAGCGTTTTACCATCAACTGTTGACAGGGACTGAAAGTGAAAATTAAAATCTCCCGCCCGCCTGGCCACTTTACTACCATGGAAAATACACACATACACAACACTCACGATATTTGATATGCATGTAATAAGATGCACAATATTTAACTAAAATAAAATTTCTTAAACAAACGTTCATGTTTTAATTAAAAGTAAAAAGCAGCTTCTCAGTTTCAGTATCAGACTCTGTTTTAAGTAGCGAGAGAATGTTTATCATGCAGTGATGGTTCACTGTAAAAAAAATAATAGCTGCGTTTTTAAACCAGTAAATGAATGTATTCAGGTATTTAAAGTATTTTTACTGTAAAACACTAGGCATTATGGAAAGTTTTGTTGCTTTCAACGTATTTACAGCCGTGTTACCGGGAAATTCAACGCATTCCTGGATTTGACTTTTGACAAATCGATCGCCACTTCTCCAATAACTACTGCTGAAATTAAATGAAAAGATAAGTTTTTCTACGCCATTTTTGTAAATATAGTGTGCTTAATTTGAAGCCAAAATCACGTATAGCCTGTAGTTTGTCTCTATCGTATATGTACGATTATTGAACGATCTAACTGTTTGTTATTTGAAGTGTTTATGTCAGTGACGAGTATTTAGAATTATTAAGTTTCAGATTGTATTTTACGTTTTTTTTGCGTTTGGTGCTGGCTTAGACATTCACTATCTCGTTTCAGAAATGTTTTATCCACTGTGTCATATAAGGGAAACTTATTTGTATTCGATAAGTATAAAATAAGTGTTACAAAAATATATCTATTTTAAATGAACAGGTGGCACTTTGTGCTGATTGACAGCATTGTTTTGGTGGGGGAGGAGACAGGAGGGTCAGGCAGACATGATGGACGGGACGTGTAAGTAGCAACCCCCGCCAACCCAAAGAAACCACGTGACAGGGCAGACACATGGAGACAGATGGGGCACCAAGCAGGACAGGACAAAACATCATAACAAGGGGCACCAAAGAAGCAGGGATCATACCAGGGACCAGCAGGACAACAGGAGAGACCAACGGACAGAGCCACACAGACAAAACAGATGAGACTCAGGACATGACCAAACACCAGGGACTAAGATCAGACCTAAACAAGGACCAGGGAGCACAAGCAGGACAGGCCACACCAAAACAGGGTGGACAAATAAAGGGACAACAGAGACACAAGTAAAAACTGAAGAGGAAGCCATTGGGGACACAGACTAAGAAAAACCAAAGGCAGAACAGGGCTGACCGCACCAGGACTTTGGACTGGGTTGGTGTGAACGTTGGGCTGAGGCGAGGGCTCACAGAGCAGGACTTAGGGAAAGGCCCAGAGGGTCCCACTCCAAGTCCCCTGGTTAGACATTACCAGGAACAACCCAACCCAGCCTGGCAGGGGAGGAGGAAGCCGCCTGGGTGATGACTGGAGACATGGCGGACACCTGGGCAACGACTGGAGACGAGGCGGGCACCTGGGCAACAACTGGAGACGAGACGGGCACCTGGGCAATGACTGGAGATAGGGCTGGAGCTGATGGGACATCAGGAGACGGGGAAAGGCCGATACATCTGGAGACAAGCAGGGCACAGCATGGACACCTGGAGATGAGCAGGGTGAAGTTGGGACTGCTGAAGGTGGGCAGGGTGAAGCCAGGACACCTAGATCAGGTTCAGGCAGCTAGGTGCAGGCAGTGTGGCCCTTCCTGGGCCTGGAACCTGGGACTTGGACAAAGTGGCCCTCTCAAGGCCAGGAATCTGGGGTGCGAGTGGAGTGACCCTCTCTGGGCTGGAAGCCTGGCGTGTGGCCTGGGTGCACGACAGAGGCAATGATGGGCTCTGGAGACATATCAGAGGTAAGGACAGGCTCTGGGAATGCAGCAAAGGCAAGGACCGGTGGACTTTGGAAGATCGAACAGAGCGAAGGTGCTGGAGGCACGGTGGCAGCCTCTCCTGGGCAGGACTTTAGCTGAACCAGGTCAAGTGAGACGGGCTCTCATATGGGTTCAGCCTGCTTCTGTTTTCATTTCCTGTGGCTGGAGACAGCAGGTGAAACTGCGGCTAGTGGGCAAATCACTGGTTTGAGAGTCGACTTCAATGACCGGACAAGCGAAGATGGACCAAACTGGTACTTTACCTAGACTAATAAAGGGCAACAAGCATGCAGCTAGCCTCAGGGAGCCAGTGGGCAAGTCAGCAGCTAGCTTTGAAGAACCAGCGGGGAAATCAGCAGGAGGCTGCGGGGAGCCAGCAAGTGAATTGGCAGTGAGCTGCGGGGAGCCGGCGGGCGAATTTGCAGAGAGCTGAGTGGCAACGGAGAGTCAGTGTACAGAGGGGTTTCACATTGTGAAGAGGCAGCGGACTGAGCTTCGGCAAGCAAAGCAGCTCCACATTTCAGATTAGCGGCAGGCTGACTGACTTCAGGAGGTGAAGAGTCGGTATGTTGAGCAGTCATGCTGCCGATTATTCCCCGCACTTCAGCCAGCGTGTGCCGGACCTTCGCTGCCTTTTGGGGAACTGAGCCTGGGGTGAGCCTGGTCTAGTCTGCTGGATGTAGCGAGGCATGAAAGCTAGAGCGGAAGTACATGCTACTGGGGTTGTTTGAGAGTCGACTTCAATGACCGGACAAACGAAGACGGAACAAATGGGTACTTTATACATAGACTAATAAAGGGCAACAAGCATCAGACATCAAACAGCATGACAATTAAAATATCAATGAATATTATGATTTTGCACATGTAGTTCTATGACTAGTATATTGCAATGGCCAAAGAGATGTGGTATTCGGAAAAAAATGACAAATTATTCTTTATTTAGGCTATGCGGTGTATTGCTGCCATTTTTGTGATCCTGTTGCCAACACTTTAAGAGCTTTTATTCTTCATAGTAAGAATCACAGACATCTTCCCAACTCCCTGTTTAAGTGTGGTGTACTGGGGTGTAGTCGCTCATTTGTAAAATTTACAGCATTTAAGGCACACTTGCATAGGGACCACAAAGCATATAGACCGACAAACAAATCCTCCATTACTTTGAATGGTGTGGCACTATTATGTCATGTTGTATACTGCAGCGTCAGATGTGAGAGTTTCATTGGTTCATTTTCTCATTTAAAGTCATATTAAAGAGGGTAGGAGCCCCCCCAGGCTGACACAAGGTCCACCCTCCAGAAATGGCTGTCTGTCTGCTTCAGCCAGGTGTTATGTGGGCATCCCCTTGCCCTGGTTTAGCTGCATAGGTCCTCAGCAGTGAGTAGATACCCTCTGGGAATCGCGCCACATGGCCGTAGTGCTGTAACTGACGCTCCCTCACAATGCAGGTAATGTGCCTCATTCAGGACTCCCTGAGCAACCACTCATTCAACACAAAGTCAAAGACACACAGTACCAAAGGAGTGCAGTCTTTGTCTTAGGTCACTGGATAGAGGCCATGTCTCGCAGCCATACAGCAAAAGACTATACATACTTTGGTCAGCATTTACTGTTTGATGCACTAAGTACAGATCTCAAAGACCTAGAAGACAATGGAATTGATTATGGGGGCATGTGTTCAAAGCCAGTGTGTTTGCAATTGCAGGGGACAATCTTAGCTCACACAACATAGGAGGGTTTGCTGAGAATTTCAGCAAGACCTCACATTTTTGCCAGTTTTGTGAAATTGACAGACACGTTTTTATATTCATCACTGTCAAAGGCTCCATTAAGATCGAGAGAGTCATACATAATGCATTAAGGTATAGAGCCTGGACAAGCAAAATGTGGGATCAGATTTACATAATTCCATGTTTGTCAGTCTGGTTTGCCACCTTGCAATGATCATGACCTGTTCGAAGGTGTAATGTCTACTACATCTAGTGTTGTTGAGTCATCTTGTCAGTGAAGGGAAACATTTCACTTATTCAGATCTGAATCAATGGATGAATCAATTTCAGTGTCTTGGAAATGACAGGAATGACAAACCTTTAGAGGTAGTTGCAGGCAGTGGAAAGCTAGGAAGGAATGCTGCACTGAACTGGTGCTTTTTGAGGCTATTGCCCTTGCTTATTGGTGACACGATTGATTCTTCTGCTGATAATGAGGTCTGCCAGCTTATCTCATATGACCATTTTTTTCAGAAAGGTTAACTTTCCTGGTTTTCCCCTGAAGCCCAAGCATCATTGTTTCGGTCACCATACTAGGCTGATTGTTCGCTTTGGTACTTATGTGTTGGTCACATGTGTTTTGACTCTTATTTTAAGCGATGCTCAAGAAGATTGGAGAATTTCAAGAATTTGTGCGGGACACTAGCAGAGCGTCACCGACTCTTACAAGCGTGCATGAGCTGTTGATTGCAATTTTAAAGGCAACAGAGGTTTCCCATGATGAATATTGTGAAAAGATTATGCAGCCAGTTGGCAGTCTCAATCTCCAACCTGAGAATACTGTTGCAGCAAATGTGGACACTCTCAAGGGCACAAATTACAAAAAGAACATGTATATCATTATTGCTAAAGCGGATGAGATTATTATACTTGGCAGAGTTAAGCTTGGAAGATGGTGGTGCAGGAGGTAGTGCTATCATTCAGCAACCAGAGGGTTGCAGGTTTGAGCGTGGGTTCCTCCTGACCCCATCAAAGTGTCCTTGAGCAAGACACTGAACCCCAAATTGCTTCCAGTGTGCAGTTGGCGCCTTGCATGGCAGCCTCCACCACCAGTGTATGGATGGGTGAATGTGAGGCATGTATTGTAAAGTGCTTTGAGTACTCATAGGAGTAGGAAAGTGCTATATAAATGCAGTCTGTTTGTACTTGTTCAGAACAATCTGGATGTTTGCTTCATCAGTGAAAAGTGCTCACCGTCTGAATTCCTCCCCACATAGTCCACATTGGGCATGTGTTAAGTAAGAAGATTTGATAGATCGCTATCCTCTTCCTGAAAACGGTGTTTGACCTGTCAACATCATGCCACTCTTTCTTTGTTGATGTCCAACCCAAGTGAAGAGATTAGGGCATCTATTACAGCCACCTTACCAAGAGTCCCACCAGGAACTGTAGAGCAGATTATGAAACTAATTAGTCAAGGAGTGGAAAGTAAATTAGACCTTCTGTTTGTAAATGAAGAGGACCTTTTAGATCACATAAGATCTATTCTTGCTGCCTGGAAATCACAAGGTAAGGTAAAATCATACAACATAACATTTTGTTCTGACTAAGCATGTAGTTGGCACAAAAAAACGTGAGTAAATTTGCTTTTTCAATTGCCAGTTTATTAATAAATGACTTGCATGCTTGTATACAATGCAACAGAAATAAACGTCCTCTCTGGAATATCAGTGTTTTTATTCTAAAATGCAGATGCAGAAAGTAAAATTGACCACCAACAAGAGATTTTGCCTTCATCAGTACCTGGCTCTTCTTATAGCTGCAGGTCATTTTCATCAGCAGGCAGACATTGGACTGAGACCTTTGAGATTCACTGGGAGAAGATGTCTGTATTTTTTGTTTAAATAAATCCTTTGAAAAGTTCATGTTCTTGTCCAGTCAGGTTTTGTGTTTTTTATATATATTTCTTTATTCTCTTAAAACAACATTCGAATGTATATTATTAATACAGGATTGGACTGAAATGTTTTATCATTATAGGTTATTTATTTTTAATAAGACAGGACTGTTGTTTTCTACTGTGGATAATAATGAAAATCAACTGTAATGGATTGTCATTTCAAATTAAAAGCACCCAGGTTTAAATTCTCACATATAGACAAATCATTGTAAAATCATTGTAAATGTTTACAGTAGTGTACCGTATTGTAGATACTGTAAGTTACTGTCAAGTATTTGTTGTAGATTTTATAGTATTTTACTGGCAACTCTGCTGCCAGTAAGTTACTGTAAAATTTAAAGTGAAATTCTTTACAGTGTTGTTATTATGTGCAACCATGGAGAAAAGAAACATGAATACATGGAGATATAATCTGCATGTGAGTGCTAGACAGGAGATGTAGGATAGTTGCTGGTTAAGTAGTTTAATTATGGTCCACACACATACACAAAAGTAAAACCCACATCTATGCATTCTGGATAGGGCGTTACATAGAATTAATTAGAATTATATAGAATTACTTTTCTGAGCATCTCTGAAGTAGGTATTTCTTATGTTAACTTGCATGTTTTTTGTACATTTATTTTATTATTATTATCTAATTTATTTTGCCTGTTGTATTGCTGAAGTCCCTGCATTGCAGGAATGGGAGTGTGTGTGTGTGTGTGTGTGTGTGGGGGGGGGGGTATTTGCCTGGACATGTGTGGGTCTTGCTGTTAGGATCCAACGCAGCCACCTGTGCAGAAACCAAGTCAGACTGGTGCGGCAGTGTGGGTGAGTCACAGGCAGCCCTGAGGTGCCACACGCCGTGCAGACTGCGGAACAATGGCATCATTCAGTGGCTGGAGCCAGTGGGACCGCATCAGTCAGTGAGCATCAGGGCCGCGTTTGTCCGCGTGAGAGTCAGCGTCAGGGCGGCGTTTGTCTGTATGCGAGTGAGCGTCAGGGCCGCGTTTGTCCGCGTGCGAGTGAGCGTAAGGGCCGCGTTTGTCCGCATGCGAGTGAGTGTCAGTGCTGCGTTTGTCTGTATGTGAGCTCACAGCTTCCTCAGAGCTGAACGTGAAAAGATCTAATCCAGCCAACATAGGAACTAACATCATCGAGCTACAATGTTGGCCACAACCATATCATTTTCCGTAATCTGACATCCTCCATTTGGGGCTGCTCCCAAAATTAGCCCCGTTACATGTGCACCTACAATTATCTCCCAGAAGGTTCCGAAAGGTTGGATGCAGACCAGCTCTTTGGGATTTAGAAGCCAGTCACATGTTGTGGTAGTGAAAATGTACCTCAGCAATTTGGCTTTAACGTACGGTGACCTCATACCCCAGTGATGTCATTCAAGTCTAATTACTACGAAAGTGGCATAGGTCAGCAGGAATTCAAAGTCCTAATACTGTGGTAACCCTACACTTATTGCAAATATAAGACTCCGTCCATTTGCAAGAGCCCCTTCTTGATCCAAACCCAGGAAGAATAATTTTTCAGGAACCAATTCTTTGAACCATATATCAGTGTTTGCCAACCCGGTCCTCAGGGAGCCACATAAGTTCCATGTTTTTGCTCCCTTCCAGACAGTTCCCTGCCAGACAGTCCACATTTTTGCTCCTACCCAGCTCCAGAGCTGGGAAGGAGAAAAAACCTGGACTGGCTGCATGTCCCCATGGACCAGATTGGGAAACACTGCCATACTGTATATCATTGGGTTTTAGAACAGAGGAATCTTTATCCATGCAAATAGATGGAGAACATAAGCACAGACCTGGGGTCAGACACAAACCTGCTGCCCCAGAGGTGTGAGATGACTGGAAACGAGCATCATTCATATGATTCTACTTTATTAAAAACCTGTAATCATTACATGATAGGATCTATGTCCTTGGATTAAATCTGTCAAAATTGCCGATGACCTGAATGTGACCTTGAAAAAACAAATGTATATAGTAATTAGGCAGTTGACATATTTACATCAACCAGTTGTATGTAAACAATATGTCAGTATTATTTGTCAAAAATGATGACGCTGTGTAAATATAATTAATATAATTAAACACGGCTGTTAAATTAAGAGTACACCCAATTGGCAACCATGGCAATAATCTGGTTTTAAAATATTAATAAATAAATCGGAGTAATCTCACAAATTGAAGCTGTCACTTAAAATTTGCTTGGGTGTAACTCCAGCATTAGGAGTGATGGTTATATAGATTTCTGGAGAATGTTAAGAAATACATGCATGTGGTGAGTCACACTCTGGGCAGTTAGCAGCTGCACAAAGTAGTAAACATCATGAAGAGAACTGCTTAAATCACTCAACTTCCTTCCTCTTGTGTGGGCCATGGGCTGGCAACAAGGCAATTAAGGTCTGTGCTTTTCACCATGTTCTGTACCGAAAGGCCAGAAATGCAGCATCGCATCGTCTGCTAGAGTGGACACAAAGAAGTACAGAAAAAAGAGGAATGGTATGAAGAATATAAGAAGAAGGGGTTTTAAAGAGCTTTCTTCTCAAAAGCACACATACAAATCATGACCTAGCAATTGGTCAGTTTGGTCAGTTTCTTATGTAGCTTTGGTCAGTTTCTTATGTAGAAGGGCCCTTAGGTGAAAGTTGTTATTTTAGATGACTTCCGAACATATGACACAGTGAAGTGTGATATTCCTACACCCACCTGTCATTGTTTGTTTCAACACTGTGTGTCATTTGTCCGCCAACATTACGGCTGTATCTTAGCTCGTGTGTGACCAACAGACCCAAAGGGGGTCACTGAATTATTTATGTCCCCTGTCCCCAGCTCTGTGTCTACCTGTCAGGGTGCCGGCGAAACGAAACAGGGAACATAATGGAAGAAATTGTTTGGAAGTTAAATTCACCTCAACCGCAGCAGCTTCTCTACCTGTAGTTATTCTAATTATTGGGAAGGGGAATTCAGCTAAAAACCGTCTAAAGTTGGTACATCTAAATAGCATTTAGCTAAAACATTCATCTGCAGCTCCATAATATTGCTTCCAAGAGCAGGAAGAAGGACTGGCCAGAATCAGCGTCTTCACATGGATTTGCACCAATTGGCGCTGGCAGGAATCCACCTGACACACAAAGTGACCTCTCAGTCACCTGGCTGCATCGCCCGTATCTCTCGTTAGGCAGCGAGAAAAGAGATATTGTTCACAGCCAAGCAGGCGGACAGCCTTTGCAAAGGACTATAAATAGCACGTGATTTGGCCTGAAACTCACAACAAGAGCTGGGTGAAGCAATAGATGGAGTATGATGGCGCTGAGATGTTTAGGGGTTTCCGATGCCGTCTATAGCCAGATCTGATACATTAGGATTAAGCTAATGTTACCTCCGGCAGAGATGCTTGTAATGGTGGCAGAACAATATCTCAGCCGAACAAGCCCAAGTACCAAATGGAAATCAGTGGCTGGGACAAAAATAGTCCTGGCTCCATTTTTCCTTCAAAGGTTCTTAATCAAATGTGCCTTCATAGCCGTGCAGTGTAAACACCTGCTAGTCATGCAAAATGAAAGGAGGGTGAATCGGCAAAGCGTGCAGTCTCATGCTGGAGTCTGAAAGTATTCTCATCACTTCTCCAGGAGTGCCGCCGTTCACTCGCCACC
>JAODJU010000002.1:11602313-11626555 GCA_026776725.1 Gnathonemus echidnorhynchus | reverse complement strand
CTGGTGTTTCTGAGAGAAGAGACCACTTTGTTTCCTACTAGAAACCAACAAGGCCAAATCCTGTCAGAAGGCTTCTGGACATCAGAAAAAAAAAACTGATTTTAAATTACATGTTAAAAAGAAAGTCAAATGCACGTATGTTGAATGCTGGCTAAAGGTGTTATTATTATTTTTTTTTAATGATTATGGTTATGAATAAAATGGCAGGAATTAATTATATCACTAGCTATATTCTCCAAAATCAAATTAAAATTTAATCAAATTAAATTGATAATGGTGTAATTACAATTATTTTGTATTCTTTTGAGTACTTTGTGGTAGAAGACAAGGAACGCCTTCATCATCCACAGCCCTGTGTAATTGCTGCCCATGCTGGATTTTGTTCCAGCTGAGGACTTAATCGGCTTTAGCCAAGGTGCCTATTAAACAAATGGCGCATTTCAGATCCCATTAACTTAATATGTTAGAGACTAATGACACGTACATGACCGGCAGCTTTTGCAGCACCTGCCGTCACATCTGGAGGATGGGCCACCTTCTGCATATTATAACACGGGGCTTATGTAAGATTTACCCCACATTCCACCAGAACGATATGAAAATCTTGTGTAACTACCATTTTAAGTGTGTAGGGGACCAATCGGATGTCACTAAGAGTGTGTTTATGTGGGGGGAGCGGTTGACAGCGTATTACTAATAACTTTAGTTTAACTAGTGGTGTTAACTCAGCTCTCAGAACGCCCTAGCCGTATTAAGAATATTATGATATAAATTATACACAGATAAATGTGTGCGCACTTCCATAGTCGGAAATTGACACAAAGGTATTACCTAAGTTACCAAAAAGGGAACCACTGCCCTCTTCTGGTCACTGAGTGTAGATACGTCGTTCATCTTTCGTCTAACTACCGTACTATTCACAAACTAAAATTGGACCAAATTTATTTATAATAGTCTACAATGGCATTATGTTCATATTATCTACATTCGAATGCATTTTAAAAGCACGGATGCAGCGCATGTAAATTGAGGGGTTACTGATTTCAGCATGTACATATACTACTAGATGCATCCTAGATAAAGCGTATCATTATTTAGCTGATGTAACTTCATACTACAGGATTGAATAAGTAATATCATCTTAATCTTTTTATGCTTTGCAGTATATTGTTTCTTGATTAAAGTATGTTAATAGACATAAAGTAAACAAGTCTATTTCAACTGAAAGCAAACGCCCGATTCAAACGCAAAAATTGATGGGAGTTTGGGAGGGGGCGGGTTTTATGAAACATCTCCGGGAAGTCGCTAACAGCTCGGTCTCTCATTGGATGATCAGTGCCATTTGAAACGTGCACGCCAACAGTTTCTCGCGTCCTCATTGGAGTATCGTGCCGTCATTCAGACGAGTAGGCTGGAGAGGGGGCGGGAGGTTTGGTTGATCCAGGAGTCTTGCGGTAGCGACAGGCATAGCGGCGACCAGAATATTGAAATGAGAACATTAACGAAATAATTAATTTTATTTTTAGATATCGATTTCTGGACAAGCAAACGTGGCGGTACACTGGAAGCGGAAGAAATCCTGGAGTTTGCGAGGGTTGCTAACATGCAAAACCTTCCGAAACACGACTAGCTACCCAGCTAACTATCGCCTTTCAGTGGTTTTCCAGCACCAGCAGTTGTAAAACAGTCGCGCCGCTTATCACTTGTTTAATAATCTGGGTAAGACGTACATCGTTTACATGCTCTCAGCTTTACTCCTGTCGATTTTTGGCAGTTAGCTTTTTATTCATAGCCATCAGCCGGTTATATTTATGACTGGAGACTTGTTGGAATTCACTCCGAGTTGGTGCTATCTTTTGGGTCTCGTTACAGTGGCGCTGGGAGGGCCATACTCAGGAAGGAGAAAGTGGTGGTTAGTTATCTGTTAGCTATAGTTTAGGAATACCGTAAGGCTAACCCTGAGCTCGGTAATGTTAACGATGCAGAAATCGATCCAGTTACAGATGCAGAAATGCGTTTAAGGGACCGCCTCGGTGGCGTGTCCCCTTCTCGGTAGCGCGATCACTACAGGCTTCAATCAGAGATGGTCACCGGCCGCAGCCCTCCACAGAAACCGCGACACGCGTCTCAAAAATGACCAGATGCACTGAAGCCTGCTTCCGATTCACGGCCGGATTGATTGTTTGCACTGTCCGCGACATGCGCACGCTGGGAGCCGCGGAGCCCTCGGTCTAAGCTCGGCCGCGGCCGCTGACACACGACCCGCAGAGCAGCGTAGAGTTCAGCTTCCAAGTAGGAGCACGAGTCCGGGGAGGGGGGGACCGGGTACGCGAGGATGTCGGCAGCTATGAACAGCTCCGCCGTGGTGCCGCATGAGAGGATGGAGCTGGACCTGGAGATCCCGTCCCCGATGGCCCAGACGGACAGCCTGCTGAAAAGGTCCAACAGCGCGCCCATGATAAACGGACTCAGGTTAGGATGCGACCTGATTTTCTTCTGCGTCCGAATACAACAGTCTGACTTGTTTGTTTATTGTGCTTAATTGCCAGTTTCATAATCAAAATGGAAAGACGGCGATAACTCGCCCATTGTTTTTTATTTTCTGTCCACTTTCTCTATCCACAAGGATTCCGGTAACGCTTTACGGGGCACAAATACTTAGTCAGTTATTACTGAAGTACAAATGACAAATCATGAACATAATTATTACAGAATTAGCAGATTTATTTACAGATATAGTAATTGCTTGGGATGAAAGATGCATCAAGATTCAGTAATGATGAACAATTATAAGATCAGTATTTAACTTGTGTTATTAATTACTTGTTTGTTCCGTATTTCACAAAGCTTTACTGAATAAAGAATTAAGAGATAAGCCATACGTTATGATTTATTAATGATGAATTAACATGAAATCAGTATGTAACTAAGACTTGGTTTGTGGTTAATTTATGATTAAGTAAGAGTATAATTCTATATTTGTCCCATCAAGTAAAGTGTCACCAAGATTCCTTAGGGAATATCTAGCGTGACATCATTCACCCTCCTGGTAGAAAGTGGAAGACTATGAACCTGTTGTTGAACCAGAGTGGACCCGATCGGTTCACTAAACAACACTATTAGTGACATTATCTTAAAATGACTATACGTGATTTTGAGCGTCTTGTCTTGTGTTAGTTAAATGGCCGGCCTCTTTTCCCCACAGTGACCACTCTCAAGTCTTCCATCGGGAGATCAATCCGAGCAGGAGAAACAGCACCACAGTGGTGAATCGTCCCAGCCTGGTATGGAAGGAAAGACACTGTTACTGTTTACGTCCAGCCGTGTCTCTCTGCTCTGGTGTTGCAGTCCTGGTGTTCATGTTCTGTGAACCATACGAAGGTCACACTTCTGTTCCTGCTGGTTTTATCTTCTGCCTCTAGTCCAAATGAAGCTCTAATGTAGCATTTAATTTGTTCCAAAGTACAGTTGCAACTTATGTTTGTCTAAGTCCAGTTTATTTGTAGAAATGTCATTAACTGCTTATTAGGGCAGGGGGGTTGCAATTGAAAGCAGAACTGTCCTGGAAATGAGTTTGCCCTCATTTAAGCTACAGCCCATAAAGGTAATTTGGAAATCCTAAATAAAATTTCACTGTGTGACAGTCACCTGCAGCCTTTCCATGCGGCATTTCAGTTTGGCTGCCATTCACACTCAGATTAATTGTAAGATTTAGCTCTAACTTGCTTGTTCTTGTGTTCCTACCTCTTTGTGTTTCTGTCCAGGTCCCTTCCTCTCCAATCCGCATCCCCAGCTCCAGGCTGCACCAGATCAAGCAGGTAAGTGGGCACTGTGGGTCACTCATGGATGAGACCGTTGACCCATCGTGTTAACTCGTTTTCTCCTTGAGTGATCTGGCTGCATTGGATTGCAGGCTAACTGAGGTGTGGTTTGATCATTTGGTGGATTCTAGCATTGTGAAACATCTTCAATTAACCCAGATATTGAAGAGTGATGAGCTAAGTGATCAAAATGAAATGGGGTTTGCAAGGGAATATTGGGGATTATAAGGGATTCTGAGTAAATGACACATATGTGTTCTGCTACAATACTAATTTAATTAGCTGCCTAATTGAAGCTCTTACTCATTGAGAACCCCCAGAATTCCCTAGGCGATTGGCCGTGTGGGTATATGACTGTGTGCAGTAACCACCATAAAGGATAAGTACAGCACCTGTTTAGTCTAACGTGTGTCCCCTGGGTTTGTTTACCTGCTGTAAAAGAATAAAAATGGGAGGCATTTGCATCCTTTGGGACTGTTTTGGTCTAAGACAGTGTATCCCAGTCCGGTCCTCGGGGACCCACAGACAGTCCACGTTAGTAAAAATGTGGACTGTTTGGCAGGGAGCTGGGAGGGAGCAAAAATGTGGACTGTTTGGCAGGGAGCTGGGAGGGAGAAAAAATGTGGACTGGCAGTGGGTCCCCGGGGACTAGATCAGGAAACGCTGGTCTAAGAAATCGTTAAAATCTGTGCCCTAAGTAGTATGTTTGACTGGTTTTAAGAGACGGACAGTAATGTGTAAATTAGATGGTGTAGATTTGGTGGAAGCGTCTTTCCCTCCTACTCTGGCAACGAGCTGCAGTCAGATCCCAGGGGTCTGTTAGTGTCCCAGAGCAGCGTCTGCCTGCCAGGAATCGTGTGCTGGAGGCCAGGCTGACATCCTCGCTCTGTGTGTTCCCCGCAGGAGGAAGGCGTGGACGTGATGAACAGGGAGACGGCCCACGAGCGGTGAGCGAGATGCGGCTTCCTTGCGTGCAGAGCGGGGTCACGGTCGTAGTGAGCAGCCACACACCAAACACTGCACAGAAGATATTGCGGGGGTGCTTGTGCCCGTATCTTCTGCACAGTGATACGATTAGTGTGTGGAGTTTGGTAGAAGCGAACGGGATTGTCGCGTTTTGGCCAGACGTGCCCTGTTCGTGCGGCGCTGTAAACCCACGACTGCATGTCCTGCTCTTTCCTAGGGAGGTGCAGACTGCCATGCAGATGAGTCACTCCTGGGAGGAGAGTCTCAGTTTGGTATGTGCGACTCCAACTGGGCACCACGAGTCAGAGTCACTCCTGAGTTTAGATTCTGGTTTGGGAAGAGAAATATATGCCTAAAATCACACCAAATAACATTATGGTTTAGTAACATCTAATGCTGTAAAAAGTTATTTGTGTGATATCAAGTAGTGCTTATAATAGCACAAGCATAACACTTGTTTTAAAATGTTATTGAGAAAATCACAATTTTTTTCAACAACTTGATGTGTCTAAATGTTCTTTTACAAATCTCTGGTTCGGTTGTTGAAATGGAAGGTTGCTGCTTTCCTGCCCCCCGCCCCCGTCCTTCCTGCCTGACATCCTCTTTCCAGCAGAGCTGACCCACACAGACAGCTGTCATATTAATTTCAGCCTTGCTCTGCTTTCCTTTGCCCGTACCCTCCGCATGTGGCCACTGACATGGCAGACGTCCACCTCTCTCTCGCCAGTAGAGGGCGTGGCTGACGCGCCCACATGCTACACGAAAACAACAAGGAGGCACTTGGGCCACCAGTCTGTCAAGTCCAGACTGAGTCGGTAGTGTGTCCATCCGACACAGACGAAACCAGACAGCTGATTGGTCAGTTAAATGACTTGAATCGACCCCTTTGGTTGGCTGGTTGAACTAAGGGGTTAGAATGTGGAGTCTTGGCCCTCTGTGAGCATTTTCACTAATCATTCTGTTTTGAACCTGTCAGAGTGACAACGACTTTGACAAGTCCTCCTCGTCCTCCCCGAAGCGGATTGACTTTGTGCCGGTGTCACCTGCACCGTCCCCAACTAGGGGGCTCGGAAAGAAGGTAGGTGACAGTCAGCTGATGGCCGTTTCCTGTTCCGACAAACATGGGGTGTTTCGTTTATATAATTTGCTGTCATTCAGACGTCTACCTGGCAGGCAGCTCATGTCATTGCAGATATAGATGGTAATTAACTCTGTTTTCCTTACACAAAAGGAAGCCTACCCATATCTCCGTAACTCTCCTCTCTAAATCTGCCTTGCAGGCTATATTTATTTTCTAGCATGGTGATTGGTCCATTCAGGGTTATCGGGCCTTTGCTAACTTAGGCTACTGTAGCTGTGGTGTTGGTGGTTGATCACCATGGTCAGTCATCCCAGATCTGCCCCGAGGCCTTCGCTGTGCTTCCTGCTGTCTCGTATCTCTGCATTTTTAATGCTTGTAGCATTAGTGCCACTTCTGGCTCCTGGTGTCACTGAAGTCCCCCGTTGTCGTCTCCTGTGTCCCACAGCAATGCTTCTCCCCGTCCCTGCAAATCCTGGTGAGCAGCAGCGGGCCCAGCCCTGTGCCCAGCCCTACACGACGCTTTAGGTGAGCCCCCTCTCTGATGGGCCTGTGACCCTCTGCTTGGGTGCAGTCGGAGTGTAGCAGGGTGTTAAATGGCAGGGTGTTAAATGGCAGGGTGTTAAATGGCAGGGTGTGACTCAAGGTCACTTCCTGCTTTGTTCCTCTTCCCCTTTGACTCTGACCGTATGCAGTAGGAGGAGCCAGAGCCCCATCAACTGCATTCGCCCCAGCATCCTGGGGCCAATCAAGCGGCGAGGTGAGTGGGGGCCGGGAATCCTCCTCCTCCATAGGGGGAAAAACATCATGCCATATGTTTATCAAATATCAGGTGATTGTGCTGCCTTATTTCAGTGCCTTGCATCCTATTCTCAATTTACATTCATCTGTACACGAAAAGCGGCCCTAAATCTATTATTTTAAATGAGAAAACATTTCCAGTCCAGCCTAAACTGCTCACTACAGATCTTCAGTAGACATTTTTGAATTCTAGAGAAAAGGTTAATACTAGACACAGTTTCAGAGCTGTACATGCCATATCAGAGGAGCTTTGAATGTCAGAAGTTGGACCAAAAATGCATTAAATTAATTAATTCAAAGAGCTGTAGTTTCAAAACTATTAGAGATTCAAGCCTAATATGTGGTATTTCTCCGTAAGTTTGGTATAGAGCACCTGTGATTTTTTAGGGAAATCTGAGAGAGTCCTTTGATATGGAGTGACCCAAATTGAAGTAAATAAAAGGTTGAATATGCAAACACAATGAAATGGGAGCATAGAACAGAATGAATGCTTGTAAACATCTTTGCCCTGCACTACGAGTACGTATACCTGCACTATGTATACCTAATGTGTTTGATCCACTCAAGGCAAGAATATTTGATATTCTTTGGAAAGTGCGGTGCTGAGAATTTTTTTTTATACATACGTTTGATGAAAAACATTTTGTTGGTTGAATTATTACCTGAACTGAAATTTCAGCATCAGAATTCAAGACTTTCTATAGCATAACTTTGGGCTGAGTATTGGGGGGGGAGGGTTGTATTGACTGGTTTTGATTATTGGGGGGGGGAGTCACAACGCCCCCCCATCCCCCCATAATTTATGCCCATGACTATGGTAAAAGATTAATTCCTGTAATTACTGTAGGGATTGTTTCATATGTATTAATTGTTATATTAATATGTTACATTAATATAATTCTTATTGTGTGGGTTTGCACAGTTGCTAGCACTGTTGTAGCTTGTATCTCGCCCTTGCTCTGCGTGATCTGGAATCCCTGTTGGTGCAACATTGTCCACCTTTAGCACAAAGACATGCAGGTTGATCAGTGTCTCTAAGATGCCTGTAGTGTATATGTATGTGTGTCCTGTGCTGGACTGGCATTCTGTCCCATACCCCAGCCTCGTGCACCATGCTGCAGTCCCAAAGCCCCCCGCCAATGACTGTCCAAGGCAAGCAGGGCAGTTGTATGCATAGATAACTATAGCAGGGCTCTTCAAATCTGGACCTCAGTTCCAAATCCAGGCCTTGTTTTCAGTTCTCCCAGGTAGTTAGATTAATAATGACTGATTCTGATTGGCCACAGAGGCTTCATATCCGGCCCACAGGCAAAGGAAGGCTGGAAAATCAGCAGTGCTCGGACCTTGAGGGCAGTGATATAAATATCCCTGGACTGTAGCCTGTAATGTATGTTGGCCCCTTGCGTTCGTGTCATTTGAGAAGTCATTGAGGGGGCTGCCTGTTTAGTGGTGCTTGGACATGCCTCTGGGTGTTAGGTGAGGTGGAGATGGAGATGGAGAGCCAGCCGAAGAGGCTGTTCCAGGGCTCCACCACTATGCTGTCTCCCGAGGCGTCCCACCTCTCCGACCTGGCCCCCTGGTGAGTAGGCCCTTCCAGAAGCCACTGACGGTCGCTCCCGAATGCTCCTACATGGCAGACGCCGAGAGACCTCATTCCTGCTTCTCCTAGCCTGTCCTCCGACCTGCTGGACGGGAGCCTCAGCAGCCTGGGCTCCTCCTCGGGGTCCCCGGCCAAGATGGACGGGGTATCCCCATCGCCCGGCAACTCCCCCCTCAGCCTGCTTCAGGACCTCTCGCCCAAGTGAGAGCGGTGGGTGGAAAGCAGGGGTGCTTTGTGAAGACCTTCACCCGCATCCTGGATGTGGCGATCTCCACCAGCTGCTTTCCCATCTATCGATGAGAACTTTATTTTGGAACATAATCGTTAAGCGATCACGTACGGGACTGGCTTCAGGAAAAATCTTTGCATTCCATCAACGGAGCGTAAAGCTATAGCACCTGAACATTGTGTTGTCTTTTTCACCTGCTTTCTGCTGTGGATCTGGACTCTCCGTCGTCTTGTTGGTGACGTGACAGCGGGGCGTGCTGTAGGACGAGTGTTGACACCAGCTGCTAAATGTGGATTTTCCTACACGGGGTTAACCCTGTCCTACCTCTCCAGCACCCTGGTGTTGTGGCCCCCCCAGCCAGAAATGGAACTTGACACAGCATCCGGAGTACTCCCCCCCCTCCTTTACCCACACACATACACACACAAAACACACAAGGTGGATTGAGAATGGCTGATGCGTCCCAGTGATCTTGCCGCCCTGTGCTGTACAAACCCGTGATTGGCTCCTTACCCCCCCTGCTTGTGCTCTATAACTGTGTAGATATCACCGTAGGCTGTGGAGCAGATGAAGACCGCAGGGTTTGTCCTGGGAGATGCCCGAGGTCACCTTGCTGCTGTGCTTCCTAGAGCACTCTGGGAAGGACCCTAAACAGACTTCCTGCTTTAAAATTCCTTGTTGAAAATTAACAAGAAACCAGACAATGCTGCACACAGACCTCTGTGCTGGGTGGTCTGTTTTCTCATCCTTTCCCGTTTATGGCTATTCTCCCCACCCCCATGGGCACTGGACACTAAGGTAAAAAAAAAAAAACTATACTTTGTTTTAGTGCTTGTCAAGTTACCAGGATCTGAAAAGGTGATCTGCTCCTACTTGAACTGTCCTGCACTGCAGGAAAAATGTGCGAGGGGATGCTAAAATGATGTGAAGATTTTTGGGGGGGGGGGGGGGGGGAGGTAGAGCCTTGTAAACAAACTGATTGCAACGTGTTTGCAAAAGGCTACAGCCAGTTTTGCTGCTAGATTAAAGTGATGAAAATACATCTATTTGGAATGCGGTCACTGTAAATGAGACCTGAAGTGGGCTCAGTGGCACCCCCCACTGGGCAGACTGGGCTTCCGTGTGTCTCCATGTATGCTTGTGTGTCCCGTGACCCCCCACACTGTGCCTCATCCTCGTCAGTGCTACTAACGCATGTGTAACAGTGTCCAGCGGGTCAGTCCAGCTGTCCAAAGCAGCGTTTCCCAATCCGGTCCTTGGGGACCCACAGCCGGTCCGTGTTTTTGCTCCCTCCGAGCTCCCTGTCAGCCAGTGCCCCGGAAGGGAGCAAAAACACGGACTGTCTGTTGGAAATGCTGGTTTAAAGTAACCGAAATTCACCAAGGGAGACATACCTCTGTTATGGAAAAAAAAGCTTCTTTTTTTTTTTTTTACTCCCAGGATGATTTATTGCTATTCTTTTTAATTTGTGGATCACATGATGTTTTGTGCCATTGAAGAACTGTGTCTGTACAGCTTGTGCAAAAATTACCAATGTTTATCTATTTTGTTTGGTTTTGTTTTTGTAATAGTTTTGGAAGTTTTATAAAAAGCATTTTATTTTCTGTAAGCAAGGCATGTAATGTCAAGTAAATCAATTTGTGTGTTGGAAAGAAAATGGCTCGACCCCTTTTGAGTGACAAAGTTGAGTGGATCTTTTTTTTAAGTGGGGACTGGGAGGTGTTTTGTTCAGTTTTCCTTTCTTTTAACACTTTAAGTAAATACGTCAGTGGTGTCTTTGTTGAGTCTTCTTTTTGGTCCTGTGGAATGTCACTTCATTTGTCCACAGTGTTTCCTCAGTTTAATATACTTATTGCCTGTGTGTTGTCAGGACTCCAGTATTTGCAATCCACTGGAGCTGCCCCCCCCCAGAGCCTCATAATGTATGTGACTTTAGATTTAAAGAAAATAAATTATTTGCTGTACAGCGCTTGGAAGTTTTTTGAATCGTCATGTAACTGAATTCCTGTGTTTGCCTGCGAGCTTCAATTGCATCTCTGAGCCTGTGATAGGATTAGATGTCACATCAAAGACACAAACTGTGGTGGCAACTTTGAAGTACCTGCAGATGGGAGCTGGGTTAGAAATATAGGATGACAAGGAACAATGAGTTTATGCACCACTCTACTGGCCTGGTTTTATGTGCAAGAGTGTAATGCTGAATAGGTTGAGTTTGTAAGGTGAGGGACTTATGCATTATGGATGCAGGATGATGAGGAAGGTTAATTAATCATTTGGGAACAACTGAATTTCTCCTGGTAAAATTTAAGATGGAGAAGATTTTCATCTTGAAGAGCATTTGTTTTAAATTGAGTGACTTTTGTATCGCACCCTTCCCCGCATAGCTGTCCCTAAGCAGTTTAAGATGAGCAGCGTTACATTTTCTGCTTACACGTTCTCCCCGTTACATTTTCTGCTTACACATTCTCCCCGTTACATGAGTGGCTGACTCAGGAGGTGTGTTTTGGTAAAATGGATGATGTGTGATTGCGTGTAAGTGTATGTGTGTTTTTGCCCTGATGTAGACTGTTCTGCATGTGCCCCAGCCTTGTGCCTTGTGCTGCTTGGTCAGTCTCCAAGTCCTTCTGGGACCCTGACCAGGATAAGTGGTTATATGGATGGATGGATGAAATAAAAACAGAATCTATTTATTATCTGTATTTTCTTTCGCTCCTTAGGGTCAGATACAGGTTAGTCGCTCACTGATAGCTTAAGGATTAGCATATTAGCACTTATTTCATTTTATTAATCCTTTGGTCAATGTGATGTCAGACTATTATAGTAAGATGTAATGGCAACACGATTATATGCTTCTGCACAATGTTTCTTTACTATGAACTTCATCGGTGGGCTTTTAAAGGTGGACACGCTGGGGGCTGGAAACATGGGGTCCTTTTACAGGGGAGTAAGTCACAGTTACGGCCGTGCGTATGCAGTATAGGGTTATGTGTAGTGGGGTCTCTGACACCAAACGCAGCCAGCAGGTGGAGCAGTTGAAGGGGATTCAAGCTTTTGGGCCTGGGAGGTGTTGGTGACCAAGATATGGAATTACCTGAAAGAGCTTAACAGCAGAAATGGAAGACGAACGATCTGCATCTTCTAAAAAATATTCCATAAAAAAACATAGGAGACTAGACTCAATTTGGAAGACCAGGGGGGCAGGTTCTAGTTTTTGTTTTGGAGTTGGAGAGGTAACTTGACTGATTTGGGGGGGTCCACCATCAGTAGATTTTGCCGATCGGGGAGGGGCTGTTCAAATCTATTATTTCACTACCTGTCTACATGCCTCTCCCATGCATTGCATGGTGTGATTTGAAAGAGCAGCCTGCAGATTCTGAGTGAGGGTGGTACGTAGCTCGGCTAATTAGAATGCGGTGCCTGTCGTTGGAAGGTCACAGATTCAAATCCCAAGGTTGGCAGAGTGGATTTACTATTGGGCTCCTGATTCCAAATCCTTAACTCCCAGTTACCCGAGAGACTGCCTGAGCCTGCTTTCGGAAATGAAACCTGTGTCTCTCTGGATAAAAGTGGCTGCTAAATGAATAAAAACAATGCTGATCGTAGATTGTCGTTGAGCCCAGAATCTGAAATAAAAAGTGTACCTGAGTCAGGAGGCAGGGCCGATCTGCAGTGAGTTACAGGTGTTCCATTCAGACCCATTGCCACGGGTGTATAGAATCAAGTACCCAGCCATTCAGTCAGGGTTACAAACATTTGAGAAAGAATGGGTCATTCTGAAGAGCTCAGTGAATTCAAGCACAGTACAGTCATAGGATGGCACCTTTGCAATAAGTCAGTGAAATGTCTTCCCTGCTAGATATTCCACAGTCAGCTGTAAGTGGTATAATTGCAAAGTGGAAGCATTTAGGAACAACAGAAACTCAGCCATGAAGTGGGACAGCATGAAAAGTAACAGAGCGGAGTTGTTGAGTATTGAGCCACATAGGATGTACAAGTCACCAAAGTTCTGTTGACTCAGTAACTGAGTTCCAAACTTCCTCTGGCATTAACCCCAGCACAAAAACTGCACCAGGAGCTTCTTGGAATGGGCTTCCATTCCATTATATAAATATATAAAAAATGAAAAATATAGATATGTTTAAGCCAACTTTAGCAGAGACAACATGCAGGAGCTGAAAGAAAACATTTTTAACACTCTACATTTTTGCACTCTAATGGCTATCCAGGCTGTGGCAGTCAGTTTTTTGACAATCTGAAACAAAATACCGAAAGACATCGTTTGGACGTGTTTTTCCAGACTTATGACAAACAGTTTCCATCGCGACGCCTCTGCTAAAAGCTGTGCCCTTCCAACACAGCCAAAGCACACAGTTCACCTCGTCTGAACCTGACACTGCGTCTCCATAGCAATCAGGTGCGTTAATCACAACTGAAGCCTTCTAAAGAATTTCCGACAATTTGCATCTTTGCAGAACCAGCACATATTGATTATTTTTCTCATAGTCGTAGAAAATGCATGGATGGAGAGCAGCCACACACACCACTGGGAGGATATGAATTATACTCACCCGGATGTTCAGTCGTTTCATTAATCAGTTGTCTCGCAGGTATTTGATGCAACCGCTCAAACATTATACACCTTCATCCTTTGTATACTCATCTGCTCAGTGACCTCAGTAAGGTAATTCACATCACTTTTACACTAGCAGGGCCGTCTCCTGACTCCTTAAATGTGACGGTAAGGCTCACCTTGTGCGAGATAAGGCTGATGTTGCAGTCCCCCAGACCGCAGAGATGTGGCGAAGATGGAAAAAATGAATCACTGATTCGTTTGAGGCACTTCCACTAGGTCACGGGCCCTAACTGACAGCACATGATGCCGAAAGCGCAGTCCCCCCCCCCCCATTGCAAACTGACAGCATGGAAAATTAATGCCATAATCCCTGTCAGACCTAACGAGCATAAACCAGGCAGCAATGAAATGGGCGTTGCAGGTGTCATTTCAACATGGAAGATTGTGACAGGAAGAGAACAAGACGCAGGCGGTTTTGACAGCAGGTGCACACACACACACACACACACACACACACACACACACACACAACCATACAGATACCAGGACAAAGGGCGTTAGGTCAAACAGAGCTTTTAATAAAGGTCTCCCTGTGCCTTTACTCAACCTACACACCTGCTCCCCCCAGTTCTGTCACTTGTGCTATCTGTCCATCATAGGCCCTATAAATAAAGCCCAGTGCATGATGGGATTCTCGTCCTCAGTGTGTCTCTGGGTGTAGTGTTTATACTGAGACATTGTCCTGTTGGCTGGGGGCAGGGATTCCTGCGCAGCCTCTCCTTCATTGACACACGAGGGCCGCGTGTACGTGTGTGTGTGTATCTGCTCTTCCCCAGTCGTCCCCTCCGTGTCTTTGTTTCTCTGTAGGGCACTGGTTCATGGCCGCAGAATCACCATCGTGAGAAGACCTGCGTGACAATGACGAGAAAATTTTCCTGAATTACTGTAAAAGAAAAACTTGTGGGAACCGGAAGAGCTGTGATTACACAGAGCAGTTTGCTTGTTTATGTCCAAGGTTTTGCTGGTTTTGCTATTATACCTGATAGTTCCTTGCACATAATGTCTCGGTTAAAATATCCAGCTGTTTGAATGGGTATATAGAATAGAAAATCTAATTAATATATGCAGATGCCAAGAGGCATCGATTTCCTTCCTGCTCACCCAGAACGTAGGCAGCAACAAGTTTCTTGTTGACACTCAAGTGGAGGTAGACGGGCACGATGGAGTCCAGCTCCCCAAGGGTGGGCAGAAGGAGGACCGCCACACAGCCCAGCCCCAGCAGGATGGCGAGCAGACTGGGGCCCCCGGACGCCATGCGGCTCTCTGGGCAGCACACAGGTACACCCAGTGATCAGCACGAGGGCGGCCAGCCGCACAATGCCACTGTACTACAATTTAGCTCAGGGTAAAGTTTGATATTAAAAGCATTAAGATTGTAATCAAAACTTTGCTGCCATCTAGTGGTACGAAAAAAACAGTAACGACGGTAAATTAAAATTCAAAAGTATTCAACACCCATCTTCTATACCTGCTTGTTCTATATGGCTTCAGGGGGTCCAGAGCCTACCCCGAAATTTAAAACCATGTGGCAGGAAAAAAAACAAAACAGGACACCAACACATGATTCACACCCTACAGACAATTTGGCAACTCCAATTCACATTGGCGTGTTCCTGGACCATGGAGGAGGGGAACCAGAGGGCCCACAGGAATCCCCACAATGACATGAGGAGAACATGCAAACTCCACACACAGAGCCATGGCAGAGATTCACACCCTGGTCCCATAGGTGTGAGGCAGCACTGCTAACCACTGCACCACCATGCCACCCCAGTATTAAATATCCCTGGATTATTCCTTATTCAAGTCATTAATCAAGAAAAGTAAAATCTGGATTATTACACACAGACCTTTTATCCCAAACCAGTATTTTTGATTTGCTTATACTTAATGTTCCAAATGCTATTTAACACACACTATCAAAAAAAATAACCTTCTAGCTTGCAACCAATCGATCTCCATGTGTTTGTGTGTGTGTGTGTGTGACCACGCCCCCATTGGCCCACCCTACCTGTCTGATAGGCTGCCTGCTCAAAGAAGACGCTGTCGGCGAACTGCTCCTTCATGCGCTGCTCCTCTTCCTGAGAACGGGGCTGCGTGGCTTCCTGGGAGGCTGAGGGCAGCAGGGTAGCCATGACCTCCTTGCGGCCCAGGGCCTTGCGTTGGCTCTGCTCTGACACCTGGAGGCGGAACTTATCCATCACGCCATAGTGGCACGGCCGCACGTCCCTGTGCCGGATCACTCTGCCAGGGGGAGGGGGTGATTTAGTGGAGGTCAGAAAGATGTACGGCAAAACTTTCACCCGCTACGCAGCTGGCAGCAAAGGCTGAAGCCTGAATCTGAATACTTCATCTCTCACACAGACAAAACATGGTTAAGGCCAGGAGGAAAATATCAACAACATGAGTATTTCCTAGTGATGGTGCATGAAAGTAATTAGCTACTAATTATTTCAGAACATAGAGGGTTAAACAATACCATGCAAAAATCTCAGGCAGTCAAAGAAAATGCTAACACCAATTTATCAGTGTAGTAAATATATATTTGCTCAGAAAAAAAACAACACAATTCAAGTTTACAACAAATGCAAATTAAGAATAATTCAATAAAAACTGACCAGAATTTCTTCTGTTGCCCAAAAAGTTACTGATGTCTCTTTGGATGGCCAGATGAACACCACTTTAGTTCACAAACCAATAAATACTGGGGCACCTCAGCCATTCCATGTATTCATTGTACTTTACCACCAGCTAAATTAATTAATTTAATTTGTTTAAAAAAAAATCTGTGTGGTATTGATTAGCCTCACGAGGTATGCTAGGGGTTGACTCAAAAAATACAAGGGTACACTGTATAGTTACTGCTAATATTATGGTGACTTTTAGGGAGATTTTGAAATTGTGAAGCTAACACACTTTGACAGATATCAGATTTGCACCAAGATGATCATTTAAAAACCATTTCTTTGACTGCCTGAAACAGTACTGCATAGTATACTTCGGTATACTAAGCTTTCAGTGTCAGTGATTTTGTAAAATTTCCAGCTTTCTGTTCCATCGCTTTACTGTCAAATGCACATTGGCAAACATATCCGTAGAGCAGCAAACGTGATGGCACCAGCACCTGTGCCACCAGCTGCAGCCGTGTGACCAACCGCCAGGACCCTCTGGCATGATGTGGAGGCCCTACTCACATGTCCACGCAGCACTGGGGCTTCACGGCTCCCGTGGCCTCCACCACGGCATATTTGCTGGGTGCCGTGCACAGCACTGAAGGAAAAGGAGAGACGTCAGGCCCAAGCATGGTTGCACAGGGGCTGAAACTTTCCAGAAACTTTCCATTCCATGGGAAGTTAAGCAGGGGAATTTTGGAAGTATTCCAAGGTGGAAACTTTCCATGAGAATTAACGGGGATATAAGGGAATTAACGGGACAGTTCCCAGAATTTTGCAACCCTAGTCCTAACACAGTGCCTTGTCAGCTTCTGCAGGGCCTATTCTGGGTAGCATTTATACACAGCGGTAGTGTACTAAGAAGAGGGACATTGGGAGAAGTGTCTAGCCATGACATGTGGCAGCTCCTGGGTGTGTTACATCTGTGCACATCAGGGTGTTACATTCCTGCCAGCGGAATTCTGGTGTGTAACTTGAGTCCTGCTTGAGCTTGAGACCCTATGCTAAACGTATCCCCAACCCTTGGGCAGTTGGACTCCATCGTGCCTGTCTACCTCCACTTGAGTGTCAACAAGATACCTGTTGCTGCCTGAGGGTAACAGCTGGGGAAAAGGAGCCGGCAAACCAAAGAGCAGGAACAGCATAGCAGCATGCTGAGTGGTGATGGGTGGCGGCTTGAAGCACCGCCCACTGACCTTTGAACTTGAGGGCGAACTCATAGGGGTTGTACAGCGTGAGCACCTGCTTGTGCGAGGCCTGCTCATCGGCATAGAAGACCAGCTCCGTGGGGAAGACGAACACAGGAAGGCTGCCCTCTGCTGAATCAGCCAGTCGGCTCTGCTGCTGCATTGGCACGCGATGACCTCACTTCCTGTCCCGCTCCCTTTTTCTCTTTCTCACTCACCCGGCTGGCAGTGGGGGGGTTCCTTCTGCATTCAGATTGCACTCCGCACTCAAGTTCTTAGAAACATCACAAGCTCTCTGAGAGGGGAAAGAGGATGACAATGGCCTCATTGCTGGCACTAACACGCGTGATCCCTGGTCAGTGTTAATACTACGATTCATGCCACATTTTCTATCTGCATGTTTAACATATACACCGCTGTTCTGGAATGCTGCCATCATGGTCGCTCCATCAAAGACCCTCCAAGATATGAGTCTTGACCCAAGTCATATTGAGGATCTTTCATGTTTGTATAAGCATTGTCAGCAGTTCACGTTTGCATTGAAGCCTTTAAATCAGGCGTTCAAAACCCCACTGTCTGCATATTTAACATATTAAACTGGGCCACATAGCGCTAATAATGTGCGTACCGTAAACAAAATATGTATATATTGCTACCAAAATCGAAGTATTGAGAGATTATTTCTTTGCCATAATTTATATATATATATATATATATATATATATATATATAGTTTTCTTTACTTATTTACTTATTCTTTCGCTTTGCTCGGCACTCATTTTTCTTTATATTACATCTTTTCTGCTTTGCACCGCATTTTTCTTTGCGTCTCCCTATCTGCCCTCTTTTTGACGGTGCGCGGACAGACGGATGTTTTTGAAATGGTAGGCGGGGCTCTGTGTGGTTGTCACTACCCGATCCGTACCATCTGCCTGATTTGGATCTCGTACATCTGCGCATGCTCGACAATGCCGCGCATGCGTAGACGTACGTACCGTGTGTACATATTTTCTTCCACAAAATGAGCGAAAACTGCCTTTAATAACTGAAAAAACGGGAAATTCGTTTTGTTTGTTTGTCCTTTTATGTGCTCATTCCGGTCGTCTATTTGTTGTTCTGTTAACACGATTACCTAAATATCCCATATCTGAAATATATTTCAATTACAGGGTTGCCAGCTCTCACGCATCTGGTGTGACACTCACCCTTTCTGACTATCAAGAAATCTTGCGGCAAATATATATTATTTCATTATAAACCGAAATTAGTTACATCCAAAGCGTTGGGGCAATTATTACAAACATGTTAATGCGAATGCAGACTTGAACTGAAAATCTCACGCCAGCCAGCTGACCAAAGTTGGCAACCCGGCATTAGTTGAAATTGCTGCTACCCAGCGGCATGGTATTTTGGTTCACTCTGACCTGAAATATGAAGTTTTGATTATTTTATAATCTCTCCAAATATGTCACGTAAGAATAAAAAGACAAAATATAATCATATATTTCTCTAGTTTTGTCCTGTTGGCATCATCTTTTGACTTTGCTGCAACATAATAGTGGCAACCGTCAGGGACATTTGCGGTCACCCCGCCGTGACTGGGGTACCTAAAGAAACCCAAAAACATGCACTATGACACAAGGGCAGTTGCTATGCATACCTTTTATTGAACAGACAGAAAATACAGAATCCAAAATCGGAATATCTGGCTGAATATCCCAGTCTGGGCTGGTGGAGATCGCAAGCTCACAAGCAGTCCGTAAAACGAACCTGATGGCGTGAAAAGAATTAGGCACGTTTCCCAAAAGCGCAGTTGCTCTTTTGACTTTGCTGCAGCATAATAGTGTACATTAGCAACTTACATTGTTGGAACCATACAATTGTCTCCCAAAACTGTAGTTCAAACCATTCAATTAACTATGTTTGTAACATCAGGTTGGGTTGTGAAAATGTCGTGAAGCAAGGAGTCACAAATCGTGCAGAGTCGTAAAACATGTAAAGTGGTAATTCTGCGCATGCACAGACGTGCAATATACAAATTAGGCAGGTAGATTGGGTAAGACTCGCCACGCCCACCGCCCAAACCGTGTCAAAATGAGGCCAGACAGTGAAACGCAAAGGAAAATGCAGCGTTGCAAAGTGCAGCATGCGTACCGTAAGGAAAATGAGTGCTGAAAAATGCGAAACGTAAAGAAATAAAGTATCACTATATATTCAGAAAATATGGCAAAGAAAAAAACCTTTCAAAACATTGATTTTGTTTGCAATATATACGTGCTTGTTTACAGTACATCTGTGTGGCAATAATTTGCTCCATATTCACTTTACATTACATTACACTGAAAGACAAAGGGTTCTAAACATTGCCGCAACATCGCACTATGTGCAAGCTAAATAAAGTACGTCGGACAGATTCACCGACCCGACCTGCTGAATGTAGCCAGTCACCAAGCGGGGCACGTCAAGAGGGCTACGCTAAATACTCACTGAAATCAACTTTGTTTAAATTAAGCCTAACCACTTAACGTTCTGCTCGCAATCCGCCATCTGAATGTGCACCGTTCGTGAACAGTGCAGAGGTGACATTTGGACACTTACGGGCGATAGGGGTATTTCCCTTTAAATACCACAGAACGACGGTAGCTACACGTGGCTAGTCACGTGACCGTGTTTACACGCGCGACCTTAGACTGCCAACCTGAAACGTCACGTCTTGGTTCCGTGCTCCGCCGCGCGCCGGCAGGCATGCCCTGTATCACACGTCCGAAGTACTAAAACAGCTTTTTTAAAAAATAAAAAAAAAACACGCGCCGGCAGGCTAGCTATTAAATCTGCCAAAACACGATTAATATCCCACACTGCAGCAGAGTCTCCTTTCAGCAGGAATTAGCTACCAACCACCTGACCAACCAGAACTGATACAGACCATGCTGGTATCAGCGGTCAACAAACTACTTTTTAACATTTTCAAACGTTCCCCTAAAACTTCACCGAAACAGGACACCACCACTAATAATGTATTATATAAACTCCTTACAGTGCATCTTGATTAAACTTGGTTTACTTGGGTTAACACATCTAGCTAAACAGCAAATCGAGGAGTCGCTCGTAACACTATTGAAAAAAAATGACTACGTGTGCTTCTTATCCAGGTACCCATAAATAACTTAAAAATAAACGATGCAACAGCGACCTATACCGGGATAATGAAATACATCGCTACGAATGGGGAGAACAATGGCAGCAGTTTTTTTAGCAAGCTACACTATCAGGATAACTCCCGATATGCAAATACAACGGCATTTTACATTATATTCATTCGCCACTACAGATGATTAAATTGTTGGATTAACAGATAAGACGTACCCTTAATTAGTCCGTTATATTGCAAAACCGACTACCTAGCAAGCTAGCTAGGTACTGTGGTAAATCCCACCCTGCTGTTATTTTCTTTGTCAATGCTCTGCAGTTCAGCACGGTGGATGCTGGGATAGTGGAGGGTCTCGGGAATTCCTCCACGGCCAACCAGTGACGTAATGATTTTTCTAACTAAAAAGTAAACTGTGTTTTCCTCCAGTCTGGAATTCGGTTCATCCCGATTAAACACAGGTGTAACAGTCATGAAAGCAGACTGAACTTCGCGAGGGTATAGTCAGCACATTAAAGTTACAAACTGTGACTTGCTGTGACTATTTCACCATGCACTTATTCATTAGACAAAACATGTGGATTGCAAAAGTGGCAGCTAAGACAACGACACCTGTTTGGTTTTAGGTTCTGAATCGTGAATGACAATAATTGCTCTCTTTCTCGCTATCTGCCCTTACAAATATGTTAGCGCGCTTTGCATTTTTGCTTTTAAAACAGTTATCGTTCAAAATCTACACCCTTGCTTCCAAGATGTTAAAAAAGCATCTAACAATAAAATATATCCCTCGGATAGTGTGAGACATTATGAAATAGGCCTTTGAAAACTGCATAATGTTATGTGGCCTGTCCCCATCACTATTTTCCTCTCCATATAATTCCCATTTGCTGCGCTTTAGATTATTGTGTTTTGCTATATTATTATTTGGTATGTTATTTGTTTAACAGGGCGTTGTGTTCATGATAAATTTCTTTACATATAGTACTTGCGTTTATTTCATGTGGCAAGAAAACAAACCCTTCACTGCCTTACGGTTAGCCGTCCCTTGAACATCTGTAATGTGTCAAACATAGCCTCTGCTGTCAAGATGGCTGCATATTGGAGAAAATAAACATAAAATGTATGTTGACCAGTGGTGTGCTAATGGACAATTTTATTTCGCGGGAAGGCGTAAAAAATACAAACGGCTCTGTAACGGTTTCCAGAAAGCTTGGCTTTTAAATTTCATATATATATATATATTAGGAAATGAACGATAGCATCAGCTTTGTGAAGAACCATCAGTGTTATGATGATGCAGTCAAGATCACGGTGTTTGGGAGTAATTCTCAGAATGAGTTGCTACACTTCTTTTAGGAGCGACAAAAATATATATAAAATTGTATATGTGTTTTGGGGGGCGGGGTAAGAGAGACAAAGATAGAGAGAACTTTTGATAGCTACAGTAACATGGCCCTTTTCCAGTCGAATGAACAACTTTGAGGTTACGTTGAGGTAATGTCCTTAGCCATCAGAGTAGGGCACATGGGAAAGTGTGGCAGCCCCTTGGAAGGTAAGGGTTAAGATTTCTGTTTTTTTGTTTTTGTTTCGCAGAAAATCATTCAAATTTTAAGTTATGTAGGCCTATACTTAACTATACCAGAGTGACTGGCACATTGATCCGTATTTGCATAAACACTACAAGAAAATTAACTCTTCCGTTTGTACTTTTACGTATATTCAGATTATGTGCTCCATTCTTCTCATACGTGCATTTAACAATGCATGTTTGTCATAAACAATATCTCCTGGGAGCGATTAAATATTTTTATTAGAATTTTGCATTATGTCAGTCCGGGGTTTTTTTTTTTTTTTTTTTTTTTACCGCATAGGATGTTTAATCGCCAGCGACCTGACCTTATCAGAAGGGCTATGAAGAGAGAGTTGTCAGAAGAGTGCACCTCGCAGTCTTGCACATATACACAATTAATTCTTCAGCCGTCAGCCTACCGCAATATTATCCCCATGACTTACTTGCAAGGTATGTCCCGCCCACTGTATACTTTTACGAAGTCATGACACGAGCAAGAGTGTCCAATCCTTCCAGATATGGTTATCAAAATTTCCGACCGGGGATCCCTGTTCCCACAGCGTATTTCCCCCACATAACAAGTCTATCCACACACTGTAGTAGTTACATTGTAATGCGTTGATGCGTCGTGTTTCTCTCAACAATCGATGGAGCGTAACGCGGTGTGAAATATTTCAATAACTGTATCAAAGACCAAATCCCCACCCCCTATACAACACTGGAAAAGAGCACGAAGGGTGGGGGGCTTCATGATGTTCATATAACGCACGAATCGCGTGGCGCTTCTGTTTACCTATTCACCAGAGTTATATATACACACCGCCATCGCAATAAAGGCGAAACAATAATAATTTTATGCCAAGGCCACACAGTTTAAAGTGCTTGGCAGATTTTCCTTTATCCGTGTTCCTGTACTTATTATGCAGAACGGGGCGGAGCTCTCACCAACCTTATTACATATTTCTGGTAGGCGTGATTACAGCGGGCGGACTCAGCCAATGGCATGATGACAGTGGAAAGAGGGCGGTTCAGTTTGTTCGGAAGAGAAGTTCTCTATCAGCGCGAGCCTGAGCACTGCTCAGTAAAGACAGATAGAGTCAGGCGGCAGTAAGGGGTGGCTGTACGACCCTCTTTTGAGGGGGGTGCGATTAAAACAAATATATATACACACATATACACGCCCAGGCCGCAAGATAGGTCCTATGTTGACATTGTCTTTTTTTAGTAAGCATATAGTTATATCTCTGTATTTCAAAAATGCCTATTTTACTTTTCCTGATAGACACGTCCGCTTCTATGAATCAGCGCACTTATTTGGGTACGACGTATCTGGACATTGCTAAAGGCGCGGTTGAGATCTTTATGAAGGTAAAGAGTAATTTTACCCCGACTTCTCAGTATATTATGTTGCCTTGTTGGAACTGAGAGTCGAATTAGTCGAAAATAACGTGTATTGTTTCGTTTTCTTTAACAGCTGCGCGCCCGAGACCCGGCTAGTAGAGGCGACAGGTACATGCTAGTTACATTTGATGAGCCACCATACGGAGTTAAGGTAAATAAATACTGTTAAATTGTGTTTTGATGTGGTTGAGGCGAGATGTTTTCTGACAGTGAGACTCTACTGTCCCTCTGGTTCGTAGCTGCGGGTTTGGGCGGCCTCCCGGCGGTGAAAACGACTAATTTTTGTTAAAATACCCGCAGACCCGGAGCAGCGCAGCCTCGGAACATGGCGGACATTTTGCTTTTGTACTAGCAGAGCTCTCGAACGCTTAGATGGAGGCGGGGAGATTTATGATCGACACTGACGTCACGTGTGACGCAATGGCGGACTAGCTCGTCCCGGATTGGACAACTGGCCTGCATCTCGTCCTATTTTCTTCTTTCGCATCCGCTTAGTGGCTTCCTTAAAGTCGCTCTCATTGGCCGACACAGACTGGGCTACTCAAACTTGTCTCCCCCCTCTGTGTGAGAAAATGTAGGAAGATATTTCCTTAATAACCTTTATTTTCCCACACTAGTTGTAATTTTTATAATTTTCTTTTTAATTTTATCTTTTAAAAACTAAGTGCCCATGTAAACAATCTATTTCCTGTCCCCCAATATCAGCACACATACAGACAAACACCCACACACCCAATCCCTCCCACTGTCCTCTGTATGCAATACTTTCAGTTTATGAAAGAGAGCCATCCAGCAGGTCTTAGAAAGTAATTTATGATGCTGCCAGAAGTTGAGAAAGTCAAGGCATTCTGTGCCTCACCAAGGATTGTTAGCGGAGCCTGATTTGGGACAGGCTGTATATTAACAAAGCCAGGTTTTATAGAAATGGACCGTAGCCATTACCCTGTGAAGCATACATGAGCGCGCATGGCACAGGATGGAGACGAGCTCCGTGCATTTGAGCAAGGCCTTTGTTGAGCTTCACATTGGGCAAGGAGCCCATTCAAACTCCAGTATGCTGTTAAAGTCAGGACCCCAGTGCCTTTTACTGGAGGGCAGCCATAACTTTATACTCACATCTCTGATTGGTTTATATA
>JAODJU010000002.1:11583901-11602302 GCA_026776725.1 Gnathonemus echidnorhynchus | reverse complement strand
TTATTTTTTACCAACATGCAGTTGTTCCTGTGAGAAGCACACTTTTCAGACCCATGTGGGTCAGTGAAGTGTAAGTTGCTCTGGTTCAGAATTGAGGTTTCTCTAGTTAATGCACTTGTATTCAAAGTACTTCAGTCATAAATGTGTGTCCCGACCTTGGACGCCAAACTGCAACATTCTGGAGACAAACCCATTTCCTAAACTCCTGGGCTGCTCGTTGAAGATTCTGGCAAGTGTGTTTCTTGCATACAGAGTCTCGAGCTTGTAGGACTGCCCCCCCCTGCTTGTGAGGAGAGCAGTGTTTACTAATCTTGCATTACTGTATGACATGATTTGGCTCCCCTGCGGCCACTGTGGTGTCATGTGTCTGCAGACTCAGCAGTGCGTGTTGGGGGGGGGGGGGGGGATGCCGGTGTGTCTGTTTGTGTAATACACTGTAAAATGCATATGGTGGAAGTCATCCGGGTGCATTAGGAGAACTGCTTGCTGGTCCCACGTGCTTTTTTCCAGTGCTGCACATTAGGGCTTCACCTTGCCACAGCTGCGATGCCTCATGATGGGGATGTTACAGGGGGCAGGTGGGATGGTAACAGGGATGGTTGCAGGGATCTCCCTTATCTTAACCCAGTCAGTAGTCCAAGCCTCTGCCCCCCTCTGTAGCTGGGGGGGGGGGGGGGGCATGTGACATGTCCCCCACGGAGCCAGGCCACATTTGTGGTTAGGTGTTTTTTTTCAGTGGCTTAGCGGAGCTTTAATCTGAATTGAACCCAATTCAACTTTATTGTCATTATGGCATACAGAGCTTCACATATAACAAAATGTGTCTTGTTACTCCTAGAGCTGGTGCAGTGAATTTAAAATAGAATCATAGAATAGTAAGAATAGTACAGTGGTAGAATAACAAATAATATGGGCAAAAAGCTTTTTCTGTAAAACAGACAATACTGTATTTCTTCAAGTATGAAAGTGCAGATGCTCCTGTTGTTGCTCCCTCAGCCCCCCCACCATGACCGCCCCCCCCTGCAGGCACCCTCGCGTACCCCTGAATTCCAGCTGCTCTGTTCCCTTTCCTTGTCCCGCGCCGGCTTCACTTCTAGCCCGTTTCCGTAGCCAGCTTCTTCTTTTCCCCTGTCAGTTATTCAGAAGCTGTCCTTTGCCTTGCCAGTCGGTTCTGCCAGAAGTCCGACGGCCCCCTGATGGGCATGTGTCTTTTTCGCTCGCTGTGCCCTGCTTTTGGGGCTGTAATCACCATTCTCATTCCCCGCTGTGATCGCTGGCCCTGAGTCAGGGTAGCGGGGGGTGTGCAGTACAGGCAGACAGCTGAGACACCCGTGCCATGGATTCAGCAGGCCGGGGCAGACCTTCCTGAAGCAGCAGTCAGCTCCACCTTCCTGCCTCTGCATGTTTCCGGCCTGAATTCTCGTTTGCCATGTGACATGATCACGTAGGTTCTCTGTCTTAGTTACATCAGTTTGCATCGATATGAGAAGGAAATAAAGCCAGCAGATTTACTACTGGGAGGGGGGTGACTAAAGAATGGAATGGGTTTGTAATGCTTATGATGAAAAGGCATGGGGCATGAGGAATGACACTTTTACATCAAAGAGTCATTAACTGAAGGGACTCCTAGGTCTGTAGGGAATATATGAAGTGACAGCCACAGTTTTGGAGGGTATATAAGAGGTGATAATTACAGGTATGTAGGGTGTATAAGGAGAAATAATCACAGGTTTGGAGGGTATATAAGAAGTGATAATTACAGGTATGTAGGGTGTATAAGGAGAAATAATCACAGGTTTGGAGGGTATATACGAGGTGATAATTTCAGGTCTTTAGGGTATATAAGGAGCAATAATCACAGATCTGTAGGGTGTAAATGGAATGGTGATCATTGGTCTGTAGTGTGCATACCTGTACGTGTTAGTAGTTTGAAGCTCATTTCACCAAGTTAAACTTAAATGTGATTTACTTCAGTACATAAACAGCTTGGCTTTCTGGCAGGTTTGCACAGTTTACACAGCCGCCCTGTTTCCGCTGCCGTCCTCCAGTATGACTGTTATACGCTGTTATCTAACAGCCTTTCTGCGGCGCCTCTCTCCTCGATGTCTATGTTGCAGCAGTTTTCTTTCCTCATTCTTCACAGATAAGTTCAGGCTGAAGTGCACTTTCGCTCTTTTTTTAAAGTTCCCTTTAACTCTGTACTTGTGGCAGGGGCCTTTTATGAGGTAGGGCTGATTGCAGTGACTCTGACTTGATGTTGGGGGGGGGGGAGGGGGGGGCGCTGAAAAGCTGTCACACTGACATGGCTTTGGGTGACTGGTTCCATCTCAGCTTAAACCCTGCAAATAAAGAGTCCAAATGACACAGCCGCAGAACTGGTCTAGGGACTTAATTATGACCTAAAGGACTTTATTGACCTGGGTGTGTGTTGGTGACTGTTCCTCCCCTGCAGGTCCTCTAGAGGGCACAAGTGACATTAGGAGGGCAGTGCAATGACATTGTGTCAGGCTGTCTGTCACACCTGCTTGCCACGCCCACTCCACACCTGCTACCAGAGGGGGCTGACATCACAGCAGCGTTCCCCAATACGACGGCTGCTTGGCACAGCATGACCTACTGCTTCTCGCTCCCTCCTCCCGTATCTCCCTTCTCTCCATCCTCCATCCTTCCCCCTCCAGTCCGCGTCCCGCCCTGTGCCCTCTCTCCCCGCCGGTGTGGGAGCACGGACAGCGGCCACAGTCAGCCCCATGCGGATGCGATGAATTCTTAATGCACAAGGAAAGAAAGGCGGATGTGAACAAAAAAGCTAAATCAGTCCATTGTCGCTGAATAATTCAGAGCGAGCGCCACCGTCTGCCATGCGCCTCCGTCAGCCATGCGCCTCCGTCACCTCACAAATGCCTCTCCCAGGGCGCCCTGCGCTGTGTGTGCATGTTCCAGCACATGTGCCCCCCTACTGCTGCCTGCCTATCTGTGTGTCGTTTACGCCTTTACACATGTGCAACCTCCTCATCCCCAACGGTGATGCAGAACCACAAACACCCCACTCGTGTTCTGAAAAGATAATCCTGTCTGTACTATTATCTCTTTCTCTCTCTCTCTCTCTCTCGCTCTCTCTTTCTCTCTCTCTCATTATTTCCCTCCCTCCCCCTCTTGCATCCGTCTAATGCTGTGGATGTACGCCTGTGGGTTAGAGTAAATGTAATCCGGACACTGTGACACGGTGATGTAATGCTGTAACAGCAGCACAGTGAGATAGCCCTGTGCTAGTAATACAGTGAGGTAATGCTGCAACACTGATACAGTGGGCTGGGATGATCATCTGACAGTGAGGTAGTAGGATAGTCCTGTGAGGGTGAGGCAGTGGGATAATCCTGTCATAGTGAGATATTCCTGTGACATTGAGGCAGTGGGATAATCCAGTGATGATTAGGTATTAGGGGGTGCTGTGTGGCTCAGTGGGTTTAGCCTCTGTGCCTGTCTGTGTGATTGGACGGTCGCAAAGCTCTTTACCCCCAGCTCCAGGGGGGCTGCATGCTGACTGACTGCATGACAGTGGCACTGTGACCCTCAAGCTTGCTCTCACCTGTCTGTGTGTCTCATGGAGAACAAGATGGGGTTAAGTGAAAAGGCAAAGTCCCCACGGGGATGAATAAAGTATCTTTGTTTTACTATATTCTATTATTTTAATCCTGTCTTAGTGAGACAGTGGGATATTTCTTTGACGGTGATGCAGTGGGATAATCCTGTCTCAGTGAGATAATCCAGATATAATCCTCAGACAGTGAGATAATCCAATGACACTGAAGTAATGGTACAATCTAATGAAATTGAGATGGTGAGATAATCCAGTGACATTGAAGTATTGGGATTGTGATGATTAAGTATTGGGATTGTGATGATTAAGTATTGGGATTATCCTGTCACAGTTGAGACAGTGGGATAATACAGTGACACTGAGGCAGTGGGACAGTTCCTGTCCGAGCTTTGAGGGGGAGGGGGTCTGGTATTAAAAATGTGAACAGATGGAGGAGGCTGAGAATGTTGGTGTGTGGGTAAAAGTAAAAGTAAAAGTCCAGGGCCAAGTGCAGCCCTGCTTCACCCTTACCACACATATGCCCTGACCAAATCATACCTTCCTGCTTCAGTATGGAGTCATTCAGCGACTGGAGTTTCTATAATGTGCTTTGTCTATGTTTTCTTTTTTTTCCTGTATCTGTAATGCGACCCCAGCTGTATAATGCCCCCTGTCTGTGTGCCCTGTGTGCTGCAGGCGGGGTGGAAGGAGAACCATGCCACCTTCATGAGCGAGCTGAAGAACCTTCAGGCCTCTGGCCTGACCACTCTGGGCCAGGCTCTCCGCACTGCCTTTGACCTGCTCAACCTCAACCGCCTTGTCTCTGGCATCGACAACTATGGGCAGGTAGGCGCGCAGGCCCCGCCCATGCACTGGCCCCGCCCATGCACTGGCCCCGCCCATGCACTGGCCACGGCCATGCTGAGTGTGGCAGGTACACGTGTGTCTCGTACAGTCATGAGTCCCTCTAGTTTTTGCAGGTTTTAAAGCTCGAGGCTGAAATGTCGACGAGACTGTGCAGCCTCGTGTTCTTGGTGTCGGTTTTCACTATGGCCGTTGGTTGCTTATCTGATAACACCCCCCCAACACCTGCTGCTATGCTCTCCCTAGGGACGGAACCCCTTCTTCCTGGAGCCATCTGTGATCATTACCATCACGGATGGAAACAAGCTGACACACAACTCTGGGGTGCCAGACGAGGTGAGATCTGTGCCCCCCCCCATTTACTCCAGCTGATATAGGGCCTTGAGGCAGGTGCCCCCCCCCCTTGTTGTTTATTCTGTCTCACCTCAGTGGCACAGGCAGTGAAATTTGAAATGTGGTTGTGGAATGTTCCTGAATGGAAGATTTTTTTAAGTTTGACATGAGACAAGCAGATAGAGCTCACAAGCATATTCACACTTCAAACTGATTTTTCTGTGCCTTTATTCCATCTGTCTTGCTTTTCCTTGCTTTTCTTCTTTTCTTCTGCTTGTTTCTTTTGCACACCCTTCTTGTCTGTCTTTCTCATATCCTGCTACTACCTGTCTCTTTCCTACACTCTGCTACTTCCTGACTTTCTTCCATATACCTTTCTAATTCCCGTCGCTCTTTCCTAAACCATGCTACTTCCTGTCTCTCCTACACATGCTACTTCCTGTCTCTCACACATACTCTGCTACTTCTGATCTATTTCCTATACCCTACAATTTCCTGTCTCTTTCCTGCATCCTTCTATTTCCCGTCTCTCTTTCCCACACCTTCTGCTGTCTCTCTGTGTCACACACACCTCTATCTTTCTGTTTCCTACACCCTGCTACTGCCCGTCCCTTTACAACATGCTGCAATTTCCTGTTTCTCTTTCCTACACCCTCGGACTGCCCATCTCTCCTCCCTCCCTTCTTCCTCCAGCTGCACCTCCCCCTGAACTCCCCCCTGCCAGGCAGCGAGCTGACCAAGGAGCCGTTCCGCTGGGACCAACGCCTTTTCGCCCTGGTACTCCGCCTGTCAGGAGCAGTCACCCCGGATAGCGAGCAGCTGGGCAGTGTACCCACCGACGATTCAGCCATCACGCAGATGTGCGAGGTCACGGGAGGTGCGTGCACAGCCCCTTCCCTGAGCCCACCCCAGCTCACGACCTTTCTCCCCCCCCCCTGGGCAGTAACATCAATAGAAAGCTACTTAAATAGCCGTGTACCAATTTCTTGTCAGGCTAAGGTCTTGAAGTCAGCCGCTGTGGTTTTTAGAGATTATTATAATAGGGATGGATAGAGACAAATAGTACAGGTGGTGTTTTGGACCAAGACGTATAAGATGCCTGGTTTCAGTCCCAGAATAAATTCCCTTGATTTCCCAGTAAATCCTGAAACGCACCAGTATTGAATCATGGTAAAATTTAAAGCTGCAGTGGACCAAGATGGAAACTGATAATAACAGAATATGAGCTGACAGCCATATAAATAACCACAGCTGTGAGCTTGTTAGTCACTGGACAAAAGACTTTGCTGTGCAGAAAAACAAAACAGATGAATTTCTAAACTGCTGAAATAGGTCAACAGTTTTATAGGGGAGTGTTTACATCAGAGCTAAAAATCAATATTAATATGAAGATTAATATCATCTATATAGATGATCCTCACAGGGATTTGGAACTGACATCTGGAAGGTGCATGTGTTCACCTCTAAGACTCCATGCGTGGTTTCTTCATTCAGTGACTCTGTGGCCTCTTTCAGGACGGTCGTACTGTGTGAAGACCCAGCGGATGCTGAACCAGTGCCTGGAATCCCTGGTCCAGAAGGTTCTCAGTGGCGTTGTCATCAATTTTGAAAAGACGGGTCCAGATCCCCCCGTTGTTGGTGAAGGTATGGCCTGCCATAGAGCTATCCGACCCCCCACCCAGCTTGGATGAATGAAATGCAGTTCCTGGTCCTGGAAGACCTTCCTCCATCTGGCTTCACACAACGCCCCCATTTATCTGCTACGAACGATGAGCCGCTACGTTGACTACCGAATGTTAAGCATGTCGCTTGTTTACAAGGACTCACACTATCTGTTTCACAACATGATCTGTATGTGCAAGAATTTGTGATTGAATTGCATGATTATTTAATCTCTGAGATTCACGTGGCGGTGGACTGTACATATAACTGGAATGAGGGATTTCTGGATGGTTAGTGACCCATGAGGTGGGGGATGACCTACTCTTTGGCTTCACAGACGGCCCACTGGATCCGACTCGGCCTGCACCCAGCCTAGGACCACAGCCCTGGCACAGCTGCCACAAGCTCATTTATGTGCGGCCCAACCCCAAGACCGGGGTACCTGTGGGCCACTGGCCCATCCCGGAGAACTTCTGGCCTGACCAGAACTCGCCAGCCCTGGTGAGTCCACAGTTGCTTGCCTGTGTTTCTGGGGGTTAGCGCATTAGCCTGTGTTAGCATGTGGATGGATGCCAGTGAAGCCAGTCTCGCTCTTGGCTCTGGACCAGTGGTTGCCAGCTGTTGGATCCCAGCACCTCCCAGAGCTGGAACAGGAAACCGAAGCTGTTTCCGGTGCTCCGGAGCCTCGACATCCTCAGTCCTCCTTCGGGTGTGAAGTCGAGATTCTCCTGCTGCTTGGCTTCCTGGAGAGGTGCCCACGCAGACGTCCGTCTCTTGGGACAGCAGCAGGAGGGTCCAGTGTGCAAACTGTGGCACTTGCTTATGTGTTTTCCTCTCCCACAGCCCCCACGCACAGCCCACCCCGTGGTGCGCTTCTCCTGTGTGGACTGCGAGCCCATGGTGATCGACAAGCTGCCTTTTGACAAGTATGAGCTGGAGCCCTCACCCCTGACCCAATACATCCTGGAAAGGAAGACCCCACATGTGTGCTGGCAGGTAAGAGGATCTCTCCCTCTCCGACACCCAGTGACACTCCCTTCCCCAGCTGGGATCAGACTGACGTGTCTCCTTCACGGCCCAGGTTTTTGTGAACAGCAGTGGGAAGCACACGGACCTGGGCCAGCCTTTCGGGTATCTGAAAGCCAGCACGACGCTCACCTGCGTCAACCTCTTTGTCATGCCGTACAACTACCCTGTCCTACTGCCGCTTCTGGGTAAGTACATCACTGCCTGTTCTTCACTTCATCCTCTGAAGGCACATTCTCTGCCTTTTACCCATTCTTTGGTTCAGTCGTTACTTTTGCTGTGGCCTGATGGTGTTTCTCTCTCCCATCCAACAGATGACCTGTTTAAGGTGCACAAGCTAAAGCCCAACATAAAGTGGCGACAGGCCTTTGAGATATATCTGAAGACCATGCCCCCATACTTCCTCCTGGTAAGGACGAGGAACAGTGAAAATGGCCATACAGTCCCTCAGGCACCAGCTATAGTGACAACATGAACTTTCCAGTTTTTACATAAACATCTTTACTTGATGGGGTGATGTCATATCTTGGGTGAATCTCTGGAGGGACTTTAAGTTCATTTCAAGGGGGTTATCTCTGTGGATTATCTCTGGGTATTATCTCTAGTGTGATCTCTGGGCATCATATCTGGATTCTTAGAGTTCCAGTTGATGCATGCATGACTCCAATGGCCATCTTGTGTTTCTTGCGTTTACGTTTCCTCTTTCTTCACACAGCCACTTAAGAAGGCGCTGAGGATGATGGGAGCACCCAATCTCATCTCTGACAATGTGGACTGTGGCCTCAGCTACAGTGTCATTTCCTACCTGAAGAAGCTCAGCCAGCAGGTGGGTGTCCCAGAACGACGGTGACCCTAGTGAATCTAGGTGAATCTAGGTGAATCTAGTCTTCGCTCTGTTGTTTGGGTCATTGAAGGTTCTCCTCAGATGAAATAGCGAAAGACATTGTAAACTAAGCAATTAAGGTTCCATGGATTATAAAAAGTGATTGACCAATAAAACTCCAGTGTTGTACGTGTTCATCTGCAGGCTAAAATCGAGTCAGACCGCCTGATTGTGTCGGTGGGAAAGAGGCCCCCCCAGGAGACAGGAATCAAGGTGCGGAACCACTCGAGTGCACTGTCCCTGGCCCAGAGGTGTGACTTCCAGCAGCTGCTGCAGGGTGTCAGCGGGGAGGCTCCACTGCGCTTGGTTGACTTCAACCTCAAGGAGTTTGCAGGCTTCCAGGTGGCCCTGCTCAACAAGGTACCAGACTCACCTCAGAACGGAATGGAGAACAAAACCCCAGACCAGCTTCAGAGCAGCATCCTCAACAAATCCTAAAATATGTCCCAGACCAGGCCTTAGAACAGATAACAAATCTATGTCTTCTGGATAAATTAAGTTTCTATCTATTCATTACAATACTCTCACAAGTGGAAAGTTCAGGTCCAGAAAGTACAAATCCAGACCAAGTCTTTGTTTCAACCAACCAGTTGAGTACTCCGTGAATGTAACTCTTTATACTCAAATGGTTGCTTGAAACAAAATCTTGGTCTGGATTTGTACTTTCTTAACCTGAACTTTCCACCTTTCAAATGCTCTTTACATTCTTCTATTTTCTGGATAATCGTTAGTATTTTCAAAAGAAGAGAGATGAGGAATTTAGGCAAACAAACCTGGAAGTGTCACTGCTGGACCAATTAAAAACAAATGGGTATTTCTCTTTCCCAGGACCTGAAGCCCCAGGCATATCGGAACGCCTATGACATTCCCCGGCGGAACCTTCTGGACCAGCTGACCCGCATGCGCTCCAACCTGCTACGTCAAACACAGAAGCTCCTCCGAGGGCAGGATGAAGGTATTGGATGCTGGAGCCCAGAGGTCTTGCACTCAAATCCTTAAATGAGGAATTTGTCCGTTGTTTGCTTTGCATTTTTGAGTTTTACTTGTAAAACATGTTTGGTTAGTTAGTGCATTGGAGCTCATCTGACTAAATTAAATCAATGCCTGTAGCCAGTACGTTGAAAACAACAGATATTTCATCACAAAGACATTGTTGAGAGCCTGAGCTATTAGTTTACAAAGTTGAAAACAAGTTTGCTGTGGGTTAGTTGTTGCTGGTTTTTGACCTTGTGGTCCCTCTACTGGCTGACAGATTACATGCATAGCATCCCAGTGGCCCAAATGGGCAACTATCAGGAGTACCTGAAAATGATGCCGGCCCCCCTGCGGGAAATCGACCCTGACCAGCCCAAACGCCTGCACACGTTTGGGAACCCCTTCAAGCAAGACAAGAAGGTACAGTCTGGCTCAGTGTGCCGAGCGACGCCTATAGGCGGACAAATGCATCATCGATAAAGCTAACAGCTAGCATAGCAAACTGTAGCTAGCTCCATGTTTTACCTTAGCATGATTTCTGTATATAAAAATGTGCCGCGATCAGTGGGCGGGGCTGAGCCGGCCAGGGTGCCTCCATTAGCTCCAGCGTAGAACGTCCTGGTTTCAAACAGTGAATGAAGAGTCACTTCTTGAGTCAGTGCCAGACCTCCTGGATTGCGCCTGGTGACTCATGGTGTGAAATGGAAAACGCCTTTATACTCTTGCAGGAGTCAGTGCTGTGGGCTGGGTGAGGCAGAACTGTGGCATGTTAATGTAGAGGCGGTCACAGATGCTCCCAGTGAATCAGTCCAACAGAATGTCAACAAATGACCGACCAATCAACGGAGACAAAAGCAAACCCAGCTATACCTCGGAGTCTCCTCTTTCATGAAAAGTGCCAGACCCTGATCCTAAACCACCCCCCCCCCCCCCCCCTCTCTGTTCCTTTGCCTTCTCCTCGGGCTCAGGGGATGATGATTGACGAGGCGGACGAGTTTGTGGCGGGCCCTCAGAACAAGAAGAGGGGGAACACGGGGGACCCAAACTTGGGGGGCATGCCAAAGAGGAGGCGGAGCATGTCGCCGCTGTTGAGGCGGTCGCAGACCCCACCCGCCGTCCCCAACCACGTCTTGGGGAAAGGGCCCGCGGGAAAAGGTGTCCCAGGCCAGACTGGCCTCATCAAACCCATCTCTTCACCCAAAGGTAGGGATTGGGAGCTGGGGGTGTGTCCACATGGTGCTCTTCGTGGGGACCGTGACATACGTTTGTGCTGTGTTGCGATCATGTGATTTGGGTTCGTGTGGTACATTGTGTTCAATGGGGTCTGCGATTTGCAGTTAATGTGGCTCCTTTTATACCTTGGGGGGGGGGGTCTCATATTAATAGACAAATGACAGTCAGGGTGCTGAGACAATGAATAGGAATGAATAATTTAAGGAATTAGTTTAAAATGTCTGTGAACTGTTGATTAGCCAATGTGTGCTTGTGGTCTATTCAAAAAATACATGGGAGTATTGGACGGTTGCTGCAAATACTGGGGAGACTTGAGAGGTTTTGAAATGGCTGAAGCTCACACGCTTTGACAGACATTATATCATAGTGTTACACCAATAAGATCATTTAAAGGTAATTTCTTAGACTGCCTAAGACAACTGCACAGTACTGTACATATGAGAGACATTGTAACATTATTTGTGTCTTGTTTGTCGCTGTACTGATTTTCTGATGTATGTCTCTCCCTGCAGGAGTGGAGGGGAACAGCATTCCAGGTGCAGAGAGCGATGGGGAGGGGGCACAAGGTGTGGATTTGGGTGATGGGTGGTCCGAGGGCCTGGACGGCTTGGGAGGGGCCACGCTGGAGGAGCGGGTGGGATCGGGTGCAAGTGAGATGGGGGACCTGGTGGGGCTTGAGGACGGCTTGGATGAGAGCCCCCCCTCTGATCATGTAGAGAACTGCGAGGACCTGACTCTCCCCAACCAGCTGGGGGTGCTGGCGGGAGGGGACACGGCTGAGCCGAGGGCAGTATTCACACTGCCCCTGGAGGGCAGCAATGCTGAGCTCCGCACACGGGTCATTAAGGAGGTCCGGAAGCCAGGACGCAGTAAGTCCATGGAAAAATGTTGGTTCCTGTCTGATCAGCTGTCTGGTCAACCCACCAATCACGGTGAATTATTTTCCCCCCAGATTATGAGTCGATTTTCCGGCTTCTGGAGGAAGTGAAAGGGCCCATAGAGGTCCGGGAATGTTTCATCCGTCACGCCATCAAGGAGGCTGCCAGGTGAGGCCCTTGATCTCTCCCCCGTTCCTGTTTCCAGGCTGGTTAGATACGGCAAAGCGATAGAATATCCGAGAGATGATCATCGGGGAAAATCCCCATGTCTCATGTTTGTCCCACCACCCCACCCAGGTTTAAAAAGCGGGTCTTGATCCAGCAGTTGGAGACAGCCCTAGAGGTGATGGAGCAACGCCGGCCACTGTCCGCCCTGCCAGCTCGCGTCAACAACGTCCACGGCAGATAGTCAGCGAGGGCCCACAGGGAGCGAGACATGGAGGACACGTGGCAGAAAAACTAACGGAGTAGCACATGCGTGGGGGGAGGGAGGTGCAGACCAGCCGAGCGGGTGGGGAACGAAGAGGATGACCCACCCCAGCGGTGCACTCCCTCCCACCACCAGAGAGGGCGCTTTAGTCCAGCACAGTGAAAAGGAAAAAAAATGGAGGGGGAAACAAAGCACATCTTTGGGCCCAGCTCCTTCAGGCAGTGGTCACCCCTCAGGCTTACCACTTGGGGTCTCTATGGACAAAGGGGTTGGGGTTGAAGGCCCGAGCATCTGGCTTAGGAACCTCCAGGCACACGTATCCGGAAGCTGTGGGTCTACCGCATAGGGCAAGGCAAGTCACATGACCAGCTCATAACCTGCTCCCAGGGAGCCTCTGGGTATTTATTTTCCTCATTCATATGCGTCTTAGGGCGGTAGATGTGTCACGCTGCTCAGTGAACACGGGCGACCCATCAGACTGTTCCCGAGGAACAGGAAACACCCTCTGCTCTTCAGTCGCCCCCTATAGGCCATAGTTAAGAAGCTCATGGCTGACTCATGGGGGCGCTGTCCAGGAGGGCAGGCACAGACATGTGGATCTAGTCCCAGTGCTCACATGATCAAGCATATCTACCTCAGCTCTTCCATGTGACCTTTTTTTTCTTCCTGATAGCAGTACATTTGTAACCATGTCACTTTAAAACACCTTTTTTTAATGACTGTCCAGGCAGACATACCAACATTTTTAGAAGCAATAGTATGCCTGTTTTTCCCCACACCGAGATCTGTTGATCGGCCATCCACGTGGGAGGCGTGTCGCTGATTCAGCATAAATTTCAGTCCCCCCCACCCCAGGCCACCCTCATCGTCACCATGCCAGACCACTATACCCAGAATGCCTTGCCCCAACCCCAGCTACCTGCTCACCTTCAGGATGACTCCAAGCATGCTGAGGAAGCCCCTGTCCTTTTTCCTGTTCCACTTCATTTTTTATTTTTTTTTTTTAAAGAAAGATGTATACTACTTTTTAATGTTCATACATGAAAAAGAGATTATTTTTGGACAGTATTCTTACCAGAGCATAAAATGAAAATATTTTAAAAGTTGTATAAAGAACATTTTGTAAACTATATATTAAATGGAACCTTTTAAGATTTTTTTAAAGGATAAAAAATAAACTCCTGAAAAGGAATGAGGTTTGCTCATAATTTGACAGAAAAACCACCTGCTTTAAATGCAATTAATCTTGAAATGGGTCAGACATAAAAGTAACAGAATAGTGAAAAGCATTGATCTGTACACACCTCAAATGCCTGACCTTAATATTTTCACTGGCCATTGTGTTGTCGTTTATCACTAACGTAAATATTGTAGATCAAGAAATGCTAATATGCTAATAGTCATACTAATAACTTTTGGCACAGGTGGAAGGTGTTTGCATTATACTCAGTAATAGCTTTTATTAATAGTTTAATCACAATTTACCTGCTAGTTCATAACTACAGAGCACATGTAACCTACTGAATGGATTACTCCCATCTTCCAGATCACTGAATACTTCTGATGCACTAAAAATGCCATTTTCAGGAGTAGTAGCATCCTGAAACATGGTTTGCAGTTTCAATAAATTATCATTTCCATAAAAGTTAATCCAGTCCATGGAATTTAAATTATGGGGAAAAAAAATTTGTAAAAAAAAAAAATCCTAATGAATATTTCAATACAAAATCTCACATTCTAAGTTCAAGGAACTGGGATTTTCTTGATTAGTTACACTGCACCCCTGCTAATTCACCTAAAACAATAGTAAACTATTACACAGCATGTTTACAACAGAAAATCTGCACATGCATTGAAATGCAAGGAAATATAACTGACTACGGAAATTCATTTTTGTTTTTAATCGAAAACCAGAACGCACAAGGTAGACATGCATGACAGCGAGAAGCACTGCCTGAACACAAGGTAAGGGGTGTTTTGGATGTTGGAAATCTCCAGAGTAATCACTTTCACTGTGACCGTTTATGCGGGTGTCTGGAATGGGAGCGAACCACGGAGTCCTTTAGGATTTTATGGCCATATCCAAACATTTATTTACTTGCAGGATAACTTGGCGCAGTCCTTGGGGTTAAACATTTGCATCTGTTGGTCACGGAACGTGCTTCAAGAATTACTGGAGTATGAGGACGAGGGAAAAAAAAAATTAAAATCAGCAGGCTGTTTAGACCCTGACCTCCCATACCACTCCAGCCCACCAAACAAGGAGCCAGTCTGTTTACATGGGGAAAAGGAATAGAAAAAAGGTAAAGGAGGAGGGTTAGCATCAGTGGAACTGCAGCTTGCGTTGTCGGACAGGGTCGGACGGCAGGGCCTGAGGGGTCAGCCTAGAATCCGGCTCCCGTGACTGGAAGAGCACTCTGCCTCGGTGGTTGAACATGTAGAAAGATGGATGGTTTCGCAACGTGTCGAAGGATCTGTTTAAAAAAAAAAAAAATAGGTGCGGTTTGCAAGACGGTACAGAGTTTCAGGTTTGGGAAACATTCACAGAGGTGGAAATGTCGACACATGCTGACAGATGTGACATGTTCATATGGACTAAAAGGCAACATTACCACAGCAGGAAAGGGATGTGAGGGAAATTGGGAAGTGATTCAAATGACACAAAGTACATGCTTTGCCAGATACGACAGGGACAGGATCATACTTGTTCTGCAGCTCTGAAGAGGCGTCCATGTCCTTAAAGTCTCCGGCAATGTGGACTATGCCGTAACAGCTTATTACAAATGCTAATAACGTCTGTAGAACAATCTAGAAAGAAGATGCAAAACACTAGTTGTAATCAAATGGGTAATCACAGACAGATACTGTGAACCAAGCTTGACGTCAAAGTAATTTCTTAAATTGTGTTTAGTCTTCAGAAATTAAGAAAGCGACCAAATACTTTGAGGCTGTCTAGAAAACAATATACATTTTATATTTCACAGTGTATAGGGATAAAACAGAAAACTCACATCAATTGGTAAAGTTTCATTCTCTTTCTCTGTGAGTCTCATGTAAGATCGATCTAGAGGCAAGGGGGGGAAAAAAGCAAGTTTTAATTGACTGCAGTACACGGAATATCAACTCTATCAAGAAAAAGTAAATTTAGACTGCCACGGGAAGGAGGATTCTGATGATACTGCCATTAATCCTGTTAGTGCTGGGTTAACTGCTCCATGTATGCCAATTCATTGTGGGTAATTTGTCCAGGAAACTCTAATCTTACTGCCCATACAGTGTGTGGTTGAAAAGCAGGGTAGTTGAACTTCCCCTGATTTTGCAGAATAATATTTTAACAAATACATATGCCTCATTTTCTCACTCTTTTTTCTATATTATTTGATACAATTGAAAAAAACAGAGCTTGTATGTACATGTATCAGATAAAAAGGAAAATGACATTTATCCTCCGAACATCAGAGGTCTGCCTATGAGACCTAGAAAAAAACATACGCCGAAGATCCTAATTGGTTAAAATGGCCCACATCTGAAGCAGGCCATCTGATCCATTACTTCGCTAGATAAGTCACCCCATAACACAACCAAGGCAAATCATACATAAAATACACACGGAAACAGACTTCATATTCATTCTACTATAGAGATTAGAATCAGCGGCAGGAAATAGTCATTTAAAGCAAGCATCTTGTTCAAATCAATCTTTATAATATATATTCTACTAAAATTAATCTGAGATAACGTTTAATTGTTGTCTGCATATAAATGCATATTAATTGGGTCTAAACATATAGTTTTCTAATTACAGGGGTAAAATCCATTATGCATGAGCGAGCAAGCTATTGTTATACGGTTTGCACAATGTAACAGAAAACGGAGAGTTTTCTCACGGGCAAAATGGGGATATCGTAAATAAACTACAACCTCAAATTAACATAGCAGCCGCTAAACAATAATGTTGATTAGTACTGTATAGATACGCTACCCAGTTTCACCTTAGACTGTGCACGTTAACAAAACAGTGTTATTTTAAATACCCTTTTACGTATATTTTTCACACGTTTATTAGTATAACTAGCTGCGGTGACCTGGATGACTAGCTTTTTACCCAGCATTTACCGATAGGACGTACACAAAGCAGTGTGTTATTTTACTTCCGAGATTACATTATACTCACGCTGTGCTGCTGAGAAAGCTGCATGAGCTAAAGCTACCAGCCCAAAACCGACAATCCCCTTCCACACCGTAGAAGCCATCTTCAAACAGGCAGGCGGAAAAGATAGAACGGCGCGGAAAGGTGACGTCATCAACCGGCTCGGCTACTTAACCCCTTCCTTACCACTTTGGAAAAGAGTCTAGCATGTACAATTATTTTTGCTTATTACTGATTTTATATTATACATTTAATTAAGAGATATTTACTTTGAGAATACATGCATGAGAAAAAATTTTCATTTTTGAGAATACATTTTTATTTCGTGTAGGTATAATGGTCTGCGCGGGAAATGTAATAACATGTTTATGAAATTTTATCATCTGATCATGAAAGTTTTTGTCATTTAGTCGGGACAGCTTGCAGAACTCCTGTAGACGCTGATGTGCTACTCATCCCCGGTCAGCCACCTGTCACGTGATGCCGCCAGTGCCTTGGGGGGAGGGGAGAGCAGTACGGGGGGGCGGACACGGTACCGATACGACTCAGCCGGCGGAGGCGACCGTCAAAAACACAGGGAGTCGCGCTGTGTGGACTGAAAGCCGAGGGTGTCCAAGATGACACCCGTCCGCGTTTTATTCTGCCTGGCATTGTTTATATGGCGCGGCAGTGCCGACGATACCGGTATGGAAAATATTGCAACAGAGAAGAATGCTGAGGAAAGCCACCGGCGGGACAGTGCCGACCTGCTCATATTCATCCTGCTCCTCACCCTAACTATTTTAACAATATGGCTCTTCAAACACCGCAGGTTCAGGTTTTTGCATGAAACCGGATTAGCTATGATATATGGTGAGGATCCTACTTTTCAATATTGAAGATTTGTGATGATGTAATTACTATGTCCCTTGCTATCATTACTGTGGACAGGGTATTAATGACGAGTTCATCATCAACGATCGCATGTTGTCTAGCAACCATATTTTGAAAAGTTATTGCAAATATGCTATCGCACTGCACAAGCAAAATTCTCTGAATTGACAGCAATAATTAAAGTGACAGGAAACTTGTATTCTTTAATGTTGTTAATGCCGTTCATTTAAAATGCATCGTGGGCTTTCACCCCATAACTCAATTAAACTGTCGTGTAATTTGTCCCCGTGATACAGGTGGCAACGACGGTGCAGTCAATGCCATTTGTTGGTTGGACAGTGCATTCTGGCAAATGTTTTCTAGCAAATTCCATATACAGGAGGATGAAGACATGTCAGAATCAAGCCGGATAGTTTGTTATTTCAGGCTTGTATATTGTGGCCTATTACTTGGCGTTTCCAAGCACCGATTGCGGGATGAGCCGGCTATATAATTTGTTAAGTGAGAGATTCAATTATTTAGGCGTTGTCGGATGAGTTTCTTGCCGGAACTGTAGATCTGCTTAGACAGCACCGATCCACCGTACTGCCTGACAGCTTGTATAGTCTACGCAGCGGCAACTAACGCCGACGTCCTTGCAATGTTGGAAACTCATCTTTAAGAATACCGGTATGGTAGCACGTTTGATCCAGGCCATTGTTTCTAGTTTGATTGTCAAACACCGGCTGCTGAGTCTCAGAAATGAAACAGAGATATAGGGGAGTTTCCTTACAGGCAGGTGAAGGGAAGTTTGACGAACAGACTGAACCAGTTTTTGGTTCTGCATTCCAGCGATAGGGGAATAATATGAAGCTCTCAGATCTGAATACCAGCAGAGAAGATGACCATGAAGTCCTGTTTGAAGTGGAAGCGTGATGCTAACCTGTTTAACTAGGGATATTAATGACGTGGCCATATGTTTAGGAAGATTCTGGTAACTGTTTTCCCCATAAATCCGACGAATTAGTTTCAGTCCACGAACAGCAGCTTTCAACGATCAGTTACTTACCAATCCACCAACAGTCCTTTGCTAGCCTGGTGGACGATTTTATCTGGGGGGCAAATTAAATAATCAAATACGTACCTAATTAACTTAATGAAAAGAACAGCGTTTAAAACACCAACGCAGCACATACTTGCGATAAACGTTGTTGTAAACGGTATTGATGTATATTGAACGATTAATGAGCTATTATCCCAGCTAACAGGGAATGTTCCCAGAACTTCAGCTAACGTTAAGTGAAGATCTTTTGGTACCACTTTACAATAAGGCTCCCTTTTGCCACTTGTAAATGGTAATAACTCATTAATAAAAAGAAAACTGTGTTATAACTTGTTTAAAATGGTCTATTAATAATTTACAAAGTGGTACAACCTAATTAATAACTAGATTATACAGATTACTGCGATGGGCTGGCCCCCTGTCCAGGGTTGTTCCCTGCCTCGTGCCCGTTGCTTCCGGGATAGGCTCCGGACCC
>JAODJU010000002.1:11555026-11583801 GCA_026776725.1 Gnathonemus echidnorhynchus | reverse complement strand
CGGGATAGGCTCCGGACCCCCCGCGACCCAGTAGGATAAGCGGCTTGGAAAATGGATGGATGGATGGATGGATGGATTATACAGATTATAAACCATTCATAAACGCTTTATATGGGTAGCCTTATTGTAAAGTGGCTCAGATCTTCTCAATGACGACAAAGAACATTCTTACTGTGACGCTGATAGAGCGTTATTTCCACGTTTTAGGTTTTTAATAAAGGTTCTTTCAATGTTATCACGATAACAGTATTATCTGAACACACTTTTTGCGTAATTAATATTGAAAAATATTGTTTTATAATAAAAACGTTTATTAGATAAATAACTTGAGTGTTAATTGTGTATATTACAAAGTCATTGTCATGGCCTCGAACCCACGATTTCAAAAACACCAGGCCTTAGTGCTACCTGCTTCTCTACCACGGTCTTTGGTTGTTTGTCCTTTATTATTCTTAGATGTAGTAGTAATGGGAAAACGTTCTCGGAACGTTAAGAGTGTTGAAAGTTTCCTTACGTTAAACGTAACGTTCGGTGAACGTTCCTAAAATGAAAAATTATTAGCTGATATGGAGAAGATAAGTTGATTTTGAGCAAGAACTGAATTTAAATTTTAATAATGTAAACGTGTATAGGTAACAGAAAGGCTTCTTATGTTTGTTAAACTCATGCAATATGATATTTTAGAATTCTTCATCCTCATAGGATGCTTAGTATTCTCACACAACTCACCTGTGTTAAATACTTTTCATAGTTTGTGTTAGTAGTCTTTAGACATTATGAATGGGCTACATTCCAGTCATATATTTTGTGAGGTATTTTGAATGTGACTCTGCCTCTACCCCCCAGGGCTGCTGGTGGGTGTGATCCTTCGGTATGCAATCCACGTGCCTCGTGACATCAGCAACGTGACCCTGAGTTGCCAGGTGAACGCCAGCCCGGCCACGCTACTCGTGAACGTGAGTGGACGTTTCTACGAGTACGCGCTGAAGGGTGAGATCAGCGCCAGCGAGGTGCAGGAGGTGCGGGACAACGAGATGCTCAGGAAGGTGCGTGTTCCCTCCCCCAGCACCGGTGGAGGGGGGGGGGGGTGCTCAAAAGCTTCCATGTAGTGCAGCTCATTTAGCAGATCATTGAAATAATCTGGAGGGAAAATCTGTTCAGTTTAATAGCCCCGTAACTCTGCAGCCCCGTAACTCTACAGCCCCGTGACTCTGCAGCCCCGTAACTCTGCAGTCCCGTGACTCTGCAGCCCCGTAACTCTGCAGTCCCGTGACTCTGCAGCCCTGTAACTCTACAGCCCCGTGACTCTGCAGCCCCGTTACTCTACAGCCCCGTAACTCTGCAGCCCCGTAACTCTACAGCCCCGTAATTCTGCAGCCCTGTAACTCTACAGTCCCGTAACGCTACAGCCCTGTGCAGCCACGTCTTATTGCTGCTCTGTTGAGCACTAACATGCTGTACCTGCTGTTTTTTAGGTGACCTTTGATCCAGAGATATTCTTTAACATCCTCCTGCCTCCCATCATCTTTCATGCTGGTTACAGCCTGAAGAGGGTAATTGACTCATAAAATACCGTAAATTTCAGTTTAGTGTGTTGCCTGTACATGCTGACGATGCATATGCACCAGCCAAATCGCCGCATCCTGTGAGCCTTTGCTGGCCAGGGAATCGGGGAGTTTCACGCATTTGTTTGCCTCCTGTGACCTTACAGAGACACTTCTTCAGGAACATCGGCTCCATCCTGGCCTACGCCTTTGTGGGGACGCTCATCTCGTGTTTCGTCATTGGGTGGGTGTCCTTGCCTGGCAGCTTCTGTACGGCAGACATGGTGTCAGAGGCAGTGTGGGGTCATGATGCCAGGGTAACGTGGGTAAAATGGTGACATCACTGTGTGATTCTCCCTCAGGCTGCTGATGTATGGCTTCGTGACGCTGATTGCACGTGTGGGTCAGTTGGGTGGGGACTTCTTCTTCACCGATTGCTTATTCTTCGGTGCCATCATCTCTGCCACGGATCCAGGTACCCACAACACCCCCCCCCACGCACACACACACACACACACACACACACACACACACACAAACTTTTCTAGAGGAAAATCTTTGCTGGTAAATTTGCTGTTGTATGTAATCAAGGTTGCACTTTGAAATCCCAGAAATGAAATTGTTTTGAGTTCCTGAACAGTAGTGTTTTCCTTGGGTGTTTCTCAATACCAAGAACACAAAGACTGTACTTGTGGTCTTGGCAAGACCGGTCTTGTGTAATTGCCTCCCAAGAACGAACTTGGGGCTCAGTGAATCATGGGATTGGCCTCATTTGGCAAGGATGCAACTGATGTGTCCTTGGTATTTGGGTAAGAATGACATCCATGGATTTTTACTGTCCTCTGTACTTCTGTTCTTGAGTATTGGAACTGGTCTTTGGTAATGGAAGATGACATAAAATGGGTACATGAGAACACAAGTATGGTCAAGTACGCATATTGAGAAACACCCCTTGATACCTTTCAGTAAATATTGAGGTGCATTATGGGAGCTCAGATTACAGATGTCTGCATATATCTAACGGCTGGTAGTACTGGATGGGTCATTTCCGCAAACTCATTAACACGCCACTTCAATTTTCCTTTATTTTATAAATTAGTTTAAAGACAGACTCAAATTATACAACCTATTTGTATAAACTGTCGATTTTGCCCCCGGAGGCAGTTAATCAGTTTTGTTGTATTACCGTTTATTTCTGTAATAAACAAAAGTATTTTATCAAATCCAGGGCAAGAGTTACGGAGATGAGAAAAAAAATGACAAAACTAATAAAAAAAATTGAGCAATCATGCAAAATGATTGTTTATTGTGGGCAAGATGCAATAAAGCTGAAAGGTATAAAAACATATTATTTAGGTTTGAGCTATTTGTTACATTAATGAGACTTTTTGTTACTTATTTGGGGAAAGTGGTTAAAAAAAATCATTAAATCTGAGTGACAAATGACATAATTTATGAGAGTGTCCTGGATAGAAATGTACTGGCAGTGTTATTGTGCCAGTGATAAATGATCGACGTCATCTCTTCTCCCGCAGTGACAGTGCTGGCCATTTTCACGGAGCTGCAGGTGGATTCAGACCTTTATGCCATGCTGTTTGGAGAGAGCGTCCTCAATGACGCAGTTGCAGTCGTGCTGTCCTCGTGAGTGGGGCCTCTCTGTGTGTGTGTGTGTAGAGCTTCTTCAGGGATGTTCTCAAGGAAACCAGTGGGATTTACACATATCTCACAAATGCTCAGTGCCTCACACCTAATTATAATAGTAATAGATCATTTATTGATCCCTGTGGGGAAATTCTCTTTATGCCTCCCCCAGCTTGCTCTCTGTAGGTGAGAGCAAGCTGGCCATGAAGGGCAGCCACCCATAGTAGCACCCAGGGAGCTGGGGGGGGAGGTTAAGGGCCTTATGCAAGGACCCACAGATGTGCTGAAACCAGCAACCTTCTGATCACAGGCATAGAGGTTTAACCCACTGAGCCACATACTGCCCCCAAAATTCATTTAAAAAAATCATGATAAAAAACCTCCCATGAATCATATGTGATCCGAGACTTTCACACATAATTACAGCATTTAGCAATTCTCCTATCCACAGCAATGTACAATTGAAAGCAGTGTCAGACAGTTCTTGGAGCAATTAGGGATTAAAGGCTGTTCTCAAGGACTCAATGGTGAAATTGCTCTTCTAATTCTGGGACTTGAACCAGCAACCTTCCAATCAAAGACCACATGTTCTAAACTGATGAGCCCACTCACCACCTCCGTTGCTAACCCCCCTTTGTTGGTTATTAGTATCCTGCCCTGTCATACCAAACAGGTCGGACAGGATTGGAGGTGTGGCTTTCTTAAAGAGGCCATGGTATGTGTCCCTTGTTTTACACTGAGAGGCGCATGCTGGAGTCAGGTGGCATCCTGCAGAACCCTCAACTCCTGACAGGTGGCGGTGTGTGTGTCTGCAGTGACCTTGCCCCCGAGCCTAATGTCCACCTGTGAGCTGTCACAGAAACGGTGTATAAAGCCCCAAGAGCGCATTATATCCATCCTTACCCCCACCCCCACCGCAGGGTGGAAATGTAACTGGAGCGCAGTTGCCTTCTGCTTCAAAGTATATTTGCATTCTTTGAAGTGAAGCATTTTCATGCGTTTTATGCAAAAACAGACAATGGAACACAGTTCAGTAGGTGGATGTAAATCTAGGTGCTGGTTTTACAAGTCTGATGGTGCAGATGTTCTGGTTTACAGGCATAGATGTCTGGCTGCGCATTTCTGCGCATTTGCCTTGGCCCTTGGAAAAGCAAAGGGGACAGAAGGGGTTCTAGATGCGCTGGTGGGGCTCCCCTTGTTCCACGTCTTCTCCCGTCAGTGTGCACTGGAAACATTCAGAAATGCTTTCAGATTGCAATCTGGCCCCATAGGAAATGCATTTGCATCGAGGAGATTGATTTATAGCTAGAAAGCTGACAGATTATACCATGTGAGTGGAATGCTTGCTAAGAGTAGGTGAAGGTACTTTTTAAACTGACTTTATGACTATTCTCCTATAAAACTGAAAGCCAGGGTAGCTGTCTTTAAATTCAATCAAGTCATTAAAAAAAGACAAAAGTGTGAAAATGATTTGTTTGGAGGGTCCCCACAATAAATTGTGCCAGCCTACAAACACACTAGGAAAATGCCTTTTATGCCAGATGGCCTGTTCAGGCCTGCCTGTGAGTGTTTCTGTTCATTTGTGTCTGTGTAGGTGATTCTTTATGTGTTTGTTTCTGTTTGTCTGTGTCTTGTGGTTGTGTGTTTATGTTTGTTTGGGTTTGTATTTACCAAACACCTATTAACTTTGTAGCTTGTGTAGATTTTTATAAAATTGAGGTTTCTATTGTGGGGGCCTGAAAAATGTCCCCACAACAGAAGCCTCAATTTTAGAAAAACCTGCAAATGCAATCAAAAAACTAAAACAGCCAAAAGTCTTGTATTTTGTTTGGTTATTTATGGTTAACGTTAGGGCTGGGGATTAAGATTAGAGTTATGCCCATAGAAATGAATGGAGGGTCACCACAATGAAAGGAATATATGAACTGTGTGTGATTCATTTGCTCATTTGTGCCTGTGTGGTTTTTTTTGTGTGTCTGTGTTTGTATGTTTCTGTTTGTCTGTTCGTTTGTGTCTGTATTTATGTTCATTTGTGTTTGTGTCTGTCTGTCCATGTTTGTGTTTATGCTCATTTGTGCCTGTGTTTTTTTTTTGTTTGTGTCTGTGTTTGTATGTTTCTGTTTGTTTGTGTCTGTCTGTATTTATGTTAATTTGTGTTTGCATCTGTGTATCCGTGTGTGTATTTATGTTCATTTGTGTTTGTGTCTGTCTGTCCATGTGTGTGTTTATGCTCATTTGTGCTTGTGTGTTCCTCTTCATTTATGCCTGTGCCTGTTTATGACTAGTATGATGCTGACGTCCGCCACAGGTCCATTGTCGCCTACCAGCCGGCTGCGGCGAGCAGCCACTCCTACGATGGCGTGGCGGTGCTGAAATCCTTCGGCGTGTTCCTGGGGGTGTTTAGTGGCTCCTTCGCGCTGGGCGTGTCCACTGGCATCTTGACCGCCTTCATATCCTCCCTTGCAGCCACTACAGCAGGGCTGAATGAACCGCCTGGTCCCCCATCTCCCCGTCCAGCTCTTTCTTCTCTGTGTTGTTCTATTATCCACAGCTTCTCTAGATATTAAAATTCTTATTCAGTAATAATAACAGGGGTGTTTTGGAGGGGGGTTGGGATTCTTATGTCCCTTACGGGGGATGATGTGATGGTCTGATCTGCCTGAAGGGGGCGCTGTGCAGCGCCCTTACGGATTCTCCTTGACTTGGCTCCTCACGTCACTAAGTTCACCAAACTGCGGGACTTCCAGCTCCTGGAGACGGCGCTCTTCTTCCTCATGTCATGGAGCACCTTCCTGCTGGCCGAGGCCTGTGGCTTCACAGGTAACTGCTGGTGCTGGTGGGAGGTCCTTCAGATCCCAGAAATGGGTCTCATTGGGCTTAAAGGACCCCTGGCCCCATTAGTTCGTGGATAAGTGCCGGTTCTTGATCAGCAGTTCTCATTTGGTTCAGAGGTGCCTACTAGTCACTGATTCTCATTGGCTAATAAATAACTGCTGCTCCCACTGGCTCACTGTGACTATGGAGCATACAGAATGCTGCATTCATTTATCTAACCCCCCCTTTCCAGTCGTCTTGGCCGGGTTGCCCCCTGCACCTCACTGACCCGCTGTGCTGTGCTGGCTTGTGCTTGCAGGGGTTGTGGCAGTTCTGTTTGGTGGGATAACTCAGGCTCACTACACCTATAACAACCTGTCTCCGGAGTCCAAAGCCCGGACCAAACAGGCGAGCTCCCTTCTGCTGGTGTCCTCAGTCCAGCACAGCCGTCTTACACACACACACACACACACACACACAAAAACAAGTTTAGCTCAGCTGAGCAACCGCTACATAATAATACAATTATTAATATTAGTAACATGAATAACAATATTAATGATGTCATCCTAATTCCTGCTGCTTATCCAGCACTGTACTATAGGGGGCGCTCTGCAGCCTATTTCAGGAAACACAGGCCATGCAAATAATAATAATAATAATGCTAGCACTGCTACTACTAATGCTACTACTGCTACTACTATCACTACAAAATGAACAGGTAGCACTGTTGCCTCCCACCTCCAGGGTGTGAGGGTTTAATTTCAGCTCTGATGTGATGAACTGGCATCTCCAAATGGTCCCCAGTGTGTCGATAGGTGTGTATGTGCGCCCTGTGATGGACTGGCCCGGTTCCAGGGGCTGCCTGGGATATTCTCCTGGCTCCCCTGTGACCAGGTGACCCTGTACTGAATAAGCTGTTGGAAGATGGATGGCAGAACAATATTGCAGCTTTCTCACAAGACCCCCGAGTGTCCCTTAAATTGCCTTTGTTAAATGCCTTTATTCTTGTCATTGTCTTCCCCTATTGGCTGCTGTGTGAAGTTATGATCTCTACACTGTGCCTTGGGCCGTGGTCCATTTACTAAACGCCTTCCTCTGCCTTTTCCACTCTAGTTATTTGAGCTGCTGAACTTCCTAGCGGAGAATTTCATCTTCTCCTACATGGGCTTGACGCTGTTCACCTTCCAGAACCACATGTTCAACCCTTTGTTCATCATTGGGGCATTTGTATCCTTGAGTTTTGTGGGTGTGTGTGTGCGTGTGTGTGTGTGTGTGTGTGTGCCCGTAAGCGTATCACGCTGTTGCTCAGGAGTGATTTCACCAATAATGAGCTCCGTAACAAGGCTTTCATTACAGTAGCTCAGCTCATAATAAGAATGTATCTATTTACCTGCCAAGGTGTCACAGGGGTGTTTGAAACAAGAGAGGGTTTTCAGCCTAGTGGAGCCTGGACCACCTCCATCCTTCTGGGCTACTGAGGTATCCATCCTTGACCACGCTGCTCAGCTGGCCGTGTTCTTGGGCAGAGCCGCCAACATCTACCCACTGTCATTCCTGCTCAACCTAGGACGCCGAAACCGCATCAGGAACAACTTCCAGCACATGATGATGTTTGCAGGTGCACGCGATGATGATGATGTCGTTCAGTCAGGCCGCCGAGCTGCACGGCAGCCTGTAGTGGCCTTTGACAGGAACATGATCCAGCTCGGAAAATGGAGCCATGTCCGGCCAAACCAGTAACTGTATTTTTCATGTTCCTGTCGGTCATGAGTCAGCCTTTTGTTGAACAGCTACACCGTCAGTTGTCTTGGCATTTTTAATTAAAAAAAAAAAAACAACTTGTACTTCACCAACGTCTCTTTCCATCGCCACGGCAGGGTTGGGGGTTCGAATGCTATTTCTGATATTCTCCTTCAGTTGCTTGTTCAGTTGTTTCCCAGAGTTCAACAGCATGGATTTACGTTTGGCTCTTGTCTCTCGATTGAATATAGCGTATATAGGTGCTCTGCAGTGGACTGGTGTACCATCTGGGATTTTTTTATACCTTGTGCTCTATGCTTCCTAGGATAGAGTCCAGACTCACCATCGCCCCCTGTTGGATAAGTGGTTGAAAAATGCATGGATGACAAGCAGTGTGTATTTTGTCCTTCCCAGGCCTACGGGGGGCCATGACCTTCGCCCTGTCCATCCGGGACACGGCCAACTACGCCCGGCAGATGATGTTCTCCACCACGCTGCTCATCGTCTTCTTCACCGTCTGGGTGTGTGGTGGGGGCACCACGCCCATGTTGTCAGTGCTGCACATCCGGTGAGTCGGCGGGCTGGTCTGTCTCGCACATGCACGCCGTGGAGTGAGCCACCTGCTGGCCTGAGCTAACTGGCCTCTCTCTCTTTCATGCAGGGTGGGGGTGGATTCCGACAAAGACTCGGTAGGAAAGCCTTTTCTCGCGGTTCTGTTTCCTGTGACCCGATTGCCTGCTGGTGCCCCTCGTATCAGCAGGACCCAGTCCATGCCCGAGGGCACCCTTTACGTCACGCTGCATTCCTTTGACTCTCTCTGTCTCATTTCAAACAGGTGAATGCTCTGGAATTCACAGAGCACAGGAGCACCAAACAGGAGAGTGCCTGGCTGTTTAGACACTGGTACAACTTTGACTCCAAGTATCCTTAATGGCAGCAGTACCCAGAGTGGACAGTAGAGGGTGCTCCAGAGTAACAAGCAATTTGAATTGACCTGGATTTGCTTTTTTTCTTGACAATAACAGTTCTATTAAACACTATTAAATAGTGCTTGGCAAACTTATGCATAGACTGAAGCGCATGCTGTTTATACAAAGCCTACAGAACTAAATGTCCATGTATCCCTATGGCTTTTAAGACCTTGACTGTAGCCCCCCCCCCAGCTACTTGAAGCCCCTCCTCACACACAGCGGCCCGCCCCTCACAGCCACGCTGCCCAGCTGGTGTGGTGCTCTGGCACGATGTCTCACCAGTCCCCATGCATACGAGGTGAGCCACTCCACAGTGCCCCCTAGTGGTGATGACCTGGGCTGTGCAGTCACAGGGAGCAGTGGCAGCGACTCCAGAATGCGGTCGCACAGATCTGGCCAATTTACTGAATCCTCACCCCCCCCCACAGAATGAAGGCCGGTTAAAGGAGGACGACTCGGACCTGGTGCCCGAGGACGGCCTGGTGTACAGCGATGGGGCGGCTGGCTCGACCACCATTCTGCATTCCTGCCCTGCCTCCGGCCCCATAGAGGCTGCGGACAGCAAGCAGGCTACCCTGGGGACCCAGCTGGTCCTGCCTGTGGAGCACTCAGAAGCCCCCCGTGATCTCCTCCGCCACAGGGAGTGAGCCCCCCCCCGCCACCCCCCTGCGCTGTGTTGCTGCTGGTCCTGCCCGGCCGTTACGTTCCCTACCTCTGTTCTGATCTCATCCCATCCAAAGGACTCACTGTTCTTTCTTTCTCAGTCTGGTTCTTTTTAAACCCCCCCCCCCCCATTATTTATATTTTATGTGATTTCTTTACGGGGAACACGAGTTACAGGCTACAGTGTTATACCAGTGCACTGTAAAGCAGACATTATCTGCACTATGCTGAGCCGTTGAGGAGAGACCTGAGAGCTCCCGTTCTCCCTGTGAAAGTCTTTCTATGGAGTCTTCGCTCCGTATGTGTGGTTTAAATTAAAATATCGTACCATTTATCTCCTATAGGGGGAGCACTGTGCTGTTCCTCTGGTTGCCATTGCACTAGTTCATTTAACATTTTTTTTAAAATTATGATTATATAGTTAGCTTTGCTGACTACATGTAGCATACAACGTAGTGACCTTTGACTGTGACTGTTAAATCGTCTCTTCTGACTTTCCCTGCATGGCTATGAGTGCTGAAAAGTCTATGTTTACTGTTTGAGAGGTTTCAAAAAAATATTCGACTTCCTGTTGTTCTAAAAACAGAAGTGGACTTGCATTTGGATAAAACACCGAAAAACGTATTGTGTGTTATTTGTATGTTATTTGTATGTTATTTTGTTTTTAGCCAATAGTAATCCGGCTAATCCTTTCCGAAGTGGCTTCCTGCTTTATTCTGATACGGAGGCATGGACGTATGTGAAGTGTAAGACCTTCGAGTTAACGTGCCCATTGTATATGTTTGATTAAAGGGACATGTACAGAGGACATAATGGCAACACTGTGGATGATACTTTGGCCCCCTAATATCATCATTGAGGAGGATGCTGGGGACAGAAAGGCAGGCTGTGGAAGAGGGGAGCAGCCCAACGGCGGCAGCCCGCTGGAGGAAACGACTCGATGTGACTAGTAAAAACAGTTAAGATCCCGCCAAAGTGTGAACATTCTGGACACAAATGAGACGAAGTGGTACTCTGCCCATCGGAAGATCGGCTGTACGGTGTCACCTGACACAAAACAGGGCGGGTCCTCTGGTGGACCATTGTCATGGCAATGTTGTGCAGAAGGGAGGTGGTGCAGCAGTGAATTGTGATGTGCTCATTGCTGCCTCCATCTGGTCACCTCCGGCATTGCAGGAACTCCGTATACACTTGTCCTTTTTGTTGTATCTCCTTTTTATAAACGCTGACAGCATGACGTGCCTGGTGTCATGTTCCTAGACGTGTCTCTCCATGTGGAAGGTGGATGATAGGTGGATCCTGTTCCACTTGTGGCTTGTTTTACGACTCCGCCATGATGTTAAATGCATGCCCTGCCTTTTTATTCAAGGCATTTTGAAATGAAGATTGTGGAAAAAAAAAACAAATGATTAAGCTAAAAACAGCCCAAGCTGTCATCACAGTCATGGGTCTTGAAAACAGCCACTTGACAATCTTGTCACCGCACTGTGGGATCCCTGGTTAGATATTCTGGTTTGCCATTCCCCCCAAAAGCTGGGATCGGTTTTTCTCTGCCTTGTTATTGGTCTTTATTTTTTATTTGGGCAGAACTCTATTGAGCCTTATCAAGACTGTTGGATCAATAGATAATTTGCATCTGTAACCAGCAGGTACAGAAATGACATCATTCTTTCACATTGTTGATGATCATGTGGCTTGTTTTGTTTGAGCTGCATTTTCATGTTTTGTTTCATAAGGACAGATTTTGTTCAGTTTGCAAATGATACATGTATGTGATTCTGTAAACCAAGATTCAAGATCTTTTACTGGTCAAGTGCAGCAAGGGCCCTGGGATGCCTACTGGTCCAGTCACACCCAATAAATAAAGACTAAATAGATGACAGACAAATAGATGTGCAGTAGTACAGTGAAGAGGAGTAACACTTAGAAATGGTACAATTCACATAAAGTGCAGAGTGCAGTAATATTGGGCCAGACTGTTTACGCAGGGGAGTCATTGGATCAGACACTGAGGTATGAGTGTGAATCGTAATATCTGTCTCAGGAGGACTTCAAAAGCACATCACTGGCATAGTTCCCTATGGGGGGAGGGGGTGTTACTCCTGCTCTGCTGCTAACCTCCTAAATAAAGTCACGGGTATGTGTAGTGATGGCTAAATGAAGCTTCATGAACCATTTGCTGTATTTTTTGACCCCACTAGATGATGCTCTTGGTTTACTTTGGGGCATGCTTTGAGAACTTTTTTTGAATAGAGAGCACCATCTAGTGGGGTCAAAAAATACAGCAAGTGGTTCATGAAGCTTCATTTGGCCATCACTGTGTATGTGTAGGCTCTTGTCCTCCCTTGCACTGACGTGCTATTTGAGGTGTGAAGATTGACACTTTGATCAGCCAACGGCCTATCAGATGGCTGTCGCTAATGTGAATCAATTTAAAAAAATAAACAAGCCCAAATCTGAAGAAGAAGACGCCTCACTTGCAGCACAAAATATCTGACTAGATTAGTCCATAGGCCAACATGTAACAGTCATTGTTTCGCTGCTCTGTTTAAATCGTCACTTCTGTTAATCATCTGAGCCAGGAAATCTTAGGCACCATTCTGATGCTGTGTTTGCTTTGAGATGTAACCGCCTGTCAGGGTTTTTTGTGCTGATATTGTTTGCTGTGTGTCTCAGCGTGTCCATGTCCATCTGGCCCTCAGTCCCCTTGTGGGGAAGTTCCCAGAGGCTTGCGGACATTCACCAAACTGTCAATAAAAGAGCCCAGTGCAGATTTGGGTATAAAGAGCTGTAACTGCTGTTCTTCACTGTTGTCCTCTCTTTATTCTGGATGAACTTTTGGAGGATGAAGAATGCGCAGTCCCAAGGGTGACAGAATATCTCCCAGCTCACCTTCACACATGGACGCTCATCTCACTCTCAGATTGGCCTGTGGAGGCGCTGGTGTGCAGCTGCACCTTGGTGCTCCTTCCTGAGCCAGCAATCTGGCCTGCATTGCCAGCATTGGCCTGAGGAGGTGCTGGTGCGCAGCTCCATCACAGGGTTCTTCCCTGAGCCAGCATGCTGGGCGTTGTCGCTCCCTGCGTTGTTTGAGTCTGAGACCCCCGACAGTTCATGGCTCATGCTACTGACTGGCATGCTTCCCCTGGTCACCTTTTCCAGCAGCTGTATGGTTGCTCATTAAAAGACAATACCTTCTGAATGCATTCATAATTCTACCCCCTGATATCTGATGGCCGAGACAGCTCCGGAATGTTCTAGACCGGCACATGCCTTCTCCTGATCTTTGTCTTGTCATCATGCATGGGGAGGGGGACCCCGTCAGCCCAAATTCCCCTGACAGCTGATTCCCCTGCCATGAGGCACCCGACCCTCGCACCCATTGTGTGGGGAGTGAGTCACTTTGAGTTTTCTGGGCCTTCTCCCCCGGGCTGTAAATATCACCCATCGGGGCTCGACCCCTGATCACTCTGTTCCACGCACTTCACAAACTTCTTTGTCCCGTACTGATGAAGAAGCCCCTTCTAAAGTAACTGTCCCCATTTATTCTACGGTCAGATTCTTGTCTCTTCTAATCGTTCTAATCCCATCCATTCATCTACCAAGCACGATATTCTTTTTCTCCTACAAAAGAAAGACACACATATTACTGACTAGATCTTTGCACTTATAGCCTATAAATCCTGTCTGTTGTATGCGCCTCTATAGCTCCTGTTATGAAAGAGTCCTGTGGAGCTGTTAGGTTGGCGGCTGGCTTTGGCTCAGCCTCTGCTCTGGTCTCACTCCAAAGAAAACAACTGGGGGTGACGCTGTTATAAATCTCTGTTAAAAATATTAGTTATGTTCGGCCATTGTTTGTTTTACTAACGGCAGAAGGCGCTCCTGGATGAGATGTTTGGGTAATATTAATGGCTACGTTTAATGATACTCTATGAATTTATTCATACGCCGTGGTACCGATATGCGCTCTGTGATGTAGAAACAGAGTATCTATGAAAAACTGCGGAGGGCCGATCGGCACCAAACGCACACTGGACTTTCTACGTTTCATAGCGGAATCTTGGACTCTTGTTTTATTGCGGGATTTAAATTGCGGGGAGTGATGACTCACCGTGCAAGCCACATATTATTCCAAAGAAGGGCATTTAAATGAACGAAGTTGTCTTCGACATAATTATACACGACCCAAACAGTTTCAGTCATTTAGACAGCGAGTTTGGCGCACACCGATTACAATGATATACAGTAATGTACATTTTCGTGTAAAACACATTTACCTATATATTATTTCACAAACTAGGAGTGTTTTTTGTAGAAAGGACATTGATGTTATATGAAGAGAATGGAGTTAACCATTAGTATTTCCCTATAGCCTATATATGCGCCACTACTTCTGTAAACGATTCTTGATATGATTTCCAGAGTTTATAAATTCCTGGATGAGATCATTGTTGAGATGAATGTTAGGACTTTTTGGATTGCATCCTACCGTTTCACCCCCACTCCGAATGCCGAAGGCGTGTCTTTACTTTGTAACGAACTACAAATAGCATAAATTACTCCGGTTGCAGCGCTGAGGGAGAAGTTGCCGACGAGTCCCCCTCCGTTTTAAATTCGGTGAGTACTTCATTCGTAATTCTTTAATTGTTATATTTGTCTAAATTCACATTTTGGATGTGTGCAATTTCACAATGTAATTATCAAAAGCTCAATTATGTATATGTGGGTCTGGAATTCTTACTAGTAAAAATGTATTTACAGATATGTATAACAGGGAGTTCTTACCAGTAAGAAATTAATTATAGAGCTCTACAATATGACTGTTTACTAGTGAAAATTGAATTTAGGTTATGTGAGGGAAAAAAAAACAATGGAAGTCAATGGGAATATATGATTAGTAAAAATTGTATTATAGAGCTCTATAATATGATTCTTACTAGCAAGAATTGCATTGTGGATAACTTGAATTCGTATTCTTACTAGTAAGAATCAAGTTGTGACGAGTAAGCCTTATGCTAATAAAAGACAATTCGGATTTCCATACAACAACAGAACTGCAACAGGACTCAGTTGTTTTAAAAAAATGTTAAGTCCAGGTCTGACTCTTTTAGGTGACCTGTAGGTGTAATGAGACTTTCAAGGGCTCGTTAAATGTTTCTTTTGCACTCAACTAGCTCCATAAAATATTTTTTTTAAATTTCCCCGTCAGAGTAGCTAAGTAATTATAAGTGAATGAATAAAATCAAAGTCACTTGATCCACCTTTATCGGTCTTCCAGTGTATGTACAGTTATTTAAACTACACATAATTACTCAGATTACTTCTCCCATTATGTAATATATAAAGAGAGGACATTATTAGGTGAACACCAACAGAAATTAAGAGTAAATAAATAAATCAAGAAATACTTAATGTCTCGTAACACGAGATGTCGTTTAGCTTCCTGACTTGCCTCAAATCCTTTTAAAGGCTGTCAAAAATATTTCGCTGCAGTGATTTCACATTAAACCTACTTTTTTTTTTAAAAAATGCGTTTTTACAATGCGTGCATAAAGTATATTTTATATTAACAGCGCATGTTGATGCCTCCACATTATCAATGGGTCAGTTTCTCTTATGCTTGCTCGATAGTTCACCCATCCTTTGCATCATGTCTATCTTGTACACACGGAGGTCACGGTGTAGGTTGAGAATGCGTTCATTTCGCCACGTGCGCTATTTCCCGGTCAAACCGATAGTCGCATAGCTGGAAGCTGCTAATGGCGATGATAGTGCTAGAGAAGCGTCATTCGGCGCGGGAATCCCAATGGGGATGAGGGAGCTGCGCGCGCGCCTGTGCCCTTGTCGCATGTCGACTACTTTACTTATTTATTTTTCTTATAGGAGAAACACACTGATGTTTACTGGAACATATTAGATACAATTTGTGAATATAAATACTATTTGTGACTATAAACTCAAAATTGGGTGCAATGCTTCACAAGGGAAAATATCACCATATTTTGTGTAGGAAATTGTGTGTGTTTGTAATTTAGCAAATACTATTCTCAGGCACTAAATGAAGGCACCTTCTGTTCACATGCTGTCCTCATGCCCCTAGAATTACGGTATTAATAAAACCTGTAAAAATACAAACATGTTAAAGAGGGAGCATTACCAGCACTCAATGTTCAGCTGAAGTCACACTTTAATTAACTAAAGTTTTTTTATGAACCATATGGCAGGCCTAATCCAAAATGCATTTCTAAGACTTGAGTTCAGAACATTAACTTACTGAACCTTCCCACATAATGCTAAAACTACATAATCAGTATTGTAACATCTCTCTGAATTATTTTTTTATCTTGAATTATATAAGCAAATTTGCTTATATGTGCTCTCTTCATTTGTTTACATTACGCTAATAAGAAGTTATTTATTGAGAATGTCATTCTTGGAAGCGCTTGTGGAAACGTCTCTTAATCCTGTCCTCCTGCTCTCCAGCTGTGTCCTCACTTAGGAAACCCCTCAAGGTCACACACCCCCTTCCTGTCTAATGCACACAGATGACAGCCTTTATCACCCAGTCCTACTCACATTGTGGGGGCAAGGCAAAAGCATGACATAATATCCCCCAAAATAAGTCCAGACATGCAACTGGTAAAGTGGCACCAATGGGATTTGGTCTCCTTAACGATGCACATTTGGTGTAGTTGGTGTCACTGCCACTGGGGGGGGGGGGGTTGATGTTTAGTTTTCTGTTGTGTGCAGCTGTTTGGCAACTGTTGTTGTGCCCCCACCCCCCTTAGGCTACTGCCTTTGTTCTTGCCACCCATAACATGAAATCCAGAAACACAATGGTATATGGGAAAGTCAGAATATTTTTCTGAAATATTTAGAAAGTAGCATAAACCATACGGCGGGTATTGTGACCCGACCCCATATTCAGCTCCACATCGAGGTCCCACTCCTCCCATCCCTATTCCAGTGGTCACAGTGAGGGCCAATTAAAAAATAACCCAGAGTGAGCTCAGAGGCCTGCATATCCAAATTAGGAGGTATGGAGTAGACGAGCATTCAACCTTTCCGGTGAGGAGTGAGAGGAGCGTTTCTCCTTAAAGTCCCCTCACCTCTCAAACTCCGTATGTGTTTGGCTGTTGTTTGGTGTCACTGCTAGGCCACGGGCCAGGGATAGTGAGTCAGACAGGGGGTGCTGGGTGCTGTCTTTCTCTGAGTGGGGGAGCCATGCCACAGCACAGGGATGTGGGGGGTGGACCACGGTGGAAAAACACAGCTAATCCCTGAGCTGGACCTTTCACTGCCCTTGGAAAACACATGTCCAGATATGCAGGCATGCAGGGAGAGAGGACAGAGATGCAGGCTGGAGCTCCAGCCCAGGGTGGATGGTTTCAGTCCCAAGAGCAACTCTGCTGTTACGGCAAAGCTCTCTCCCTGCATATCCACTGAAAAGCTGCAATGCATGTTGGTAACTGAGTCAAACTTTGTGTCACAGAATCCAAATTCCAAGCTCAGCATCACTTGTGTCATTTTCTGTGACCAACTAGACCCAGTGCACAAGAACAGCCCTTACATGAGCAGAGGCTTTTTAGGTGGGCAGGTAAGGGACAGTTATGTTCCTGTTGGACCTAAACTGCACCCCCCCCCCCCCCAAACACACACACACCTGTTGCTAAGTTACTGTAACGACAGCATGCTGTTGCCCCTTTGATGAGTCACATGTGTGTTTATAGTCCTCTAGCAAATGAGGAGGGGCTGTCACTGATCTGCATTCTGTCTGGGTGTCCAGGAATGACAACCAATTCATGGCTAAACCTAGAATGACCTTCCAGGAACAGCACACACACATTCCAGTTACTTTGAGTACATGAAAATGCTGTAAATCTTATACACATTTGTTGTTAGTTATTGCTCTATACAATGTTTTTAAATCCTACTTTAAGAATGTCTTAAAAATACCCAAATGGACTGTCTTCATTAGTATGAAAACACACTAGACAGCTATCCTAAATTAAATGCTGTGGATTCTATACCCAGATCTCCATGAATCTCCGGTTGTTCTTCATGCTACCCCTATACGGCCACTGGGTGGTGCTATTGAGGCCTGTCGAACATACAACCAATGGGAAGCCCACACTACTACTTTAAAAACCATACTGAAACCCTTATGAAGCATGCGTTTGGCATTGCATTGCTTATATTTATTTTAACACTGCAGAGGGCTGTTCCACAAAGCAGGATTTCTTGCTTAGCCGGACATCTTATCGGATTTAAGGTCGACTGGGCTAAATGTAAGGGAACAAGAATAAAGTCCGTTTAGCCCAGACTACCTTAAATCCAAGAAGTTATCTGGCTAAGCAAGAAATCTTCCTCCATGGAATACCCCTCTGGTGTAGATTCCATGTACCAACATAGATTTCCAAAGCTGATCGGCAGCTACCCAGATCTTAAATGAATCATGTAGGGGAGCTTTAACTGGATGACTGTAAACTGTGTTGTGAACCAATTAGAAGGCAGATGACTGTTTACAGTTGAGTTGAGCAGACCTGAAAAACAGCCTGCCCTCTGACTCATACATACAAACATAAACGCAAGCAGTACCCTGACTCATACATACAAACGTAAACAGTACTCTGACTCTCATGCGCAGCCCCATCTGCTCACGCCAGTTATCAAGCCGTTATCTTACCCAATGGCTGCTAATTATGGAATTCTGGTGTGTTTACACACACGTGCAGGGGGAAGAGGGGGCAGAGTTTGTGGTGGTAATAGATCCAAGATATTTTTGTCCCGGAGGCGCAGGGGGCATATTCTGTGGCCATTGTTCTGTGGCTAAATGGGGGCCTGCTTTTCTTTCAGCGGTCAGCTGTGCGATGACAGCACATACACAAGACAGCGTAACATAGACAGAAAGGACGGAAACAGGAGAGTGACAGATGGGTGTTCCCACTGGATTTGTTTTTCAGGAGCTGCTATCTTTGTGAAGACATTTTGTTTAACAATAAAATTAAATAATAATAAAAATAAATCAAGTGTATACACACACCCCCATTCTACAATACAACCTACATGCTGACAGTTCAGCAGTTAGTATGAAGCTATTTAGAGACAGGCAGACAGACAGACAGACAGACAGATAGATAGATACTTCATTGATCCCAAAGGAAATTCAGATGTGTATCTATTTCATTCTGTACCTAACATTCCCGGAGAAGGTGTTCAGTATCTGAATAAAGGCGTGCGCAAAAGTCAAGCCCAGGAATAGTTATAGTTATGATAAACATGGCAGCAATTCAGAGGAGGCAGGATACAAGAAAGAGCGGAAAAGCCACCCCGTGAAATCTGATTTGTGGTAAACCGCTCGTGGTAAGTACACCGGTCAGGTTAAGTGCAAAGCAGAAACATAACACCCGAATCAGCGAGCCCATCTGTTCCATCCAGGTGCAGCTTTCCGGATCGGAGCCAAAAAGATCTTTCCGTTTCTTGGCAGCCGGTTCGAACCCCGGAGAGAAAAGAGCCAGTGTGAACAGTGACAGACAGAAGCTTTAAAAGTGAGATTTTGCGCAGTGAGATTTCGTCCCACAGCAGGTTGCGGAGCTGGTCCTGCCACCGTAACGCCAGGCTTGTCTCCTCAAGGCCACTTCCCCTGAGGACAGATGGTAGTACCTGCTGGTAGATAGGAAGCTGAGCGTCAGCCCCATGACCGTGGCAGCAGCAAAAGGAGACGCCAAAACGCCGCCTCAGAGGAATCAGAATCCAGGGACTCTGTGTCCATCCTGAGGACAGTTCGTTTCACTGACAAATGCTCCCCTTCAGTTTTATGTCAGCTCAGTCATCCGGAGCATTTCCACTGTCTTCTCCAGTGTATCAGCTGGGGACGAATATGCAAGACGAATGAGCCGCCCCCTTCTCTTCAAAGTGATAGAGGGCGACAGGGGGATAAGACAGGGGTACCACCCAGCTGACACCTTGTACACAGTGCTGCTCACTACCACTGCCTCTCCTTTCAAGGAGATTTTCTCGTGGAGTGTCAAGACTGACATCCTGAACGATGAGCCATTAAAGATTCAACTGGGGAACATCAAAACTGTTTCTGCTGCGAAGAATCTCTGAGGAATTCAGGAAAACACACTGCTCTCCAAATGACTTTGTTGTCCAAACACAAGAAGTCCATCTTGAGTTGAGCCCAAGTACGTATAGTTCTGAAGCTATCACGCCAGTTGTTCTGCATTACTTTAATGACAGATATTTCTAACTGAAGCAGCCTTTGGTATATAGTTTAAATATTGATTTACACACAGCACCAGGGGTCTGTGAACTGGGTATTTTCCTGAAAAAAGTCACTTTTAGTAACAAGCTTAGGGATTCACTGTAGAGCATTTCAGTCTCGGGGGGCAGGACCTTAACAGTCTGCTCCAAATAGCAGAGTATAAAGAGCGATTGGGGGCAGAACATGTAGGATTTGTGGCTAGTCTCAGTTCTAAACCCTGGAATCCTTCTTTCTCCCTCTGAAGTCATGCTGATGGAATTCACTCTGTCTCCATCCACTTAACTCCCTCCCTCTTTAATTCTTCTCCCACATATCCTAAAATGGTGAGGAGTGTTTATGGTGGGGGCCGGGGGTAGGACATGGTGTTGACAAACGCACACATATATACACCCCCGAGAAGCAGGAGCAAACTGTGGAGACCTCAGTCTAGTGAACCGAAGCCTTGATCCCCCCTCTTCCAGCTGACTGTTTTTATTTTGAGCTCCTAGAATGACTTTCTACAGGCACTCAGGTAAAGGAAGAAGCAGGGACATCCTGTCCCAATCGCCACGTCCATGGGGACCCTTAACCGGGTAGCGCATCGATGAGCGCGGAGGGACCTGGAAATGGGTAGATTCCATACAGGGATGGTCTTGGACTGGAACTAGTGAAGCTGGGGAAACCAGAAGGAGGTGCCTGACGGCGTAAGTGGAGAAGACGGGAAAGCGGCAGCTGTGTAGGGGGAGAGTCCTAGAAGACCTCTAGCTGTGTGATGAAGAGAATGAAGCTAGTCATGATGTTTTCTCTGTGAGAATAATTCTGTTAATGGGGTAGCAGTGGATGGCGATGTTGCGATTGGTAATGAAGTAGCTATGGATGATGATTTCTGTACGAGAATGAAGTCTGAAAGAGGGTTTCAGTGTAAAGAGGAAGTTGAACACTATGGAAGAATGAAGATCTGATGATTGATAGCAGAAGATTTGAAGCTGAATAAAGATTAGGCATCGACTCTTGAATAAGCCATGAAGTAGAGCAGAATAACATGCTCTATGGTCATGGTGAAGGGAAGATGTGGGATACGAGCCCCAAGTGGCCTCGTGCTAGAGCAGTGTTTCCCAATCAAGTCCACATTTTTGCTCCCTCTCAGCTCCCGGTAGGGAGCATAAACATGCACTGTCTGTGGGTACCCGGAGACCGGATTGGGAAACACTGTCCTAAACAATGCTGTCTGTCTGTGCAACTTATTGAACCATGTTAATTTTAGACCAGTCACTTTGCTCTATAATAATGTCTCATCCCAATTGGAAGTCCAATGGATGAGTCCTAGATGGCCTATCAAGCCCCAGGCAAAAAGTTTGAGGGACAGAGGACGTGTCGAGATGTCGAGATGTGCCTGGAAGCCAGGCGAACGAGAGGCAGCGGGAACATTGTCTGTGAGGCCTGCACACTGCAGAAGCTCCCCGTGCCACACAATGACAGGCGGGAAGTCAGCCAATCACAGCTAGAGCTATATGAGAAAGGCCAGGGTGCAAATGGTGCAACCCTGAAGGCAGCGGAGGGTCTGAGTCAGACAGCAGCACATTTATGGTGTCCGGTGTCTGCGGCTGGTGGGATCTGGCTGGAATCTGACCAGGGAGTTTGAGTGGGTGGGGAATGGCACAGTCCTGGGTGCCTGAGCGGGCACCAGGGTGAGTCAGTGGCTAAATACTGGACTCGCGCTTAATCTACGAGTCTCAGCTGTAGAGAGGGCATTTCTGCCCGGTCATGGTGAGGAGCCCCCCCTGTCCCCGACCTCCAGGATCAGACACAGTAATACCTCCTCTAATCTGCTATAATAATCTCTGGGGGTATCAGCTTTTGGACTTCACACTCCAGTTAAACGGTAGTGACATTTGTGCAGAGAAGGGTGAGAGCTGCACCTATGGGGCACCATTCCGCACCTTCTAAATTTACCAGCCGACGGTCAGTTGGCAGAACTGTATGTTCGACCAAAGTTCTGCTGATAATTTGTGGGCAGGTGGTGGTAGGGGGAGGGGCTCTCCCAGACTGAGCTCTAAGCTGCACTGAAGCTCCAGCCCAGTCCCAATAAGCTGGAGAACATGGCCAGCAGAAAGCACATGCATGGAAGGTAAGGGGTTGGGTGCACAGCATTCCAGGTAGAGCCAACAGAAGGCAGTTTGGTCAGAAGGCCAAGAGCTTCACGAAACCTGCTGCATCTGCATCCGTAGGGTAACTGCATGGCAGCTCAGCTCAGCCGTCATCAGCAGTGCTGGTCTGGTGACATAAATCCAGAGGAGAGATGATTAGATACAGAAGATTCAAAATTTGGGCAGGTATCACTGTATTCCATTATATTATATACTGCAGAATTTTACCCAAAATGCTCCAAATTATGGTGCCAAAGATACAAAATATAAACGTCTCATTACCTAGGTGGACGCTTGGAAGGCTCAGCTCTACACTGCAGCCTTTCTGTCGCTAATGTGCGGGTCTCTGTGTTCATCCTCGCCAGGCCCTCGGAGCTACCTGAGCAGAACCATGACGGAACGCTTTGACTGCTACTACTGCCGCGAGAACCTGCAGGGCAAGAAGTACGTGCAGAAGGAGGACAAGCACATCTGCGTGCGCTGCTTTGACAAGCTGTGCGCCAACACCTGTGCCGAGTGCCGACGCCCCATCGGGCCCGACTCAAAGGTGGGCCGCCTCTCCCTACCCATCATGCCCTGCAGTGACCAAGTCCTGACTTACACTAGATGCCATTTGGGACACAGACTAACGACCTTGACTTTGGGTCACAACAGTAGTGTTTTGAGTGTCCGAGGTTTATAATGCGTGTCTCTCTTACCCCAATGTCCCCCCCCCTTCCACCACTCCTGCTATAGGAGCTGCACCATAAGAACCGCCACTGGCATGAGGACTGCTTTAAGTGCGCCAGGTGCTACAAGCCCCTGGCCAATGAGCCCTTTGGCACCAAGGATGACAAAATCTTGTGTGGGAAATGCTGCTCACGTGAAGAGGGCAACCGTTGCCAGGGCTGCTACAAGCTGGTCATGCCAGGTGGGACACAGTTGGGCAGCGCCATCACACACACACACGCACAAACGCAGGAGAGGTTAGCTGGGCTGAATCTGTTTAGCCTCGAACAAAGGAGACTAAGGGGGAACATGATCCAGGTATATAAGACTCTAATAGGTCTGGATGCTGTTCAGCCAAATGCCTACTTTAATATTAAATACTAGAACTCATGGCCATAGGTGGAAATTAGCAGGAGAACATTTTAAAATGGATTTGAGAAAGCACTTCTTTACACAGCGTGTAGTTAGAGTATGGAATAGTCTTCCTGTTAGTGTAGCGCAAGCTAAAACCCTGGGTTCCTTTAAATCAGAGCTAGATAAGATTTTAACAACGGAGCCATTGTGTTCTTCCCAACGAGCTTGATGGGCCTTATGGCCTCCTCTTGTCTCCTGTCTTTGTGGGGACTCCCCATTAAGTTCTATGGGCATAATCCGTAATCCCTAACTCAGCCCTAACCTTAATTGGAAGGAACCAAAAAGAACTTCATAAAATTGAGGGTATCCTTGTGGGGACAGAAAAAAATGTCCCCACAAGGTGAAAAGTTACAGGTTTTTTTTTTGTGACATTGTAAGGAAGTCTGATCTCCACAATGTAATAATTACAGAAACACTCATAACTGGGCTCAGAAATGTGGAGAATACACATACATACCCCCACAGCCAGAGCCACCCTTCATTCTGAACAAGGCATCCATCTCCCCCATAGGCACCAAGACAGTGGAGTATAAGAAGAAGACCTGGCATGAGGAGTGCTTCACCTGTGCCCAGTGCAAGCAGCCAATTGGCTCGCAGAGTTTCATGGCCAAGGGTGACGACTTGTACTGCACCGCCTGCTCAGACAAGAACTTTTCAAAGAACTGCGCTCACTGCAAGCAGGTGCTCCGTCCCACACTCTCCATACAAGCTGGGTGGAGGTTCCTAAGCCACTGTATGACACTGCGTGGTCAAAAGACCTGACATCTGCCCACAAAACCCAGGGGACCAAGCAGAGTTTATTAACTTGATTATAGACATTTTACCTGACGAAGAACTGATGGTCAATCAATGCATATGACCTGTGTTAGATTAGTGCACCAGCACTTGATTTTGTATCATCCGCTGCATGTTGCTCTAGATGGAAGAGGGTATCGATTAATGGTACGTATGGTCTTCAGGCATGGCTGCGGTCTGACCTGCTCCCTGCTTCACAGCCCATCACCTCGGGGGGGATCAGCTACCAAGACCAGCCCTGGCACTCCGAGTGCTTCGTGTGTCTGACCTGCCGCAAGTCCCTGGCAGGAGCTCGCTTCACCGCCGTGGAGGACAAGATGTACTGCGTGGACTGCTACAAGACCAGCGTGGCCAAGAAATGCAGCGCCTGCGAGAATCCCATCACAGGTCTGTGGGGATATGGTGCATGACTCCATGACTGCACTCTCTCCCTCTCTCTCTCACCTACCTTTACATTTAGGGGTGTGTGTGGTCTTCCTTGCAATTTAATTCCATTTGTTCAACAGCTAAACACCAGTGGTTACACCCAAAACGATGACTTCATCCCCAAGACATTTTCCCATAAAGCACCTCCCACCCACACAGACCGACGGGCTATTAATTGAGGTCCTTCTTTGCACCATCATTACTGCTGCCATTTTCCCCCCACAGGGTTTGGAAAGGGCACCCAGGTGGTGAACTATGAGGGCAACTCCTGGCACGAGTACTGCTTCAACTGCAAGAGGTGCTCCCTGTCGCTGGCCAACAAGCGCTTCGTGATGCATGAGACAGCCATCTACTGCCCCGACTGTGCCAAAAAGCTGTGAGGAGCACCCCCCTGAGGCACAGGGTGGAATGACAACACAACCAATTACACACATCATCAATAAATATACCTAGCTTTTCACAAAGTGTCATATTACTCTGCAATGGACAAATGGAGTTCGTTTTTTTTTTTTTTTAAATATATAAACATGTTTGTTGTTAATTCAGCTGCTTTAAAATATCCCCTCCCTGTGGACCTCTTGTCCAGCTGCAGAGCAAGCCTGTGAGTGGCAGTTTAGTCTAAGAAAGCATGAATTGCAAGTTCAAATCACCATTTATCTTTTGAGCACACTTATAGCTGAATGGTTTGTATTTGTGGGCATGTGATATTCCAATACTAAATTTAGGAGACAGTCTGGTTAAGTATCACAGACAAACTTCTTGCCGAGAGGCTCAAAGAACACGAGTTTGAGGCATTATGCTGAAAGGTGAAGTCTGATATTTTGCTGTTAAGTTTTAAAGATTCAGACAAAGACTTTATGTTCACAGCTTTATGAATTGTAAGGCATAGCAGAAACAATGTATGACAACCTTAAGGAATAAACCAAGATTCAAGCAGTTTTCTTTGATTTGCTGGTTATTTGTAAAGAAATCCGTTTCCCCCAATCATCTGTTAAATAATTTTATTGTTCCACAACTTTATAACAATTATTACTTTTATATATTTCTAAAAGATATTTACAGATATTGGTTATGGGTAGGGCGTTTGAACGAATATGACACTGATATCTTACTCATTGCCCCATTGAGGTGGCGATTGTCATAGCAGACGCATAAGGGATTTGGTTAATAGGACTGCGAAAGAGAGAACCGTTACAGCCCTAGAGTACTGCTCAAAACTACCACCATCACAACAACCATATGATCATGAAGAACGTGCTGCTCACCTAAGGCCACTGAAGCATCTGCTCCAGGCAGCAAGACATGGGTAGCATGTCCTGCACCCTGAAGCAGTAAGCAAGAATCATGCAGAAAGAGTGTCTACCTGGGTCCTCTCAGCATAGTGCGGTTTTGAGGGCCAAGTCTTAAGGAGGGTTAGGCGCTAGAAAGAGACAAACTTATGGAAAGAAGGGGTATGAAACTAACAAGGCATTCTTCAGTGTTCCTCACAGAACCTCAATCTTACACCCCAACATAGCAAAAAACAGCAGCACTGCTCACTGTCAACAGGCTAGAACTACTGAACATCTGTGCTTGCTTCAGATCTCACTGAACCCCTGACTTCCGTTACCTGTAAAACCCCCTGGCCCCGCCTTTTTTAAAAAGGTCTCAAAATACGATATGCAATTTCCAAGTCCTCAGGACTTACTCTCCTATCCATGTGATCAACACAGACCAGATAAAATACAGTGGGAGGAAGCATCTGCAGTGATCCAAATGTAACGGTACTGAATGCCCGAGGACCGACGTCTGACGTGACTTTCAGGATGCGGTTTTCTGAAGACCAGAATGCCTGGAAATCAACCTTCTGCTGAGAACCAATAGCAGGAGGACCGTCAGACTTCCCGCTCAAAGTCATGGCCACCCCCCCCCCCCCTTCTGCCGAGGGCTCAATGATGCCCAATACTGATTTTGTGGGTACAGTAACAAGACAGGAACATCCTTTCACACATACCTAATGCACAACCCAGCAACATATAAACCTAAGCATTAATGTCGGAAATCAAGTTTTTTTTTTGTTTGATTTAAAAGCACATTTCTGCAGACAGAAGTTCCCAGAGTAAAGAAGCTGACCCAAAACATGCACAATAAAGGTGTCCAGCAGGTGGCAGTATAAGAGAATTAGTGAAGGAAACACGTGCGACATTTGCTGCCTAAAATGTCCCCCAGACGGACGCTGCCGCCACATGGAGCTCACCTTGTGTCTGTTACATGTCAATGGGTGCTGGCATTAATCCGGTTTCGGGAATACCAGGTCACGTGCGTTTTAAGTGTGTGTTTTCTTTTTAAATAACGTTAAACATTTATACAAGGAAAATACAAGCAGCAAAGGAAAGTTTTACAGAAAAAAAGTATGAACTAAAGTTAAAGTTCCATTTTTACATTCTGAAATACATATCTTTAATAAAAACAGCCACAGTAAAAGTTGTCATAAAAAATAATTCCGGAGGCAAATGACCCTTAAGGACAAATAAAAAGCTGAAATGTTTTGACCGAGTGACTTGCCATCTCTACCCTGGTCAAGAAATGGGTTTCTGATCACTTGAACATCAGGAGGAAAAAAAAAAATCTGTTGGCTCAGTGGAGCCTACCCCTGTGAGATATCCACACAAGCACTCGCATGTGTGCACACACACAGAGTAACTACCTTCAAGAAACATCACAAATGGATGGGGCAGAGTTGAGCTTACCTAACAGCGAAACCTTGAGATTTATGAGCAGAGATTACACAGAGAAGGTCAGAAAGTCACAGTGGCGCTTTGCAAACCTGTGTGGACAATGGGATGCTGGGGTTGCCAAGTGCCCCACTTTCACCGACCCCAACCTCCCCCCCCCCCCCCCTCTTTACAGTAACCTAGGTAACCATATCTCTCTCCAGCGTTTTATCACTTTGGTCATAGAAGCCCCAGTCACAGTCAGCCAGTCGCAGCGATGCTGGAAGAAAGTCTTAGTCGAGGCATGGAGGTCAGCAGGGTTGCAGAACCCGGCAGCCAATGAGACGAGAGGAACAAAACTGAAGGTTGTAATGGGGAGAGGAAATCTGGACCCAAGATTTATAACCCCCCCCAAAAAAAAAAAAAAAAAAAAAATCACAGAATAAAAATAAATACAAAACCAAGTTTGCATTTGCAAATGACAGAGACCTAGATGAAGTACGCATACTGACAAAACAACCTTTTCCCTGAAGCAATTTTTCCTCTTCTACATTCGCCCCCCCCACACTCGTGAGGAATCCAGGCCCCTTCCACCCTTGCCCTTTTCCATAATGGGCTGTGGAGGTGCCAGCAGATCTGGGAGTGCCAGAGGACTGAAGGCTGGGGCGACAGCATCATATCTCTGTCGAAAGGGGGGATAATCAGTCAGCTGACTTCATCTATAACCCTGACGACATCTTAGGGTTGCAGAGGGGGGCTCACCAGAGAGGGCTCCAATGGCCTGGCCCTGATGCAGGGGTTTGTCCTCAAAGGCGGCCCGGGGGGCTTGGGGCCCCACTTCGGGTTCCACGAGGTTCTGGCTCTGCCCATCGTTCAGGCCCAAGTCGATAAACTCCTCAAAGGTCCAAGTGGCGGCCTTGCCGTTCAGGAAGTTGGGGCCCTCGGTTGGACGCGTCTTGGGTGCTAGACTGTGGGGGGGGGGGGGTCTGCCTTCAGTTTGGCCATATACACACACATCCCCTGCGGGCCTGGACCGACCGAGAGGTCGGAGCACCCTCGTACCTAAGCACCTCCTGCTGCTCCTGGTTCTCCTTGTTCTCCAGCTCCAGCTCCAGCACCCCATTGACACTGCCAGGAGAACCCAGCTCCTCAGGGACGTCCCGCTCTGTCGAAGGCGTCTCTGTAATAACACAGTGCACACATACGCCGCCATACGGGTCAAAAAGTTGCCTGTCTGCTGTTTTCCATGATCATTAGCAGGTAATGAGCTGAAGTCTTTACAGCTTTTGTTGAAATAGTTGTTTTCAGTAACTTTTGTACAAGCAAACAGCGTAAAACATTTTACTTTGATTTGTGGAATCTAGTGTCATGATTCTGAAATGAAGTCTTTCAGATTTATGGTCTACGACCAACAATATGTATATCTACCCACTAAAACTGTGCATTAGGAATCCAGTTTGTGTCACTTTGGTATATGCAGGGAAAGAGCAATTCTAATTTAGACAACAGTTCTCAACTCGACTGGCATTTGTGCATTTCCCAGTACTGAGTTTGTTGACCATGTCTGCCACCCCCAGCAGTATTTAGACATTACTACATCACGAGGTAAGCTGCAGCAGGTCCAAGCCATCGAGTGCTTTTGGAGGCTAATCCTGTCATTGTGTTTAGACGACATCATCACCTTACAGTCAACGGCCACACAGTAAGAGAGGGACGGACACTCACGGCTCTGCTCACAGACACGCTCGCACTCCTCCTCCCCGTTCTCATTCTGCAGGACCTTCTCCTCCTCCTCCCTCTAAAGACACAGATGCACAATGAACAGAACACCCAGACAGTACAGTGCACTCCTGACATACCACGTGAAAATTCTTTTTTTTTTTTTTTTTTCCCCCCCTTGTCGTGTCCGGCAGTTTAGCAAGCAGGATGTTAGTCTTGGTGCCGTATTGTGCCAACACTTTTATTTTGCC
>JAODJU010000002.1:11529012-11550056 GCA_026776725.1 Gnathonemus echidnorhynchus | reverse complement strand
GGGGGGACAGGGGTGAAGGTGACATTGTGAATTAAAAGAAAAATAAAAAAAACCCAAAGGAATCTGTCAAGCAAACCCATGAAGAATTAAATCCACTGAAAAAGTTAGTGAGGAAGTCCTCAGTACAGGAGGTGGTGGGGGGGGGACGGGTTAGTGTGACAGGGCTGATGCAGGACAGCTCAACGGGACGCACATGAGAACGGACTGACATCGACCAATCTGCTTGGGGGAAGGAGTCAAAAGCTTAAATGAGGTTAATGAATCAAGTGACTTCACAACTGTACAGCTTTACAGGTGTGTCCACATGTTCACTGCCATCTCAGGCCACGGAGGGCTGTGACAGAGGCTCGCTCGATCATCCCATGAAGGACACACTCAAATGGGGCTGAATGTTCTAGGGCCTGGCGTTGGCTGTCTTTGGTGAAGGGTTTCACTGGGGGGGGGGGGGGTTCACAAAAACCACCGTGTGTCAGCAATTGTTCCACACACACCCAAAACGGCTGAATGCATCACGACACTGCAGTTCTAATTGCCATAATTTCATAGCTGCTCTGTCTGACCCAGAGGCCTCCAGTGCAGCTGGGTGGGCAGTGGTGGCTTCCCAAGAATCAATGTTTGCTTATTTCCCCTAGGGGGCGCTGGACACAACCCTGGGTGGACGGCGCTGAAAGACCAGCAGGACGACGCTATTTGCTCCAGGGGAAGAAAACAATGACAAGAGCAGTAATGCGGGTCGGACACAAACACAACATTGTGTGAATACAAAGGCGTCTTTTCCTGGCTACACAGCCGGGGGGGGGGAGGGGGGGGAATAAAGGTTAATACAGGATTAGCTGCAAGCAAATGCCTCAGTCACCAATACCAGACACATGGAAAGGAAGAGACTCTGAGCAGGTAAACTGAGAGACAGACATGGTTTGGCCAGCGGGCAAAAGGCAGAGCAGAGGACGCCTGAGATTCAACAGGAACCATCCTGGGTCTTCCTGGGACAGAACCGGCGAGTCAGCGGTACCAGCGACGCGAGCATGCGCAGTCAGTGTTAGCCCGCAGATATATACACACGCACATACAACACAAATATAACCAATGAGCAACCTTTTTCAGCCTTCGTGTTTTTTTCTATCTTGGCAGAGGGCTGCGATTTGCTCCCATCCCGAGAGAGGGAGGAGCTTCTTTTCTTCAAGGCGGAGCCTACAAACAGGAGGGACAGGGAGGCATTAGGGCCTCTCAGAGAGAGACTCGCAGGGTCAGGCTAGGACAGCATGCAGGCAACGTCACCCAGACATCGCAGGAGGGGACCTGCTTCATGTCAATGAGCCACTAAACCTGTTCATTTACTGGTATACAAATAAAATAATATCAGAGCAAGAACAGCAGCCTTTTGCTTAAAGCAAAGCTATCCTCACTCCCTCTCTGGCTAACAAGTGAATCTACAATACACTGTAATGTAACGTCATGTTATTAATCTGAATTACTTTAAAGGAATTTAAATTCATACAAATATCTATCAGTAAAAAAAAAAAAAAAAATTCCTTAGGCTTTATTGCAAGCCAATACAAAAGCAAAGTTGCTCTGGATTAAAAGGCCTTACTAAGCAACCATTGGCACTGTTATATCCTGGTAATGGAAGTAATTCCAACAGACACTGCTCTATAATGGCTGTACTCAGCAAGAACAAACTTACAGCCACATGAGCCTTCGATTATAAATCACATGCCAAAACTGATGACATCAGATAGAGATACACGTGGATTCAGGCCAAGAGCCAATCTAGCTCAGTTTTGCAGAGATATAGCAGCAGCTGGGGGGGAATATGATTTTATATATACATACAGGTCAGCCGGGCACAAGGAAAACGGTATAATGTACAGCCAGTATGCTGGGTAATGGAACTACGCGTGTTCATGGAGACAAGCGCTTCCTTTCATCGAACTGGAGTTTCTAAACCATGAATCAACTGACTAAGCTACCACAAGTAAAGCAAGTACGGCATGTAGATGTGCAGGTCTGTGCTGGAGGAGGAGCTGCACCTGTGGGGGGGCCCAGAAGTGGTTCCCGGGATTCCTTTGCTGGTTGGGAACCATTGCTAGGTAAGCGGTTCAGAGAGGAGCTCCGCCGTTTAACACCTGGGAAACGAGGAGAGGACACCTCTAGACGCGTGAGGAGCAGGGTAAACACGAACAAACCGAAAGGGGAGTCAGGACAGTCATTTGACACGACAGCTCGAGTTGATCCCAGTCTAGGGGGAGGGAAAGGGAGGGGGGCACAATTAAGACACGCCACTGAAAATGACCTTAGACTGCTCGCTGCAGAGAACCAAACTCAAGGCTGAAAACAAGGGTTGGGGGAGAAGGAAACTCAGATTCTTCAATTGCTGCAACTAAGTCCCACTTTGTCAACTGGTGTAGGTCATAATCACATGAACAGTGAAGGTGAAGCAAGTGTATTTTTACAAGCAAGCAAACTGAAAACTGGGAATCAGGGTCAAAGATTACCACTGGGTCTGGACTTGTGAATCGGGGGCCAGCGGGTGGGTGTGCTGTGTTACTTACTCTTGTCAGGAGAGTTGATTAGAGCAGCAGAAGAGGATGACAAGCGCTTGCTGATGCCAGAGTCTGCAGACTGCTTTAGATTCACGGTAGAGCTGGAACGCTTGTCAACTGGCAGAGAGAGACCAGAGAGGAAGTACATTTTAGGAAGATGGGGTCGGAGATGAGCAGACAGTGGGCACCGAAGCAGGGCTGAGCCGCCCCCTCTGCACAGCCAACAGCTTCCGCTCAGTCCGGCCAAAATAAGGCATCAGCTCCAGCGAGATGGAGGAAAAAAAAAACATCACAGAAAAGCCCATTATGGAAGAAAATTCCATTCGCCGGCGAGACAAATCTCAGATCGTTGGTCTGCCAAGCTGACCAGCTTTAAGCATCTCAGACTCACAGCCCAGACAATGTGCTTGTTGCAAACCAACAAGAACAGGAAAAAAATTGAGACTTTTGCATTACAGCACATGGAAAAACAAGTATGCATGCATGGATGTTAACGCAGACACAAACACCGACAGTGCATTCTTCAGTGTTGTATTGCAGTATAGCATTAGTGACGCTTGCACATGCTTCCCATTGGAGGAATGTGGCCTGTGACGACCCCTGACCCGGAAGGGCTCAGTGAGTTGATTGCAATGAGGGTGCAACATGAAACTGAGAACCAAAGGGGCAAGTTAGTGGGGCAGGAAGAAAATGTGCAGATGCGTGCAAACAAGCTGAGAGAAAATGCCAGTGCTTCAAAATCCGAGGGGATAACAAGCACCTTGCGTCTTCTGGGGGCCCTGGGGTTCGGAGGGGGATGCTATGCTAGCTAGGGGGGCGGGACCTGCCGCCTCAGAGTCACCTGCAGGGCGAAAGGGTTCACTCAGGCCACATGGCAAACATGGGGGGTCTCAGAGTCAGAGGCTTACGCTATATCCATAAGTCAGACAGCTCCTGCAAGTAGAACATTTACGGCCCAGATGACCCACACACAGCACTGCTGACCTGCTTCTTTCTGGGAGAGATGGGTCAGGATTTAATATACATCCAAGCAATCCTGGGGTAAAAAGTCTATATTCTCACAGGAAGACGGCCGTGGCTTTAACCAGGAAGTCCTTACCAGATTTTTGGGGGCCGTCAGTTGTCAGGCCGCCTCCCCAGGACCATCTTTTCTGCCTCTGCTCCAGGCGCTGGCTGCGTTCAAGTGTGCGCCTCACCACTGCCTCATAGTGTTCCTGCGGCAGACGTGAGCATTCAGAACATACCGGAGGGCGACGTGCACTTGAAAAGGACATATCCACACGGCCAGACAGGAAGTGCGGTATGCTAAGCAGCCCGTCACTCACGTGCCAGTACCTCGGCATACGCACTGTGAGCTGGGGAGGGAAAACGGACCCGCAAGTGTCAAATTTCAGTACAGGAGCCTCTGCAGTCACGCAGAGGACAGTAAGAGGTGAGAATGCTTGCAGGCCAGAGCAGAAGCTACCTACCTATTTATACACCAGCCAGCAGCCCATATCATCCACCACCCAGTTACCACGGTAGTGCACTAAACAGTCACGATCTACTGGAGAATCAGGATGACCCATAGTAACACACTGACCTAATCACCGACTACATAATAATACCCTTCACCAATCATATTCCTGCTTTGTCAGATATTTGCTTTTATTTTTGCCATATAAAGGATGCAGGAGTACCCTAACCTTTGAAACACACCATCACTGAATACAGAGATACCTTCTGCCCAGCTCACCAGCATCAACCAGAGTACACCAACCTTCTCGTCCTCCAGCTTCTGCCTGCGCTTCTCCTCCACGGCGGCGCGCCGCTGCTCCTCTCGCTGACGCTGCTCCCCCATCTTGCGCTGACGCTCCTCCAGCTGCCGCTCGTACTGTAACTTGGCCTTGCGCTCCCTTTCCTCGATCTGTGATCCGCGTGCCGCTGGGTGGGCCAGGGGAAAGGCGCCTTTACTGATGCGGCACGACTGACAGCGGGCATCCAGAACCTAACGACTACTTCGAGATCACAGGCAGGAAACAGGGCAGGAATCCCGGATGCACTTCCTACGGGCCATGGGAATACTGGGAATACTGGGAATACTGCCACCACTCACCTTGCTGCCTTTCCTGTTCCTCCCTCCGCTCTTTGGCAACCCTAAGCTTGTCGTCTATCTTCAGAGACGCTCCATCTAGGACTAACAACACAAATGCCAGCATGACCCACACAGACCATCCTTAGTCACCTATTATTGCACTCCACCCCAAAATCTTTTTTCTGAAACCCCCCCCCCCCACCCACCCCACCGTTCTCATACAGAAACAAACTGGGCCAGCAAGGCCTATGACTACAGCATAGACACAATGGCTAGAGTGTGCTGCTCTGTGAACTGGCAGTAGCTCAAAACACATGTGAAGATCCTTACCAGGCCGGGCACCTGGGGTCTTGGCACCGGTTGGCGTTTCCACTGTGGACGCTGATACCGGGCTGCTAGCGGCCTGAGAGCGGCGCTCGTCTGCTTCTGCTTGCGCAGCTGCAGCTAAGGAGACGTGGGGGCCAAGGCAGAACACAGACATTACTTAACAGAAATGCCATAGCAGCCGCTTTCCTGCACTACATGCCCAGTGCCGTCATTCTGCGGTATGCAGGGTTTTATGCCTTTTTGAAAAAGACCCAGCAGCCTCACTTTGGAGTGTCAGTCCATGTCTGGACTCGTCAAACCTCAGGACTGGCCCCTGCTTGCCATGGAGGAAATCTTTTTTTTGTGATGCACCGATAAAGGAATTTCTGGCCGATACCGATAGCCGATTATTTTGAAAACTGACACCGATACTGACTGTTTGGAAGGCTCTGCTTAAATGTGTTTAAAAGGGACACTCCACCCAAGTTAAAAAATAAAATAAATGACATTCCAAAAATATAAGAAAGTACTTCAAATTTCTTGGTAAGAAAACACCAACTCTGGCATACAACAGTACAAGTGCACTAAAACTCTATAGATCTTATATATTTGTAACATGAAGAAAGAAGGACTTATCAAGGTCTATAAACTGAGTAATGTTCCATGCAATATCTTTTGATTTTGCACTGTCTGCACTGAATTTTCTTTTGCTTTCAAACGCTTGCGTTACTGACAGATTAGCGTTATCCAGCAGTACTGCAGCCCTCTTCATTGAAATGGATGTTCTCTCAGACACTCTACACTGTCCCGCCTTAAGGTGATCAAATTTGTTGTGTTGAAATGCTAACTAGTGGATCCTCCTCGTGCAATTTTAGCAGAGCAATGTTTGCAAAATGCATTTCTAATTCCATTTTAGCGAACATTAAAATAATTCCACAGTGTTTAGTATGTGGCGGTGCAAAGTATTATGGGTCGCCATTTTAAAAGGAATTACCGGCGATAAATTTTGGCTCCTTTTAACCATCAGCCAATACCAACAGTTGGCGGATAAAATAGGTGCATCTCTTTTTTTCAAGGGGGTGGGGGTGGTCACAGGATTAGACAGCAAACTTTTGTGTAAAAAAAGCTTCACCCATTTTTATCATCAGTTTAGAGACTGGGTCGGAACTGAAATTATTTAATTACGGACACACAGTCAAGATAGGGATAGAAACTGGATGGCACAGAAATTGTACCAAACCCTAGTCCCATGGATGACCTACAGACTGATAAAAAAAGATCATATTCATCTTCAGCTCACTAGTACAGTGCAAAAAGCCCCAAGGAGGAGCTCAGAGGACTACAATACTGAGCAAGGTGACTTGGGGATATAAGCTCACAGTCCCTCATAAGCCTGCAAGACAACTATAGGCAGAACTGAATAAAAACAAACCTCTCTAAGGAATGTCCTGCTGCAAGACCCAAGGTACCAGAAAAACCATATCTAGCCAGTAAAATGTTATTCTATAAATCATTCTAACAACAGCTTCTGGGAAAATGTCATCAGCAACCTTCAGCTGTTTAATTCCTGGATTTTGCCTTCAACGGCAACAGAAGAGGGGAAACTGCAGCAGAGAGCATTCTTCAATAATTACACGTTTAATTAAATATTTAAGTCTTCTTAAAAACCTAAAAGCGAAGCATTAAGCATACCTAACTTCCTAAAATATATATATATTTGAATAAATGTGACCCTCAGGGCCTGCAAGGAGTACCCTCTATGCCAAGGCTATTCAAATCACGGTCCTCAAGGTCCAAGCATTATCACCCTGATTTTCCATGGTTCCTTTACCCCGTGAACAGGATGTGAAGCATCTGTGACCAATCAGAATCAGTAATTATTAAACTAACTACCTAGGAGAGCTGAAAATAAGGCCTGGATTTGGAACTGAGGTCCAGATTTAAAGAGCCCTGCTCAATGCTAAGTGGCTGATGTCATTGAACCACTCACTCACTCAAATTTGTGCCAGTTTTAGCGAGCTGTGAGGAGAGTGCAAATGGCCAAATCAACCCACAAACAGCATGGACCCCACTCCCAGCATGGCTTTTGGTTTTATGGAGAAGAGCAGATCTCGCACTGGGAGGACTGGTGGGTGCTGCTCCCTCTGCAGACGATGTTTTTCAGCCATTTGTGAAACTTAAGGCCCCCAGAGCACACAGAGAGTATACAGACAGAAAGCGCACACAGAGCCGTTTAGTCCTGTCAAACATATGGTAGATGCACCATTTCACACCAGAACCATACACATTATGCTACTTCTGCCCAGGACAAGGAAACAAAGGGGACTCCTGCAAGTCATGGCTTGGCAACTGTTGCCAGGTGACAGTCACAGGTTCCGTGGAAACCAACACCAAGGTCCTCAAGCACACAAACCCCACAAATGAAGTCACGCTAAAGCCTTCACTATTCTTAACAGGACAAGCTGCCAATCCAGAGTGAGGACAATGGCCACCGTCTCCTATTGACCAGTGGGTCTGAATGAAAGCCATGCTGGCCTTCTAGGTTGTCAGAATCATAAAGCACAAGAGATCGGAGAGCCACAAGAGAAGTGCCTCAATGCTCTAATAAAATGGGCTAGCATTACCTCAGACAGCACATGAATTCAGTCTGCAAAGTACTGCAGTCAAAACATTTCAAAGAATAATAGGTACCTCAGGGTGATGCTGTCCAGGGAAAGACAGCCGGCAACATTATTTTTCACCAGCTGACTGGAGTAATTATTCCAGAATATCACTTAAAGCTGGGCTGCAGAGTGCACCCAATTTGGTGGCACATGCAATCAAAGATCTGCTGCGTGACTAAATATTTCCCTTATGGTATGTTTTTTTTTCCCCAGAGTCAGAGCCAATCAATTTCAGCCATATACCCAGTATACAGTAAAATGAAACATTGTTGCACTAGGACCAAGGTGCACAGAATAGGACAGAAAAAACACAGGACTACACAGGTGGAATATACAAGACAACATTACTTACAACATTTATTAATACCTTAAATCGACATTAGGGATTTTGCTTTACCATTATATGCATTTAATTGCAGACCTAGACCTAATTATACTACACGTACTCAAGACATCTTTTTAAAAACATTCGTAATTCTAGTCTATTTTATTGATGTAAACACTAGCTGCCACAATAGAATTAAATATAGGCTACACCAATCTAATAAAACATGCTGGTTAATGGTTGGCTAAATGTAAACAACTTAATTAAAATAAACACACACCTTTTTAAAAACATTTGTTGATTTAGGCCTATTTTATTAACGCTTGCTGCTGCTATTGAGCTAAATATACATTAATAATCTAATAAAACACAGACTATCAAGTTAAATGTGTGTAATTTTTAATAACGGCTTTAAAACATTCGAAAATGTACAGTTTCAGAAATACTGGTATAAGAATCACATCCTGTGTCATGACAAGTGTGTGACCACCAGAGTGGCCCCCCACCCCGCAGTATTTCAGCGTCAGGTAGCGGCAAACTGAAGCTTATTCTACAAGTATCCAGGAGCAGCACACACTTTTGAGTCATCTGAGTTTTTGAAATGTTCAGTTTGTTATGCACTTTAAACATCGGCACTTCAAGTTTTGTTCTAAAATAAAGCTTTTGCAATATTTTTGTCTGTGCTGTGATTCAAACAAAGATAAGTCTTTACCGGCACCTTTATTCCTAATTACAGTCATTTACGTAACTAGAAACGTGTATGCGAAATGACAAAAAGGTGACCTTTAAAAAACATTATTGTGGCGCTAAAGGCACTGTGAAAAATTTGGGTGCACCTGAATGAAGAGAGTTAGGTGCACCAGTGCTACCAATGCAAAGCGTTATTCTGGAGCCCTGTAATGGCACAACAGCATGGCCTAAACTTGAAGCATTTCATACCACCAGCTCAGTTAGATCACGACTATGTAATCTACTGGTAAAATAAACATTACAGTAGCTGAACACCACCAGAAAATAGGTCTTTTACCATTACATCAGACTTTGTCTTTGTGGAGGGTTTGTTTGTTCTTTTAAACATTCTCAGTTGTAGCCAATCTCGAAGCTCAAATGAAAGCAGCATGAAAGTCATCTAGAGAAGTACAAAGGTCCAAGACCACTGAATTTGTGCATGTATTAAGCACTAAGGAGAGCCTGGTTTCTGCTGCACCTTTGGCTCCTCAGACTGGCTTCTGGCACAGCAACAACAGGCTGGAGATGATACGATAAGGTCAATGACAGGCATGCCAGTCAGGAGATATTGGACACAAAAAGAAGCAGAAAACACATACATTCTGTGAGGAGATCAGAGTCTAGTCAACCCCCATTCAGCAACACCTACAGTGGTTAGGGATTAGTGCTCAAAGTCTAGGAAAAGCACAGCCACTGAGAGGAAGACATGCGGCATATGAGCAACTGAGTGGGGCCTTGTCGCCTTGACCATTCCCAAAGAAAAAGCAGCACACACAGCTGCCTCTGTGCATTCACATTAGTGACATCACATGAGCTGCAGTGCAAATGCAAGAGCCACACAGAAAACAAATGTGTAGCTGTTACCACCTTACTATAACAAGGGGACAGTCTGAGAGGTCTGGGCCAACTCTCACCCAATTTTGTCTAAAGGCATGCACGCCAGAACCACACCTATTTCCACTTGCAACCAAATGCACCCATTTAAAAGATCAAAAACATTCTTCTTTACGTACTTTCCAGGCCACTGACAACATGTGCTACAGGCATGCGCTCTTAGTAGATTATGATAAAGCACACGTGAACTGCCCATATCCAAGCCAGACACTGATGTAAATCACCCTAGTTAACATATGGGGTAGCTATGTTCGATGGGGCAAGGAGCAGCACCATCATATCGGACAGTGTTTTACTACCCAGTGAGCAACTGGACCAATGACATTCCAAAGCCTCATAACACACAGCCTCATTATAGGAGTACAAGTACTCACTTCAGGGAGGGCTGAGGGAGTTTCCCCACAGCCTGAAGGCTCTTGCTCCCCCAGCAGGAAAGGTGGTGACACAACACAAAGAGCTCACCTGGTAAAGCATAGGGAGATGTTCTCTGGACACAGATGCCATAAGATCTATTCTGCTCTCTGCAAAATCTTCCTTCATAGTGCTTCCCTATTAACACTTTATACACCTTGATTTCTTCACCCATTCCTCCTTCCTTTCCCATCGGCCTAGTGCTGATCTGTGTAGGATTACCTGGGACACCCTGCTGGACCAGTAAGCCGGGGTTATTTATAGAGCATTGAGGGGACAGTGTGCCAGCCACAGCCTGCATTTGACTACCATTTCCGGGGCCAACGTGGCGGCACACACAATGAGAGCCAGTAACCTCAGAGCCCTAGAGCAGAAGCCCGCTGAGCTGTCACAAACAGCTGGACCTGGCTAGGCCCGTTTGCATTTTGACATGACAATGCTACTGTTTTCAGCCCTGGTCCTGTCACCACAACATGTATTCCCACTTTTTTTTCCCAAACCAAGCTCTTTATTAGCTTTGACTGAACTATTAATTGAAAAGATTCAAATAAAAGCAACATGTTCATTAAAAACATTAATAACTCAAAGAAATAAATTGCATTTTAATTCCCTGAGCATCCACATAAACACTCGATTAATCAAAATTAAAAATGACTATTAGAAAAATATTTCCATATTCTCCCTTCTGGGAGCCCACTGTATCCCATTCCTGTCCCCAACAACACTACTTTCGTTGCACCAGCTATCAGGGCCTTCAAAGTCTTGTACCGCCACTATAGCTGCAGATCAAGTTTTTCGGTACAAGGACAGAACCACAAGGATACTTCCTCAAATCTCCTCCTGGGAACCCTAGTTGGCAGCAGCCACCTGCAGGTCTCCAAATAAACCAAAACGGATTCTGTTCAGACACTGCAAGACATTACATCCATCCTGCAGACAAAAGCCAAGACAAAGATTGCATGTACTATTCAACCATTAGGGCGCACCAGTAATGGATGTCCCATTTACTCCACTGCTGGGAGGAGCTTCAGGGTATGGCTTGTCCACTTCCTCTGATGGTAGAGTCCCCACTCTCACTCAACAATGAGCATGACTACCTAATATCATTGTTATGCTGGATTCAGATCTGGTCAATATTTGATTAATTGGTCAGGAAGAAATTGGATTTAAATGCTGTTGGTTGTTGCTGTCGATGTAAGATAAACCTGTCAGATTGTCAGCTGCAAGCGCTGTAAACAACAAGATGGCTGTTTGTTCTTCCCACCCATCTGATAAACACAACATGATTTTTACAAACGACCCAGCCAGGAAAAACAAATTGGATCATACATGCTCCTTTGATATCTTACGTACTATTATAGTGTTGTTCACATTTCTAAAGGTTAAATTGGATAAATTATGAACATACACATTGGAGCAATGCTTCAAAGACATTTCCTGTCTTCCTAATTCCTGACCTCAATCTAGAAAAGATATTATCGGTCTGTTGGAAGGTTCACCTAAAGAACTCTGAACAGGGAACTGGCCACCAATGCATTCTAGAAAAGTGGACACCAAAAAACACCCTAAGTGTTGTGTGGCCCCTAAAAAAACTTGCAGCCAATCACAAAGTAACCATAGTGCTGCAACTACTACTGACAGTAGGAATGAGTCAGATGTGTTTGCCTCAGAGGTGTCTCCCAGGAAACAAAATCAGTCCCTAAAGACAACGACACATCACTGGGAAGCCAGTTTGAAAAAATCAAAAAACAAACACACATTTAATGACACAACTACTTAAGTGTCCCCACACACACACAATATTAAATTGTATTAAAACATGTATGCACATACACCTTTACAATATATATGCTGCACAGTGCACACACACCTTTACAATACACACCACACTCGAGATATAAAATCACATGACATCATGGGTAAATCTTACCAAAGATTTTTAATATCAACCATCAGCAGACATTCACCAGACTTCAGTCCATATACCTTGTGATGGAATTTGGAGTCTGTTTTTATGGATCCACCATCACAACATTAAAAACTACCTCCTGTCCATGCAAGAAGTTACAACTTGTCAGGTCTTGAATTTCAGGTATACCAGGCAATGCTATTTCTATGGCACCTACATGCTTACTGCCAAAAATGCCTCATCAATGCATGACCTGGTGAAGAATAGACCGAAACTGTCCGTCAAACCTAGCTCAACACAGCCTAGATGTGAAGACCCAGGTCTCCTGTATTACCATGAAGATCCATTCAGATTTCTTATAAATATTATTGTTTCCTATTTCAAAAAATGTTTCACTCATTGCTACAGTCTTCAATTAACCCTCAAAACTGATGTTTACAAAAATGTCAGCTTGTTTCAGGTTTTACAGCACACATTCACATGGACGGACACAAACACACACACTCCCTCTTTCTGACTTCCTGTATACTCCCACGGCTATAGGTCAGTTCTCCATTTCAGGGTTTTCTGTGCGTGCAGAAAGAGGTCACAGGATACAATCCTCCCTCTCTGAGGCTACATTAGCTATCTATCAGACATACTGCCAACCGAGAAGCATGAACACTGCAGATTTTTAACTGTGGGCTACAGTAATTCCACAGTGGGATTGGGAATTGGCCAGGCAATCTTCTGCTTTACTTGTAGGCTCCGAATTAGCAGATTCCCACAACTATACTCAATCTGATTAATAACGTGACGTGTTCAGAGGAAGTTCAAAACCCAAGCCATTTAATTGCTTGGTCACGTACTCATTTCAAGATAAACAACACCTTGCTTTCCAAACCGCGACACCATATTCAAACTACTTGTCATTTTCCGTCCATCACAACGATTTTATAAACTATATGATTCCGTGCCATACATTAACAAAGTACTTTTCCCTTTAAGCCCCTCCCGAAAAGACTGAGGCCGAACCATCTTGATAAGTTTCATCCTACCTCGAAACCCGAAGTCAAAGAAATCTGGCTTTATTTGGAGCGGTAAAGACTCGCCGAAAACTAGCATCATAATTTCCTATAGCAATCAGTATAACGATAAGGAGACAGCTTTAAAACTCTAGTCAGTTCGCATCGTCTGCTTTGGTAATGGGATGCTGTACAGTGTACATAAAAAACACTCAAATTTGAATCCGTTTCAGTTTTTCACAGCTGAGGTGATAGAGAGCCAAACAAACGAGCTAAACTCCCCAAGGAAAACGCTGGCTATTAGCTATAAACTTAGCCAGACAGTTCAAATGCACCTTTAACCAACATATCTCTAACCACGCTTGTACAATCTGCACTACTCGGTCAGTATAAATCAGCGGTTGGATTTCTAACCAGTTTATTTAAAGGATTTCACGGAAAAACTGGCACCGGCCGCTGGCGCCAGAAAACAGATGTCGGCCGGTTCCGTAGACGGGCAGCGGTCTCTCGGTTTTACTGAACTCCCCCTCCCACCAACTGCGAAGCCCGGTATCATAACCTTCACTGTCGTCTGTCCAATGAATTCAACTAAAGTTTGCTGGAGGAAAACCGGTCGCCGAAAAAGTTGTCATATTTTGAGTTCTGGCCGGATAGGTCAACCCGGCAAAGTCCAAAAATCGGATGGAGCTCTGCGCCACATTTCAACCATGAGACAGCCTCTAAGGCCCCCTAAATAAGTGCCGACACCCTTTGTAATTCAACTTTTCTGCAACTTTAGACAACACAATAAAGCAATTAACAACTTCAGAAATAAAATTCTCACCCATTTGAGCTCGCATCTCCTTCAGAGTCGCGCCTTCCGCCATTTTTGGAGGATTTTTTTTCTACTTTTTTTTGACGACACAGAGATGCGCGCGACTCACGAGGACGTGGACAGCGCGAGGCAGATTGAAAGGGCGCGCGAGCGTCACCTGACGGACAAGGAAAATTCGCGCTGTTTAATAAGCGTGTGCAGATGTATCCAAAGCGTACGAAATAAACTTAAATATAGCGTATACAAAACGCGGGCCGCTTAGTATACTGACGGTGATGCCATTAACACTTTAAATTAGAAACTTGCTGTCGTTAGTGGCTTTTGTCTGAGGAACTTGCTGCCATAGCGACGGGCTGTAGGCGATGACAACCAGGTTGAAGAGCACACTTTTTCTGCTTCCTCAACACTTCAAAGGGGCTTTTCTTAACACCGCCTGACCTACGAGTTAGATCAGAATAGGCTGCACATGCGCACCATACAGCGCACGAGACGGAGGATGCACGAAAACGAATCGGAACTCGAAAACGCAGATTCATTTATTCATTCATCCATCTGCTTAAACGGTTCAAATAGACGCCCACCTTTAAGCATAAAGTTTTAATAAGTTTTCCCACCAATACGATTTCATCTGTAAAAAATAAAAGCTAGAAACAATAGATGAAATTCATGACACGAAATACAGTGTTAATAAACATTTTTGTTTCGGGTTTTAAAAAACGACAAAACGTTTACTAAAACAATTGGAGAGAAGAGCAGCAGCCACTGGCAAACAAAGGTGGCTTGAACTTTGCTTCGTTGTTTTTTCCTCTGTATATTGACTTGATTTGGGTGGGGTGGATCGATTGGAAATCCACTGCAGCAACAGAAATCCCTAACGCCCCCCACCTTTCAGAACAGTGAATAAAATATGAGGGCACCACAATCCATGTCCTGCTTCTTCTCCAGACAGTGTCCCAATTACCCTTCGATCAGCCCTCAGCCTCCTCATCTATTTTTAATGAGAAACACAGGGCGGCTCACTGCTTCTGGGGCTTGGTTACATGGGGCTAAATAATTCAGGAGCCCACCGGTTATTTAACACTCAAGCAGGAGGTGCTGAGGGCCACAGGATTTTAACCAATTAGTGGCACTGGAATTAATAGGTAGGTCATTGTCCTAAAATCATCTAGATACACTCGAGCTGTCTCGGTCAGTAGGTGGTGTGGTAGTATGGGAGATTAAATATGTTACAGGGTTTCTGGGGGTGTCTGGCTGTCATTCCCCAGTGCAAAGCACCTAGCCACCTTACTGAAATGTGCCAGCATCTGCTAATCAAAACTATTACATAATGTGACACTTTGTTAAACTTCTGTTATTCCAGTTGACTAAAAATAAGGTTTGCAGATTGTGCGACTTAGGAACACCATGGAAGATTGGTTTACAAAGACTGGGATGACCAAGAAGTACCCCTCAGGCAATGAAGTGTACCTCACAAATGTCCCCCCAGACAGAGAAGTTGTCCTTCAAGCATTTCCCGGCAGGCAGTGACAGTGAAGTGGCCCTTCAAACGCCCTCGCCCCCTTAACCATCCACGATATTGTGCACTGACCAGAGAATCATAACTAGACTTGTGTCCAATTTGTCAGGTATCTGGCTGATGTGTCAAGGCTGAGGGCCCCAGGACACCTCCATCCCTGGGTGGTGGGGAGCCTCCGTCCTGAACCCCCTGGGGTTGTAGGCCGTTCCTTGCCAGCAGGCACTGGTGCATCCTGGCCACAAGGTCGGGCCGGGGCAGTGAGGCGATGGCCTCTGCCAGCTGAGGCAGCAGAGTATTGGTCGAGGTGCTCAGATACTGGAACAACTCCTGGAAGCCACAGACATTGGCCAGTACCTCAGGCGATACCCCAAGGGCACGGCCCAGCCTCCTAAGGCCGCTCCGGCGGCCCCCAGCGTCAATCAGCAAGGACATCTCATGCACAGTGTCATAGTCCAGCTCCTCCAGCATTTGACCTTGACATAGACAATGTCACAATGTGAGTTGGCATCCTGTATTGGGGATCCCTGTCTCCTGCCTTATATCTCATGGGATAGACTCCAGTACAGCAGTTATTGGAAGGCGAATGGATATTTCTGCTGTACACACGTACATTTAGTAACTTGCTTATGGTACTACAGCAAGAACCCTTCTGGAACCTTCTGTGTCATTAACCACCATGCTGCCTCACTGGGAGAATGCCTACCTGCAGTCATTGCAGAAATTTCCTGTAGCTTCGTCTGCATCTGCAGAAAACAGCATAAACAAGCAAACACACACACACACACACACACACACACACACACACAACAAGGTGAGGAGTTCATAACCTTGTAGAGCTATTAAAGTTAATGATGATTCAAATGGCTCTAATGAATGCTAGCATTTTTTTTCTGTGTCCAAAAACATGACACAGACAAAGAAGTGTTACTGCAGAGTAAGATGATGGTACACGTGTTACACCAAGATGGTGCACCTGTTAGCAGGAGAATCCACTGAGTCATTTTCCATGCCCTACCTCCTTCAAGCACAATGGGCTTTCCTCTGGCCTCTCCCATTCACAGTCTTCACCCTGGTCTTGACTGACAGGCTTGATGTTTGTGGTGACATTAATGACAATAGCAGGGGTGTGTACGTCTTCCTCTTGGTTCAGGAGAGTTCTCCTTTGAGGGTTTTATAGATACACACAGGAATGTTGACCTTGGCCATGCATTCATCCTGGAATCTCCCTATTCCCTCCCCATTCTCTGATGACGCCCCCCCCCCACACACACACAGACAAACACTGTACCTGGAGGTGTCACATGGATTCTGCTGCTCTGATTCCTCCTCAGTCATGCCACAGGCTACGGGCGTGGTGCAGGGCCTGGCACATGGAAGGAGCGTTCTCAGAGATCCAGCCTTCACCCCCCTGGGCCGTGAGACAAGCTTGACCCTTTTATCTTGTTCATCTGAATCAGAGAGAAGGTTGGCGTATAGGGTTACAATGATTTGTCAATGAACGATCACTTTTATGGTTAATGAAATAGTTGTTGGAAGGAAATAACAGCGCGTGCGTATGATCTGAAGGTTGATGTTTGTTTCTAGACATGAGAGGAGGAGAGCGGATGTTTGTAATATGGGTTGATTGGAGGGGCTGTGTGTGTAGAGATGTAACTGTGTGTATCTGTCTGAGTGTCTGTGCGCTATACTCACTGAGTCTCTCCACTGTCAACAGCAAGACCCAGAGAAACAGCACTAGGAAGAAGGCGGTGGCAGCAGATGATGAGCCAATCACAGCAACTGAAGCCGCAACTGGCTCCACCCCTAGACCCAAGAGCCACAAACAACAGTAAGATCAGCCAACACTAAGATCAGCGAAGCATTTCAGGATTTGAAATAAAATATGGCTCCGCACACTTCTTCTTGAAAATCCTTGCGACCTCATGCTGGAAATGGTGTTAGCCAGTCCTGGGACTTTAATTTGAGAGGGGACTCGAGTTATTGAGAAACTATGACAGATCTACAATAACTAATCTTCCCGAATGAAGGCTCATGAGCAGGTGCAGCCCTCTGGTAACTAGCCACTGCAGGTCATATAAGCCGTGCTTGATGTGTTCGCGTTGCATCAGTGTTGCTCACCTGCCGTATCTGCCCTGGGGGCAGGGGGCAGGCAATCTCTCCGGACCCCGCCAAAGGCGCTGAGGCAAGGCATGCAGAGTGGCTCCATCACTCTGTTCTTCCTCTTCAGCTCATAAAACCTGGGGGCGTATAAGTGCGATCCATCAGTGTCAGTCGTTTCTGCTGAGGCTGTTTGTGGCACAGTGTTGGAAGCTGTTTTTCGGTGCTGCCCCCCCCCCCCCACTCACCCCTTCAAGCAGGGGCCGCACACCGCGTTGCTGGTGGGGGTGCAGGGCTTTTGCTCCATACGGTTCAGCAGGGCGCACTCTGTGCACTGCCAGCAGGGGGCGAGGCCCGTATCGGCACTGAACTCCCCCTCATCACATGCCTCGCAGTGCCCACCCCCACCATCACCATATCCACAGTCCTGGGGGGTTGGGGGGGGGGTGGATGTGAGACAAGGCCTTCAAGACAGCTTAGCTAACCCACATTGGGTGTGTTCAAGGAAAACACCATCAGTGCTCCAACATGGTTTTCTCCAGCAGAGGGCGTGGTGGCTCAACACATGGCTGTATCAAATTACCAGCTATATTTCAAACGCTTCAGCCAGTGAGCCAAGTAATATCCAATAACCGGTAACAGTAGCCCCTTTAGAACAATAGTGGAGCAGTAATCGATCAATAGGAAGGTGTCTATGTGTGAATGACCTCTGAGAGCTGCTGTCCTGGTCCGCATGTGGGGCAGTCCATACAGGTGCCGCTGGCATGCAAGAACTGGGCCTGATCACAGCTGGACTCGACTCCGCCCAGGGCATGGCCTGCCTGAGGGAGCACCGGAGCAGGACACTGTACGAAAAAAAACTGCCACATTGGAAAAGCACTGGAAACAAAGTGCTAACAACTCACCATTAGGAGTAGGACAAAGACGCTCAAATTCATGGGAGCGGATCCAACCCACGGCGCCGGGCTGGAAAGGGAAACACGCATCTATTAATTTATTATATAATGTAGAGTTACAACAGATAGGTGAATCCTTTTTCTATGAAACAGCGCCCTCTAGTGGTCATATTGCGTAATTGGGATCAGCCACGTTCAGCGTTAAGTCTGCATGCCTTCGGTCTGGCATTCATCCCGTGGATTACACCGAACATCACAATGCACAAATCTATTTAATTCACTCAGTAATTAATGCTATGTACTGTACATATATGTATGTGTTCGATTATGTAGAGGTCACACTTTTACCTCTTCAATTATCACACGGATGGTGCAACCTAATTAATTCAAAGTTTGCAGCTCCCGAGTAAGATACAACTACAAATTTTGGAGAGCCCATTTCAGGCAATTATCTAATATGAAACTTCCATAAAATATTTTACACGGTCATCAATAAACCAAATCAATGTCATTTACTATGTAAAGTAGTTATTCCAGTAATATTTTCTCATAATAAAGAATAGAAAACCACTGTAGTTACACTTTTCTTTGCCTCGCCGTGCGTTTTGTTATATAAGGTCCGTGGGATGAATTCAGCGTCTGTCCAGGAGCTTCCACGTCCCTTCATAGCAGACTAAATGTGGTGAGGTAGTAGGGGGGACGGAGGATGTTCCCGGTGTTACCCACCTGTTCACCAATCGCAGGTACGCCCAGCAAGGGGAGCCTAGAAGTGTGTGTGTGGGCGTGGAGGCATCATCGACCACTTCTCAAATGGTCCCAGCCAGGCGAATGACGCGGCAGCAAGGCTCTTCAACGTCGTGTGGCGTGTGGGAATCCCGAAGCACGCGTCATCAGCGCCCTTATAGGGTTTCTGCTGATACCTGTGGAGGTCTCCATACGCCGGTGAATGAACGCCTTGTGCAGAACCGAGGTTTGCGCAGGCGCAGTTTGTCCCAAAAGCCCACCAACAAGGGGAGGCTGTTTATGCAAGTTTAAATCTAAACGACTTTATGAGCTCACAATTAGACAAGCGACTTAATCTAAATTCCTTATAAGGAACTTTCCTGCAGATTTACTTTCATGTACTCTTTATCTGCATTTAGTCAGATAAGTTATTTGTATAGTCAGTAGTGTATTTGTTAACGAATGATTTTGTTCACTTTAAAGAAAACGTAATTTTATGTGGGCTGTTATAGTGCTACAGCACTTGACGCAAGCATTCTCAGTAGTAATGTGCATTAAGATCCGATAAGGTCTTACTTTGTTACTTTGTTTTTCTGCTCGGTGGTTGAGTAAAATTCATTTTGTAAATACAATGTTACGTGTTTTGTTTTATTTTGGATGTGTAAACGTGAAAAATAAAAAAGCCTTAATATTAAACTTGTGTTTTTCTTTTGCGTTTTTACTCTGCTTTGTCAAGGTTTTATACAGTGTGTGTGTGTATATATATACGAATATATATATACATATATTCATATTCCAATTAATCCCAGTATGTTTATTACTATTCCCCGTGGTTTTTTATTTATTGGTGCCACTTTCTCCATATATTTCCAGTCAACTAATGTAAAAGACAAATAAGAAGGCAACGAACTGCATGTCTACGTTAAATTGACCTTTGCGAAACGTTCTATCATGACTCAACACGCCAACAAGTAATTCAGTAAAAAAAGTAAAACATTAAAAAGGTTCCTCAATTTGCAAAGTGGGATGTTGAATTACTTCCCATTACTACCCACCTCCGATTAAAAGGTAAGACTACATCAAGTTATACAGAGCACACACTATGGGAGACTTAGAGTCGTCAGTCTGCATATCTTTAGATAGCAGAACAAGACCCATGCAACACAGGGAGAATAAAAAAAATGACAAACTCTCACTCTCGTGAAAAATATGCGTCATCAAATCTGTTCTGTCGCGATAGAAACGGGGAAGCAGGAGCAGGGAGACGGAGGATCGGGAATACAGGGATTATTAGGAGTCAATCCTACACGGAGCACAGCAAGACACGTAACATCAATGACACGACCGGGGAAACAGCCTTGAACGAGGACTGAAATACACAAGACTAATGGCAGGAAACGTAGAACAGCTGGTGAACGTAGGGATTCCACACGAGCTTAACGGGGGGGCGTGACACACAGGAGGATTGTATGAGCCGGGCGTGACATGTACTTTCTTATGTGACAATAATACAAGTAGAGTGTAGGTTATAGAGAAATGTATTAAATTGCACAATGACATGCTTTAGAAGAAAAAGTAAACAGTTGATCTTGACATTTTTTCACTATCGAATGAGGTCAAAATAAGTTTGATAAAAAGTAAAAGTTCTAAAACCAAGTACAGGCAGAAAAACAAGTTATTTCTGAGGTTTGTAAGGTGGCAATGAGAAAGATAACTGTCACACTACCAACCCTGAGATTTGAACCCACAACTTTATGGCTGTTTATAATGTGCAACAGGGGAAATTAATTGAAACAATGCCCACAATGTGATTTATTTAGGTTTCCAGAAGAGCTTTGATGTAGTCCCACACAAATGACTCCTGCTTAAGCTCAAATCAGCAGATATATTAGAAACTGTAGCAGACTGGATCGAACATTGGTTAACTGACAGAAAGCAGCAGGAAGTTATTAGAGACACAATGCCACAGTGGGTCTGTGTCCATAGTGGGGTACCCCTGGGTTCAATTTTAGGGCCATTATTATTCCTAATTTAGATTTTTTTAAAAATTGACACTATCTTATACGGGGCGGCATGGTGGTGCAGTGGTTAGCACTGTTGCCTCACACCTCTGGGACCCGGGTTCGAGTCTCCGCCTGGG
>JAODJU010000002.1:11499444-11523773 GCA_026776725.1 Gnathonemus echidnorhynchus | reverse complement strand
AGTTTAACTGATAGTAATAATCGGTCAAAATTCATTCGGTCGGTTAACGGTTAAACGGTCAATATGAGCATCCCTAAATGAGATTGTATTTTCCATTCGCTGCAACCAACCAGTTTTCATAATTAAAGTAGTACCACATTTAAAAAGTAATTCTTACAGATCTTATTCCATATATAGCTTATCATTTTGGGCAGTGGTGGCTTAATGGTTTTGTGTATTTTTTGGTTCTAAGTTCTGTAATCCACTAGAATGACACTCAGTAAGTGACAGTAGTTTTTACTTGTATATACTAAAGATGTTTTAGTGAGGTACGGACGGTATGCAGTACTGGTCTCTGCTCTTCCAGCTTTTTCAACAACATGTACGGTATCGGGAACCCCGAGGACTTCATCCCTCCTGACTTCTGCATGCAAAAAGAAAATGAGGAAACGGAATGGGGAACAGAGAGGGACTTCTTTGAGGCTTTGTTTTGAGAACCAGACACCAAGAAGTTCGGAAGATCTACACAAATCAGCATGACCCACATTAGACTTTCTGTTGATTGCGTTTTCTTTTGCATTTGAGTTTAATTAAAACTATTGATTTAAATGTAATTATGCCTACTATTCATTATTAGTTTGAACCTGTATAATATGAATTGGAGCCATCTTGTTTACTTGGACCCAGATAGTCCAGGTTTACTAATTACATTTGTGGACTATCTGTAATGAATGCTATCACTGTGAAATGAATAAAGGTCTTTATTCTAATCAGTTGAGATTCTCTCTGTGTCTTTATATCAGTATTTATTCATTGTGCAGCCTCATAAACCCCACTGCAATCACAGCCACTAGAAACTTCGTTTTTGGAACACTAAAACTTCCTTTTGTTTGAAAATATTTGACATACTAAATCATTTTGAAAAATGTGCACTAATAGCGGCTAATAAACTTCTGGAAACTTCCAGAACACCTGACGGTACCATTACCTTGATCTCACAGAGTGTCATCACATGGCGTATAATGAGAATTTTATTCATGGGATTATACTGTATATGTAAATGTTTAAGTGAGCAGTTTCAACAATTCAATTTCAATAAATGAAAAAAAAAACAATTGGGCAATTATGGGTCAAAGGCTAAGGGGAACTGGAGGGGCTCATTGTATAGCAATAATAGGAAATGCCCCTTAAAGTTCCTACCTCCTGCACTTTGACCTCTGTGGCTCCACCCCCCAGTTCCCCACTCTGCTTTTCCAGCCATAAGAGTCTAGCATCTGGGTCTTCATCTGAAAACTGGAGAAGAGACCCAGATGGCCGCAGGGCACTGAGACACTGCTGTAAGACCTGCCCAGCTTTGGCTGGACCCTCCTTAGATCTCAACAAAGCGTCGGTCGTGCCTTTATCTACGATCAAGTCCAAACTGCAGCGGCCAAACTGCTGCAGGAGTTGGGAACAGTCCAGCTCCAGGAACAGCAGGCTGGAGGACGTGTTCCCCGGCTGCACCGGTCTGCTTTGCTGCTGCTCCCGCATCAGGCGGATCGCAACCGCGGAGACGTCGGCACACGTGACCCGCACCGGCCAGGGCGAGTGCCTGTAAATCCCGGGGCCCACGGCTGACGTGCCGCATCCCACGTCCAGAGCATTCTTTGGGGCTTCATGTGACGACTGTGGTTGCAGCAGTGGAAGGATGAAGCTCTGGATGGCATCAAAGCTGAAGAACCATTCAAAGTTCTGGAAGTTTTGGGAGCCATCTTTAGTACTGTTGTTCTCCTGATAAAATCTGTCCCAGGTCTCTTTTTTATCCATGTTTTCTATCAAGTCAGCTACAGAAAGTAACAGGAGGCATTAGAAAGGAAACAGCCAATAAGGCATTACATTTTGCTTTTATCTCCAAGTTTTCCCAAACTAGAATTGCAAAAGAATCTCAGCATTTCTCCCCTCACTGTGTGATCACCAGCAGCTGATTTAACAAGATCCTTGCTGGATATTAACCTAAATATTAAGTTAAGTTCCGTATGTAACTCCATCTGCAAATGCAGTTTCCCAATACTTAGCACTTATTAGACAGCCTCTTGTAATGCTCAAATCCATTATTATGTGCAAATTTGTCCCTCCTGGCATGAAATCATTGCGAATTCATGGGGGCTGAAGGATGTACATGTTACCCTGGCTCAGGGGTCTCCAACTCCGGTCCTGGAGAGCCACTGTCCAGTAGGTTTTCTATCCTGCCTGGCTTCTGATGAGCCACACCTATTCCTGGCATTTACCTGAGAACAGAAGCCAGGTAGGATAGGAAACCTGCTGGACAGTGGCTCTCCAGGACCGGAGTTCGAGACCCCTTCCCATGCTTTTGTCGCTAAAAGAGAAATAATTCGTCCCTCAGATCGTGTACAGTGCTAGTGTAGCAAACGTTTGAAGAGACCAATATAGACGCAGCTACACCCGTTAAAGAAAGCTAATTCGGTATAAATGGCGAAAAACCACGCCTGTTACGTCCAACGTCCTCAGCACATATAAAAGTCAAAATGTGTTCTTAGATATTTCTTTTAGAGCACAGTATCGTTGTTTTACCCAGTTACGTTGATTATTAATATGAACTAGCCGTCAGGTTTGATAAACTGACTCTTGGTTTTAAAAGGTCTGATAATATATAACTGCTTCCTTAGAATCGATCCACAAAATCTAACACATATAATTTATCAAGTAGCACTTAAACCTAACTGGGCTGCAGGAGGCATCGTTTTCATGTGCTATGAAACACGGACATACAGTAAGCCGTGCAAGGAAACGCTGACGTACTTATCAAGCTGGAATGCCGGCGGAGCACCGGCTTATAATGAAACGCGGGTCTCCACAGCAGCGCCTTCATGATCACCGCCATATTTCCGCCTGACCTTCTGGGACGTCCTACTATTACACAGCGCCACCTACCGGTCTGTAAAAACAAGCCTCTGCTCGCAAACAATTTAAAAACATCAATAAATGCAAGTGGAAGAGTATTCCACACAAAGTTAAAATATATTTTATAAAATTCATGTTAAACTATAATGTATTCAAGAGAAAGAATGTATATGTCATTCCTTGTTTTTCCACCTATTTTTTTTGGAGGTCAAACCAAAATTTATACGAATTCAAGGGTGTAATACTACGACAGTTACACAAAGTACGCCTATTATGCCCGTTAATTACGGATTAGCCTTCGTACTTCCCACACGCTGAAGTACCATATTTGTGTAAAAATCAGTCAACATCTAAGACAATGTACAGTTTTACACAAAAATAATACTGGTCACATGGCGAATTACAAGTTGCAACCCCTCTTCCCCCCATTGCTTAACATGAACCTACGGCAGCAAGACCCGAATCAGATATTACACTAGTGTTCACTTAGAACCTGTGCGCGAGGTGCCAGTTTTCCCCGTCTTATTCAGTACTGGGTTTTGCTATGCGGACCTCCGAAAAGAGAAATGGAAAGACGCCGGCGTTCATTTCACACCTTACTCATAACCGCACACAGCACCGTGCCGGGAAAGAACCAGATAGATGCTTATACTTCTTATGAAAGCAAAATGAGTTCTACATGGAATGGTGCGGGGGTGGGGGTGGGGGGGGGACGTTAGGCAGCGCTACCAAACGCAAACAGGTGACAGATGGGAACAGGAGTTCAAGCCGACAAATAGAAAGTCGACGGACAAACACGTAAGATTGAAATCCTTTTAATAAAACACATGAAACAGTGTAACAAAGGAAACACTAACAAAAAGGCAAGTCAATACCATTTACAACCACAAAAAAAGAAAACTGTACAACTCTATAAACGCCTGGATTCACTGCTATATTTAAACATTTTATCATTTCAGTTTTTGTGAATGGGGTAACGTAGGTCTGGGCACTGTATACCGTGTTCTTCTTAGATATCATACCGTCATTCTTTTGTACATGTAGATGCATGTTTTCCTCACGGCCGTTTCACTTCCGCCCGTAGAGCAGGTAACCCGATCTGCTATTTGTACAGAATGTCGTAGTGGCCCGGTCGGTAGAGCAGGAAGATGCGAGGCTCGCTGCCTTCGGGAAAGACGTGATGGTTCACCGTGCCCCCCTCTCCCCTGTCCATGTATTCCACTAGGATGGAGACGTTCAGCGCCTGGGCCAGAGCGATGATGTGGATGTGATCGCTCTCTTTGGACATTGGCTCCACCTCCTGGCAGAGGGTGGGGAAAACGGCTGTTAATGCTATGCGTGAGAAAACGCCACACCTACAATTCTACACTAACATGAACTTATTTAGCGTACGTTTATCGAAAGCGATGTATGACTGAGAAAGCAGGGTTACAGGCCTTCGTCAAGGGCCCAACAGTGAAATTCATCCATCAGCCTTGGGACTTCATCTGCCAACCTTCCAATCATGAGTACAGCCTCCTAACACTATTATGCCTTTTGCTACTGTTCTTCTAACCTCTGGAAATGTAACTTTCTCTCACTCTATGAAATAAATAAAAACCTCTCAGTATGTCCAACGGGATCCAGCTCAGGCAACCCGAATCTTCGCAGCTATAGCAATGGGGATGACCTCACCTGCTGACAGAACTCTTTCACGGAGCGTCCGCCTTCGATGAAATGCTGGAAAAAGGTGTGCTCACGCTGCAGGAACCCGGAGGTGAGGAGCCGCAGGTAAACCACCACGTAATCCGACACGCTCTGGTCATTGAACGAGGCCAGCAAGTCCCCCAAAGATGGCTGCTTCTCACACAGATCAATCAGGTCCATGAACTGGGCAGAGAGTGAGGGGACAGGAAGAGAGCTCAGTGCCTGCATTCTAAACAGATCAGCCTATTTTAAATAATCCCCACACTCTCTGAAAAAAAGGGTACCAATTTGTACCTTTGCTTGTCACTGGGGCTGTACCCTCAAGGGTCTGCCACTTGTACCCTTAGCTGTAGGTAATTGTACCTTTTAAGGTACAGAGATGGACTATGAGGAACGTTTTTTACTCTATTGGAGGTACATTAATGTTTGTACCTTGGGGAGTCCATTTCTGTACCTTAAAAGTACCGATTTGTAAGGCACAGTTCCAGTGACAAGCAAAGGTACAAATTGGCACCTTTTTTCTGAGAGTGCACCCCCCATGCATGAGCAAAGATTTTGCTCATGCATGAGTCCATGAGTAAAGATTTTGTAGAGTAGTCTAAGTATGACACAATTCACATTCTATTCAAAAGTTCAAATCATATAGTCAGGGGCGGATTAAGGTGTACAGAGGCCCCTAGGCTACAGTAGTCTGTGGGCCCCCCAACCCCACCCCCTCCGCGCTCAATGTGGGCCCCCTTGCAGGCTGGCACACCTGGGGCCCCTAGGCTTAAGCCGCCCCTGCATATAGTTACAATGGGTTTATTTTGTACATCTCATTCCTTTGGAGATGTTCCTAAAACGAGTCCCTTCAGATGGAAGACTATAGACCGCTTTCCCAATAAATTAGGTCTGTAGGTTCTTGTAAATTCTCATTTGTTTGGCTTTGCTCTGAACATAAGAATGTTTATAATAAAAAGAATCACGAAAAGAAACACCAGCGTGGATGAGAACTTAACGCTAAAAGGAGACGACTCACTGTGTTGTGGAAATCCTCAATGGTAAACTCCGTGAACCCTTGATTCACCAGGTCCAGTTTGCTCTTTGCTGCTACAGCCTTGAACCTAAGAAGCGGAAAGTATGAGGAGGTCACAAGCAGAGCCGGCAAATGCTTGGATTTACAGAAACATCAGTATCTCTATTACAGCCATCACACCCAAGCATAAATGCGTTTTATTTTTCCAAAGAATTTATTTTTCACCTTAAGGGACTTTCAGTTTTACATGTTTACGAAAGATAGAACAACAAAACTTTCAAATAACATACCATCATCATATCAGCCCAAAATAAACTCATGTTTATTTACCCAAGGAAAACAGCATTTCTTTGATGATCTATTATGTCGGAAATTTGCCGCTGTTCTACACTCAGAAAAAAAGGGTAAAACTTTGTACATTTGCTTGTCACTAGGGCTGTATCCTTGTAATCGTACATATTAAAAGGTACAGAAATGGACCATCCCAAAGGAACATCCCAAAGGTACAAACAACATTAATGTACCATCAATGGTACAGAAATGTTCATCGGAGTCCAGTTCCAGTACCTACAACTAAGGGTACAATTGGCAGACCTCTGAGGGTACAGTGCCAGTGAAAAGCAAAGGTACAAATTTTTACCCTATTTTCTGAGAGTGTAGGACATGTGGTGCAATGCAGATAATTGTTCATTTAAAGGTACAGAAGGCTGAGGCATTAAAAAAACCCATTGGAATGCTGGGAGTTGCAGTCAATGACATCACCTCTGTAGCTCCTTGCTGTCATCCAGAAGCGACTCCAAATGCGAGAAGCCGAAGGCTCTGTAGAAACAGTTCCCATCTGGCCGCGTTTTCCGGATATACGAGTACTTTTTGTGCAGATCCTGTGGGATAAATTAACCCAGGGAGGTTAGGGGTTATAAACATGTTTGTTTTTCCCTGTAAAACCTGCGTGTGTAAACAGGGCCGTCCTCACCTTTATCTTCAGCTGATACACAGTATCATCCTCAGCATACTCCCTCTTCAGAACAGAGAGATCCTGTCTGTCTGACACCAAAGGGATGCTGGTGGCTATCTGGGGAAAAAAAGACATTACATGCATAGTGTAACTTTTGGATCCCAGACATTAAATCAGGCTCGTCCAGACTTTCACGTCAAACTGCCACCACCAAATAGCCACCAGCTTGATTGCAGAACTGCTACCCCTGGGAAATTATCACGGAAGATCTGCTGATCTTCCCAGAGCAGCCAACGGCGAACCCAGCAGCACAAACACAGCAGGGCTTAAGGTCCTATTCAGCTGCACGTGCTGCCTCTTGTTTACCAGAAAGGAAGTTGAAAAAATTTTCCAGGCAGGCCGGCCTCTCTCCACTCTAAACAAGCAGCTTAATTTACATAACTGCTCATTCTGAGGAACTGGGGGGGGGGGGAGCAGCAGCATAGTCTCACTCTGCTGAATGCCCCTGAAAGGAGAAAAAAAGGATCGCTGGGCTGACCCGCATGCAATGCTGCAGCTCTGTTTTAATCTGCGCATACAGACAGCTGTGGTGAATGTTAATGACGATGGCAAAGCTATGCAACTGTAGCACCTACATGCAGAAAGGCCGCAGCAGTGCTCAGAATAAACCACATTTTCCTGCTGCTAACAGCTCTCTTAGACTAATATGCCACCTCATGCAGGAACACTCTGGATGTTAAAAACACTGCTATTTAAACATTTAGACACCTATTATAGTCTATGCACCATCACAATTCTCTTCCACTCAAATCATTTGCATTGATTTTACTCTGCTTTCCAGGTAGAAAACCTAATGTGCATCAAAAATGTGATGCTTTAAAACATGCTAGCCAACACGTGCCTAAAATCTGACATGTTTTAATGGGCAATTATGTGCCATCCAAGTGCATTCAAGTGTAGTTTGTTTGCCAAGGAACATTGCACAGCAGCAGTGGTAGCTAAACATATGAAGCAGGCTGATTTAGGACTAACCTGGTCAAGTCTGGTAAACAAATAAGGACAGCATTCGGAGCTTAAAAAAAATCTGACAGGGCAACTTGTATAGATTGGTTTTTACACTGGAACTGAAATTCTACTATTTAACATCCTCTTTTAAAGGCCTACTATTTAAAAGGCCTTTGGAAATGCAAGCTGGGTGAGAGTTAACCTCGAACTTCCTTAGAATTCCAATGACAAAGAGCATTAATCAACATAACTTTAAAAATAAAAGCCTTATCATAATTCAATAGATGCATTTCAGGGTGAGCAGCATAATCTCTGAAATAAGACCAGCAACAACAGACAGCATTTGTCAGAAAGACAACAGAGAGAAACAGGCCTCAGGAGGAGACAGAAAGGACAAAAAATCCCAAAGGCTATGCAAATCCAGTGGCCCTGTAGATGGCAGTGTACTGCACAAACAGAACTCAAAGTCTTGACCTTCATATCTTTTGCTGGAAAATCAGAATTTCAAATAGTTTTGTGTAAAATGACTGAAGAATTAAGACATTTTAGGGGAGGGAGACATCATGAAAGTAAATAACTGAGTAAAATAATCATATAAAACATTACATCCCAAGACTTCCCCAGTTTTTCTTCAGAAGCTCTCCAAAGCCTTCAGCCAGAGATCACAGCAGGAATGCATCATGCCGACTTTGCACTTGCCACCTGGGAAAACCAAGCAATCTTACCTCCTGCTGGATTCGGTCCTGCTGAGCCATTATGGCCTCGTCATACGCAAGGCAGTTCACCCCTGTTTAAACAGAGAATGCTCACTGCAATCAGAGTACTAATGAGGATGTAATGCAGATATCAAACTGTGATGTTTGGGCCCATAAATTAACAACAGCCTTTCCCAGGCTGGCCCTCGGTGACCCTCAGACAGTCCCTGTTTTTGCTCCCTCCCGGCTCCCTGCCAGACAGTCCACATTTTTGCTGGGACAGAGGAAAAATGTGGACTGCCTGGGGGGGGGGGGGGGGTCCCCCAAGGACCAGGTTGTGAAACACTGCTTTACAAGGCTAATGCAAGACTGATGATAAAAAAAGTTTTGTAATTTATACAAATCATTAAGGGTATTCAAGAGCAATAAATTCAATGCAACAAATATCATAATACTGACTTAAAACAAAGAAACCAAAGTCAGATAACAGGGCAATTCTTGTGACGACTCTTACACATTGTTGTTCTAGACTGACACATGTAAGAAGTGTAGGTTGAGTGACGTTTCAGAATTTACACAAAGGAAAAAAATTAAATAAACCAGGGTATCACCACCGCGTGTGGACATTTCGCTGACTTGTGGGGGATAGACGTACCAAATATGACTGAGAATATAGATAAAGAAATGGAGTTATTGCAAAGGGAAGAAAAGGAGATAACGTAAGTGACCTAGTTTAATCAGTACGCACTGAAGGGAGCAAAACTGGCAGACTACTTTTGATCAGGCTGACTGAAAGTGGGGTCTTAGTAAACAGCTCCAGGTTATCATGTCCATCTCCCCTAACTCATATGTAAGCATTTTGCTAGCTAGTTAGCGATGCTGACAAGAAATATTTCTTCAATGGCTACGCAAATTGCTTTTTGGCTTTGTAAACAAACATTCGAGGGATAGAGATGCGCCCCGTGGGTATTTATAACAACGCGGCTTCAAGATATGTCGGGAGGAAACAGACGTGTGACATTTCCCAAGTCGAAACTCTGTCTGCGTCTTTGTGTAGCTGAGTGCGCCTCGTTACCCTAGCCTCCCTCCATCTTTCCCGTTTCCCCCCCAAAACGTTCAATGTAAATAACAGTCTAGCTACAGCATGATTCTTCTTCAAAATATCTGGACCTGGACCGTAAAAGTCGAGAACTGGCGTGTCAGCCCACCGCACCAACCGAGGTCTCGAACTGTCAAACAAGTTTGCTTTCGGACTCACCTTCCATCTCTGCCTGTGTTGTTTCCTGCTGCTCCTCCGCCATCTTGATCTCCGGCAAAATTCCCTTCGCCCTCCGTTTCCGGGTCACGCGCCTTATTGGGCATCCTGACGTAAAAACCCGGTTCGGCCAATCAGGGTCTTACCGGCATACCGGTGCATTGGAGGTGCGCGAGTCGGGCCTGTGGCTCGGTCCGGTGTCTTATATGTTGGCGTTTTACTTTCACCTCATTTCATATGTATGCATCCATTGTAGTTTCTTATGCTAAAATAACGATTAATTCAGTTGTATTTTGAATGTATTACGCTTCACTCGCGTTAAAAAGGACTAGGTCACCAAGATAGTACGCAATCTTGGATTTCCTTATGTAAAAGGTGGTTCTTTTTTCGCTGGGAGGTAAATGAACATGAGGTATTGTATTCACTATGAAATAATAGCTTTTTGCTTATTTTAGTGAATTGCTGTAATTTGATTGTAAGAGTTTAACATGGTAAGTTACACTAGCTAGACATAACGCGTACAGGATAAACAAAGTGGGTAGCTTGATTTTGCATAAATGCTAAAACTACTTTAGCAAGGCGATTATTGATTCAAATAATGTGCAGAGTTTGCATTTTCTTCCCGTATATGCTTGTCTTTTCTGTGACAGTCACCACACACGTGATCCGTGATCCGAGCCCCAAGAATGATGGCTTTTCCATAACGTAACTCATATTATGCCCTGAGGTGACTGGAAGCGGGCCATTCTCACCAGAGCCATAACCTGAACCATGTGGTTTAAACGAATACTGACGGCTCGACTGATATTGTAGTAGAATGACATAATATCCAAGGTTTCAAATGTCTTTTTGTTCTACAGATTTATAAACATTCAGGCAAATTATTTCGTGCCGATTGTAAGTATTCGCTAAATAAAGTTTTTATATTGCAACAAAATAACCAATTCACTAAATAAAGGTTCATGGATGGTGTCACATAAGTGATTATGCTTATGGCTTAATTCATATCAACATGAAGACTAGTGCAACAGTTTATATTATAGTGAAATACATCAAATAAATTCAGTATAGGCAACTATGCTAAAATATATCAGATATATTAACAGAAATAGCAAAACAAGCATTTTATTGTGATTATTGTTTAATGCTTTTGATATGACTATATGCATTTACATGTATATAATGGGATTTCAATAAGCGATGTTTTCATAGACACTAATTTTCTGAAAACTGATGTTCACAAAAGACAAAGAACAATGACAGAGAAATGCATGTTTTGCTGAATACCATTCTTTCGTTAGCAGAAGTGGTTATGACCGTGAACTGTTTATCATAATCAGTCAATATACATTCCCTTAGAAAGAAAATTCTTACATACAACAGCAAACAAAGACTATGTTTCAGGGGAATGAAAAATCACCTGTGTACATTCACTTCAGTGCATGCATATCTACACACAAATAACGACACACAGCTAATTGTAATTTTTGTTTAGTTTCAGTCTGGTGTTGCCAAAGCACATCCATAAGTGGATTCCTTTTTCCATCACCGAAGTCTTCAGTGACTTCAGTGACAGTCTTCAGCTGGTGTGCAAATTCAAACGTGATGGGTGATGTGTTTGTCAGACAGAAAAAGCTGTTTTGAAGTAAATGTATTTACTTCAATAAATTATTTTGTAATTTTGGTGGGTTGTTTATATTTATCGTCTACCAAAGGGTGGTGAAAAACACAGAGTGCAAGCTGTGACACTGGCTGGTTGTTTTCGAGATCAGCTTGACTCGTGGTCGTACATTGTTATAAATGCCATCTTACCACCTTGTAAAGGCTGTCCATAATGAAGATATACATTCCATCATTCCTTTGAGATCCTCTTCTAACATTCACAACTTACCAGGAAGCAAAGTTCTAGATAATGTGGTTTATAGGATCTGTCTGCGGCAACAATGTTCAGACAGCCTTTTACAGATTGTTTAATATTATCAAAATGCAGGTTGAACACTCTGTAGTTACCCTACTAATTAAATATAAATGGTTAAAAGTTATTGGACCACTTGGTAAGTGTGGGTTTACATTAGTTGTGGCAGGATTACTAATTTCACGAACTTACATCAATTTTCGGCACAATCTAAGGGGATGGTTTCAGGCCTAATGGACTGTATTTTCTCCTTTCATAGTACATGCTCTTTTGCTATCTTATCTATTTCGCAGAATCTCTGATAGCAGCAGATGCAAAGGCTTGGATCCCAAGAACACTTAGAGCGGGTCATCTGGAGCATTTAGCTTGCTAAGGTTGGGCTCCACCCCCCAGATTTCACGGCCGTACTGTGCAATGGTTCGGTCACTGGAGAACTTCCCGCAGCCTGCGATGTTGTGGATCACCTTCTTGGTCCATTCTTTGGTGTTCTGTTGGGAGCAAAAATGTCAAATGCTTAGCGAGAAAGTCTATATGCGCAAGAACATAATAAGAAAAGAGGCCTATAAATGCAAGTATAGGAATCTGGAGTCAGTTCTGACCTTGTACAGAGCATTGACTTTATCTTGACATTTCATGTAGTCTTCATAGTCGGCAAACACCTTGAAACTGCATGACAGGTTCAGCCTCGCAGTCAGTCACAGTCAACATGAATTCAAACACTGATAATCAGCTCACATGTGTTAGCAAATATGAGAATTCATACCGGTCATTATTCATGAGCATGTGAACGATGTCCTTGAAGAGATCGGGTTGCTGAGGGCTGAAGTACCCTCCTCCGATCTGGTCTATGGCCTGCTTGAGCTCAGGAATACGACTGCAGTACTCTGTAGCATTATAACTGGTGGAATAAAAGGAAAAAAATAATCTAGCCATCTGTACATTTTAAGTGGCCATACTGTGATACAAAGTGTATCCCGCGGAGCATTTAAGATAGGATGCAATGTGAATGCGATGATACTATACCACAGATGCAGATTAACGTCAACCATATATTTGTTTTATTAGCTAGACATCGGTGTTAGATTAGTCATTAATATAAAAATAAAATCTGTAACACTGATAGAGACATTAAACTTGACCATTACAAATCAGATCATTTGGATTTCAACAACATCTTAAAGCTTCTGATGAGCTATATTTAATTTCTCTTATAACTGTTGTTTCACCCACCCTCCTCAACAACCTGGCACCTGCAGCTTTACCCCTAAATTCATCCTTTTACCCCTTTCTGTCCATGGCTTCCACATCTTCCACCCTCATGCCAAAGATGAAGAGGTTCTCTTCGCCCGCCTCTTCTGCCATCTCTACGTTGGCGCCGTCCATGGTGCCGATGGTGAGGGCTCCATTTAGCATGAACTTCATGTTTCCAGTGCCGGAGGCCTCTGTGCCGGCTGTGGAGATCTGCTCAGATAGGTCAGCTGCGGGAATGGCTGATCGGGGGGGAATGAAGGGCAATGTCAGCTGACTCAATATAACATGACACTATTTGCTTTTAACCAACTTACTGTTTCCTTTCTTCTTCCATAGGAAATGACTCTAGCTGGATGAAGGTGAAGTAGTTCCATTTTGTAAAATGCATCGATGGAATACTGATTTATCTATTCTTTTTATTTTACTTTTTTTATTCTCTCTCTTACTCGTTACAGCACTTTGGTACAACTTCTGTTCATTTTAAATATGCTATATCAGGGCTCTTCAAATCTGGCCCTCAATTCCAAATCCAGGCCTTGTTTTCAGTTCTCCCAGGTAGTTAGTTTTATAATGACTGATTTTGATTGGTCAGAGAATTCACACCTGGCTCACAGGTAAAGGAAGGCTGGAAAATCAGCAGTGCTTGGACCTTGAGGACTGTGAAATGAATAGCCCTGTGCTATATTAATAAACTTGACCTTGACCTTGACTATGAAAATGCTACTAAATAACTGAACATATTAAATTCATATGTATCTCAATGTCCGTGTTTCAACATCATAAACAATATTATGATATTCCCCAATAATCAGACACTCCCCAAACCCACAGACCAATACCTTTCTCAGCCAGGGTGACTCTGTAGTTCTCCAAGAAGATGACCTTGAGCCGGTCACCTACCACAGGATCATGATTGACAATTTCTCCTATGCTAGTTATGAGCTTGATGATCATCTTGGCCATATGGTAGCCTGGGGCTGCCTGAGGAGGAGATCAGAGACACAGGATGGAGGGAAAGGAACTGCAGAACAGATGATGACGAAAGCCATGCATGGCTAGTAACTGGACATAATATTTAAATCTGTATAGACCAAAAAATCACGGCCTGAATAGTCTGCCACCGGTGGCAACCAGAACATTCAATCTGTTCCACGTAGTTGGCAGAGGATGCTTACTTTTCCACCAATCATGATGGTTCTAGGAGTCCAGTCCTTGTTGGGTTCCTTCTTGATGCCTGTTAAAAAAAAGCCATGTTGATGTTCAGCCTGTCTGTATTGTAGTAATGGCGTCTATCCAAAGAAGAAGCAACTCACGGTTGTAGAAGGTAATAATATGGAGGCAATTTAGAAGCTGCCTCTTGTACTCATGGATCCTCTTGACTTGTAGATCAAACATGGATTCGGGGTTGATTTTCACTTTGTACTGCTCCTCCAGGTATGCAGCAAACTTTAGTTTGTTCTCCTACAGAGACAGGCACAGTTCAAATGCAGGCTGATGCCTTGGTTATTGATGCATGTAATGTTCTACTGCACACCACATATTTATTCCAACAGCTATGCATCAGTAGTTACCGCAGAAGTAGGCCAAGCTATCTGGGGCTGCACATCGATTTTTCCAAACGTAAATGAGACCTGATCCAAACTAAGAGCTTCTACATGTTTGTAATACCAACATTTACACTGACGATGGAGGTACAACTGGCAGTGTTTGGTCTTGGCACCTGTTTGATCTTGGCAACATCTCGGATGAAGGCGTCATCGTCCACAAGATTCAGCAGGTTCTTCAGCTGGTCCAGATCGCGGATGTAGTCTTCTCCGATTCTCTGTCGCAGTTGCAATTGTGCACAAATTTATAAAATAATTCACGTACACAAAATACTCATACAAACCAACTGATACATTGTAAAGTACAATAAAGTACAATATTTATGTTAAGGATGTGTTCTTAAGGTTTATACAAAGACCTATCATCCATTTTGTGAAGGTTCTAATGTTCTGAAATGACTGAAAGTAGACAAGATTACATCATGTTTCATAATTGCTCCTGCATATGTCGCATGATGCACCTCCCATACCTCAGCAATAACCTCTGCCAATCCAGGATTGGACATGACCAGCCAGCGTCGGGGGGTGATGCCATTGGTCTTGTTCTGGAATTTCTCTGGATCCACCTCATAGAAGTCTTTGAACCTATAGGGAGCATCAATGGTCAATGGTGAAATCAGTTCTAACGTACTTCGCTGCATGTGTGTGAGAGAGGCTTGGCTAGGAGGCACGTACACGGTGGCTTTGAGGATGTCGGAGTGAATACGAGCCACCCCGTTGATGGCATGGGAGCCCACGATGCACAGGTGGGCCATGTTAACCCTCTTATGCCCACCTTCCTCGATCAGGGACATGCGACTCAGCCGGTCATTGTCACCTGGGTAGAGGGAAGCGATGCGCTAGCGGGAGAAAGAGAAGGAATGAAAAAAAAACTTGGAAAGGCACAAATAATCCAACCAGGATATAAAATTAGCACCGGGAAATCTAAATCCGACTTTCAAGAAATCAAGCAAAATTGGCTTATCTGAATCTACTTCCATGAATGCAAAGCCACAGTATATTTTTTCGTCTCTCACCTCAAGGTGGCGCCGATTGATCTCGTAGATGATTTCCAAGTGTCGGGGCAGCAGGTGCGCCAACAGGTCGACGGGCCAGCGCTCCAGGGCCTCGGGCAGGACGGTGTGATTGGTGTAAGCACAGGTGCGCACGCATATGTCCCACGCCTACAAAAGTGAGGAAAGTGACAGTCAGGGAGGTAACCGCTGAGAAGGTAATGCAAACCCAATGAGGAAGGCTGTTCCCCACACTCACTTTGTCCCAAGACACCTTCTCATCATCGACTAGGATCCTCATGAGTTCAGGGATGGCCATCGCAGGATGGGTATCATTAAGCTGAATTGCAACCTGCATCCCCCCAAAAAAATACCTCAAATTAAGCAAGAAGGATATCGGACCAGAAAAGCCTATCAGACATCGCCGATCATAGACACCAGTCTTGGAACAAAGACCGGATCACTCACCTTATCAGGTAAGGTGCTGAAGTCTGTACGCACGACTTCCGTGGAACCGAACTTGGACGACTTGAAGCGACGGATGATGTCCTGGAGGGTGGCAGCCACCACGAAATACTCCTGTTTCAGACGCAGCTCCTTGCCTTCAAAGAACTTGGGTCAGACAGCCATGAGTCAGAAGGGTTAGACAGTCCCACTCAAATAAAACGTAATGATGCTAAATTGCGGCTAATGACTTACCAAATGCATTTCAGTAGCATTACAGTATTACGTGACTGAACAGCAACACTGATCTCATGTTGGCTATACGAAATGACTCAATGGTTATTTTCTTACATTATCATTTGGATAGAGTACGCGGGAGATGTTCTCAGCCAAGTTCCTGTCCAGCACCGACTGAATATAGCCACCAACATTGACTGTTCAATGAAAAACACATGTATCAATGAACAGCCCACTATTATTCAACATATATGTTTTACAGCTGTTTTTTTATACAGGGTGTGGGTTCAGTTTCCATTTATTTATTTAGCAAATGTTTTTGCCTGAAGTGAAGTACAAGTGAGGAAAGCTTGGGGTCTCAGAGCAGGAGCATCAACAGTTGGGGTTCAGCGCCTTACTCAAGGGTCCAACAGTCATATATCTGCTCTGACCACAGCTGCAGGATACAAACCCACCACTTCTCCCAGTTCCCTAATCTACCAGCCACCATGGTTTTAAACCCACTGTCACAGACTGTAAACAGTATCTGTGGTTAGAACGGTTGTGGATTTTAGGGTCTTAGTTGGGCGTCTGTGGTAGAATAATTCAATACGGGACATTTCATGGTTACACAATTAGGGATGGAAACGCACGACATGAAGGAAAGGGCATCTCCCACAGGACACCAAACACCCTGAGGGCGGCAGGAGCCTCTGGCTCCCTCTCTGATGCCTCAGACTCACAGTCTTTCAGGTTGAAGTCGCAGGGAGCCTTGGCGGACCACAATCTCATGGTGTTGACAATGTTGTTTCGGTAACCAGGAACAGGGGTGTCATAGGGCAATGCCAGGACAACCTGGCACAAAAGACAATTAGGCACAGATTAACCCTTTACAGCTGATTCAAGCATTTTCCTGATTTTAACTACTTAACTTTTCAAATACAGGCATAAAAACCCATGCTATGATATTGTAGCATTCTGGTTGTCACTCTGTGCCCTCATCCTCCCCGTTCCTCTTTCATACCTGAGTGTCGACCCATTTCACTCCATCAGCTGAGTGCTCCACCCTGCCATAGAAATGCACAGGCCGCATGTACTCGGGACGGGCCTTCTCCCAGGGGTTTCCGTAACGCAGCCAATCGTCAGCCTCCTCAATCTATCGGTAGATATCAGTGATAAAACTCTTACAGTACTCCTTGGCATGGTGTAACTTGATGCTTCCATTCAGATGCATATTAATAATGAACGCCTGAATATTCTTACAAATCAAAAGTAGGTTAAATCACATAAATTAGATGAGAAGCATAAATTAAATAATGGGAATATTGGTGAGATTAAGGATAAGAATTACTTATTGCTGATTAAGATGGTGTACAACCATCTCCTTTTTTGGAAAAGAAACAAAATATAACGTGGTCCTTTGCATCGATTTTAACTTTTAGCGCAGAAGTGACTGTAAATTAGTGTGTAGCAAGTGCAATATTTATTTAAGATCATCAACACAAACATATAATCACTAAATGCAGTGAATATCATGGAGTGCTGTTTAGTTGGCTCATGGGAGTTGTACTTACACAAAAATGTTCAGAGGGCAGAACGAAAAATGATTGATTCAGAGACATAACCAATCAGATTGTGGAGGAGGCGGGACCAACCAATCAGATGTCTTGATCCCCCCTCTTCTAGTTGCTTGGACCCACCTCTTCTACAATCTGATTGATTATCTCTCTGAACCAATCATTTTTCGTTCTGCCCTCAGCACATTGATGTGTAAGGAAACTCCCAAGACCATTCAGTAAATGACCTCTCTCACATACATGGACACAGGGACTCATTGATTTATACTGCTGACATACCTGCCAGCCATTGGCAATCTTCTGGTTGAAGATGCCATATTCATAGCGGATACCATATCCATAGGCAGCCAAACCCAGAGTAGCCATTGAGTCCAGGAAACAGGCTGTAAATAATACGTAAATAATAAAGTGCATGACAGTGAGTACCGCTGAGCAATGTTTCCCAACCCGGTCCACGGGGACACCCAGATGATTTTGCTCCCTCCCAGTATCCCAGCCACTACAGGAGCTGGAAGGGAGCAAAAAATGTGGACCATCTGGGGGTCTCTGAGAACCAGGCTGGGAAACCCAGGAATAGAGATGGAGTGTAAAAAAAAATCCTTTAAGTTCCTCAGGAGATTGCAAATCCTCAAAGTAATGTCAACTAACACCTGATCCCCACCTCAAGCTTAAATATCCAGGGGCCTGTATCACGAAGTGAGATTTGTTGGTTAGCTAGATAACTTGTCAGATTTAAGGTACCCCAGATTCAATGGACTTTACCCTTGTTCACTTACATTTAGCCGAGACTACCTTAAATCCAGCTTCATGATACAGGCCCCAGGTCTTATGTTTTCAAGGAAACTAATGGCAAATGAGATGATTTCCTTACCAGCAAGACGTCCGAGTCCACCATTTCCTAACCCGGCATCCTCTTCCATGTCCTGCAGCTCCTCCATCTCGAGGCCCAGCTGGGAAGACAGGACACGTCGCAGACCTGTTAGTGCTGGGAAAGGCCCTCGTGCCTCTTAGGGAGCTGCACTACCAATTACTGCATTCATTGGAACTGTGTCTCTGACTGGATCCTTTACACTGTGAGATGTAATGTGATAGGAATAATGTCACACTTGATACTGACATATGTTACAATGCCTTGGTGTCTTTTTAGGACCACGCCCACCACCCATGAAAATGCATGTCGTTTTTGCATGATTCTGGCACCTGGTACATAGCTTCATCGCAGGAGTTCTCCAGAGCCAGGTTCACCATGGTGTTCTGCAGCGTGCGGCCCATGTAGAACTCCAAGGAGAGGTAGTAAACACGCTGGAGAGAGAAACAAAACAAGGCTTTATTTCTTTAATTACCATGGAATTCCATGGAGGAAACACAGGACAATTGTCTCTGGATCAGATTTAAGGTAGTCTTTGGTTAACTGTTAATGGACAAAGATAAAGTCTATTTAAATTTGGATACCTTAAATCCAACAAGTTATCCAGCTAGGCAAGAAATCCTACTTTCTGAAACAGGCCCCTGGATCAGGTTTCAATGGTTCATTAAGTACTGAGGTAGGAACAGGCAGATCTTTCTGGACCTTTATTTAAGACTATAGGACATTGTTCATGGTACATGAATTCCCACTGAAAATAAATGGATGAATATTGATGAATGAAAATAATTATTAGATATCTCTGAATGGCCCAAAGAGTCCAGAACTTAATTTGATTAAATGAAGTCTGGTAACACTTTACCTAAAGCAGTCATCATAATGTATTATAGATACTTTCATAATGCATTATACTGCATTCATAAAGTATTATAAACACGGCTATGACTATTTATAAAAAGGCATATTATGGATGTTTTATGAAGCTCTCATGTATAATGGACTATAGACACTTTCATAATGCATTATAATGGTCAGTATAAGTCATTATTATGCATTATGAAGGTATCTATAGTGCATTATAGATAAGAGCTTCATAGAGCATTCATAATGCATAATAAACATGGCTATAACATGTTATGACATTTTATAAAGTTATAGCCGTGTTTATAATACTTTATGAATGCATTTTAATGCACTATGAAGGTATCTATAATGCATGATACATGAATGCTTTAAGTGTTACCTGCAGTTTTGCAATGTAAGCACACGAATGCGAATTATTGACTTTCATCCTTTTATCATAATTGCTGTTATCCAACCAATCACAGGCCCTGAGTCCTTTGGAGTCTTTGGTAAAATTTGTCTGGACTGGTGAGGAACAGGACAGAATACAAAGGAATGACAGCTGGAGAGGGTTAGAGGGATTGTACTGGCCTGGCTTTTCAGACGGCTTAAAAATAGCACAACCAGGGCTCATTCTGAAAGCTTAGACTATCTGTGATATATGTCATTCTTTCGGAATGGCTATGCTAACATAAGACATAACGGAACACAGGAGTATTTTACTTGTGCACGCACATGCTTATCCAGCCACATACTGTATACGTGGGTAATAGGTGCTGCTTAATTTCATCTTCTTCTTTTAGGTAAATTAGCTTCTAAGTGCAGAAGTAGCACTTCCCCCCACTGAAATGTACAGCTGCGTCTGGCTGTGGATACTGCATGTGCAGGGACTCCCCTTAAATAGATTTCAGTAATGCCAGTGTAAGGAGGGAGAGAAAATGCAGAAAACACGTTCATATTAATGTCAGTTTCCTTAGACATTGATGGAAGCTATAGTCTTACGTGGTCTTTATATTACACACATAACACGGGCCGAATGGCCTCCTCTCGTTTGTAAATTTCTTATGTTCTTACAGGCAGCGCTTGGATGTTAGACTTTACGACTGTAGCAGACCACGTCTGACCCCTCCATGAGTATCGGAGTTCTTGTCACATACTAAAACACATAATATAGGCCTGCATTCATATTATTGTGGATGCAAGTCATTGTTGATATATTTATAGTATTGTGGATTTTCGAACTTGCGGCTTTTTAAAAGATATAAAAAGCTGAGAAGTTCAAATGTTTCGGTAACTGTAATTTTGTAGCAAAAATTATATTTACGTCATAAAGCCTCGGAAATGCTGGGTCACATAAACAGTGATGAGTTTCTCAAGGACATACTGATCCCACAGCTGAAAAACACAATATGTTGAATTTGTCTAATTATCTTTCTACTCTGTTGACGTGATTCCAGCGCCGTTCAAATAAAACCACACCAATGAGTGCGCCCTCAAATCAAAAACTAATACCAAGCAAACAGGCGAATTAAATGTCAAGTTTAATACAATTGTTGATCATGAGTTACTGAATAATTAATGCGTCTCCTTCATAATATGCAATTCATTGACATAACGTATAGGCAAAGCTGGATTTTTTTGACTGCAACGTCCCATGTAATTGGTATCTGTGTAACATCCAGCGCCATCAAAGCTATTTTCAACATGCATGACATTCTCTCCTCCCCGCAGCCAAATGTCATCTAGCGAGTGTGCTGGTGTACGTGCGAAGCAGAAGGTAAGAACCGGAGCACTGCGGCAGACTTACTTTCGGGTCCTTCTCATAATAATGTTGCTGGGTCCTGATCCACCTGCCCACCAAGTGATCGCGGACGGTATTAGCAAGGGCGAAGTAGTAATCGCGCTTCGTCGCCACATTTCTGTCCTTGACTAGCGTGAAGTGAAGGTGACGATTAAAATTGGTCTTGATGTCTGCGACGTTTTCCACTCCGGCGAGCCCTCGCACGGAAATTTGCTTCCTTTTCTCTTGGTCCGAAAGTGGTCTTGACATGTTGGTGAACTCGATGTCCCTAGATGCTTGAATGAATTAGTATTCAAACGGAGATAGGAAAATGGAGGATTTTCTTCCTAAGTGTATGCAGACGATAGTCGCGACACCGACCTCTTAGATGCCTCCTGCAGGGACATGGGATGGAAGCTGCCCGTCCATACCGCTTTAAAAGCGACCATCAATTATTCTAAGAATAGGGCGGGCCTTACTGTATCCACCGTCCAATTGACCTCTCTGTCTTATAGCGTGCTTATTATTTATGAACTACGTACAGATATTGCAATTGGTCAGATTGTCGTGGCTGTTTTTATCCGGCAACATATGTTAATGAGTATTTTCATTTCTACAACATTTAATAGAATAATCAACTAGACTGTCACAGAGAAGATTCGCTGTTTAAGTACATCAAATAAATAATTCAAAACATTTACGTTATCAGTCTCCTATCCAGTGAGGCTGACAAGTAACAAATATATTATGTTTACAGTGTAAACGTACACTTAGGTACAAGTTACTCGAAAATACCAGAAAATACCACAAAGGAAGTTAAGGAATCAGAGCCAGGTTGTCATGTTTAGGGACACAAAATTGGTTTCCAGGGTCCAGAAACAATTTACGGCGCATTAAAAATAGTTGTTAAATGTTTGTCTGAGTTTAATACATATTTGCTTCATAAAATATAAACCAAATCCCTGACGACCATAAAAGCACACAGTGGTCCTTTAGAGAAAATCCAGATAGGATAATCAAGGTGTAATTTTTGTATATATATGTCCAACTTGCCACTCCACAAAAATACCACACAGTGACAACCATTTAAATATTTATCACGTCTTCTGCATCCAAATTAAAATAGCTTTTAGCTAATCCAAATTGATCTCCGTGTTTCCTGCTCCAGTAAATTATACAAGACAGATAAAAGTAAGCGACAATAGTCCATTAAGCGCACATAGCATATTTCCAAAGTCTGACACGAAAAATGATACCTTGCTCATTAAAAAAAATCCCACACCATTATCTATCTGATCATCATGTAACATCTCAAAAAAACGAGGTAAACACCTTCACTATTACATTTAAAAGCCTGATCTGTAAACATTGGGGAAAGCTCACTGGAAAATTGAATGACTTATTTAATTTCCTTTTGGGGTTAGCTGAAGAATTCCAGAAATGACATCTTAACTTTGAAGAGAATCCTGAAGCATAGAAATTCAGTGTTTAATATCCCAGCAGCTGGGGGTAATCTGGGTGGGGGCATATTTGGAATCCTTGTCATCGTTAATGTGGCAATTTTAGATGGGGGGAGGCACATCACTCCTGCTGAATTTGTGTGTGTGTGTGTGTGTGTGTGTGTGTGGGGGGGGGGTGATAGGATGGAGGGAGATAAATCCCTGACACTGTGTAGGAGATCTGGGAAGCAGCCTTATATGCATATGCACAAATATAAACACATGTGCATGAACACGGACCAGGACATAATACCTGGCTGTGTTACATTGGCACCCCAGACAGTCATACCTTACAACGACTGACACAGGGTAAATGCATTAACGCCAGTGTAACTCCACTGTGGCCCTGCACATCCCCACATTTTTAAAAAGCCACTGTTAAGTAGTTCTTATAATAGGTGAAGGTCATTCTAATTATTAATTTAGCAGAACTAAACACATGAGCAGAACAAATTCGGCGCAGAGACTGGCCACGCAGGATTAAGACTGGAAAATTTGAGAATTCATGAGCAATTCCTTTAACAGGAATCCAGAACGGCTAGCAATAAGATTCTCAGATAAAAAAGTAGTCGAATACTCTGAAGCTGTTGCTGCTGCTGGCGGTACTGCTGGCTGATTATCGCCCCCTTGCTGCTGCTGGAGGTACTACTAGCTGATTATCGTCCCCATAGCAGCTCTCAGCACTTATCCAGGCGGTGGGGGAATTTGAAAAACCCACAATTCCACAGTCTCTGCTGGCCCTTAAGAAGATGCCCAGTAGAACGCACTAGGGTTTGAGCAGGACAATAAGATGTACTTGCTTTGTCCTCTCAAAACATTTCTCTGGTCTTTCATGTTCTTTAAATTGTTCAAACATTTAGGCGATTTTACCGGGTGTGCAGTGCCAGCTACTGGTCAGATAAAAATACAATTTTAACATATAAGTTACAATTAAATTCAAATAAATTTATATTTGAAAATGTGGTGTGTACTAGACATATCAATGTGTAACGGTAATTTATTGTAAATGTAATTACTATTTTTTATGTTTAGCCCAGTTTGGCGTAGCCTACACTGAATGACTGGTTTGGCTCCATACTCCTGTCTCTCGCGTGAATGACTGGTCAGAAGCTCACACCGCCTGGGAGAAAATCCTAGAGGCGCCTATGCAGGCCGCAAAGGATACAGACGGGGGAGGGGGAACAAGGGATTGATAAGTACTAGTTTATTTCGCATAAAAAGTAGGTGTCCAACGTTTTAAAAATGAATTTGTTAATACTCGTCACTGAAATACAAGTAAATAAAAACCTTTTCAAGCCATTGCGATTTTAAATGTGATTTTGAATGAATATATAAAAGAACTAATCTGACGACAAGAGATAAATATTCTAGGAGACTGGGGCTAGTCATTTTCATATTAGAAATTAAAAAGTTGAAATCGTGGCGTTTTTAATTCATGTTGCGACGCTGCATTAAAGGGCCAGTAGAGGGCACTATTTGCTCTGTCATCAACTTTGCCGAGTTAATCGTGAACAGCCCCGTACAGTGCTCATAAGAGTGCCGTAATTCAGATGGGATATTAAACCAGGGGTTACCAAAGCCGGAGGCCATCAATAGTTTGCCATTAACAACGCAACGTAACGTGACATGACATAACATGCATGTCCTGGGACTGTGGGAGGATACTGTAGTTGTTGGGTACTTTATGAGTACAGTTATTCGCATGAATTGTAGTTGTAGTCACAAATTTATTAAATTAGTCAATCATAACCTAACAATCAATTGGGGCACAATTCATATTTTGAAGATGTTACTCTAGCTTGTCGTTTGGTGACTATTCTGTGTGTGTGTGTATAGTCATTATATATATTGT
>JAODJU010000002.1:11474572-11498630 GCA_026776725.1 Gnathonemus echidnorhynchus | reverse complement strand
TATGCGCGTGCGTGAACAGATACAAATAAATGGTTGTATGCACATGAAATTTTACTGTTTCCTTACTCGAAGTGAAATTCTGTGAAGAAAAAAAAATGCTGTAACATTTGAGTCACTGCTTGTTCAATTAACCACATTAACAGCTTCTGGATTTTATTGGCGCCGCGAAAATTTGCTACGTGGTTACGTGGAATTTGCGCCTGTGTATTTGGTTCCCTTAGAGGTGGGATAAAAGGGGCCGTTTAATCACCTTTTAACATATACATGGCAAGTTTTTACCAACATGGTTACATAATTGGAAACGGGTCAAACCCATGAAGACTACGCCACTTGAAGATATGCAAGGAAAGACGCGCATCTTCGTTGTTGCTAATTGTTTCTCGGGATCAGAATCCAACATCCTGTAATTAAGTAACCCCCCCCACCCTTCGTTTTGTGTCTTGTCTGCAACACAGACGCGCTTGACGGCTCGCTATATTGGAGCGACGGCTTCTTAAATGCGTAGGGCTGGCAGAAGAGCAGGAAAGGGCAGATGTCACTAATTGCATTTCTTTAGTAGCGCAGGCAAGCGCGATGTGGCCTTCAGTGAGAGTCATTTACGGGGCGGGGAAGCTCTTAAGATGAAGGCAAACTTTAGCGCAGGTGTTCAGACCTTCTTAAATCGCTAGCCACCCAAGGTGCAGGGAAAATCCCCACAGCTGATGCACACATTTAAAAAGGAATACACACTTTAATACGTCCGACTGTCTCGTATAGTGCTGGCCAAATTATGTACCGGTACAATTTTCGCTTTTACGTTCACCTAAACCGTGTTTAGCTATTATCATTGTAAGTAGATAAGTTAAATGTAATTTTTTGTTTCAATGATGGGACAGTAACGATTAAAGCGGAATTGTGATACAATAGGGGGCGACACTAATCGGCGCAAATCGCGTCGATGTACCTTATCGATGTTATAAATGGTTTTATGCACATATGACAGTGTAAATAGGCTACATTAATCATCTTTACAAAACATAAATGTATTTTTTTTTTCAGATTTAAAGCAGGGATTCCCAGTTTTAAACATGTATTTTCTAATATGACTCTGCCAGCAGTAAGTCATCTATTTCTTTGAATAGCAAAAGCGATTTCTTCCTGTTTAACCAGTGTACTACAGAGCAGTTTTCGATTATTGTACTATTATATAATCATTATTTATTAAACTGCTTAAGACAGCGATAAAGCATACTTCTGTTTCTTATCTGAAAGTTAAAACTTTCGACCCTTTTAAGCTCTGAGAATGACCCGACATAATAGGGGCTCCACGCTGCAGCACAATAGGCTGCGCCGCGCTCCCGTTTCCTCGCAGCACGCATCGCCGATAATCCGGCGTCCAGCTCAAAGGATCCCCCTTTTTTCTTGTTGTTTGATCGGAACCATCAACCTCGTCTAATTCGGGCTAATCTCCGTGGGGTGTCAGTGATCCGATCATCCCGTGTTATCTCGCAAAGCTCCTCTATAATGGGGACATTATCCTCTCCATTTTCATAGTTATCTGTGCATGTTGCAGACGTTGAACATCACATTGCCGATCAGTGGGCGCAGATTTACCAAGGGTCAAGTTATCTTGGCCATTCTTCTGACTAAGCTATGAATTATTTTCTCTACCAGATATAACTGAGTTTATTTTGATTACTATTTTCAGTCTTCCGTGAACCTGCCTAATACAAAACAAACTCTACATAAACAAAATTTTTATTAAGACTGGGGAAAACAGGATTTCAAGACAAACACCAATGTTAAGTAAAAAGTACCCAAAATAAGGAAAAGCGTTAAATTAAATAAAAATATTGTATCCCTTAATTTTTAACATACAAAAGAAAATATTGCAAAATACAGTGTATACCATTCGTGCAATTTTACTAGCCGTGCCATATGATATAAGAATAAAAAATAACAAAGGTTGTTTAATAAAATTATATTGACCAAGAATATAGTCTTAGAATTTGCTTTATTAAATCTGCCCCCGTCCTTCCCATTAAAATTGACGTCACACTAATTAGAATATACATTGCGAAACAGGAGGCGTGGTCTCTAGGGTCTCGACATAAAGCTCTCCCGAGGGACCCTCATTCCAGTGGATTGCTGGAAAATTGACTCACTTTACAGGACAATGTCTACCGCGACGCCTGACGAAAGAAGCGGAAGGATTGTAAGTTAATTCTTATTTTCTGGCGTGGCGTTTTTAGTAATCTCACTTTACGGTAACTAATCAGACTTTACTAGTTACGTTAAACTGGGTCGCAATGCTAAATGTGAATCCTGATTGGTAAGTGTTGTGTTACAGTTTTCCAAACCACTAATGGAGAAGCGCCGGAGAGACCGCATCAACAACAGTCTGGAGACTCTGAGACTCTTACTTTTAAAGAGTACACACGATGAGGTTGGCTTACCATTAGAATTCTCTAGTTAATTAATGAAATTCTGGAAGAATACACATAAAACTATGCGACTGATGATGACAAACAAATGACAATCTGATCTGCAATATCAAACTTGTTTTTTTTTTTTTTCGCAGAAACTCCAGAACCCCAAAGTAGGTAAGGCTGAGATCCTTGAGAGTGTGGTTCACTTTCTGAAGATGAGACAGTCAGTGTTGCCCGAACCCCAAATGACATGCGGAGGAAGAAGAGGCCAGCAGACTGAGGAAGAAGTCAGGGTCTCCTGCGGACACTATCAGGACCACAGGAGGTGCATGAAGACATGCCTGCTAAGAGTGGGCCGCTTTATTACAAACAGGAGCCACAAGCTGTTGGTCACCATGGAGTGCGACAGGGACGGCCTGTTCCAGGGACCTCCAGTGCAACCTTCAACACACTTCTCCTTGACGGCGCCCCCTACAGTCGCTCCTGTCCCCCATGAGCCTGCAGTGCCAGTGGCCTTTGGCTCAGGCTGCCAAATGCCCTCCCAGCACCTGGGGCCAGCTGCCTGGGCGCCCCCCACAGGCTCAGCAGTGCAGAGACAGGGGGCTGATGATGGGGGTGACATGAAGCCCGTTCCAGAGACACATGGGGCCCTTGGCAGTGCAGTGTGGAGACCGTGGCCACAGTAGCAAAGAAAACACATTCCTCATATTCTGGATTACACCAGCTGGTTTACAAATCTTTTATCCGTCCATCCATCCATCCATCCATCCTTACAATCAACCATCATCAATTTATTTTCTAAATCAATCATCTGTGTGGGAGTTGTGTGCCTTTTTTTATACGTGAAAAAATGTATGTATACATGCATGGATAGCCTTATATGCAAATACTTTTGTATGAATTCCTCCTGTAAGAAATAATAAAACGAGATGCGTCAGAGAAAATCGTTTGCTGAATAAAAAAATGTACACGTAAATATATCGTCCTACCTTCGTATTCAGCACGGAACTAATTGTGTGACACATGGGAAGTGGATTCTACCTTCACTGTCGCTCTGGTAATACAGAATTACGCGGACGACTCAAAAGTTCATAAAACTGCAAGCACTGCACCAAAATATCGGACGTTCTCTGGTCAGTACCTCAAATAATTTGCCCCTTATAGGTTGTTGGGGAACATACGCTGATGGTAGTGCCAAGAAAACGGTTCTGTGTTTTTTTAAATATCGTCATCCAATACGGTAGATGGCGCTATACGTTTTCGTGTAATAATATATAAAGTGATTTTTGCAGAAGAAGAATTAGTGTTTCGGCGATTATTTCAAATGTTGAGTGTTGGGTTTGCTGTATTTTTGTGGCTATGTCGTATCGTTTTTGCTGGTGTTGCGAGATCGTAAAATGGAAAAGAAATGCGGTTTGACATGTATGTTTCTTTAGGTAGCTTGTTAATTTGCGACATAGGCATGAAACGTAGGGTAAGATGTGACAAGCGCTCTGCAAGTGGTAGGATAATTTTACCAAAATCAACGGAAAATGGACTCGTTTCTGAAACAATTCAGAGACAGAAATCAAGCTGTGAGTAAACTCGTGTGTCTTATTCAGAAGATGCGCATGATGCCTCTTTGCTGTGTAATTCTGACATACTGAATGACCAAGGCGTAGGAAGGCTGAATGTCAAAGTTAGTGAGATCCCATGTAATGTGTGCGATGAAGTGAGAGCGCGCCGCGATTCATTAAAACAAGCGATTCATTCGGGAAGCATGACGTGTGGGCTTGGAAAAAATATAGGTTTGCTCCTTAATAATAAATTCGACATTCATCGATTCGGCCATGCACCAATGTTGACTTTTATTAGAATCGTCCGGCTGAATAATCTAACATCACAATTATTATTTTTTATTGATCGTTGTGTCGAATGAATAATATTTCGGCTAAAGTCACTGTGCTATTTATTTGGGTTTTCTTTAACTCTTTTTTGTAAAAGTTTGGCAGGGCAAAAGTACCATTGTCAGATATGCTATACGTAGTATAAATATTTTGCGCCGTTTAAAAATGTATTTTGTTGAGGATGAAATATTTTAATATAATGAAAAGTGGTGACTCGGACCTTCTCCGATTAGGAGTTGCGCTGGTTGGGGGAGCTGTATCAGTGCGCCGAGGCGACCGCATGTCCCAGGGCGAACAGCGCAGCCGCGCCGTCTGCGGAGCAGCTGGCTTTGGCTGCGGTCAGGGGGCTGCAGGAGCTGCTGGACCCCCAGTCCATGCCACTAGGCTACAGGTGAAGTGGGAGCCTGCCTGTTTTTCAATGGGTGGATTGGAGACTGGGCTGAATTCGGTTAGTTTTATGGCTTTGGGTGTCAAGCAGAAAAAAACCAAGGATGTCACACAGTTCCGTCCGTCTCTGAAACACATGTTAAGGGAATTTCAGTGTCACTGATTAACATGAACCGTTCGAAATGTAAGTATCTAAAGACCGTGAGAAAACGATTATTGAAGATGTGCAGTGTTGATATCCATGATAGATCCAGCTGTTGATAATAAGGGTTAGGGTTAGTCAAACTTAGCTTGATTATGTGGCTCGTGTCTAAGTATTTGTGTTTAATCTGACAGTTTCCTAACGTATTCATTGAAGTCAGAATAACCATAATTTTTATCCATCTTCTATAACTAACTATGGAATACAGGATTGCAATGATGCTGGAATATTATTAAATTCATTATTAAATATTATTATTAAATATTATTAAATTCATTTATAAATATGGCCTAAATCGTTTTCTTTCTTTCTTTCCTTCTCTTCTCTTCTCTTCTCTTCTCTTCTCTTCTCTTCTCTTCTCTTCTCTTCTCTTCTCAGCTTTGTATCAGTGTCTGAATTAGTCACCAGGCAGAACATTCCCTGCTGCAGTCGTCTCACCTGGAGCACCCATCAGTACAGAGAATGGGCCAGGGAGGCGGAGCAGCGGCTGCCCAATCACAAAGCTCTGCCACGAGCCAATCTTCTGCTGATTGGCTACTTGACTGACCGGAAGTGTGCTGAGCCGAGTGCGACCAGTGGGTGTGATGGAACCTGGTGGGTGAGAGATCGGAGTTTGAGCGTCTGCTGCAAGGTGATGAGGCTTCCATGAAATTCCTCAGTGTACTATAAACTTCCTGTCTGTGGTTTATCCCACCAGAGGGGCTTATTAACTTTCAATTTGTCTCTCTAGGCTGTTAGTGCCCAGCCCAACTGGCTCCAACAGTTCATGCTTTTTCCAAGCTGGAACTACATCCCCCAGAATGCATCTGTACAGAATCAACAGACCAGGGGCTTCCTGGAGCTCACTGCCCCTCCTGTGCCCCTGATACTTGACGTAGCTTCTGTTGCACCTGAGCGGAGGTGTTCTGAAGTCATTTCTGTGGCAGATGTCATCAAAGTGCTGCAGCAAAGGTGGAGGATATATGATTAGCGGTCATATGATATTTTATTGGACATTCCACTGCCATTCGTGCTCTTTATTCGTATGTTATGCTGGCCCTGTTGGCAGGCGGCGAAAGGGAGGTGTCCGCCTGCATGTGCACGGTGTGGTGTCTGTGCTGTGCCCCCTGCTGGACATTGCTGGGAAATCTTTCTTTTGCTTTTGTCTGAAGGACGGGGAGAGCAGCGTGCCCGTTCTGGTGTTGGTGAGTCAACTGGAGAGTGTCCGGGGGGGGGGGACATGGAAGAAAAATCAACTCAGCAGACTTTACTCCCCAGCTGTTGTTTTCATTCTTTTTTTGTTTTTATTACTCAGATTTTTATTACTCAGATGTGTTGGTGACAGCCAGCGCATACCGATTTACCAGTGACACCTTATGGACAGTCCTGTAAAAAATGAGAGCTTTCCTTAAGTAATTGATTCAACTTTAACTTGCCTTTCATTTAGCAGAGATTTTCACTGCTATTACCGACCTACAGATTATGAGCATTTAGCTGCTGCCCCCTGGTGGAGTAAATGTGTTATAGTAAAACAGGTGTCCATTAGGGGGCAGCTTGTGGCTTCGTGGGCTAAGCCTGTGTGCCTTTGATCAGAAGGTTGCTGGTTCGAGCCCGGCCTCAGCACATCTGCGGGCGCTGCTAAGGGTGGTTACCCTTCCTGATCAGCTTGGGGGAGGCATAAAGAGAATTTCAATAAAGTATCAGTTATTATCACTTATTATTATTTATGAATTATATTGATAAAAAGACATTTCCTGACTAGTTGAAGTCAAATGCACTCATTTTTACATCCCACTTTCTCTCCCTTGTTGCCTCCCTCTCCACTGCATCGTTCCACCTTCCCCCCCCTCCTGCCCCCCATGTGTCTGTAGGACATTGGCCACCTGTGCTGGCAGCAGTGCTTGCGCGTGGGGGAGGCCGTGTGCGTGTCAGAGCTGCGCGTGTGCGAGCTCAGGACGCTGGAGGGGTACAAAGTCCTCTGTGTCACGTCCCGGTCACACTTAAGCACCGCCCAGGCGTACCCGGATGTGACGGAGAGCGGGAAGGAGGTGACGGGCGCGGAGGGAAAGGCAGTGCAGATGAAGGCAGAGAGCGGGATGGAGGTAAAAAGAGATGTGAAGCATTGGAGGGTCACAAATCCAGACTCTGGGGAGAATTGGGCCCCAGCCACTACCAGGACCAAGATCTCTAAGATGATCAGCTATAAGGTGAGTGCCGGCACTCTGAGAGCATCTGTATACCTGTCTATGTCCCTCTCTGTCCCTGCCTGCCTGTCTGTCCCTGTTTGTCTGCCTGCCTGTCTGTCTGCCTGTCTCTATCTATGTGCCTGTCTGTCCCTGTTTGTTTGCCTGCCTGTCTGTCCCTGTTTGTCTGCCTGTCTGTTTGTTTGTGCCTGTCCCTGTCTGCCTGCCTGTCTCTATCTATGTGCCTGTCTGTGTGTGTGTGTGTGTGTGTCTGCCTGTGTTCTTGTTCCTAGGGAATTTTTCAAAGGGAAGTTGCTGTTCTGGGCCATGTTTTGTTTCCTTCTTAGCTAATGTTTGTGTGTGTATCTGTATGGTGACTATTTATGGGTCATCTTGCGTGTCGCCCCCACACCAGGGAGTGCTGACCAAGGTGCTGGATGCAGAGTCTGGGCTCTTTGAGTTGGACGGGCAGGTGGGGCTGTGCCTGGCCTATCAGCCTTCGCTGGGGATGGCCAGTAGCCTCAGACCTGGGGTGCAGATTGAGGTGGGGACCTTTGCCGTCGATCCTGCCCTCATCTGACATTCTGATTTCCTGTCACCCCTCACCGCTCTTAGACCCACGATGTCCATTTCCTGCCCCCCCCCCCCAGATCCACAATGTTCACTTCCTGTACCGGGCCTCCTCGCTCTGCCCAGACGTCCTGCTGTGCATCTGCCTGCATTCCAGCCTGCGTGTGACAGGTTTCAGCGGTCTGCAGCCAGGGGGCACCTCTCACCCCAGCGCTGAGGCTCCTGCTCTCCGCATTCTGCTGGAGAAGAACCTGGGAATATCTGAGTACCTTTGGCTCTGTCACTGTATGAAGACACTGAAAGAAAGGTGAGGGGCCTCCTCTCTCCTCCCCTCCTCTTCTCCTCTCTCCTTCCCTCCTCTCTCCTCCCCTCCTCTTCTCCTCTCTCCTTCCCTCCTCTCTTTTTCCCCCCATCCTTGGTCGTTCCCTGCCTTACGCCCGTAGCCTCTGAGATAGGCTCCAGACCCCCCACAACCCTGAACAGGGTAAGCGGTTATAGAACATGGGTGGGTGGATGGATGGATTTTATGCTGAAATGTGGTGGCTATTTTGAGATGGTTTTTGGCTATAAACGTATAACGTGGCTTTTAACAAAACGATACTTGCGTTAAATATCTGCGGCATGTTAGATTTAGTCAGCCCCCTCCCCAGGTGGAATGCACTATAGTACACAGTGGGTATGTTGTGGCTGGCGATAACCATCCTGCCTTAACCTTAAACATGTGATAATTTGGGATTTTTCTGGACTTTCAGACTTTGCCCCCGCTGGGTGCGGGAGCAGCGCGTGGCAGTGGTAGCATCCCGAATGTTAGATCATGTCTTGCCCCTGAGGCAGGAGGGACTCAATCACAGGCGGGACATCTACCGAGAGATGTTGGTGGAACCTCACTGCTGCCCCCTGTTGGAGGTGAGAATGAATTGTCGTCATTCATTTAGCTGTAAGTGTAGTGTAAGGTGTTTCCTCAGATACAGTTTTGACGTTGGTTTCCCCCCCTCGCCCCCCCAGTACGGTGTTGGCAGCCCTCACCTGGAGCTCCTCTCAGTGAAAGATCTGCTCCACACGATGGAGAGGGAATGCTGGCACTCTTTGTCTCTGGCCGCCCTGTTGCCTCCGTCAGGCCCCCACCTCATGCGGGCCCAGCTCAACCCTCTGCTCAGTTGGTCCTTCCGCAGCCTGCCTGCCTGGAGCACGCCCAAGCCCCCGGTGAGCATGTCTCTGTGAGCTGACTCGAGATCAGGGGCTATGCACCCCGACTGAATATGTGCATGGGTTAGCAGTTTGGTCTGTGTCTGTGATTGGAAGATCATTGGTTCAAATCCCAGCGTCAGAGTGATTTTACTGCTGGGCCCTTGGGCAAAGTCCTTAACTCTCATTTACTCCAGGGATTGTCTGACCTGTGTGCCCTGTGGTGGGTTGGCACCCCATCCTGGGTTGCTCCCTGCCTTGTGCCCATAGCCTCCTGGATAGGCTCCAGACCCCCTACGACCCTAAATAGGATAAGCAGCTACAGAAGATGGATGGATGGATGGATTCGCTGATAGAAGGACTGATTATCTGACCCTGCTTTTCCTCTCTGTGTAGGTGCTGGTTGGTGTCTTGGAGTCCCGGGGGAAAGGTGTGTGCATGCGATTGGCTGACCAAACGGGTGCGGTGGACTGTGTGGCGGTGGAGAGTGAGGATGGCCAGTCGTACCGCGCAGCCAGCAACACAGCCTGGTTAGGTACGCCCCCCCCCCCCGACACACTGACACGCGTATCGAGTTTCCGCTTTAAATCAGCACAGGCTAACAGTCGGCCTCATCCCATCTGCTGGCCCTTTTGCGGCTTGTTGTCCGTGGTCCAGGTTCTCTGGTGAGCCTCCAGCGTTTCACCGTGGTGATGGAGAGGTTCATGAAGACTGATTTCCCTTCCTGGAGGCACCTGGATGACGAACATCACGTAACGCACCGCCACTGCAGGTACCCGCCGTGCCCGCAAAAGCGCACACTTGTGCAGTGATGGCGTAGGTCGCAGGTTACTGATGCAGCGTGCAGTGATGGCGTAGGTCGCAGGTTACTGATGCAGCATCCGGTGATGGCGTAGGTCGCAGGTTACTGATGCAGCATCCGGTGATGGCGTAGGTCGCAGGTTACTGATGCAGCATCCAGTGATGGCGTAGGTCGCAGGTTACTGATGCAGCATCCAGTGATGGCATAGGTCGCAGGTTACTGATGCAGCACCCAGTGATGGCGTAGGTCGCAGGTTACTGATGCAGCACCCAGTGATGGCGTAGGTCGCAGGTTACTGATGCAGCATCCCGTGATGGCACCCTGTACCCTGGCTTGGTCTCTCTTCAGGGTTTACATTCAGTTCTGCGTGAGTGACCTGCAGATCCTCAGCCCCTCGGCCTCCATGGCTGCCCTCCGCGGTGCCCAGCAGGAGCAGAAAGCGGGGAATGGAGGTCCTGAGGAGAAGGGAGCAGCAGAGGATGGGAGAGTCGGTCGGACGGAGGTCACGATGGCCCAGAAGGCAGTGGGTGGTGGTGGAACCAGGGACAGTGAGCAAGCCAGACATGAGGGTCTGAAAGGCCTGGCTGTTACCGTGGGCAACAGCTGTGGTGTTGGTCCAACCGATGCTACGGGGGGATCTGAGCTCGATGCAGGTGACAGATCCCCGCGACCTAAAATCCCCAGACTGGCTGAGGAGCGCAATGGCACAGAGCACGGCGGAAGGTCCTCCAGGGCTGAGGGTGGCGCCAGTGAGCCTGGGGCAGTCAGCGGCCGCTCGCCGTCTGACGGCTGTGTGTCCGTTGTGTTCCGCGTGGAGTCAAAGCAAGGCCTCACTTTCCGGAATGTTTACACTTCGTCAGTGACCTCTGGGCGGTCCCTGTGTTTCCATGCGACTGTCATGATGTTCGGAGAACCGCAGCTCTGGGCAGAGAACCCCAGAGTTCACCCCCTGGAAGCAAGCGAGACGGCGGGGTTGGAACACAGGGAGGTTTGTGCAAATTGTTATCGATGTTACCCCGAGTTTACAGTAAAGTCATAACTGATGCTGTTAACTTACACTAATTCTACTTATTGATATTCATACTCTTTCCCTTCCCCTTGACAGGTGGACCTGCAGTTCGTGGAAAGGTCTGTCTGCTGGTTCCCCCTGCTGCAGGTGGACTGTGTCTACAGGTTGGTTGCCCCTCACACTCAGGTGAGTGAAAGCTCGAGCGCCCCCTTGAGGCTGCACTGTGCATCACACATTTTGCTACTAAGTTTGGACTGAACCTCACCCCCTAGTAGTGCGCAAATAGACCCCTGCTGTGTCCATGTGTGTTCATCTTAATTCATACTATATTAATGCCCCCTGATAATGGATGAAGGTGTTCTCTTTTAGATGGTGTTTGGTTATTCTGCTGTTACGATAATTTGTTTGTTGCTGTTCTAGTTGTGCTTGATTTATTTATTTCCCCTAAGATCATCAGTAAATTTGACTTATTCCCCAACCCAGTACTGGATACTTGGTTAGAAGTTGAATGCATTATTTATTATTGTTTTTGTATTTGTTGTTGCACTGTGTATGGTGGTCAGGAATACTCGCCATTTCACAACTCAGACTGCATTTGTTTATCTCTCAGGACCCCGGGGTCCTGTGTGTCCCCTCTGCACCTTCGAAGGGCAGTGCCGCGCTCCACAGCGCCCCCTACCTCTTGGTCCAGCCTCAATGGCGTTTATACTCCCTGCCTCCCCCCCTCAGGCCTGCACCGCTCCCCCAGGTAAGCAGTGTAGGGTGATCACCACCTCTGGCGGTCTGTAGGGTTAGAGGCGGCTGTGTGAGAAAGGCCAGGGTGCTGTGGGGAGCCAGGGTTAGGGGGCATGGCCTGGGCTTGTGGGGGACTCCCGCTGTGATGTCCCCCTCCCCCGAGGTCCTTTAGCTGTGACCGGGAGGAAGCCCTCGGTCAAGCTCCTCTCCTGGGGGTCTGAGAAGAGTTTGAGAAGTGTGTGTCTTCCTGCAGGTGCCCCGTACCAAAGACCTGGTGGTCATGTCTGTGTCACAAGTCCTGTACAGCAGGTAAACACCACACCCCGCCCCTCCCACCCGCCCCGCATGTCCGACTCCTGACGCCCCTCATTGGTTAGCTGGCTCCGGCACTCATGCTAGCAGTGAGGCCCAGTAAATCCAGGACCAGTACGTCACCATTTGCTGTCTTTCAGCTCTGCCTCTGCCTTGGTGTCCTTCCAAGGACTGATCACCAGCAGGATAACCCTGGAGGAGAACGAGAAGGTCCCCTGTGTCCCGGAGGAACACGGCGAAACGGGTGAAGAATCGTCCTGACTTTAGCTACAGTTAGCATGCAGACCGCCCATTCTGTGTGGGGGGCGACTGTAATGCTTCAAGCTCCGCCCACCCAATTCTGCTCTGTATTCCGTTTGGAGAAGGTCGAAAACCCCGGTATAAAATATTTAAAGTCTACATTTTAATAGTCTTTTCTGTCACTTTCTTTGTGCAGGATCAAATCAAACCTGATTTAGTTAAGTCTCATGTAATTTGCCTGACCCACACAGTCCACTTCGCAGTATATCGTCCAGTGTGTCTTTGTTCTTTTGTCCTCCCACTGCCTTCTAGTTCCCATCACATTTCCACATATTCATGTTTGTGGGCAGCAGTAAATTGGATCCATGTTTCACCATGTGTAAGTTAGGAGTATTAGGACCCAAAGCCGTCCTCGCAGGTGCCTGTCTGGCAGCTCTTGAACAGGAGCGGGTGTGACTCACTCTCCCGCCCGCATGAACAGGAGCGGACGTGGAGTCGTCTCTGAACGTGAAGCTCACCGTGGGGGACCTGGCGATCCCTGGCCAAATCATTCACGTTTACCTGAAGCTCTCTGGCAGACCCTACATCCCAGGCCTCGTCCCTGGGGCCCGAGTGCTGCTGCAGTACCTCCAGCGCAGCGTCTCCCGGTGAGGATCTGCGGTGTGGCGTACTGGCTCCCCCTGTTGCCTTTGCATGGGGGGAGGCATAAAGTCACGTCTACTTGTCTGTTTGCTTTATAAAAACTCAGGTATAGCGTATTGTTATAATTTAGGCTTTTATTAATAGTTTTATTAATTAACATATTAATAAAATAAATGAGTCCCACAGTCCATGAAAATGATGGCATATTATTTTCAAGTATATTTTCCTTTAGATTATGATAACACAAAGTCTCTGGCGCCCTCTGTGGCTGAGTGCAGCACTGACCTGTAAGTGGCAGAGTTGTGTGCCTGAACTGCACGTGTGCTGCGTTCGCAGGACTGACAGCGTGTACTGCCGCTCTGTTCCCATCAGCTGTGTGACAGTCACTGCCCTCCCCCAGACAGACTGCGGGTCAGTAATATCTCAGTAGTCTTCACTTCCATGTCTCTAACATCTGGACCGAACTAAGACCAACCACTAATCCCCCCCCCCTCCATTTCCCCTCTCTGTCTCTCCCCAGGACCTCGACTGTCGCCCTCCCTGTCCCGGCAGTGCTGCTGGGAGAATGGGCCCTGGAGGGGGCGCGGCGATGCGCCGTGGGCCGGGTTCGAGCCCATGTGACGTGCGTGCTGTACCTGCAGATGAAGTGGGTCTGCTCTCTGTGTGGGAACATCTTCAAGCAGGTGCACAGCGCCCTCTCCTGCTCGCTTGTGATACTGTATGCATCTCCACACGAGTTGCCCTTGTCTGAGCCAGTTTCTGTCTGCCTTCACAGGACCGCTGTGTCCAGAAGTACCCCCCCTGCACGTCCACCGTTGGGGTCTTCCAGGCAGAGGCCAAGTGAGTTTGTAAATGGTATCTCTATACATGTGGTTTGATGCCTCTAGGCAAAAACAGGCGACTGATGCTAATTTTATAGTTAAAAGAGACCATTTTGTGATGCTTTATATACTACTATAAATATTGCAGTCAACAAAAGCAGTCCAAAGGTAACTTGGCTGATGTGTATGTTTAAATAGCTCAGTGTGTATATGTGCCCGGCAATGGACTGGCATCCTGTCCAGAATGTTCCCTGACTCGGTTCCGATGTTCCAGGCGTCCCAGGACCCTACACTGAATACCCGGTTATGGAGGATGGACTCTTTGCCCTTTCTTAATACGGAAAAACATAGACTGTCAAAATTGTTCAGATGACTGACAATACCAACTAAAGACCCAACAACTGCCACCAAACATATTAAATTGTTTTTTTTTAATTCTCACCACCAGGTGGTGCAGACAAACTTGTTGATGAGATGAGTTGTGACAGTCATAGGATCATGTGGAGCTGGTGTGTTAAGAAGTGCTTGGTTCTGCCCAAAGGGTCGCAGTGGATGATGGGAGTGGAGAGGCCCAGGTTTGGATCTCATCTCAGATGGTTTCAGGGCTCTTGGGACTAGGAGTCACAGAGTGGGAGGGGATACAGCGGCTGGTCAAGGTCAGAGGTCACGTCAGGGTCTACAGTCAAGGCAGGAATATGGTGAGACTGGGACTTCTGCTTCATGTTAGCTCTTAGTGTCTCTAATAGAGGTATGTTGCTATAACTGTTTAGCTTCCATCATGCTCAAGCTGTCATTGTTAATAATGAGTGTACTATTACTGTAGGTGTCCGTTGGTGATGCGGAGGACCCCTTGGTGGAATACCTTTCTTCTCTGTGTGTTAGTACTGTGGTGTGTCGGCCCCTCAACCTCACATGCCAGCTGAAGAAGCAGTCCCCATGTACTGTAGAGCTGAGACATGGTGAGCACAAACGCTAATTAGGCTAACATGCTTTGTAGCTTCAGTAGACCAGATGAAGTGCTACACAGGCCAAGTTGTATTGCCACGGTAGGTAGGGTTGCAAAGGGGTGGAGAATTTCCGGAAACTTTCCAAGAACTTTCCATTCCATGGGTAGTTAAGCTGGGGAATATATACATTTTGTTTTGTCAAAAGTGGAAATGCATGCAGACATTTCTAATACAAATGTTAAAAATGACATTTCTGACTTTGATTAATTTGTGATTAGAACTTTAAGCAACAAAAAAACACTGAATAAATTAAACATGTGCGTGTTACGCTACGTATATGATTTGTGCTTTTGTCAGTTTATTCCCCTTAATTCTCATATATTCCTGTTAACATGCCGCACAGTCACAGCAGTTACACCACAGTAATACACAGACGAACATACTACACACTGAGCATAGTACAGAGAAGCGTGATGCAGATGCATGGCTAGTGTCTCAGTGCACCAAACTGCTAGTCCAGTCACATGTCCTGTGCTTGTTCCAGAGACCGCCGAGCTGAAAAGATTCTGTCGCAGAGAGAGAGAGTTTGTCACCAAGATGGCAGACCCTCTGCAGGTATCCTGCTTGGAACTGAGCCCATGGCAAGCCTGGGAATGAGGCTCTGCGTCAGCACTGGGTACCTGAATGGAAGAAATTCAATATTTTTGTTTCTGTTTGTTTATTTCTGTAAATATAAGAATGCGTTCATAGCCATTTATTAAATAAAATGTCATAACATCTGCCGAGGTTTGCTAGAGGGGTTTATTCAAGTCCCTGCGGTATATTTATGTTCTTCTGGTGGAGGTGTGTCTCCTGCTAACTCCATCGAAAGTTGACTGGAACGTTTGCTTGCCGTGGCCCCTCCTTGGTTCCCTGAATGGGAGTGATGAGACCCAAAGTTGGTTGATGCTGTTGAAGTAATAGCAATGTATTCCCCAGACGGCTCCCTCACCCCCTCCCACCCATCTAATCCCTAATCCTTCCACACTCCCCAACCTCAACAATCTCTAGTTCCCCTACACACTCCCCATCTCTACAAAAACATCTTTATCAAAAGTCACTGTAATTAGGCTCACCAAATCTGCACGAGTCTGCATTTCTCTTTACTACCATTATGTGGCCAATTTTGCTGTGATTTGTCCCAAAATCAGATCTTCACCTATATGATGTGTCTGCTTAGCTTGAAAAAGGTCCGTCAAATACTTTTTGAGTTATCACATTAAGTGTCTGTGGCTAGTTCCAAAACCATATGATTCCCCACCCAGAGAATACAAAACAGTTCATTTAAGTGATTAGATAGGGAGGTGTCTGCTGGTTTAGTGATTGTGAATTTTCTTTAATTACTAGCACTGTGCCAGGATCAAAACAATTCCAGTTCCTCTACAAAGCAACTATTCCCATGATGCATCTTGAGGGCCTCCCTTGCACACATGCACATGCACACACGTATCCTTTCCTCTGGCCAATAGCATGCAAGGGAAGTGACACTGGGAGGAGCGATAACTGGAATCCTCGACGGGCAGAGTTTTTAAAGATAGTGTCGTATCAAGGTTTCACGAGTGCAGTTTGCAGGGAGGCAGATAGGGGAAGGGGTGAGTATGGACATAACTGCTTTCTAACTGCATATAGCGCTGCACTGGACTACTGCAAACCTACCTGCCACATATACCAAAAATAACCCCATAATCTATGCTTTACAGTGGCTCTTCCTTTTTTTTTTGGTGGGGGCGGGGGGTGGTCTTTGACCGTAAGCAGTATTTGTAGTGAGTGTGTGTGTGTGTGCGTGTTTACACAGAGGTAGACAGGACTGTGGATTGAATTATCCATTAACAGTTATTTTAAATTATAGTCTGTATGACTGTGGGTCTAAATGATTTTGTTAAGAGGGGGATTGGGGGTCATTAGGAACCTGCGGCTCTGTGTGGGGACGTCACTATGGGATCAGTGTTATCTGTACAGAATCTCTTGTGCTTTGCCTGGTCCCACCTCTCTGGTTCCCAGGGGTCTGTGGGGTTTGTCTGGGTTGTGCCCTTGAAGCCCACATGGCCAGTAACAGAGGATTAACAGCACATGTGTCCTTTACAATTCTAATTTAAAATGAATCTTCTGTATGTTGGGTCTGTTTTAATGTTTTGTCATTATGTACAGTGCTTTGTGTCTGTGAAAGACGCTTTATAAAAAAATTCTCCATAAGAATTATACTAAAAATGTTATAATAAATTTGGCTTTAAATTTGTATGCTTCTATTTTAATCACACTCAAAATCTGTGGAGTCTATGCAGTTTTATATACTATTTTAGCAAAACAGACTATCGCCTGGATCTCTGCTGTATTAGTCCGATTATTGTTCGCTACTGAAATACAAAATTAATATTAATACGCCCCATTGCTTGGGTGGCTGGGGGCTGCTGTACGGAAGGTTCACACTGTGGCGTGTGCAGCTAAAATGGTGGAAAAATATCATCCTGCCTGAATTTTCTTAAGATGTCTTTCTGGGTGTCAGTGTGAGAATATGCAGAATATGAGCAGTGCCATGAGGCTGGGGCCCCCCACCCTGACCCACCGGTGCCCCCCCAGGCCGTGGGATCCTGGGGGTGTTGCAGAGGGGTTTGTCAATTTCCAAAATTAGACTATGTATTTATCAAGCTACTTTTTTTTTTGTTTTTAAACAATCCCCAATATCCACATGTCCCCATTGCACACGAAATGAAAACTGCTGATCAGTTCACTACCAGAACCCCCACCCCCCCCCCCCCCACACACACACACACGCAGAAAGTGAACTGGTCCGCGGTCATCGTTAGGCTGGGAAGCCCTACCGTAGAGCACAGCTGAGGTTAAAGGTCACTTCCGTGTGTGTTACTTATGACTCGACGTGAGGCTGACCCCCAGCTCTCATAGGCTAGATGTGTACGTATGTCAGTGTGCAACCGGCAGAAAGATGTTCATTAGTCTATTGCAGGATGAAATTATAAAACTGTGATGTTTTGAAATATCTCCTAATAATTTTTAAATTTCTGTGACATCACCGTCTTTTTTATAATCCAGTCCGATTGGCTACTCCTAGTCATACGAGTGGCTGCAGTTAATGTCATTTTAGCCCGAAAGTTCAATCTTTAGCTGCCAGATCAGAGGAGGTTGTTTGACCCCTATTGCAGTTTGGTGTAAAATGTTGGTGCAGGGATGTTCAGAGGTTTAAGACGCAGAAGTGCTGAACTATGGAGAAATATGTTAGCTTTAGATGCTTAGAAGAATATTTCCCAGTATGCATCAGTGGCCATGTCATCATCTTTGTGAGCTGACCCCCCCTTTCTGAAACTTTTTAAAGGTGGAATTTTCATCTGGCAGTGAAGTGATGTTTGCTTTCACAGTCATAGTTGTGGTATATGTCACTGGCATGATTATAATAAGCTATTGAACATAAAAGCAAATGAAGGTTGTGCCCCGTGATGAGAGATTACATTAAAACTATTCATGTTTATGGCACCCAACATTATTTTATATATTATTACTACCTTAAAACTTATAGTTTGGAAATCAGCTTCTACAAACTTTTGTTTTCTTCACATGCAGCGCTAGATTTGTAAAAGTGAATACATGAATGTGTTTCCCCTGACCTGCTATGAAATCTGAGGCACAAAATATTTTAAAGGATTTACAAAATTTTACCGTCATTTTCTGTAGGTTATTATTCAGACAATAACTGAGAAAAAAAGACGTCATTGACCACAGGTCTGGCATGACAAGAAGCACCAGTCAACCGATATTAATTCCTTGGCAGATGTGTTCTGTGTCCTGTGGCAGGCTCACGTTCGGCGTGGGGGAGGCAGCCACAGGAGAACGCCGTTGTTTGCGGTTTGGTTAATAAAGTTAACTGGAGTCAACACGGAGTAGCTGCCCCCCGCTTTCTTCAATCACTGCCCGCAGTTCAGCAATCACAGCTGGGGGGACCGCCTGGGGGGATGATCTGTGGCTGACTCGATCTTGTCTGCCTGTGTATAAATGGCAAAAAACCTTGTCGGGTTACTCATTTTGGCATATAAGTGAGAGGATGTCACTTCGATATTCAGAGAAATGCTTTTTTTTTTTTTGAGGGTTGGGGATGGACTGTGTGTCGGCCTGGGGGGTCAGCAAACAGGATCCCGAGGTGTTTCATTGTGTGGTGGGTGTGGTAACGTGCTGGACCAGTGCATGCCCCCCAACCTGACCTGACCTGACCTGCTATAATGAAAATGCAACACAGCAGCATATGGTTGGATTCCAACTCTCACATGAGTGCCACACTTTTAGATTCTCACACTCACACAAGAAATCGTATGGCAAATCTATATTATTCCATCCATCCATCTATCTATCCATTATCTATACCACTTAATCCATCTGGATTGTGGGTATTATTCCATTATGAACCTAAAATTAGCTACATCAAAAGTGTTGGGGTAGTTTGCGAACCCTCCAGACTATTTACAAGGTAATAAAAGTGTTACATACATGTAAATACATGTACACGTGTGTGCAGACTTGTCTCGAATTGAAAATCTCATGCCAGTCAGCTGACCAAAGTTGGCAACCCTGTGTGTAATGAATTTATTCCACATTGCTGATGCTATTCCTTAATGTCAACAAGTGTCTTTGTAATTTGTTTTGTTTGTGGGGTGAATAATTACATTTATCTTAGTTTTTTGACAATATATTTGAGTTTCTTTGGGTGACAATGTGTCTCAGTGACATCCTATGTTATTAATTTACACAAAGGGTTTAAAAAAAAAATAGGCGTGTTGGGCTGTCAACATTAATGCATTAGCATTAATTTTAAAGTCATAACGCCATGTAATTTTTTGTGTTATGGCGTTTAATTTTGACATTGCAATGGAAGAATAGTATGAGCAAAGATTTTTAATGGAGACCTGTACTATTGGCAAGCTACACTGAAAATAAATTGAAAAACTAATTTAATGCATCGGCGAAGCTTCCTAATGTAGATTGAAAAAACATGGGTATGAAAGAATCAGACATTTTTTTGGATTTCTGGATGACTGGTAGGGATAGGCTATGCACCCGCTGTGTAACCACGTGGTGCGCCGAATTAGTAAATTGCTTATGGAAATTAATAAATGACATAAGCTTACTGAAAATAACATTTTCTACATAGTAATTTATTCTAAGATGTGACGGCTTTGGTTGTTGTTTATGCTTGAGAATTACATTGTGCATTTGTCTGGGCTAGTATGTATGCATTTATTTAACCGAACTTGTCCAGCTGGCTACTAGGAAAAATTCTTAAACCCCACTGTGCAGGTGTGTGTGTGCGCGCGCGCGCACGGACAGGGTGTGCCTGTTATTCCTTCCTTCGCTTATCTTACAGCTACAGACAGGGAGAAGGAGCAGGGAGGACACGAACACCCCCTCCCTCACAAATTGCATCACCCCAAAAAACGTTGCTTTTTCTGAGTGCCAAGAAGTAAAAGTGTTTGCGCTTGTTTTCAAAAACCGGAATTTGAACCGTTATCGTGTATGTGTTGATCTGACCGAACAGAAATCGGCCTCCTGGGAATCTTTAGAGAGGATCGATCAGAAATCGGTCAGAAATCGCGATACGGGTGCAGCATATAACTGTTTGTGTTATTTCAGTAATAGACTAATAATGGAAAAACACTGCTGAATTATCCTAATTTTTAGTCTATCTGTAGGTACAATTAAACTAGATTAAATCTGAACTCTGATCACTGCACAATCTCTGAAACTCTCTTAGGCTATAGCAGGACAGCCCTACAGACTCATGGAGGCTGGCCCATCCTTACTCACACGGGTAAGACATTGTAACACCGCTCTAACTCTTGTTACTTGTAAAATTACTAGAATTGTTTATTTGTTAAAATAAACCAGCCATTTCATGTTTTGACAAACATAGGGTGTCATATGAGGTTTATCCAGAAGGGGATGCTAGAACCAAACAAAGCGCTCACACCTGCACACCTTCATTTAGTGTTAGGAAACAACTGTATGTCAACATGAACACTGAGGAAAAATAATTATACATGAACACACTCAAAACTGTTCAGCCATTTAGCTGAGAGTTGTGGGCTCTGCTGCTGCTTAGTCAGCCACATTATCTAATAATTAATTTTTGTTACTAGGATTTATTCCAAAGACACACAGTTAAGTGATTTAATGCTGCAGAGAGTCTGTGTGCACCCTGGCAGAGGACCAGCACCCTATCCAGGATGTTCCCTGCTTTGTGTCCTGTGCATTCTGGAATAGCTTGCTAGTTCACAACAGTCGCATAATGCAAAACATTTATGGAAAATTAATGTTTTTCTTTCTTTTTTCTGAGAGGAATCATGTTTAGGAGGAGTTTTCCTTTGAAAGGGCTTTGCAACATAACATTATCCAGTGATTGTGTCTGTTAGGGTGTGAGTTTTCTTTCCATTCACAGTGTCCCTCTCTCCAGTCCTTTTTCCATAAATCTCACTGCTCATGCGCTGTATTCTGACAGAGGGCTGGAGTGGGCGGCCGGGGAGAAGGTGGTGGGGCAGCCAAAGGGGAGGGACATTCCCAAGTGGAGATGAACCTCATCCAGCCAGAGTCTGGGGAAGCTCCTGAGACGCATGGTGTCACGTCCATGGTGCTACGCCTGCCCCAGAACCAAAGGAAAGCCGCTGTTTACGCCTTCCTCATCGTGCTTCTGATCTTCACCACAGGTGTGAACAAGACATGTGTGCTGTGTGCCTCTCTGGCTGGGTCAAGTCCAGGCTTGTCATGTGACGTCAGAGAACCAGAAAGTTCTTTTTCTTTGATAGAATGCAGTGTCACTGCTTGTCTTTTTCCTGTTTGTGTGGCCCGTGTTACTGAGCATGGTCATGTGACCAGGTCACAGAGATTTGACCAGTGATCTGGATCTGAAAAGCAGATTGTGGTCCTGGGTGGTTTCAAACCTTGAGTAGGTTCATGCCACAGGGATCAGGTCCCGATCCTGGTCCCCTTGGATTCAGGCCACAGGGATCAGGTCCCGATCCTGGTCCCCTTGGATTCAGGCCACAGGGATCAGGTCCTGATCCTGGTCCCCTTAGGTTCAGGCCACAGGGATCAGGTCCTGATCCTGGTCCCCGTAGGTTCAGGCCACAGGGATCAGGGGTGCGTTTCTCGATAATCATAACTCTTAGCATCTTACAAAGACTCTAACAATATATCTTATGAAAGGCATTTCTTTTCCTACTTCTGTTTCCTGGACAATCGCTTAAGAGATTGCTTATGGAAGAGCGTCTTATGTGTGACCTTAATGGGCACAGGAACACCTGATTGGTTGACATTGATGGCTTGAGAATTGACTGTTCCCTCCATACAGCAACTTCTTGACCTCCATATAAGAGACAGTGGTGTTCTTTATAAATATAACACTGTAGAAATGCTTCAAGAAATTGCATTAATCAGAACTGAGTATATGCTAAAAATACAATAGAAAATTAACAAAGTGAATCATCTAAGCATAAACATGATTTTCACCGATTGGCTGCACGAACCCACCTCTCCTATTTGACCTGGCTGGGGCCATGCTGGCTGTTTGAGGGTCCAGTCTCCCTTTTCTTGCAGCATTCCTGTTGGGTTACGTGGCGTTCCGTGGGTCCTGCAACTACTGCAGTGACACGGATGGGGAGCTGGTGCCGGTGGATGATGACACGGCCGGGTCGGAGCACGCCTCTTCTGGGAGGATCATGTACCTGGGGGAGCTGAAGGACATGCTGAGGAAGTACCTGAGAGAGGAGAAGATTGAGAGCACCATCAGGTGAAGGTCTCACCACAAGTCCAGATGCAGGGAGAGCTGCAGCCCATTTTATATGATTTGGGGGGGGGGGGCAGCTCCAGGCAGAGGTCCTTTAATGAAACAAATCTGTACTGCATTAAAATGATTTGAGATGCATTAAAATATGTGGATGGCAGTGGTCTGCATGCTTTCAGGACCTCCCAAGAATTGCATGTTTGCATGCATGTTTAGGGTGGAATGTGGCTAGGCAGGTTAATTCTGTGTCCAGAATCTGAAGGTCATGGGTTTGAATTAGCAGAATGATTTCAGCTTTAGGCCCTTGGGAAAGGCCCTTAATTAACCCCAAATTGCTTCAGGGACTGTATGGCCCTGCTATCAATTATATGTCACTTTGGATAAAAACGTCTGCTAAATAAATTGTAATTATATTGAGTGCTACAATTCCATGTTATCCACAACACCTGTCATAGTGTCCTTAACTGTGAGCTGGCAATGTTCCGTTTGTCAGGCGTGTCAGCAGGGCAGCCCACCCACCGGGGTCCTTGGAGGGGAGTGAGCTGGCCAGCGAGATCCTGCAGAACTTTCGGCAGCTGCGAATGGACCACACTTGGACAGACTCGCACTATGCTACCTTGCAGTTCCCATCCAAGTGAATATCCCAGGAACAGTTTCTCAGTATTGGTTTTGTGATTTGCATGTACCTTTCCTCAATTTATTATGGTATATTTTAATAAGGGAGAACACATAGATTTTATATCTAACTGGTAGGTACATAATCATACAGATGATTAAGTTAAATTACACAAGCACTGTTTATCAGTCATGGCCAAATTAAGCTTCATGAACCACTTGCAGTATTTTCTGACCCCACTAGATGGTGCTCTCTGTTCAAAAAAGGACTCAATGCATGCCCAAAAGCAATTCAAGAGTGCCATCTAGTGGGGTCAAAAAATACAGCAAATGGTTCACGAAGCTTCATTTGACCATCACTATTGCTTATGAAGTTCTGAATCTTCCAGAAAATAGACTTGATCTTGCAGTAATGGGTCTGATCAAAAGTGAAGGATATCCTCCTCTTCTCAGGATGGCATAACAGTGTGTTTTTCACTTAATTACTGTTTTTTATTAGGACCCAGAAGAACTCATTGTGGGTAGTAGATGAGCAGGGCACCGTGCTGGAGGACCTCTCACCAGAAAATACTCAGGCTTACTGTGCTTATAGTGGAACAGGAACAGCCATGGTATGTCTATGTAGACTTTTCTCTGTGTTTGATTATGTATTTATGGGCAAATTTTAAGAACATGCCATCACACGGATAACGTTATCTGAAAAACAAGTTTCTTAGGGACATTAGGACTCTAAATACAGTGGGAAACTAGAACAAAATGTGTGCATCATGTCTCTGTGTGTATGTACATGTACGTATGAGTAATAAATGTGTTAATCTCCTCTCTCAGGGTAGTGTAGTCTATGTGAATTACGGCAGGGAGGAAGATTTCCGTCTTCTGCTTTCACGTGGGTTGTCACTAGCGGGTGCATTGGCAGTGGTGAGAGTTGGTGGCGGCGTGAGTTATGCAGAGAAAGTGTGGCATGCCCAAGAAGCAGGGCTTGGGGGGGTACTCATCTATCCCGACCCTGCTGATGTGCCCCAGGACCCCCGTAGACTGGGACTCAGCTCCAACTCATCAATCTCTGAGCACGTGAGTACTGATCAACACATCCATCTTGGAACACGTGAGCAATAATCAGCTCATCCATCTCAGAGCATATGAGTACTGATCAACACATGCATCTTTGAGTATGTGCGTACCGATCAATACAATGCATCTCTGAATATGTGAGTACTGATCAACACATGCATCTCTGAGCATGTGAGTACTGATCAACACATCCATCTTGGAACACGTGAGCAATAATCAGCTCATCCATCTCAGAGCATATGAGTACT
>JAODJU010000002.1:11453632-11474472 GCA_026776725.1 Gnathonemus echidnorhynchus | reverse complement strand
AGTATGTGCGTACCGATCAATACAATGCATCTCTGAATATGTGAGTACTGATCAACACATGCATCTCTGAGCATGTGGGTACTGATCAACACATGCATCTCTGAGCATGTGAGTACTGATCGACACATGCATCTCTGAGCATGTGAGTACTGATCGACACATGCATCTCTGAGCTTGGGGCGTATATCACAGTCCTCTCTGTGAATTACCAAAAAATCACTAAATGCTAATGCAAAAATTAGCATTTTGCAGAATTAGCACTATTCATTTTTATTACAGATATTTGCACAGTCAAACATATATCACAACTTTGTCAGTTTGAATAAGCTTTATAACCGACATAGTAAAGAGTCTTAGGTATACATTTACTAATGAACCACTTAGCTACTATAGCTAAGACATGTTGCTTCACATTGTGTTAAGCTTTGGACTAGTTTTTTAGATTGAGGTGGCCAACATTTGTCTATTTCTTTTATTCCTGACATTCACAGGTACACTTAGGGTCAGGTGACCCTTTCACCCCAGGATTCCCCTCCTTTAACCACACCCAGTTCCCGCCCACGCAGTCTTCCGGCCTGCCAATCATTCCTGCGCAGCCTATCAGTGCCAACGTCGCCTCTAAACTGCTTAGGTAATGGCTCTTTTCTATTCCCTTTTGTTTTTGTTGATGGTAAAATTATCAGTTTAATTTCACAGTGTGTTACTGAAGCAAGTGTAGGGAGGTTTCATTCTCTAATGTCTGGCTTTCAGCCTTCATCTGAGTGTGCATGTGTCGAGTGAATCTCCTTCCTGCGACCTTTCTGTCTGCCCCCCCCCCCCCCCCTCCGTGGTGTCGCGGGACCAGACTGCCCCCGCGGCTGGCAGGGGCGCCTCCCTTACGTCCGCTGCGCGCTGGGCCTCGCATTCGGCGCTGTCGAAGGCCGCAGAGTAAAGATGGGCGTTTATAACACCATGACACCTGTGCTGCTCAACAACATCTTCGCCTCCATTGAAGGAAAGATGGAGTCAGGTGGAGGCACCCGCTGGGGCTGGTCACACCTTCAGTCACATGCTCGCACACACGCTTGCACACACATGTGCACACGCCGACTAATATCCTGTCTGTTGTCCACTGATCGCCAAATCTGCGTTTGTCTCTCGCACACAAACCCAGAAACACTCTCAGTTGTTTCCCAGTACAAACAGGCTTACTTGTATGAGGTAGATTATATAGATTATAACCATCTTCCATAAACACGTGCTGAGTAAAGGCTCACGATGGGTGTGGAGCTTATCCTGGGAATCCCTGTGCATGAAGTGACGTGTGGCTCAGCCGGTTAGGTTGCTGTGTCTGTGATTAGAAGGTCACTGGCTCAAACCTTGAGAGCAGCGGAGTGATTTCACTGTTGGACTCTTGAGCAAAGGCATTAACCTCCGACTCGCTCCAGGGACTCTCTGACCCTTGCAGTTGTTAAAAGCTTCTGTGAAAATGAATAAAATGCAAAAGAAATGTCTGAAGCAGATGAAAACCTTGGACGGGGTGTCAGTTCATCACAGGACACATACAGACGCACTCGATTGCACGATACAGGCAGTCTTAGAGACAGCAACCGACTCAACCACGCATTACAGGCAAGCCCCAGTTTACAAATGAGATCCGTTCCCTAAGTCTTTAAGTTGAATTTGTAGATAGGTCAGAAAAATAATAATATGGTACATAATAATAACAATTATTATACAGTAATAATTAAATGGTAATAAAAAAGTAACTGCATACAGTACTGTACTGAACCTTGAGCCAACGATCTGCTGAAACTACACAGTTTTTTCACGAGCATCACAAAGGAGTGCGTGCATTCGTTATCACAAACCATTGTATTTGGAAGTATAAGCCATTAGTTGGACATTCTTGATGCGGGGACAGCCTGTATGTAAACTTACAGAGAACATACAAACTCCACACACAGAGCTGCGGGTGGGATGCTGATTGGTTTTATTTTAATTGCAGTCATGCATTATGAGTCTTGTGTAAGGGTCTTGTTTTCTGGGCCTTTTATCGTGTCTCCATCTCTTATCCAGACCATTACATAATCATGGGAGCGCAGCGTGACTCGTGGGATCCTGGGGCTGCTAAGTCCGGGGTGGGCACTGCCATTCTGCTGGAGCTCGCCCGCACCTTCAGCTCCATGGTGGAGAACGGTACACTGCGAACCACAACCCAACCATAAGCAACCTGTAGACCATAACTCTACCATATCATAATTGACCTGTGAAGCACCATAATATTATAATTGACCTGTGAAGCATCACCATACTGTAACTGACCTATGAAGTATCACAATACCATAACTGACCTGTGAAGCATCACCATATCACAGCTGACCTGTGAAGCATCACAATACTATAACTGACCTGTGAAGCATTACAATACCATAACTGACCTGTGAAGCATCACCATATCATAACTGACCTATGAAGCATCACCATACCATAACTGACCTGTGAAGCATCACCATATCATAACTGACCTGTGAAGCATCACCTTGCCATGAGGTACTAACAAACCACAGCTACGTGACTATCTTGCTGTCCCCAGATTGCAAACCTTTTCTTTTGGTTTGAGGATGTAATTTGAACTAACATTGTAGAATTTTTAACATTCTGAGAGAAATATTATTATTCTAGCCAGCAGAAGGGCTTCAAAAGTTTTTTTTCTCACATTATAGGCTTCTATCCCCGCCGGAGTTTGTTGTTCGTCAGCTGGGATGCTGCGGACTTTGGCAATGTTGGCGCCACTGAGTGGTTGGAGGTTCGTATTGCACTGTCGCCTTCACTCAATTCAGTGAGAATTAAGGAATGATATATTCCTTCCTTTCCAGAACAGTCTTCCAGATCAGCATTTTGCAGCCTTTATATAATTTTTTATATGTAACAAAAGAAGAAAAAAATGAAAGTGAACAGATTCCTCCTGATATTTTGAGAGCATCCCATTGACGCCTGAGTTCTCTTGTTGCCAGGGTTACCTCACTATGCTACACTTGAAAGCCGTGGCCTACTTCAGTCTGGACAAGGCAGTTCTGGGTAACTTTCTTGTCTTTCCTGTTGACTGTTGCTTCATTCGTTCGCCCTGTCATCTGCATCACTGAATGTATTTTCTTTCTCCGAGTCTGTTTATCCTACCCTTACTATTCCTGCATGTAACTGGGCTGTTTTGGATTGCAATTGCCAGTCGTCTCCTTGTTTACGTTACGCACCGCTTACCTCCTGCCTGGGGCTGTAGCCGTTTATCCCTGTGTATGTTTGCACTTGTCCTCTGTATGTTCAGGTGATGACAATCTGTCTGTCTACACCAGCCCCCTGCTGGTTGATCTCATCGAGGGAGTTATCAAGCAGGTGAGAGAGAGCCCTTCTTCTTTTGCCTCTTACATCCTGGCTATGTGTGGCTCTGTACTGCTTGTGGGAGATTTACTTACACAAAAATGTTCTGAGGGCAGAAGGAAAAGTGATTGGTTCAGAGAGATAACTAATCAGATTGCAGAAAAGGTGGATTCGAATAACTAGAGGAGGAGGGAACAAGACATCTGATTGGTTGGTCTCGTCTCCTCTAGTTGCTTGGACCCAGGTCTCCTACAATCATTTTGCCTTAAGAACACCTCAGAGGACAGCAGGGGATGTGGCGGTTTATGACATGAAGTGAAATATGCGGAGCTGCTTGGGTTGAAGCATCTTGCTGTGTATGAATGTCCGGCTTTCTTGTGTGTAACCGTCAGGTGGAGCACCCCAAACACTCAGGCCACACCATCTATGAGTACACGCAGAGTCAAGGTGCCAGCTGGAAGAACCAGATGTGAGTATGCAAGCCATTAGGGGGTCTGGGGTGGATGCGCTTTCAGACATTAATTTTTTTATAATTAATAATGCCATCCATCCATCCATCCATCCATTACAATTACCAATATAAAGTAGTCCATACAAATTATCATCATGAACACAAATGTTAACAACATAATACACTTTTTACATACATGACATCATACACATCTTCTTATTGGTTAACTAGATGTCCAGCAATATAAAAAGAGAATGGACATATTCCATCTACGGTAAAAAGTAGACATTCATGGTTTTTCTCAGACAGCAACGATATGTTTGATTTATAAAATCATTGCTTCTTAAAAATTGAAAATTCATTTTGTGCTTGTGTTTAAAAATGATTCTTTATTCTTAATTAAATTATTATTCTTAAGAATGGTGCCTCAAACTAAGGGTTAGAGGTTTGAATCCCACCTTTAACTGTAGATGCAGTTTGTAAGTTATCCGCTTTCCTCCCATAGTCCAGAAACTGCATTCAGGCAAGCTGGTGCATAGTGTGTGCCTGTGTGTGTCTAAGGCCTGCAAAGTACTGGCATCGCGTTCAGGGCATCTCGTGCCCAGTGCTTCCTGGGATAGGATCCAGACTCACTGTCACCCTGTTGCTAGACAGGAAGTTATGAAAAATGGAGTTTTAAAAGTTATTAGGGAATGAGCTTTTTTGTTAGTGCTGACTAAGTGGCTCTTTTGACAATGCAGGGAACTCTTCCCCACCTCAGTACATATTGCACAGTTGACTCTTGCGGCCACGGGAAGCTGTCTTTGTGTTGGAGACTCTGGCGGTAGACTGTGAGGCTGCTAGTGGCCGGCGGCCGTGGACACCGGCAGGGCTGGTGTCATCTCGCAGATGGCCCCGCTGCCATCTGTCATAAAGCCGCAGTCCCCCAGAGTCCTGACACACATCTCAGCACGAGTCACTGCGAGGCTGAGCAGCAAAGGACGGTCACTCTGCCGCATGGGAGATGCCTGCGTGCTTTTCACAGCTCTGCTTATATACTGGGTGATGGGGGCTCAGTTGCCCCCATGATTGCCTCACACCTGCAGGGTTGTAGGTTCAAATCCCGCTCCTCAATCTGAGTGCGAGTGGATTTTACATCTTCTCCCCCCTTCACCCAGGTGTACTCCTGGAAGTGGCATCCATACATCACCCTTAGTGTCTTGCTATGGATTGGTGCCCCTTCCTGGGTGCCCCCAGCTCTCTGCAAGGCTGTACTGGAAAAGAGGTTATGGAAAATGAACAGATGTAGACCTTCTGGGCTTGGAACCCAGATGGCCAGGGAATGCATATGGCTTAGGCAGTGCAGCCCAGTCAATCCCAGCGCTCACCCTATTAGACCTCCTCTGATCAACTGGGCTACTCTCCTGCTGATGGCACTTTGTCACCCCCGTTGTCTCCTGGCAGAGTGAAGCCCTTGTTCCTGAACAGTGGGGGGTACAGTTTCACTGCCTTTGCAGGCGTGCCGGCCATGGAGGTCCGCTTCATGGAGGTACAACCCCCCCAACAAAGATCCTTCTCCCACTCTATGTTCTCTCTCTATTGTTGTTATATTCATATATTTCTCTTCTTTCCCGTTTTATTTTCCACCTTCTTCGTCAGTCTAAATGATCCCATCTGCCTTCCCACCCCCCTCCCTATGCCCCCCCCCATGTCCTCGATTTGTGTCCTGCATCCCCTTCATATCTGTCCTGTATCTCCTCCTATATCTCCATAATGTCTCTCTTCCATGTCAGGCCCTCCTTCCAGGGGTATAGGAACCAGGGGGGGAGGGGGCATCTTCCACCCCCAAATTAGTAGACCTTTGCATTTAAATTATTAAGTTTTGTCCACTCAGTGTCAAACTTCTCCTGTGCCCTTGCCTCCATTCCATGTCTCTATGACATTATTGTCCTCTGTCCCCTAGTCTCTGTGACATCTACGTCCCCTGACTCATCTCTCCTAACCTCACCCCTCCATCTCCTCTCTCTCTGACATTCCTGCTCTCCATCCCCACCCTGGACAGGACAGTCGCCCATATCCCTTCATCAACACGCAGTTGGACACCCCCGAGCGGCTGCAGGAGATGCTGGAGGGGCGCGTGGGGGCGCTGGGCCGCAGCGTGGGGGAGCTGGTGGGTCTCATGGTGCTGCGCTTGGCCCACGACCACATCCTGCCGCTGGACGTCACCTGCTACAGCGGCGCCGTGCTCAACTTCGGCTCCCAGCTCAACAAGTTCTCCCCAGAGCTGCAGGTGAGCAGGCGCACGTCTGAGGGGTGAAAGGTCGGCTGAGGAGGGGCGGGACATCATGGCTCATGCCCCCTCCGCACCCCCACAGGCCCGAGGCCTCTCTCTGCAGTGGGTGTTCAGTGCCCGCGGGGATTATAACCGCGCAGCGGAGACACTGCGAGAGACCATCCAGAACAGCGACATTCATGATGAGCGGATGGCCCGCCTGTACAACACGCGCATCATGCGGGTGAGCTGAAGGCCGCCATTTTGAAATCACATGGTTTAGGGTGTTTCTCAATACCAAGAACACAAAGATCGTACTTGTGGTCTTGGCAAGACTGGTCTTGCTAACTTGCCTCCCAAGAACGAACTTGAGGCGCAGTGGATGATGAGATTGGTCTCATTTGGCAAGGATGCAACCGATGTTTCCTTCATATTTGGGGCGGAGACAGAATGCTATCCAGGGATTTTTACTGTCCTCTGTACTTCTTATCTTGAGTATGGGAACTGATCTTTGGCAATGGAAGATGATGTCAAATGAGTATCTGAGAACACAAGTATGGTCAAGTACACATATTGAAAAACACCCTTATAATTTTCATGTGACAAATCTTGTGTCTGTGTGTGTTATCACAGGCCTGGTGCTTAATGGTGTGGTTGGGTGGGTGGGGCTTGGGGGGTCCCTGCAGGTGGAGTACTACTTCCTGTCCCAGTACGTGTCGGCGGTGGAGACCCCATTCCGGCACGTTCTGCACGGCCGGGGCGGGCACACGGTCAGCGCACTCACTGAGCACCTGTCCTTGCTGCGCTCTGAGCCGCTGCGCTTTGACGAGGCGCACTTCCGGCGCCAGCTGGCCCTGCTCACCTGGACGCTGCAGGGAGCCGCTAATGCGCTCAGTGGCGACGTGTGGAACATCGACAACAGCTTCTAGGCCCCAAACCACCGACTGACAGACACACCGACTGATAGACACAGCGACTGATAGACACACTGACTGATAGATACACTGACTGACAGATGCACCGTCTGACAGACACACTGACTGATAGACACACTGACTGATGGATACACTGACTGACAGACACACCGATTGATAGACACACTGACTGATGGACACACTGACTGACAGACACACCGACTGATGGACACACTGACTGATAGACACACTGACTGATGGACACACTGACTGATGGACACACTGACTGATGGACACACTGACTGATAGACACACTGACTGATGGACACACTGACTGACAGATGCACCGTCTGACAGACACACTGACTGATAGACACACTGACTTATGGACACACTGACTGATGGACACACTGACTGATAGACACACTGACTGATAGACACACTGACTGACAGATGCACCGTCTGACAGACACACTGACTGATAGACACACTGACTGATGGACACACTTTCTGACACACTGCCATACACACTGCTATACACACTCTGACGTACGTACATTCACATCGATATGACATAAACATACACACACACAGACTGACCAACACTCACACTATCTGTTATAAACACTCTACCACCAGACAGCTAAACTCACTGACAGTCTAAAATGCTGGTCTTAATTTGTATAGATTTCCTAGACTCTAAGGCCTATGTAGCATGTAGATGTACTTCAGATTTTCTTTGGGACAGTGGTATTCTCATTGGTCAAGTAGGACATTGTGTTTGCTGAGTAATTGTACTGGTCACTCACCCAGTGCTCCTGGCTTACTTGCACTGTATTCATCCTCTGAGATCCAGAGATCCAGGCATGCTACGCTGGCTAACCTCACTATGAAGAAGAAGTAGAGAAGCGTTTTTGTATTACAAACAGCTCACAAAGTCTACAGAAGCTACAAGCTGCACAATGTTTTTCTCTGATTAGTTATGACAAGTGTACTGGGAATGTGACCTTGGGGACTGGTCTTCTTAATGATTGGCCAAATCAGTGACTAATCATGGAAGAGAATGATCATCACTTGTTATTGATTCATCACCTGAGGGACATGTCATCTTGCGGACTGGGAAACTCTAACCTCAGGAACTTTGAGAACCATCTAGAAGGAAAATCTATCCCTCCAGTCAGATCTACACTCGCCATTCCTGGCAAGGTGAATTCACTGGGAGGTCATCAGTATTAATTTGTTTTATTAATTAATATTAATTAGTACAAACCTATTCATATTGCTAACCTAAACTGATTAATATTAATTAGTCTGAACTAAGTCTTTTGCGAATGATCAAAACTCAGTCGAAAGGAAAGATTCCCCATCTTATTACCACTTAAAAACGGACAAGTAATCCATACTCAGCATTTCTGACGGCACTTGTAACCTCTTTAATTCAGCTGTTTATGATGAGATGCTCTGGTGACCAGTTGGTGACATAAACAATTTGAGTGTCACAAGCGGGGCCCAGGTGCTTGTGTGGCCCCTTCTCTGAATTTGTGTTTTGTATACAGTGTATACTGTATGGTTCTCTGCTTAGATTGTTTACACTCTGTCCTCTTCGTCTCTTTGTCCGGTAAGGGCAGGCGCTAATTAAGCATTAATTTATCAGTGACAGTGATCGCCACTAATTCTTTTTTTTCTATTGCCAAGAGATAATGAGTCTTTAGCAATGTAAGCAGTAATTATCGGAAGCAGTGCCTTCCATAATTATGACAGTCATACTGTCGCCCAATCAAAAAGCAGCATCTGCTATCAATGAGCCCAGGTGGTTATGGGGCAGGAAGTGGTCATGCGGTGATGTTATATAAACAGGGAGAAGATCACGGCTCTACACTGACTCCAGACTATAGGTGGTGCTGGTGAATTCATGCATAGGCATCTGTTCGGTTCATGTACAGAGTCATGATTGGAGACGTCTATGGTGGTATCATCGACGTTGGGCGTTTAAGGTGGTCCTTCTGCTCCCCACTGCACTGTAACTCACTTACTGACCTGAGGCCACCGAGTGCAACTTTTTCAGGGTTATTGGAAACCAGTCACAGCAATATCTGAGTACTTAATTGAGACAGGCAGTCGTTCCCTTTCTTTACTAAGACAATGGAGAAATATTCAGTGCCATCTTAAAACAAAAGTTCTTGACATTTTGGAAGAAATCACATGAAAATGTATGCAGGCTGTCATCTAATGGTCTGATGTTACATAGAAAGTGTATGTAGACAGCAGGGCTCTTTTTGTTACAGTAAAATAACCTAATTAAAACAGTTAAATGTGAATGGTGCCCTCTGCCCTCCTGGTCCAGGTGGGACTGTCTCCTGTAGGGGGGGCTGTAGACATTTCTGTGTGACTGCTTCTGCTGTTCTGCCCCCCTTTCAGTGCACTCTGCTGTCAGACAGCTTCCAATAAACCTCTTCCTGAATTTATGCTGCTATTTACATGTCATTATTTATTCTGCAAATTATTGATTCAGGTTGCTACCCTGTCCTGTCCCAGGAGAGCTGGATCACACATTTACAAGATTTCTTAGGCTTTTAAAACAGGAACTACTGACACATTTGCAGGAAGAGCTACAATCAAATATTTGTGTAGTCCATAGTAATTCCAGTCCTTAGTAACTCCATTTATTAACCATTACACTCTTTTACAAGGTGTTTGCATCATGTGTCCCATTCAGTTTTGTGTTATATGTTATCTTGCCTTATTTTTAGCGTATGGATAATTTGCCCGATCCACACGTCACTTCTGTATGTTCTTGTATGAGGCCTTCAGTTACCATGCACACATTTTGACAAATCTTTATTTAAATATCACTGAAAACGACATCATAGCAAAACATCCAAGAGACCAATCATAAGTTACGCAATCAAGTCAGCCCTGTTATTTCGAACTGCAACGACGCTAACATCGGTGTATAAACTTTTTATCAAAATACAGTACAGCGATTCTTTAACAAAGTCCCACCACAACATGTATTACCAACAACTACTGGCCATAACACAGAAATACTGGCTATCCGGAGGTTTCTATCCACAGTTTCCAATATCCATATAGTCACTGATTTGTCCTTTGCAAACTTTACTTAAGGTGCCACATGAGTTATTTTTCAATGCCAAATACCTGATTTTCCACGAACGATTCAAACACTGAAAAGCGAGGTGACTTCAAGAAAAATATTAATTTCATATCAATTGACTTTTTTGGAGCCAAACAAGTGTTCTTTCTCACAATTCATTAAATCCAGAAAGACTATGCATAAGTTAGTTCTAGACCTGAAAATAATATCCATAGTTCATTGTTAAAATGGATGGATATAAATGTTTAACATCTTTAAGCACCAATGAGAAACCCTTAATTTGGCCAGTGACTAACATGTACTACAGTGAAATACAGGTCAGATTGTGGGTAAGAATCTATGCTATCTGACTAACCTATAAGTCTATAGGAACCAGTCCTGCTACTATGTCAAATCTGGTGCCACTGAAGAGGACCATAGTCATTGAGAAAGGCCTATGCTCACAAGAGTTCTCTGAGATTGTCAGTTGACTAGTTCCCTGATGGTACACAAATTATTAAGCCCCGTACTCATTATATGCTAATTAAGTGGTGTCACACCCCAGGCCTCTTTCACAGCTGGTCTCAAGGAAATGATTAATGTCCCATTGTAGCATCTAGCTCAGCATTCTACACATGACTGTGGAAGAGCTCAGCAAATCCGCCACTGTAAAGACCATGTAATGAGTAAAGGGCTTTATTGCACTCACAGTGTCTTTCACTAAAAACATCTTTTTGCTGGTTATAAAGCTCCTCGAATTGGTTGAAAATCTCACAATATAACACTGAAGTCAAACACGACGGAGAATAACCTCCACCCCCCGCCCCGCCCCCCCCAATACAGGATTTGCAATTAGGAAGACAAAATTGGCACGATTAGATGCTTTGCTTTCCCTCCCCTGTCAGGTGACACTAAGCTGGGTGTTTTGATAATGATGTCACTACCTACCAATCATTTGGCATCTTTGCAGGAAGATGGGGGTGTACAGCTTTCAATCAAGCTACTGTTCACTTTTTTCGGTTTTAGTGCCACCTCCCCATCATTTCAAGTGAATGGTGCAACTAGAGTGGGTGATGATGCTACTATCAACACTGATCATCATCATCACCTGGTCCCCATACAGTGCAATTGTACAGTCCAGTGCATTGTAGAGACACCAACGCAGTGCAATTTGTTTCTTTAGATCCATCCAGTGTGCTGCTGCCTCCCTAAACGTGCTGCACACAGCTGTCCGTTCCGTACTGCTACTTAACAGTGGAGGAAGGAAAAGCGAACGACAGTCAAACTCACAGTGCCGTCGACGTGCGTCTTGCTGCAAGAAGAGCACTGGTCCAGTGCTGAGCTGTCAGTCCAACCCAGTTAGCAGGTAGCGGGCACACGGACCGGTCACTTTATACCCTTACAGATTGTCTTCATCTCAGCTGAGAAGTTTCTCGGGTCTGACGTCCCCAGGTGCAAAGACGCCTCAGAGTCTATCAGCTTTTGTCCCATTTTCGGTCGTCTGGCTATCGGAAGCCCAAAAAGCATGCGACATCGCAGCAGTATGGCCATCGCATTCCCCCTGCCGGCCCCAATCCGCAAACATCGCTGCGTTAGTGACCATATATTTCTTTCCTTTCCTCTTGACATTTTACCGCAGTAAAGGCATGAAGTTTAACCGGTTTATGTCCATCATTGAATCATGCAACTTAATGGTTGACCAGGTCTGAGTCGACATGTTGCCAGATACGGAACTATTAAAGATGGTTGATAGCCTGGATTGTCAGTCAAGCCTGAATGTGAAGGTATTAGTCGTGATGGATTTAAATCACAGGTGTGTAAGAATGCCGGTGTGTGTGTCAGTAAGTGCATCAGGTGATGACGCTCATCTGTGAGTCTTAGTGCTCGTTGGGCATGTGACGGATGGTGTGGAAGATCCAGTCCATCTTGGTGGTCCAGCCGCCATGGTGGGCGTCGTTCATCTGCTTGGTGAAGTACTCCAGCGCCTCCTGCTGGCTCTTCTCCAGTGCCAGCGTCTTGCGCAGGTAGGCGATGTCGTCGAAGCTCTGCAGCTCGGGCATGCCGCAGCCGAGCAGCAGCGAGAACAGGTTGATGAAGAGGCTGGCGTGTTGGCGGATGGCCAGGTAAGCTTTGTAGCACATCTCCTGGAACCTGCAGCCGTGCGTGAGGAAAGGCAGCGTTACGCTCTGTCCACGGGCAGCGAAATGTTCTCCTGCTCACAGACTCCTTCTAGGACTTACTGGTGTCTAAACAACAGTAACTAAAACAAAGCAACATGTGATACAATCAATCAATGAGTCTCTTTCAATGATCCATCTTCCAGCCTCCTATTCGGTCCTGGCTCATGCAGAGCCTGAAGCCTATCCCAGGAAACATGGGGCACAAGGCAGGGGACGCATTAGATGGGATGTCCCCTATTAACCAGTAAGAATAACTGTCCAGCAATTATCATTATAAAAACACTTCCTGTAGGGCAAACATTATAGAGAGTTGAAAGTAGCAATTGTTAATTCTATGGTCATGTAGATAGTTTATGTGGAATCGGGACGTTTGCTATTTGGTGATAACATCGGCGATACCCCAGTGATCACGTCAAGAAATGTGTAACATCTTGGTCCGACACAGTGACGCATCCTTCATGCGAGGTGTGTCTTGGCACGCACCGTTCAAACTCTTTGGTCTTGGTGCACTCCTGCACGCCCTTGCTGATGACGATGAGGAAGTCCTGCGTGAGGACGAAAGGCACCCGCTCCCGCTTGTAGCCAAACTTCTTCTTCTTGTGGTCGAGGAAGTGGCCAAAGTCGATGTGGAACAGCTGGGGGGCGGGGGAATAGTGGGTTGAAATTAAGAAAAAAAAAAAAGGAGGATGCTGACACCATGGGTCGGGGCGAAGACAGTGTTCACTCATGGCTAATCTCTAAAAACATAAACTCCTCTTCCGCATAGATTAGACTTCCTGATGTTCTGGATGAAACCAACAGGGCTGCATGTATGCCCTTCCTTCCAGGTCGTTAAACTCAAACTATGTTATCATGCATTTAATTTCATTTAGCAGATGGTTTTATCCAAAGTCACATACATTTGAGAAAGCAGGGTCAGGCTGGGCAGCTGGGGCTTAAGGACCTTGCTCAGGGACCCAACAGTGAACCAATTGTGCTGACACCACACACTGCCCCCAAATGACCATTTTAGGTCATACCTGCCCGTTCTCCTTAACCATGATGTTGCTGTTGTGTCTGTCCCCAATGCCCAGGATGAATGTGGCCACACAGTATCCGGCACAGGATCGAGTGAACAGGTCGATGGCTCGGTCATACCTGCGGGAACCGGAGGACCAGTCAGGATGGGGTGGGAGGGACTATGGGTGGGACGTAGCTTTGCTTGGATATTAAGCAGATGGGTGTGGGTGGGGTCACTGTGACAAGGTAATATAGCGGACTCACGCCTCGCCACGGTTCTTGTCCTTGATCCAGTGGTGCAAAGTGTTGCTGTTGAATTGCAGCGCCCCCTTGAGGCCGCCCTTGCACTGAATCTGCATGATGGTGTATGAGTTCTTCACCACTTCGATCAGACCCACACAGTCCCCGATGGACAGGCAGCCGTAAGGCAGCATCCTGCACAAGAGCGGAGTCTGGGCTGTGAGCATCAGCATGCGAGGTGAGAGATCCGGTGAGGGCGTGGAGTTTAAATGGCAAGAGGCCCAGAGACGGACGCTAGTGTCCAAACTGGCATTACCTCAGGTCCAGCCCTTGGTTCTGCCAAATGTTCTCCATAATCTTGATAATCTGTAGAGTCAGCATGTCCTGCCGCAGATCTGAGGAGAACATGAACAAACGTTGACACCCAGAGGCAATCGCACAAGAACAGTGACAGATAAGGTTTAAAAGGGATAAGGACTAGATAAAGGAGATGAGACAGTTTACCGGACCAGGTTAGTAAACTTCTACTAGTCATTCCTGGGCATTGGTGAACCGATTGAACTACACCAATAAAAATTAAACCACAATATCAAACCCCTCTTTTATATTTTAGGTTCTGGCTGTGAGAGAGAGCTCATAAATAATTTATTACATTAAAAAATAATGTGATGGAGTGCTTTGCATTTAAATCAGGATAAAAATGTCCTTAGAAAGAAACTGCTGACGTCTACCTGCTCTTTGATCTCACTTGATATTGGAGTTTAAGTGACGCTGACAGTTAGAGTTCTCCATTTCTCACCTCAGTATTTTACAGCAAAATCTAGATCCTGTGGGAACTGTACAGATTTAATAGGTGGAAGTACCTTGCTCTAGAAATATTATTAAGACGTTACATACAGCTTGGTCTCCTTTACAGGATTCCATCAAAAATGACATTTGACATCCTGCCAGTAAAAAAAAAAACCGCACCATCACCGTTCTTGAAGATGACTTCATTGTTGGTGAACAGAAGCTCACTCATGATATCGGGGTTTTCCCAGTTCAGCCACAGGGGGCGCTTTGCCGATGACATAATCCGGCACTCTTCCAGCCTGGTGGGGATGAAAAAGTAGACAGAGGGATAAGAAAAGGACACAGATGGCGGAGAGAGACGGAGGAAGGTCATGGAAATTTAAGAAAACATGGTAGCAGGGAGGAGTCACTTGACTGACTGCTCAATTGTTATTAGTGCTGGAAAACAAAGTGTCGGCCATTTTAATGGAATAGACAGCTGTGCAGACAGGCAGGGAGCCAGGATGACGTCAGCCCCGTCACTGTCAGTGCCGCAAGCGGAAACGCAGGGCTACAGTATCTGAGGAAACACAGCTGGCATACAGGGCTAGACGAACAGACTGAAAGACAGACAGGCAGATGGTTTCAGCGGTCAGACACAGCACCTGCGATTTCCCAGGTGGTGAACATATTCGAGTGGGGGGGTGGATTGCCCCGACAGTGCATGTGAGCCAAGCTGCCTTGTTGCCAGAGCTGGGGGGACGTTCCGCGATATTGAGGCTTCTGTCAAACCAGTGAGGTCATACCTGAGGTTACCTAACTGGTGGACGGGGTTGAGAGGTGAGACGAAGCCTTGCAGTGCCTCCATATAGTCGGGGCGGGACATGTGCTCCACCAGGAACTTCATCTGCGTCTGAGGCAGCCAATTAACACACAGAATAGCTCACCATATGGTCAAATGATGTCAATGTGGCCCATGACTGTGCCAATCAACAAGGGAGCTACAGGTATATGCCCAACACTGTATTGGCAAGAGTGTTTACTGGGGCAGGACTGATTGGCCCCCATAATGGACTGTCTCCTGTCACTCATAAATTCAAAACATATTGCCTAATGATATGGCTGGCCCCTCTTATACTCTGCAGCTACAATGATATTGGAGTGGAAGCTATACCTTCTGTGTCTCATCCTTCTTCTCCTGCTTGAGGGTGTCAGTGAGATTGACCAGCTTCTCCATAGCCTCCACCTGCCTGTTGAGGTGCTTCAGGTACATCCCACACGCACGGCAGAAGGCCTCCAGCAGCAGGCCAAAGCGGCGGGACACTGTCTTGTTGTGCATCTCCGACCTGCCTCATTCGATACGTCGATCACCATCACCATTGTCTTCATCTTCATTATCATCATCACCATCATCATTACCGTGATCAACGTGACTCACTTAAGATGCCAAAAGAAGAAGTGTCCGATCCTCTGATTGGTCAACGCTTTCTTGATGAGAAATCGAGCCAAAGGATTGTCCAAGTACATTTCATACTTGAGTACCTGCAGAAACACGAACATTCCTGATCTATAATGTGGATGCACGCTCATGTACGCATGCACACCTGTGAACAGGGAGGGGGCACAGAGGTAGATCTCTGTTCTGTTACCTGGACCAGCTGCAGCAGATACTGGCTCAGTTTATCATCCGTCAGGCCCTGCACGAGGCAGCGGAGAGCAAATTCCCGCACCATGGGGTCCGGAAAGTTACAGTCTAGCAGCTCCAGGGCGCTCTCTGGCTCCATGAGGGGCCAGTCACGCAGAAGGCAGTACATCTGGGGGGGCAACGTGGCAGAGTCACACACTGATTCCCACAGTGACAAGAAGAAGAGAAGGAAGTTCAAATTAAGGAAGCAGATGTGCCTGTAAGGCTGGAACTAATGGTGAGGGGTGTAAGACGACGACTCGTTCCCTAAGAGTTTCTCTGCTTCATTCTGTCACTTCCTGTCATACTGTCCCAAGCTTTGGTGTCTTTCTCCTTACCTGAGACACCTCGTCTCGTGAATTCCACTTTACCGAAAGGAGCAGCTTGGGGAGACTCTCAGCAATGTTGACGCAGTAATGTCTGAAAGCAGAGGGACGAGCGGGAACTTATAGAGAGAACAAGGAAGGAGATATACAGCAAGGTCTATGAAATCCAAAATCTAGTACCGAGTTCTGGGTGATTCCATGACACCATTGTTCAGGTAGGAGATAGATATACTTTATCAGTCCTAGAGAGGTTATTCCATAGATACATGAACATCACCCAAACAGAGACCCTGGACCCTCAGATTAAAAGTCTGATACTCTAACCAACTGAGCTCTCCGGGTTCTTGAAGAAACAGTGCTACCCCTGATATCTCAATTTGCCTTGAAGTATTGTCAAGGAATCCCTTATGCTGTTTTCAGCAACAGGTGTCAGAGATACCCAACTAACACACACGGAAAGCTCTAGTAGGACAGGGTGAGGTCATGCGAGGGAGACGTACCGGTGCCTCCACAGGAAATCCTTCTCCTGCTCAGACAGCTCGTACAGTGGGTCTCGGCTGCAAAGGCTGAGCAGCTGCTCCACGTCCCCCTGCGACATGGTGTTGTCACATGCCAGTCGGTTGCTCTGTGAGTGAGGGTGGGACAAGGGGGGGTTGTGGGCTCTTGTGTTGTCTTTCTGTCCCTCAAAGCACCCTCTTCTGCCCACTCCCCTCTCACCAGCCCCATGGAGTAATTGTAGCCCAGCTCGCGGGAGATGGTCCAGTTGGCGTGCTCCTCGATTTGCTGCTCATCCGGGAAGATCACAGTCTGGTTAAACCAGGAGAACTCCAGCTCCACACAGGGGGTTTCCTGGGGGGGGGAGCGAGAAGAGCAGGATGAAGTCAGGTTTAGGGAGAAATGTGGGCAAGGCCACACTTATCCACAGGCTAACCGGGGCCGTAGCCCTGGGCCCCAAGTTGTTGGGGGCCCCAAAAGCAGCATTTTTTAGGACCCCAACAATGGCTTTAGTACCCATCCCCTAAATTCAGCCCTGAATGTAGGATAGATTTAGGATTCAAGATGTTTTTATTGGCCATCAAGTATATTAGAATGCTTAGTCTTTCAGCTACACCCAGAACAAAGAACAATGAGCCGTATACAAATGCAAAATAATAAAAGGAACTACAGTGTTACCAGTAGAGCAAAACACTTCAGATATTACAGTTCACACAGAGGTGTGTAGAAGAGGTATAAATTAAAAGCTGAAGTCTGTATTTATGCACATTTCTTACCGGATTGTTAAAAGTAATTGCATATCTACATATTGAGGCATCAGTACTAGAAGCAGAGCTTCTGTCTTTTGTTTCACGTCGCTTTTCACCTTGTTGGGGTTGGACCCAGCCACTCCAATGGGGTTGAGCAGGTCCTCCAGGCCGTGTGGCATGGGCCACAGGCTCAGGGCCACTTTGCCGCTCACCAGGGTGTTCCTGTAGTCAAACAGGTTCACGTTCCCCCAGGCCAAAGGGCAGTGCTCCTGCCACACACACAAACACACGCGTCACATGTGCAGCACTCTCCCACGCTTCGGTAATGCTGTGATCTAAGGTAACCTGGGGTGTCTCGTACCTCTTTGGCTCCCTTACGACCTTTGACAGAGCAAATGGAGAGGCACAGTCGAGCCGACCGGGGTAGATCGGTCAGATATATGTCATAGGTCAGCCATTCATTCCACCTTAAAAAACAGGAGTCCAAGTTCACTTGTTTTACATTAGTGGCTCATTCCACCTTAAACACAGGAGTAAACATGTTTTACATTAGAAGCTCAATCCACCTTAAATACAGGAGTAAACATATTTTACATTAACCTTTCATTCCACCTTCAAAGAGAAGAGTCATATTCTCAAAACAGTGACTCATTCTACCTTCAGACACTGGAGTGACACTTTACTTATTTTAAATCTGTTATTCATTCTAACCTAAATGACAAATCCTAGTTAAAGGATTATTGCAACTCACATGTACATGAGCGTTAGTCTTGCATAAGACAGCTGATCTTTCTATGCTAAATCCTCTGGCCACAATCATCCGACAGTCCATTTGGGGCTGTTGTCCAGTAACCAGAGAGGACTCCCTATATTTCTTCAGACAACGTGTGACTTACTGGCTATTTCAGACTAGAGTGAAAATAGGGATTCGCACTGGGGATTGGCATTAAAGCACTGCTTATTGACATGTAGGTTTCATTGAAATGATACTTCATTTACATAATTACATTGGAATTCTTTTGTTATTTGATAGCAAAGCTTGGGCTCAGAGTATGGGGTCAGCTATTTATCCAGTGCCCCTGGAGCATTTTTTTAGAATTAAGAGCCCAGTGACAATATGACTTTCCTGCACTCTGTGGGATTCGACCCAATGACCTTCTGAAAACAAACACAGGGGCCTAAGCCGAATGTAAATATGTGCCCGGCAGTATTCTGCCATCCCATCCAGGGTGTCCCCCATCTTAGCTGCTGTCTACTAGGGGCTCCTGCTGGCCCAGCTTACCTGGGGTTCGAGCAAGGCACTCTCTGGGTGTTGACATTGTCACATAGCGGCTCGCCTCCATGGTAGATACCTGTTCTCACATAGATCTGAAATACAGATCACAGTGACCCAATAAAAATCTAATGCACAGAATGCAAAGTGCTTTGGATATAACTGTGGTTATATTTGCACTTGTAAACAGGACGTGGTGCCACGGTGGCTTAACACCATAGCCTTGCACCGGTAGGTTTTGGGGTTCAGTCCTGCCCCCAGTCTCTGTGAGTGGAGATTGGTATACCACTTTTAGCCTCTACTGTTCCTTGTACTTCCTGGGATAGCCTCCAGGGGCAGTGAGGCCATGTAGGAGGTTAGCGGTTGGACCATCACCATCTAACGATGTGTTTATTCGTTTTCTGGCCTATTTTATTATCTGTCGGCGGTAACTGAATTTTAGCAAGATGAATATGGCTGGTACCACCTTCCCTAGTGCTGAAAAAAGCAATATGATTATTTTTATTTCTCTCTTCTTACTGTTACTGAATTACGCCCATCCTTTGGTGATAAACTCTGATCTTGGTTATTATTTTTGAGGATTCATTACATATGAATCATTAATTTTGATTTGTGCAGTGTGCATTTCAAACTGAGTTTTTAATGCAGTGTAAGTTATCCATTTAATTTAATGCTATTATCATGTTATTGTGCAGTTGTAATCTGCTGCATGTTTGTGATAAATGGCTTTCTTTCGTTTCTTTACAAACCACAGATTAACTTGCCACTTTTCCTCTACTGCACTTATACTCCTGAGTAATTTGACCCGGTTTATTGCCCCATGTGTTAATGTTATTGCTGTTTTATTGCCCCTGTGGAAATATCTCCTGCGATACTGCTTCTCTGTTATTGCGCTGTGTCGGTCGCTTTTTCTACTGCCCCTTTCTTTATCAGTTCCCGCCACCTTCCCCCCACCCTTAAGAGGCCCCCCCTCCTGCCCCCTACACACCCTTACCCCTCACCTTGTCGATGTCCCTAATGTTGACGTTGACGTAAGTGGCACACAGCAGTCGTACCCTGAGCAGGGTGTTGAAGGCCCAGAGGGAACGGGGGGCACTGGAATCCCCCCCGCCGGGGCAGGGGCTGGGCTGGGGGGTGCGACGACTGTAGGAGGGGGTCACAAACCCACTGGCGGGCAGCTGGCTGTACAGGCTATCCTTAGACACCAGCATGAGGTGTGGGAGCCTACCAACGATAATGCAGCTCCGGATGTACTGGGGAGGAGGAGAGAGACGGAGGGGGGAGGTGAGACAGAGAGAAAAGGGGAGAGGGAGAGGAATGGAGAGAGAGGGAGGGAGAGGGAGGGAGAGGGAGGAATGGAGAAACCGAATAAGAAAGATGTGGAAGGTAATACATAGAGAAATGGCGAGAGAGGGAGGAATGCAGAGATGTCGAGGGAGGAATGGAGAGAGAGAGAGGGAGAGGTGGAAGGGGGAATGGAGCGATAGAAGCAGAGGTATGTGGGGGGTAATGCAGAGAGAGGGAGGAATGTTCTCCAAGTGTTCATTCAAACATCAGGCCCACAGGCATTTCAGAGACATTTTCCCTGGAAAGTTGCACACATTTTATCACAGATGCGCCTTTATCGTCACCACAGTGACAGGAGATAATCCCCAGAGTGAGGGAAAGTAGGCTGATCCTAGACGTCTCAAGCCCACAGGCGGCTCCAAGCTGTCTAGAAGCGCTCCCTGGCATATCACCTTGTATTGGCTCAGCGGGTACTTCTCCAGCAGATACTCGTCACAGCCGCACACCTTCAGGATGTACTGGCCCTGGTACTCCTGCACGCAGAGGCGCAGCTGCTGCGCAGACAGGTGCATGCTGCGCGTCTTCTTGCGGATGGCCTCCGCGATGAGCTGCTCAGGCAGGGCGTCGTGGGCGATCTTCAGCGTGTACTTCTGCTTGGCGTTGGAGGGGGAGACTATCACCCAGATGGTCACGATCAGGCGGCCTGCAGGGGGAGTGGGGGGGGGGGGGGGGCGCCGACACCAAAGGGAGCCTAATGGGTACAGGGGTA
>JAODJU010000002.1:11413114-11447246 GCA_026776725.1 Gnathonemus echidnorhynchus | reverse complement strand
AAACAGAAATACAGTGTTTTCTACTAAAACAATGAAGGCCACTAGGCACATAGCAGAAAGGAAAGCCTAGTTAGATTCTCTTCTACATAAACAAGAAAATCAAGAGCACAAATTAAAATACATTTTTGGCTGTTGGGGGCTTTTTGGACCGGCTAGTGCACTGTACTCCACTGTACTCCTATTGCATCCTATCAGGCTTTTGTTTTGTAAAAGTTTGTGGTTGTCACTGTGATGGATGTTTTCAGTAAAGTACAAATTAACATTATAAAATGGATGCATTATGCAAAACTGTTTAGATTGGTGGATTTTTTAAAAATTATTTATTAAATTTATAGGCTAGTGGTGTTATCCATTTCTGTTTAATATTAAATAACTCAAAGCCAAATACTGCAAATACAAAGATTTCAATGAATTAAATACACAAAAAAATAAACAAAACTTCTGACCACAGATCGTTTTAAATGTAAACTATTAGTTAACCCCCCCCCCCACCCTAAAAAAAAAATCATACTACTGCAATTTGACATTTGGAAAGTCTTTCAATATAACTAGCACTATTACAAACAAGTAAGTTGAGATAAATGTTTAGTTTATATCATTGGTGAAAATGTGTCACTTTAATAAAATTTCTTTAGGTGTTTGTATCTTTAGGAAATGTTTAAATAAAGGAGCATATTAAATTACTCCTCCTCAAAGAACGTGAAGGAATATTTTTCATCCTTCTCTGCCTTGCCTGGCAGCTGTTTGAAAATGTCCTGATAGCTCAAGATCTCCATGTCTTCCTGTACGATGTCCTCCACACTCTCCTCCAACTTCACTCTCTGACTGCACAATTTCTTTGCTGTAATCCCTCCTTTCTTTTCTTTCATCTTCCAGCCGGCACCCTTTTTCTCAGTAACTTCCTTTCTCAGTGTTTTCTCTCCATCCAGACTCACCAGCTTCTGACTTTCCTTCACTCCTCTTCCTCCACCTACAGGTATTTCTGGGACAGTCTGGTCCCTAAAAATAGTCTGTGGTGCTGTGTAGTAAACATATAAACTTTGTGTGAATAGGAGAATGACAGTGCTGTGAATACTGGGAGAACAGAACATTTTTAAGATTTTCGTTAATCGTTTGCTTTCATTTAATAATTTTCAAAGCCAGTAGTTACTCATGATCTGTTGCTTGTTTGGCTGTATGTTTTGAGCTGGTATACAGTACTCATGCCTTTCCTGTGTGTATCCGGTCTGGGAACTGAGGAAATTGGGGCTTTCTCCTTCCCTTCCTCTGCTCCCCCTCCTGCGCCCTGTTCCAGTGGTTCCCCATGGGGAACAGTGACATGCTCTGAGGAAAAGAAGACGCCCGCATCAGGCATTCAACCCCCACTGTTTACCAACCATATGCTACTGACGCATGGAAAAAACAAAATTCTTGTAGATTCCCATTTAAAACAAACAAATATAACCCTGCAGATACAAACTTACGTATAAAACGAACTTACTGTTTTGTTAATGTACATATTTTTGGTGAGATGTGAATTAAGAAATCTCATTCCTAAATTACATATTCCACTATGAATTTACAAAAATTAAATAGTTGTTCAATGCTTTGAACAACATGCAATTTTTTGGGAACAGTTTGGGGAAGGGCCTTTTCTGTTCCAGCATGACTGTGCCCCAGTGCACAAAGCAAAGTCCATAAAGACATGGTTGGGTGAGTTTGGTGTAGAAGAACTTGACTGACCCACACAGAGCCCTGATCTCAATGCCATCAAATACCTTTGGGATGAACTAGAATGGAGATTGTGAGTCAAACCTTCACGTCCAACATCACTACCCAACACCACAAATGCTCTTCTAGATGAAAAGGCAAAAATTCCCACAGACACACTACAGAATCTTGTGGAAAGCCTTGGCAGTGATAGCTGCCAAAGCTGCAAAGGGGGATCAACTCCATATTGTTGCCTATGGATTTAGAACGATGCCATAAAAGTTCCTGTAGGTGTAATGGCCAGCATACTTAAAAATGACATGGTCAAAATGGTTTACTACTCATACACCATGTCCATCCATCCATCCATACATCCACCCATTCCCATCACCTATCAATCACCTAACCTAACTGCTTGTCCATTATTGGATCACAGGGAAGGTGAAGCTTATCCCAGGAAGCACAAAGCACAATGTAGGAGACACCCTGAATGATTTATAGACCCCAATCTGACAAACCATGTGATTGTGGACTGCAGGAGGAAACATATGTGCTAAGAGAAAACCCACACAAACAAAAGAAACACATCGTATTTCCTACAGCATTTCCCCATATTAAATCCTGATCTTCAAAAGTTTAACCACTGGAGTGCTCAGTCAGTTTTGGATACTTAGAGTATTCCATTTCACTCTTCTTTTGATCCTCACCTTTGGATGTCTTTTTCTTGATATTCCTTCTAGTCCTACCAATATGTCCCTGTTGAAAAGTGTATGAGTTAGGGTTGGGATTCAGCCCTGACCTCACAATTCTATCTAATTTTGATTCACAAGTGCCCAGTCTGATTCAATTTAATTTTGCTATAATGTCTTTTAAGAACAATTTTTTTTTGAGAAATAATTCATCATGTAGATTAACGTCAAACATTAACAAAGGTGAATGCTAAAAATGAATTAATTTAACCAACAAACAAAAGAGTGTACTCTAGTTTTCACATAATGCCTATTACCATGTAAAACAATCAACCAAAAAAACATTCAGCAAAAATATTTTCAAATTCACACAGAAAAGGCATAAATGAACAAGATTCATCTTGGGATTTTGTGAACTGATGTTGAATCGTCAAAGCCAGTATTGTGATTAATAATAAAATCGATATTTCTTCCCACCCCTTGCATATATACACTATAATGATTCTTATCATCATTGATTACTGCATATCAGAGTGCTGGCTCAAAACACCACATTGCTACATAATCATTCAATTTGATTAGCTTATTCTGGTCAGAAACATCATCTGTTACTGCATATTAGTTAGGATAATTAGCAACTTAATGGCACCTATTAGTATATTAGTAGTCAGAGTGATTAGGTTAATCTGGTATTGATGACCATCTTTTACAGGGATGTCATTAGTATGTTTGCTTGATCAAAATCTCCGTTTACCTTGTTACCCCAAACCTGTTTGCTCTCTTCTAGATGCTCAAAATTCTGCATTAGTTCTATAAGTAAAATTTCAAATTGAAATAAAACATTAATACTTTGTAACTGAAAAGTGTCTTAATCATACAATAGTGAAATTTTAAACAATATATTCTAGGGTGATAACAGCTTAAATGATACAGAATTGTATTTATTATTTACTTCTGTGGAGGTGTGTAGTCTTCTTCAGAGCAACCTGTGTGTAGGTGTATGATTAAAGGGAAATGCTTGCGTGTGTGGAAGGTGTGAGTGAAAACCTGAAATAATATGGTGCATATATATGGCTGTATCCTGAAATATCATGGTGCATTTGCGTGAAAACCTGAAATTTCATTATCTTCCTTGGAAGTATCCCTATCCACTGTGTAGCGGCTCTTGAATCCAAAACGTGATAGTCGACTCTGCAAAATAGATACACAGAAATCTAAACTGCTACTGTAAATAGGAAATCTCTCCATCCATCCATTTTCCATAACTGTTTATCCAGTACAGAGTTGCAATGAACTTAGGACTTGTAAGCTCTGATTTAATTATTACGATTACTATTATTGATATATTCCTCATATTAATAGTGTGTATATTTCATTAACTTTTTGCCATAAAAAAGAGATTGTTAAGAACATTTTGATTCCATGTAGCAGGGTCTGATTATTTGTCATTTTAAGCTGTCCCTTTAAGTTATGAAAATAAGGTTCATTGAAATTTTCAGTGCCAGATCAGATCACTGTAAGGAGTTTTTCAGACAAAATGAAGAGGACCTATTGTTTGCCAGTAACAGTTCTGTAACATCATGGCAACTCATTTTGCCATAACTGAGCAAGAACTGAGTTCTGTTACAAAATTATAGACCTGTGGGATTATGGGCTGTGAGCAAGTGATGAAGCAGCTCCCTCTAATGGTTTAAGTTGAGGTTGCCAACTATTCCATTCTAAAAAAAATAAAATACCAATAACAAATTTTGGGCGGGCAGCACAGTGGCTAGCACTGCTGCCTCATGCTTCCAGAACTCTGCTGTGTGTGGAATTTGCATGTTCTTCCTGTGTCTCCTCCAAATAATCTTGTTTCTAAGAATCCAAAGACTTGTTATTAGGCTATTTGGTGTCTCTAAATTATTCTATGTGTATGTGCCAGCAAAGGACTGGCTTCCTGTCCAGACCCTAACCATGTGCCCTGTGCTGCCTTGGATAGACGCCAGGCAACCCTGACCAGGGTAAGCAATTAAAAGATGGATGTTCTAAATATAGCTAATCATTTAATTAGAACTTGAATATTGAGTTACAATATATAGTTTTTATTATTTATTTTATTACTTATTTTTGTAGTTGAATACATTGTGTTCAATATAAAACTATTTTCATGATTTAAATTTTCGTTTTGTGCTGATTTTGTGCCTGTTTACCTTCAGGGAGAGATCCTGGGCATGCTTAGCCATTCTAATGGCTTCATGGAGCTTCTTCTTGAAACTTTTCCCCATCTGTTACACAAAGTTGAGGAAGATATCAGTGTCCACAAAGCAGTTGACTGAACTGGAATGTCATGTTTTTTCTGGCTGAGGACTGACTGTAGATGTCCACTAGACAACTCTACTATTTTCAAGCTATAGAACCATGACGGGTGAGATAACTCACTTTCAGAGCCGTCGTCTCAGAGAATGTCTCAAAGGACTTCACTTTACAGGAAGGCACCCAAGCACGTGTGACTGGGTCTCCAAAGAATGTCACATGGTACTTGGACTTAAGGGGCAGGAAAAAGTGTTACTGAAGACCACAGCTGAACAAAACTTATTTTCGCTTCAACATCCAAATACATAGATACCCCTGCTAGTACAGTACACAAAGAATCAAACTGCAATCTTAATAAATAACGACACTCCTCAAAATTGTTATTTTTGACTCATACACCTGATTGTAAAAACAATAGAGATATCTTTATGATCTGCTTGATCTGCAAAACATAACATCCTGTGAGCTGTACTTATTTTTAGGGGTCCAGACACACAGTGCTGGAAGCTGATTATGTTCATAGGATACTCTTATTATTATCTTTGTAGTGCCTCTGAAAACTGGTGAAAAGTGAAAAAAATGTCCTAGCAGTCTGCTTAAGGCTCCTAAGAATCTTACTGGGAACCTGTCTATGTTATTGAAAAGGAATATGGACTTGGAGTCTGGGTCGCTCTCTGTCATTGCTGGCCACCTAAGCACATAAACACAAACAAACACTCACAGTGTGTCACACACCAAGGCTACTAGTCTGTATTTACTTACAAATAAACACGGGTATAGACAAAATACGTTAAAAATTTACTGTTTAACCAGAAAAATAATATTGCAATGCTGAAATATTGTAATTGCATACTATAACAACATTCCACTAATATACTACATTGGAACTTTATCTATACTTTTTGCATCAAACGAAAAAATCTGGTCACACATGGTGTTGTTTTACCAACCTGTTGGATATGTGTACATGGTGAAAAAACAACTTTAACTTGTAATATCTCACCAGGGGTAACCATACTGCTGGGCCCACACCAGAGACCCAGGAACTAGGCTGCTATGCACTACATCATCCTGGCTGCCGCTCCAGGTTTCCTCTGGACAATTGCAGTTGTAGTAGTCAGGGTCTTCACAATAGACGGACACATATCCAACCATTAAAAACATTTAATTGTTATATTTGCCAAGTGCTGCTGAGCCACTAAAATAATTAAGGTATTCTGATTTATCACCAGATGAGAGGACAATGCAAGGAAACTATGCAGAAGATAAAGAGGGCATGTTTTCAAACTTTGGCAGGCCACAAACTCCACTGAGACATTCTGATTTATTACCAGAGGAGAAAAAAATATTCAAGGAAACGATGTAGGAAATAAACAGAACATGTTTTCAAATGTGTCACTGTTGTGAAGGTAAAACTGCGTCATGATATCAATCAGATCATTACCTGAGCTTTGGACACAGGTCCACTCTGGGGGCAGGACTGAAAGGTCTACATGCTTATCCAACTTTCTCCACTTCTTACATCTGCTTATACTGCACTGGACCCATCGGTCATCTAACACACAGACATAGACACACATGAAACGGTGAATTGTTTAAGTTGTGCTCCTGATTTGATAAATGTTTCAAATTTTACTTGATGGTTAAATGAGTTCAATAAAATGATTTTTATAAGATTACTCATGAGTGTTCATCTTTAATGCAACCAAGCAAAAATGGGAAATAAAGGTAATAAAAATACAGTACAAGTACAACCATGCTTACATTCATCTTCAGTATGCTCCTCTAGCTTGTCCTTGTATTCTTTCTTTGCCTCGGGTTTCTGTACAGTTGCCTCTTTCCTCTCTCGGGGACGTTTTTCCTTCTTGCTCTCTTTGGACCTGACAGGCACCACACCTGACTGGACTAACCATTCTCACGCGTGTACTTTCACTAAAACTCATTTGGTGGAAGAAGTCCTCTGCTACCAGTCAACAATTATCAGATTTCACCCATGCTATCCACTTCTGAGGTAGTGCAGTCTCTTAATAACAAGACATTCAATAACATCTTCATGTAATTGCTTGAGAGGCTTATTGCATTAGAAGGTGCGGGTAATGTGTGGATAATGTGTACAAACTATACATGGAATCATAGTACCAATATTTAGCCTTTTGAAAACTACTAATATCCTTATAAATCTCTGGTATAGGATAGAGTCAGGCTGTACTTCAAATAAAGTCTTGCAAGATTATGTTACCTGTCATGGCTGCCTTCAACCTTTGCCTGCAAACCCTCCACTTCATTCAGAACCATCTGGGCATCTTCTGCAAACACAGAGATATTCATTTTAAAAAGTAGTATCATTGTGATTGATTGGAGATTTCCATTAATTGTGTTTTTAAAGAGGGGAAAATCATACATTCTGGAACTCTTTCACTTAAAAGCTCAAGTAATATGTGTAACACTGGCACCTTTCTGTCCTACCTAAGCAGTGTTCCAACGAGGAATTCAGGAAACCCTGGAAGCGGTCGTGGAGCTGGGCATCAGGAAGTATCTGTTTGGTGAAGCAGGGAACCTGCAGCAGACACAGGCAAGACTATGAGACCCACAGGTTGTATCCCTTAGAAGTGACTCATCAGTATTATGTGCTCTCACATTTCATTCTTCTGACGTTTGATTTTGTGTCCTTTGAGTCCCCAAATGAATACAGACCAGATCTTAAGGACCCCATAGTTGTAATGCGCACAAATTTAACTAAGTACTAAGGTTTGGGGCTGCATTTAATATTTTTCTCTCTGAATGGGAGGAGAGGGTCCTGTGTTACATGATAATACTGACAATGCTTTTCGTCCAACAGACCCCTCAGAGGTTGAAGCCCCCTGATTTAAAGTACCCCAACAGAGGATCTTCCCAGAAAATGAAGACTCTGTATTGTTTTTGTCTATCTGTGTATTTTTGATTCTGCTTGCACTGCCCTTTATTCCTCCTCATGCTTTACCTTCCTGCTCCCATCATTGTCCTTCCTCGGGTTTGCTTTGCTCTGCCCCTTCCCCCCTGCACCTTTCCCACTGGCACAGAGCTGTACGCCCACATGCCTGCATCCCTCCTTCTTTCCCCCAATCATTTCTGCCCCAGCCGTCTCCTTCTTTCCACTGTCTTCCAGCCCCTGATGGCTGCGCATCTTGCATTTTTCCTCCTGCTTCTTGCCTGCCTTGCCCCGCTGTAGCAACAGCCCTCCTCTGTCAGTGCCCATCGCATTTGTCTTTCTACAGACTTCTTTGAAATCTTCCTCACTAGCTGTCTTTTGCTTCCTCTTCACCCCTCCATTACAGACTTTACCATCTGTAATGACCTTCCTTTCTCCATTAGGCTCATTTTCTTTCTTGTTTTGCTTAATATTCTTTATACTCTTAAATCCTTTGGCTGTAATTGCCATTTGTTTCCCTTTATCTAATTCTCCCTCCCTTCCCTCATTATAATTTTCTTTTTGTACAGGCAGCATCAAACAGCCATATCTCCCTCTTTCTTTTTTATCTTCATCTGCAGTTTTCTTTGCCTCTTTCTTGCCCTGGTTCTTCCATTTACCAGGCACAAGCTTTTCTTTGGTACCTTATTTAAAACAAACGAAACAAAATAAACAATCAAAAAACGTGTCCAAGTTAATACCTATCTTCCTAATTAAGTTATATTATTGTACATATTACGATAAATATGTATTGAAAGTATGCGGTATTAACTGGACTATTGAAATCAAGATAAAAATTAACCGATGTGGGGAAAATGAATTTCAAATAATCGAAATGATAATATATATTTACGTGTATATTTACCTGAATGTATTTCCATCAGTACCGCTCTTCTTTAACTTAATGTAGATTTAAAAAGGCGTCGTTCAGCGTCGTTAGGCAGGTGCTGCTAGCTAACCTCATCCCGCCAAAACGCGGCAGCTTCGCGCGCCGCGGCCGTTGCGGAGTGCTGCGCGAGGGCAACCTCGCGTCTTCCGTAAAAATTCGAATGCCTTACATATTGCAGACTTCAGGGTCAGTGGTAGCCTAATTTGCTGTTTCGTTCTTGGGCCAGCGTTCCAGCCTCCGCCACGGCTCCATGTGAAGAGTTTGCATGTTGTCCCGTGTTGTCGTGGGGTTTCATTCGGGTGATTGGAGCTGCCACACATTGGTGTGTGAATGTGCCCTGCGATGGGTTGGCGCCCCATCCTGGGTTGTTCCCTGCTTACACCCATAGGCTCCGGACCCCCCGCGACCCTGAAAAGGACGAGTTGGTTCAGAAAATGAATGAATGGATGGATAGAGGGATACACACACGCTTCCGGGAAACGACGGTCCGAGTTACTACATTTCCACTTTACGATGGGTAAATGTTTTTCACTTTCGGTACATTATTCAATAAATTACATGAGATATTCAACGTTTTATTATAAAATATTTATTGTGTTAATGATTTTGCCGCACTGTAGGCTAATGTAAGTGTTCTAAGCATGTTTTAAGGTAGGCTAGCCTAGGATATGATGTTTGTTATGTTAAGTGTACTGTATTAAAATGCTTATAATATGTAATCCCACCGTAACCCGGGAAGAAGCTGTAGTTTAATGTGTCTTATCGGCTTTGTGCAGTATAAACTATGGTATAGTTTATTTTAGGAATGAAATATGGTATCGGACCAGACAGCAATTTCACAGCAATTTTATTTCACTTTTTCTCTTAATATTAAATAACTTCAAAATGAGACTGGAACCTTTAATGTCACTGATGTCTTAAGTTGCCTTAGCAAAAGGTACTTTTTGCTATGACGATTGAAACTGGTATGGGACTCCTCTTAAATTCATTTCCTTTTTAGAAATTTCCTGCTGCAGGGCTGGGTTGGGTGAATGGTACACTGTTAATACCTGGGTTCACATTTCGAAAAGATTTTCTTTGTTTAGCAACAGATTTTAAACTTTAATCAGCTCATAATATAAATCAAATATTGACGTCATGGTCAGTAACATGGTTTTCCGTGTTTAAGAATTGACAAGATCCCTTGCATAATGTCAATGAATTGCAGGTTGTACAGATTAAAAAATGTTCGTTTTACACATTTCACACATACAGCTGAAATACCTTGTGGGAAAACCAGAAGCAGTGTCCATTCCTCAGTGTGTTGTACATTCTCTTATCTAGAAATTTCTCCAGTAGTCTAAATAATTCGAACATTTGATTAAAAGACAAGGTCAGGCAAAGATTTACCTAGATGTTTGCCAGCTTCAGCAAAAAATTCAATATGATTACTATATATCAAACTCTGCCTTTTGCAGGAATTTTAAATGGCACAGTGAAAATAGAATGATTAGGTTCATCCTACTCTTTGTACCTACAGTTGAGATCGGCCATGCTTAGGTCTAGCTATGGCTCAAGTGGACTGGTCACTAATTTATATAATTTACTAGCTGAGCATGCTATGGAACCATTACATTTTGTTTCAATCTGGGAAAGAGAATTGGGATGGATGGGTTTGCATCCTAATTGGGAACAGTCTGGGTGACTATAAATCCAGCTTCTAAATGTGTAGCTCACCAACTGATACACTTTAAAACCATCTTCTGGCCATATATTATTGTATTCCTTATAAGTGTCTTAAAATGAACTCGTCTCACAGCCCACGATGTAATCTTTGCCGTAGCTTTTTGTTTTTTCACTTTTCCCCATACGTTCTGGGATTTTTTTATTGCAAACTTCTGGACTTCTGCCATCCATTTATTACGTAAATTCACTCATATTCACCTTGTTTTAGACCTTTGCTTTTGTTTACTGAATGATGATACCTCACATATTCCCTCTTTACATAACATACGTATGGTCTTTGCTGGTTTTACTGCTGCTAAAAAAATTTTCACCTTTGGTTTAACCCAGAGACTAACATATGAGCTTTTTGGATCAGGTCTTTATTGAATAATGTTTCATTGCAAGAGATCATAGCTAAGCTGAGCAATGGCAGCCTATCTAAAGTGGAATTTTGAATGTGTCTTTCAAGAGCTATTCAAAATAACCTGTAAACTGTCAGTACTTCGGATTATGAGCTCCTTGTTTTACGTGTTTGATGTACATATTGGAAGTGGTGCCTATTTATTTCATGACACTAGTGTCATGACCTACCTCTTTTTTTTCCCTTTTGTTTTATTTTGTGTTTGTACACCATCCATTTAATGCTTTTGCATTGCTTCTCTTCTTTTAAAATTATTAAATATTATAATCACAGAAAATGGAATGATTAAATGTAGCATCACTTAGAACTAAGGTAACTCTTGCACATAAACAGATTGCAGGTTTGATATGAAGGGAGTTATTGAAGTCTCGTGTGGGCTCTGCTTTAGCTATAGTAGTTCTATTGTATTGGTCCTTTAATAAAATTTGATTACTAGTCACAGGAGTGGTGCTTCTGGAATGTGTATATCTGATATCCATTCAACTCCAAAATACAGCTATTTGGAAATATTTGAAATAATCTGAACTCTTGCCAATTGTCCAAGTGTCTGGGTCATAAAATGTTTCACTTGCCTTTGGTACTTATTGCTTGCTTGCTATGGTTTACAGGCCTACAAGCCATTCTCTGACATTAAACCATGCAAATTGTCTTACAAATATGCTACAATCATGCTATTAATCAAGTTATAACTACATAATATTTATAATTTCATAATATGTAAAAGGAAAATGAATGTCCTTATCATGGAAAATGTAAGTGAAATACCATATTTTCAAAATTCTTAATTATCAGGCTTTATTCAAAAGATAATAGCCCTATTCCTTATCATAGTCTCACTCCAGGCTTAACATATACTGAATTGATGTTTAGAGGGTTTCTGCCTTTCTGCATGACACTTTTCTGTTGCATTACTTTCTTATTGTTCTGGAGATGTAACTGACATCTCATGCAAAATCATAAAAAACAACTTAATTTTTGAGTGCACTAATGATTATTGTCACAGTCGTAAAGAATTTTGTTGCCTTCTCCTTGGAAAGTATAGCCCTTGCTGTGAATCATATCTCACTAAGGACAACACCCAGGACAACACCCACTGAAAATGAGAAAAAGATACATCTACTGCTTGCAATGGCACAGTCTAAAGATGTCGGGCTTAGGTGAACTGGTATCTCTCTATCACCAACAGTGTGCCCTTGTGTTCCCCTGTCTCATGCACTGTGCTACCTGGTGTAGCTCCAGACTGTGACTCTGCTTTGGATAAACAGTTATGGAAGATGGATGGATGTACCTGCTGCCACGTTAAGCTGCACCATAAATATTGTGGCATATTTATATTTGCCATATTTCAATGTACAATAACATTTACTGCATTACAAGTAATGGCATAACATATTGGGGAAAAAACATGCAATATGCGTTGACTTTAAGTTGCAAAAATTACTATTCGAACTTGTCATTAATAAGTTATTAACTTGTATAAACATATTTTATATTCGGTTATAGTCTGCAATACTGACTGAACTACATATTTGAAACAAAAGCGAGCCTTGATGACGTAATTGATGCGCCACAAATATGAGGGGGGGGGGGGCGTTTAATACACCCTATGTTTGTAGCTATATCGATCATTGATATATAACTGTTTTACGTGCAGTGTATATCGTCTACATTTTACTACCCTCTTTTAATAATGATTTATAGTGATTTGTCATTTGAGTACACGACATCACATTAGATGATTTTGCTCGATTTTAAAACTGATAATGATAGGATACCTTTTTTAAAGTGCTTTTTTTAATTAAAAGGACCAAGTATCGTGCTGTTAGTATGCAACTCTGAAAACACAAGTCCTGTTTTTGTAAAGTGCGTTCGTATGCAAGATAACTAAGGCGGGGGAGGGGAAAAGCGGAAACTGCAGACAGGCAGAGAATCGGATACCTATTGGGCTGGGGTTGCTGTATGTGTAGGGAGTGTCACTTTAGTCAGTGTTCAATGCTATTGGTTCATTTAGGGAGGTCGGTCTCCAGAGCTTGTGCTGATTGGTTTGTAAGGCTGCCCGTCGGTCTTTTCAAGGTTGAGTGCAATATAAAAGCTGCCAAGACTCTGCAACGGGGCACTCGGTTCGACACCCAGAGTCTTATAAAATTTGCGGTCGTGTGGAAGGCCTGTAACGTACACGCTCAAAATTAGAACTACGATTGAAATACTTATTTTTAAATTTTGGAGTAGATGATCTTTCCAGATTGCACTCGCTGGAATTGGATCCACATTATATTTCGAATAACTAATTGTTATAGAAGTACAGGCACGTTTTTTTAAATCTCTTGCCACCTCTGTTGTTGCTATTTTTATTTTTTTGTAAAAATATTTATGCCTGTCCGGTCTGGGCAGCTAAAAGAAGCCGGAGACGACGACCAGGCTCTGATGTGTGTGCAAGAGCGAGCGGGACCAAGAGTCTGTATGTGTGTTTATATGTTTTTTTTTCCGACCTCTCGTCGTAAGTTAATAATTCAGGAGCATTGGTGACGTATTGCACAGAGAGGCGAGTTTATGCAAAAAAGCGTCCATTCATTTAATGCGAGGGAGGCGTATCCACGCACAGCACGCAAAGGAGAGGCTGGGTCGACGGTGTCGGACGTACACAACGATTTTTACCCCCTCCTGACTTCTCCCAAAGCGCTTTCTCAGTGACTTCAGGGCTTGAAACAATACACCTTTTTGTGCTTGCAGACACAGAAGAAGTTATGTAGCTACTATTTTTAAGAAGGACAACGTGCTTTTTGGGTACCGTAGGGAATGAATAAGTGAAACCAACATGCTCCGCAACAAATCAAATGGTCCGTTAAAATAAATCGAGGAAGTGATGTATCATTAAGTAAGTATACAACTGTCTGCTCAGCAGATAGTTTGACTGAGAAGTGTGCATTGAAAAATAGGGATGAAGTGATTATTAGCATTTGATTGCATTTGCAGCGAGGAGGAACTGTAGTGCTAAAGTCTTTTCTTTTTGCTTTTTTTTCCTAAGATCAATGCCAGCAGCAACATCACATTCTGGACTGTTGAGTGAAAGATGATCGAGATGGAGACTGTTTTGCCCGGTGATGGTGGCCAGAACCCTGTGGGCCACCTACAAGCCCAGAGTCTTACCGACTGCAGTAACAGGTCCCTCACTGCCGTGGCTGTCAGTTCAGGAGGTGCCACTATGACAGCATTGGCAGGCACGGTGACCGTACCCGAGCACTCTGCCATGAATGTCACTTCCGTTGGTGGCGAGAGGCGGGCTGAGTCTGCGGGGTCCGGGGCCCGGATGGCCGGCAGACCCATGCGCCCCAAAAACGGACAGCACCAGCCACAGCAGCAGAAGCTGAACAAACGGCGCTATAGCATGAACGCCAGCTTCAAGCAGTCGGGCTACGGGAAGAGGCGGCGACGAGCCAACTCAGAGAGCGACCCTGTTCTTCCCACTAACTTTCTGCTGGGGGGCAACATCTTTGACCCGCTGAACCTTAACAGTTTGCTGGACGAAGAGGTGAACCGGACCCTGAACGCAGAGACGCCCAAGTCGTCACCTCTGCCCGCCAAGAGCCATGACCCGGTGGAGATCCTGATCCCCAAGGACATTACGGATCCACTCAACCTCAACAGTGCTGGGGGAGATGATGACATCCTCGTGTCCCCGATGAAAAGCAGGAAGAGACACCGGAACCGGCACCATGGGGGGGTAGGGGGGATGCCAGCTGCACAGATGGACTCTGGTGAGATTGAGAGGGGAAAGGCTGGTGAGGGCTGTGTGGCTGCACTCAGCAGCACAGAGGTCCATGCAGCTCCAGAGCCCCCCAGAGAGGCTGCTGTTCTGGTTAGCTTGACCTCAGTTCTGGAGTCGCCACAGCCTTATGAACTGAACACGTCCATCAACTGCCGAGATGAGGTAGTGGCTCCTATTTTGCCTTGCAGACATTCTCATAAGACCGCCAGTATTCCCCAAAAATCGCAGTCGAAAGCTCCCGGGAGCTCAGGCTGCCTGACATCGGCGGTGTCCTGCCAGCCCCCCTCCTCCAGGCACCGTAAACGCAGGCGCACCTCCAGCAGGACAGATGCTTCTTCCATCCCACCCACACCCTCAACCCAGAGAGGCAGCGTGGAGCCAGCACGAGGGCAGGCCACTAGGGGGCGCTCTCAAACCTTTCACACACCATTGGTGGGTGGGGCCCACAGGCACGCCACCGTCACTAACCATCATGGACATCAGCGCAGCCAGAATCGCCGCAAGGAGCGCAAGTTCCAGTACGGCAATTATAGCAAGTATTATGGGTACCGGAACCCGGGCTTGTGCGAGGACCCGCGCATGCGAGTCCTGCGGCCAGAGTGGTTCCGTGGAAAGGTCGTGCTGGACCTAGGTTGCAATACGGGCCACTTGACTCTGTCCATTGCCAAGAACATGCAGCCGGCCCGTATCCTGGGCCTGGATATTGACGGCGGGCTGGTGCGTGCCGCCCGGCAGAATGTCCGGCACTTCCTGTCGGAGCTACAGACCCAGGAGGTCCAGCCGGGGCCCAAAACAGACCATCGGGAGCATGGGGTCTCCACAGAGCCACGCGGCAGTCGCACGCAGGACATGGAGGAAGCGTGTAGAGAGCCCTTCTCTGCAAGCTATTTCCCCCTTTCCCTTCGGATATGCAGGGGTCCCATAGCAGCGCCCCCTATCTTTGTCACGGGGAATGAGGAATTTCCTGCTAATGTAACCTTTGTCAAGGTAAGTCCCCAAGGGGAAGCTGGGGCCGTCTTACGCCACATTTCTTGGAATTGAAACGCATCCCTGACCCCTGGACGTGTTTCCCGATGTGCCGGTCAGCATCTTTGGGGTGGCGTGTCGTTTGATTTCAGCCTGTTTTCTGCCTTTCTCTGCCGTTCACCTTTATAATTAATCTCTGAGTGACCGACAGTGTGCGTCGCCAGAACGATACCAGGTGCCACCTGCCATCCCCGCGCCGGCATTCCGTATGACAATGTCCACGTCAGATAAATTAGACAGTAACAGATGTTGTCTTGATTCTCTTGGCAAACTTGAGAGGGAAACCATAAATCAACAGGCAGAGAGAACGACTACTGCTGGATGCATTTCCACGCAGCTGTCGTGCAAATGGAAATATTTGTAAGGGGACGAATGTTGTGTATGCCCCTGTTTATGGCTGTGCTGGCTTTATGGTGCTATGTTTTGGGAGTTGGGCTGAGGACCATTGTCCTCTCTACCTCAGTCTAGGATTGAGGCCTGCTCTCTCTCTCCCTGCTGTGGCCTGCAGTGTGCAGCTCTCTCCACAGTGGCTGCTTTCTCCACGCAGGCTGTCTGCCGCTAGATGCCTTTGTATCCAACACACAGCTGCAGCTGGGGATAGGGAAGTAACATGGCCCACTTGGTATTTCAACAGGATAATTGACACTGTTCTTTTAAGTATGCATGAAGGTGGTATTTATGAGTAGTTAAAGGAATTTAGTTGTGGTCATGTGACAGGTTTTTTTTTCCCCCCGAGCTTTAGAGGACCCAGAGTCACACCCACTGTCGAGTGATTTATCCGTCCACAAGTACAACTCTGGGCCTGTCTGTAGGAGGATATTTAAGCCCGGCTGTTCGCTCTGAGAGCCGATGAATCTAGAGCCTACCTGCACATCGTCAGTTTGGAGTCCTGTTTACGGTTCATTGTGTGTCTGGCTGTGTGTGCGTTTCATATCGCCCTTTGTGTGTGTGTGTGTGTGTGTGTGTGTGTGTGCGCGCGTGCAGGATCTCAAAAGACACAATTCTCATCTGTCCTTTTGTCAGTGGGCGTGGTGTCAGATTCACTAACACTGCTGAATAGCTGTTCTATGAAGTGTAAAACATTAAATCAGAATTGGATTTTTTTTATATATAATCATTTTTCTCCACACTGCATAGCCCTTGTCATGTGTTTGTTTTGGTGAGGATAATGCTCGAAAAAAACAAAAAAAAAAAGCTTGCCACGGATAAGTTCAGTGATATATAGCTGAATTGTGTTAATTTTCGATGTTGACTGCAGGATCCTTACATTCCAAGAACAAATAAGCAGAAAAAATTAGGCTTTTATTTTGACTTGAATCATCGTCGACTGCCACCAGAGTGTTTCCTGTCGCCTTGACAGAGCCGAGTGTCTGCTTGGTAGAATTCGTTAGGCTGCTGTTACGTGTTATTTTTTATTTTTTTCCTCCCCTTCTGGGACCTGCCGTAAACGCTGACACCCAGTGCAGGCATTCCTAACCTCCTAAAGTCGCAAGGGGAGGAAGGATTTATGGCAGCGAAAGGTCCGGCAGCTGCATGCTGTCGTTCGGATGAGACGTGTGACAGCCAGCAAGATCTCTCTCCCCCCCGCCCCCAGGAGAACTACGTCCTGCAGAGCGACGCACTCCTGCAGGCCCAGCAGCCAGAATACGACGTCATCCTGTGCCTCAGCCTCACCAAGTGGGTGCACCTGAACTGGGGCGATGCCGGTTTGCAGCGCCTCTTCAAACGGGCCTTCCGGCAGCTCCGCCCCGGGGGCCTCTTCATCCTCGAACCGCAGTCCTGGAGCTCCTATGGGAGGAGGAAGAAGCTCACGGTAGGCGGGACGTCCGCCCTCCCCAGAATCCGGGCTTCCCTTCCTGCCTGCTGGTGCTCGATCCATGAAGGATTAAGGGTGTGGTTTGGAATGGCATCCACTTGTGACATTCGTAGCTTCAGTGTCACCTCGGCCCCCGGGCACTAACTGTGCTGTTGCCTGGGTGACATGGCGCTATGCTCATTATTATTACTGTTATTTTTTGTTTGCACAAATGCCCTTGTATGTCACTTCTGCATTAGGTGTGACCTTGTTCTTTGTCAAATGCGTCGAAATGTGGCGCATGTGAATATATGGCGAATATATAGCAGTGCTGAGGTTCGAAGGCCCCAGTGCAGACTCTGGTCGCACCCCCTTGCTTGATGCGTAGGGGTTGGAGAACACGGGGTCTAACATATGAGACATATGCACTTTGACAGTTTCGCAAAAAAGTTTCAAGCATTTTGTTTAGCAGTGAATCCCCCCCCCGATGATTCCGTGTTCCTGCGTTTCCTCTGTGTGTGTGTGTGTGTGTATATATAGTTTATGGAGGAAAACATAGTATTGCAGAGCTCTTAATGCGGATGCAAGTGAAGATCAGTGTTTCCTCTGCTAAATGTGTACTGTTGGAAGCCTTTGCTTGTGTGTGTGTGTGTAAATATAACCTTTCCTTTCTCTTTTCTCCCCCTCAGGACACCATCTATAAGAATTACTACAACATTCGGCTGAAACCTGATCAGTTCAGCTCTTATCTTACGTCAGAAGTGGGCTTCTCCAGCTACGAACTCATTGGCACACCCAAGACCATGTCTAAAGGTCAGTCAGCCATAAGCTTTCGAATACCCACCCCCCACCCTGGTTGTATAGTTGTAGCTGGAGTACAATGTGATTTTGTGATTCGGAGAGGGACCTTAGTGTTTGTATTAGCCGCTTGGTAGCGGTTTGGTTCCTCATGTAAAGCCTGCATTCTACTAAAGCCCATAAACAAGCTGGAATTAGATACATGCAGTATTACCCAGTGTTCAGATTATAGTATTGTGTACCTCGTAAAACTCACACTGACCCCTCTGGAACTTGGATGAGATTACCTTTGAGATTTTCTCATCTTTTTTTTAAATGTTCATTTAAAAAAAAAAAAAATATATATATATATATATATAACCCCTTATAATAGTATTATTCAGTTCTTCCAATAATGTTTTCCCAGGAAATCCACATGCTGGGAATGTCCGTGGTCTGAATCCCGGCACTCTCTTGCTAGGACCAGCGGGTAGTGTAGTGATAAGACTCATAACCAGAAGTTAACCTGACCTTCACCAGGAAAACACCCAGCTATATAAATGGGTATAATTTAGGAAGATGCATTGGGTAAAATTATCCACTAAGCAAGTACACTGGTATCGTAATCCTGTTTATTTTTTCCTTCATAATCAACAATAGCCATTCACTTGCTATTAATGTGCGGGTGTCAGCTTCAGGTCTGGCAGACGACCAAGTCCATAAAGCGCGAGGGCTTCCCCAGCAGCTGCCCCCCCGCCAGGCTCTCTGACCAGCCTGTCCTGAAACGCAAGCATTATGTTGATTGTGCGGGAACTAGGGGCACAAGTCGTCCCCGTTGCGCCACGTTGATGGGGCGCTAAGCAGAGGTGGCGATTTCGGGTCCAGAGAGTACAAATCCAGAACCAGTCAGTCACAGAGTACTCAGCTGGTTGGTTGAAACAAAATCTTGGTCTGGATTTGTGGTCTCTGGACCCGAAGCCTTCAGCTCTGGTGCTAAGGCCCATCTGGCGTCTGCCATCCCTGAGCCTCAACTGTCAGATCTGCAGGCTGCGTGAATGTTTACCGCCGTTCTCAGCACGTCACACTGCACCCCTGTAGGCACGTTTTTTGTGGCAGAAGGGGGTGGGGGGCCAGTAGCTTTAATGCCAAGGCGCTAACGTTGTAGCCAAACATTTGATACTGGCACATTTCCTGACTGCTTTGTTGCTATGAAGTAGAAGGGGAAGTGAAAGATGGGTTGTTAACCTTTATCATGCATGTTTTAATGAAAATGGGCAGGCAAATCTGTCAAAGTGTCTTTTTCTGTCAGAATATTGCTAACATAACAGTTCGAACTCTCTCTGGCTGTGGTGTGGGGAATTATTAGTGTCCAGTATAACATTTTCCTCTCCTTTATTCCAGGGTTTCTGCGGGCAATTTACTTGTTCCACAAAGGACCTTCATCCTACAGGAAATGAAATCCTGAAAGGTGTGAAAAGAAGTCGTGAACAAAACCAACTTTTTTTTGTGAGGCTTTAGATTTTTAGAACAAACATCGAGGCTTGTACCTGAGCATTATAACAAAGATTGTATCAGAAATCAAAATGGGACGTCTTGGGATGTAGGATGTGATGGAAATTTCTTAAAACTACTTGCTTGCTTAAAAGTATTAAGTCATCAATAGGCACAGGCGGACAAATGCATTAAAAGCAGCATTTTTAATTTTTTTTGCTCTCATCCTGTGCCCTTACGCTGCATCTGTATGTGACGAAAATGCATCTCAAACCTCCTAAGACTCTGGGATGGGAAAACTGTCTGGCTTTTCCGTAACTTACTGAAAGCAGCCACAGATGTCTCTGTATACACCTGGCAACCTGCTTCTTTGAGAAGAAAATGTGTTGTTCTACACCGACATTGGATTTGTTTTGGCTTGGAGGAAGGACACTCTACTGACAATTGGAAGAGGCCAAGAGTTGAAATGAACTGTGGGTATTTTCAAAGATGGCCATACAGACCAGTGTTTCTCAACTCAGTCCTTGGGGACCCACACAGCATGTTTTTGCTCCCTTCCATACAGTCCACCGAGGGAGCAAAAACATGGACTCTGTAAATCTCTGAGGCCCGGACAGGAAAGGCTGATATAGACCTGGATGGGTCTGTATGCATTCCGAACAACCCAGATCTGCAACGCTTAAATGTGTATGGGCCAGCCTGAGATAAACCAGATTAAATGTTTCTTTTGGGTTTCACTTATCCTTTCCAGAATGTTCACTCTTGTCAGGGCATCAACCTTTTTACCAACCACCAAATTCTTCAGGTGCAACTTCCAAAAAAAAAAAAAAAGTACCACTATTTGGTGAGTGGTAGCATATAGAGGTTGTGGGACAGACACACCCTTTCATCCCTTTTGCAAAGTTTTACAGATTTTTTTTGTGTGTGTGTTGTCAATGTTTTAAGCAGTGATGAGGAATAAAATTATTCCTAACTTGTTCTCTTATGTTGGTATACATGTCTTGTGGGTGTTTGCTCAGCTGTTAATCAGTTTACACAGCAACAACAAAAAAATATTCTGCCCTGAAAACATATACTTGCACACAGCATATGAGTGCACTAAATCATTCCTGCACATTACCGTGTAATACAGTGGTGCTTGGAATTATAGTTTTTCTCTATTTATAGTTGAATGCTTGTTAAAAACGTGCAAAATCATAACCAGTAAGGCAGAGCAGGCTGATCTACTGAAAAACTAAATAATGGAATGATCTGTAAGTGTGTGTTACCGACATTATGACTTTGTATTCAGTATGCAAATGAACGATGAGTCCCAGTTCCTTATAAGTTACGGTAAATTATAAAAAAAGGTTATAAAACTAGGATAATACAATACCATACTCGACCAGGTTCTATGTGACACCCATAAAGTGCAAATCCTTGCGTGAAACGGAAACAGACGTTAGAGATAATTATTTAACAATCTGCCTCTGCGGCTATTGGTAAGGGACAATGATTTTAACAGGATACACGGAAGCGCTATTAAAATCCTGTCGATGGTAGTAAAAATTTGTAGGGCTGTACCAATCAAATAAGAGAAATATTTAATGTTTGTAAACGGACGGAGGTGTAAAACGTGAAGACAATACACTTCATATCATGTTAGCAGGTTTTGTAAATACAGCATGAAAATTATTCCAATGCAATAACGTGGCTGGAATAAATCAGTCAGCAGTCCCAGGTCCAACTGTTGAGTCTGATCGTTGTTTCTCGTCATCCATGTTCTGAAACGCCGAAGACAGGCAAGCCAGTCGATTCTGAAAGGTTGACCATACCTGTAACACAATGAAACGCAAGTTGAAGTCTGAGGACATTGTATAGTACCCCCGAGTATCTATGTGCATCTAGGAAATTAATCTCTATACTACAAGATACCGAGGAATCGTCACGCTATCAGTGAGACCGACTCACTACTGTATAATAACATCTGTGCTTTAAAAATGAATATCCCAGCACGTTACTGCTTTACCGTCATCAGTACGTATGCTCACCTCGGCCAGACTATCCAGCTCTCCCGTTCTTTCAGCCCAGACCTTCAGGTTACTATTCAGCTGCACCATTAAGGATCGAGCTTCAGTCAAATTCTGCAACAGATACACGAGACCAAAACTTCAAATGCCATCTTACTACCGATTAATGAGGCAAAGGAACGCTTGCGCTATACAAAACTGCATACAAACAGAAGTGTTGTCTAGAGAGATACACACCAGCGATATGCTCTCCAGGTACTGCCTCCTGGTTTCACTGAAGCTGCTGCAATCCGCCCCCGCCATGCATGCGCTGCTTCCCGCGCTGGCTTCAGTAACCCGGCAGAGAAGCGCGCTTCCGCCTGCAGATACAAACCGTGCAGATCTGCAGGGACAGCATGTTAAAGTGTTAATTATAAACAGAATCATACGTGTTAAAAATAAATGTTGTTTGGCATCCAACTATGCCTATTCGACCTTCGAGAAGTTTCGGTGATCTGGTCGTATTCCTCCCAAAATGTAAAAGTTTTTGTTCTTAAACTTTACGTTATAAATTAATTTCAAGAAGTCATGCTTCTTGGAGAAGCAACTTTGTTTCGTACTTATTTTAAGTACAGTTTAAAAATATCACTTTAAAAACACGTTTCATCCAGTTTTTAATCGGAAACCACCGTTTATCTTTAAAAAGATAATGCCAAATTGAAGAGTTCTTTCAATTTACTTACATTTCTATTGCTTACTAAAATTAAGTATAAATAAGCTAAAATGCAACAATGCTTCGATCTTGGGATGTCCGAAGCACATCCTTTCTGCTGTCTAGTACCAGATCAACCGTTTATATCCTTTCTTCCTCATTAGTCGTTAAAGTTATGCGACATGAAGTGTATTTAGATGCCGGTACATTGTTTTGCGTTTTCTCAGCACACAGACAGGGAATCTCCGGCTGGACGTGTGAATGACCACCAGTTGGGGGAAATGCGCACAACGAGCGATAAGTTTCACTATCTAACGAAACCATGCAAAAGACAAACTTCAACTACAATCCACACCTATTTTCAGTCGGAGTCTGGGGGCGGGTACCTACTCAGTAGGTCCCCCTAGTGGTGAAGAATGGCGGTTGGAAATCTCGCTACTAGAAACGGAAACAGTTAAGCATTTGCTACCAAAATGTTCAAATGTAAATCTAAATTAGAATACATGACATAGAAATATGCCTAAAGCACTGTACAGGAGTTTTGTCTTTCTTTTTTGTCATTTTTAATGGCACCCTCAAATATACAATAAGGCATCCCATCCGGAGTGCGCCCCAGCCTATCATGGTACATTCAGCTGCAAGCAGAAATGAGCTCATGACAGTGTGGATAGAAATTCATTATACTGGGATAAGCTGAATTCTGTCTTGGGTGGCCAGAGTTATACACATTTTTTTTTTTAATAAACCAATGATTCTTGGAGCTTGGGGATGAGGGGATGTGGATCTGGATGTCTGAACATGGGATTGTAACGCCAAAGGTTGCTGGTTTGAGTCACTTGCCATAATACCATGGACATTCTTAACTGGAATTAGTTCAGAAAAATACCATATAGCCGGCAGAAAGAGTAGCACGTCCTCAGAGAAGGAAGACGTCTCCAAAACCATGGATTCCTTCTCTCCTGTAATCCGAGAGAGACGGGGAGACAGACAGTGTGGCAATTTTGGAGGGAAAACTGTCAGCAGCTTTTGTATTTTGAGGAGAAGCATTAAGGGAATAATCGTGACAATGAGAACAGCTTAGAGGGAAGTAAGCAGAGTAGACGGTCTGTCCCTGCTGAAAGACACGTTGCTCTTATCTGTGTGTTCATCCGCAGGATGCAGTGGGTGTGTGGTGTTAGTTACTGCAGAGAGGGCAGCTTGTATGACCTAGTCAGCATTGCCTTAGCACCTGAAGCTGTCTGTAATTTTCCATTGACTGAAATTTCACTATAGGCCGAGATATTAATGAGATCCGACTCCGTGGAGTCAGCTGAAAAGCGGCAATATGTCAAGGACTTACACAGCATTATTCGAACCCTTCACGTATAAAAAGTCCCTGTGTGAATGATATCCAGTAAAGCAATACTAGCCTAAAACAGCCTGGTTGTTTTCCCTTCCTGTGCCAATATATAAAAATCAATCTGTGAATATAATAGATATAATTTTCAATAAAAAGTAATTGACTTTGGGTGACATGGTGCATGGCTCAGAGGGTAGCACTGTCCCTGCACAACTTGGGGGTTTTATTCCTGTCCCTGCTCTGTCTGTGGAGTTAGCATTTTCCATCATTTTCATTTCATTTTCATTTCATAGCATTTTCCTTGGGCTTCCTTCAGGGCTGAAAAACACTGGACTAGGTGAACCGGCATCTTTAAATCGCTCATAGTATCTGGTTGTGTATGTCCTTCGACGGACACATACATGTTCTTTGTTCCAGCTGTCTGCTGCTCGGCAGAAATGCCATTTCATTTCATTTTTGTGAAATGATAATCAAGTGACTAGACGTGACTGGACTCGCACCCAGTCCAAAGCATTCCCTTGCCTTGTGCCCTGTGGGACCTTTTACTGGATAAGCAATTGTAGATAGATGGATGGAATAACTTGGCTACATTTTATAAGAGATTAGGTGCCATAATTCCTAGAAACACGTTTGCTATGACAGAGAACGGGAGGGATATCCATAATCCAACACTTGAGACTCGAGTGCATAGTTTCGGAGTTTAATCAGCCGGGGGATTCTCTCTTCAAATACACTTTCATCTGCAAGCAGAAATTAGTTCATTACAGTGTGGAGGGAAATAGATTATATTTGGCTATTTAAGTGAACCGAAGCACAAATTAAGCCACGTTTCTATTCAAACAGCACCTCTTTACTCAGCATGCTGCTCTGCCTGACCAAAGCAAGTCTGCGTGTTCACGGAAACTCACTCTTCAAGGGGAATCGATTATTTAATTTAGAGTGTTATCACACTTACTTTTGTAGGAATCCACACCACTAAATCTTGTGGGCAGCAGACAGTATATCAGTGACATAGAAGAGAATTTGATATGGGGGGGGGGCACAACTCCCTCCTGGTTCCTAATCCCCTGCTTGTGGATTGAACATTAAAAATGATATAATGATATTTTCCAGCCATTTTGTTGAGGACTTGAAAGGCTACATTTTTAAAATAACATTCATAGGTTTTTTTTTGAAGCATTTGACTGTTCATAATTCCTTAATAAAATTTAGTTGCATTGAGAATTTAATGAAAGCAATTAAATAATTACATAACCTAGAAACCCAGCAGCACTTTTTAAATGTTCTCCTTTTTTTGTCAGGCCTGGGCACCCGGAGCTGCCATATTAGCGTGACTGAACTGCTGCACAGGATGCTAATCGGGTCCAGATACTTTCAGGGTTCTGTTTGATTAGAACCTGAAACACAGCTCATTTATATCCTGTGACCTGATTGTTGCGTTTAAGATTAGGCTGTAGTGGACTTAATATTTAATACGTATTCTGTAGACAAAAACAAAATGTAAATACTTCATTTGTGGCCATATTTAAATGATGCATTTCATTACAGTCTATTTGGAACTAGGGTTTCAAAATTCTACGAATTTTCCTGTTTATTCCCATGGAAAGTTTCCAACTTGGAATACCACCTTAACTTCTCATTGCAACCCTATTTGGAACAGGGTGGTGCACAAGTAGCATATGCCAGGAAGCCCAGTGTCTAAGGCAGGTGACAGAAGCACATGTAATGCCAAAAGTGTTTACATTTTCAGATGTCATTGCTGATGTCATTATAACTGGGTGGCTGACCACTTATCTCCACTTAAATTTTGATATTATTCATTCTGTATGTTTTATTAGGTAATTTCTTAAATGAATGCAAAAAAGAATGTAATAGGATTAAAAACCTGAATTTTTTTATTGAATAGTTTTTATTATGCGAAATATCTCCACGGTAAAAGTATACAGGCGCAGAGTGCTTCGTCCTCACAGAATCCCTAAGCGGGTTTAAGCCAACGTGCAGAGGATCACCCAGCAGACTGGGGTAAGCAGCGACTAAGGGCGAAGACGGGGGGTCGGACATGCCGCTCAAAAGAGGTCAGTGAGCCCCTACCTGACGACCAGCTTTTCTGAAGACATTTCATTACATTTAAAAATTCTTTGCTGCATTGTTGCTTAAATTGGGGAACAATTTAAATGATAGTAAGTGACCAATGTAAAAGCACTTTCTTAGTTCTGAACAGCTTCGGTCTCCGTGTGGATTCGCTTCGCAGTGTAATTGATTACTGTAATTGTATGTAATTAGCAAATGTTAGATCGTAGATCCATTTTGTTCACATATTGATGTAACAAACATCCCTAAAGTGTAGCATGTGTCTGTCGTAAGCCGTCCTTCTCCTCGGGTCCGTAAAATTCACAACACGGCAGCTTTTTCTCTCTTGAAATATTAAGCACTGGTCACTGTGAGGTTTATTATCGCGAGACTCATTGATTTGGCTTCTGTGTGAGAAAACTATCGTTGGAAAGCTGAATAAAGAACTTGGTGGTCAGATATCATCATAGTATACAAATTGGTCAGAAGTGCAGTTGTAATGTAAATAGTATCAAAATATTTCGTGTTCATTTATTTTTTGTCTTAATAAAATGACTTTTTTGTCTTTCTGTGTACCTTCCGCTCACTTCTCTTTCTCTAGATACAGAACAAGCCCTGAGGGCAATGCAGGCGTGCCAGTCCGCAGGGGACGAGGCGTTCAGGGTTCAAGCACAGAAGCTGCTGCACATCTTCCAGAGTGACCTGTTCCAGGCCCTGCTGGGTGAGGGAACCCCCTATCAGCTCAGTAGTACTGATGGGTTAGTCAGTGGGGCTCCAGATGTCATCGTCTGGTCAGTTTGAACCAATCAGCACTTTGCCTCCAAGCGCAGAATGGTTTTGATTGGTTCTCATTGGCAGCAGTATGGAATGGGTGTTACCAACACAAAGACCGTACTTGCGGTCTTGACAAGACCGGTCTTGCTACCTTGCCTTCCAAGAAAGAACTTGGGGTGCAATGATTCATGGGATGCAACAAATGTATCCTTGATGTTTGGGGTGGGACAAGAATGAATTCCGGGGATTTTTACATGTCCTCTGCACTTGTGTTTTTGAATATTGGAACTGGTCTTCGACAAGGGAAGATGATGTAAAACGGATAGACGAGAACTAAATTTCTTGTTCATGTAATATAAGGTTCAAGACTCATGGTCAGCTTTTCATTATAAAGAAAAGGCTGCGTGTCAGTTATTGTTATCATTGACAGTTAAAATACTCTTAGATATTGTGTCCAAACCCCAGTGCTTCAGATGTGAGTGTCTCCTGGAGGGGAAACTCCTCCAACAACATGAAGCTGTTTTTTTTCTCCTTTTTGCCGTGTTTCGACAGTGATCGCAGTCCTGGGCTCATTTGTCTGCCTCTGCAGTGAATCTGCAAAGCCATGCACAGGCATGTTTCAAAATATGCATCAACATTAACTGAGATACTTCATTGTTAGCCTTCCAGATGAGAATACAGTGTGTGTCAGTAGGCTGTGTTAGCTTTGCCCCATTGCAGGGTGTGGGCGTTCCTCACCTGCACTCAGGGGTGTTAGAAATAAGGGGGATGGGGTGAGCTGTCACCTCCCTCAATATCGGTAGACCCCCCCTCTCCCCCCACCCAAAAAAAATAAGAGCGCATTCCTACAAAGATCTCTCTATCAGACAAACTCATTTTATCATATGGCTTTTTTTGGTTATCTTTAGTTGTGAAACTGTACCCTAAACAGTTATTTTAAATAATGAAATCTTTATTATTCTAAAATTATTTTAAAATCTTTCTTATATAGCATCTTTTCAGAGTGACTGTTGCATGTGTGCCCCCCCCAGTGGAGCAAATTCGGTCTTCCCAACCCCTCTGCCTGTGCTGCTGTCTTTGCCCTGCTGTGTCCCTCGCTGTCACACCCTAATCCACGCTCACGTGCCGGCGGTAGATCTGCCTGCCAAGTAAAACGAAACCCCAGCATGGGGAGAACTGGACCACGGCGCTCAGGAATTTTATTTTGATGAAAGGGGGAGGAGAGAAAGAGGGATAACACTTCTGCACACGTCCCCAAACCGTGACGGACCAGCATCTCCAGCTCACACCCTCTACTTCTCAGGATAGACTTTGGATAAGAGTGATAGTGAGACTGGATGGAGAAACATCTTGTCTTTTCAAAGATCTGTTTATGGTGTGTGAAACCTCCCTTTATTTTTAATTGAGATGCCAAGATCTGCTAGATAGTGGACTTCAGCCTGATTGCCTAAGTCCTTGACTCAGGCCTCTCTCTCTCTCTCTCTCTCTCTCTCGCTGTCTCTCTCTCTCTCTCTCTGCTTCTTCTACCTCTATTTATAGGGAGTAATAATCCGTACTGAGGATTGGGATTATCTTGTGAACACTTACAGCACGAGATTAGGGTGATCTTGCACTGTAAGTGGTGGGGGTGGTGGATGTTCCTTGAATGGGGCGTGGAGACTGACCGATCTCTCTTTGTGTGAAATTGCTGAACATTTTTAAAGATTAATCGTCTCTGTAGTCTGCCTGGTGCATTTATAATTGAAGAGCGAATTTCAGGAATTCACTCAGTCCGTGGGACATGTTTCGAGGGAAATTTTCTGTGGATTCACTGGGTTGTGGAAATGTAATGAAGGTTCAACGTTGGATTACATGAATACTGAGTGAATTTTGGTTCCTGATACTGTAACATGTGATAAGGAAGCCAAAAATGGGCTGAGTTTTTTAAATTCGCTCTTAGATTGCTTTGATTGCAGCATTAGTGGTCAGATTCAAACTGTGTCTTGATGTCGAACAATCCTAACTAAATGTCATACTCCAGTTATTTCCTTACTCCTTAATAGCTGATAGTCTGATACAGGGCCATGAACCAGGAGCTTATGCCAGCAACAACAGGCCACAAGGCGGGGCGAGACTCGGAGGTCACACACCACAGGGCAGTGTGGGGGCGCTGGGTCACTCACCTGTATGTTTTTAGGAATAAATCCTTGGAAACAAAGTGGGGGGGTGGGGGACATGCAAACTCCTCACCTACACCGAACCAGGGGCTGCTTTCACAATGGCAGCCCTGGAGGTGTGAGGCTTTGCCTCTAAGCAGTGCTGCATCTCTAACCTTTACTGTGCCTCTGTCTCTCCATAGATATCCAGGAGTACTATGAACTGACCGTTTTTGAGAACCGCGATCCCGGAAGGCCCCTGACGCCCGTCCTGGTAGGGGATCGAATGTTCTCTATGGTTCGAATTTTATGTGAAAAAAGGGGACCTCTAGCAAGGGGTTGGACAATCTTATCCAGAAAGGGCTGTTGTGTGTGTGAGTTTTCACTACAACTCCTTAATTAGATTACTAATTAGAGGCCTGATTGGCTGAAGAGTCCTCACTCCTGGGTTTGAACAGCTGACCTACACGTTACCCCAGAATCCTGCATAGACGCCGGCCCTTTGCGGATAAGATTGGCTCTCCTGCTCTAGCATCAAAGCTCCCTTTATGGTTGCAGACTCATAACCAAAACATACAAAAGAAAGTCTTTAAGTTACTAGTTCACGACTGATACTTCGTTCCGGATGTGTTCTTTCCTTGTGCCCAGTACTTTCTGTGATAGTGCTGGATTAGCAGTTATAAAAGATGGATGGATATCGAATTTAAAGTTCCTTTTTTTGTCATGCTTTATTTTACTTTGCGGGCTTCTTACGTTGGATGTGCTATTCGCATTTACAAACTGAATGCAATTTTAATGAAAGACTTGCTCTGATCTGCTTGGCAGTTTTACTCTGCAGTCCTGATTGCTACCCATGTGTGAAATTTTTACGTCCCTTGAAAACAACACCAAAATGAATACATAATGTAATCAACTGCCCCCTGTTGCTCCAGAAAGGTACTACATGTTTTTCTGCTTCCAGAAGACATTAAGGAAACCAGTGGGATCAGACAATCTAGTTTGGAACACCCTTCATGATCTAATTACCCCCGAGGGCTTATGGTGAGGGCAGTAGTGAAGTGTTTAATTAAGCAATTTTTGACTGCAAGCAAGTTTACTTCATGGAATAAGCAAATGTGCCTAATTCAGGACCATCTTTACATCAACAGGAGAGAGAGAGAGTGAATAGTTCTATGACTGTTTTTATGAATAGATGTATGATTCGAGCAGCTCGTGTTCTTTTGGTTGCCTATTGGATGGCTTTGGGGCCTTGTAGGGTTGTGGGTTCGAATCCCACCACAGCTCTGCGCTTGTGTGGCATTTGCATGCTCTACCTGTGTTGCATGGGTTTTCTCCTAGTACTCCAATCTCCTCCCATAGTCCTGTACCCCACCTTGTTCCCTTTGCTCCCTGAGATAGGCTCCAGGCCCACAGCCTTGTCCTGGATAAACAGTCCTCGATGGAAGATGGATCTGTAGATGGATTTATGGAAACATTACAGGAGATACTGTGTATGTTACATTTTCCAGCTTTTTTGGAAATTAAATAGTCAGTCTTTTCGAATAGCATGACCTTCTTACTGAGCACCTTGTCCTCAGTAATCAGTAGGCTTTACTGTGCTTTTTGTAATGTGCGTGAGTTGAGTTGAACTGAGATGTTCGAAATTTATTAGGATGTGGGCTGAATTCTATTGAGGCACCAAAGTATTGGGACATGCCTTTTAGTCATTGAATTCAGGTGTTTCATTCAGATCCATTGCCACAGGTGTATAAAATCAAGCACCTAGACATGCAGTCAGGTTTACAAACATTTGTGAAAGAATAAGTCATTCTGAAGAGCTCAGTGAATTCAAGTGCAGTACAGTCATAGGATGCCACCTTTGCAATAAGTCAGTTTGTGAAATTTCTTCCCTGCAAGATATTCCACAGTCAACTGTAAGTGGTATAATTGCAAAGTGGAAGCGTTTAGGAACAACAGAAACTCAGCCATGAAGTGGGACAGCATGAAAAGTAACAGAGCGGGGTCACCAAGTGCTGAGGCACACAGTGCGTAAAAGTCACCAGTTCTCTGTTAACTCGGTAACTGCAAAGCTCCAGACGTCCTCTGGCATTAACTGCAGCACCAAAACTATACGCTTGGAGCTGCATGGATGGGCTTCCTTAGCCGAGCAGCTGCATGCAAGCCTCACATCACCAAGCGCAATGCAAAGCATCAGATGGAGTGGTGTAGAGCTCGCTGCCACTGGACTCTGCAGCATTGTGCCAACTGTACAGTTTGGTGGAGGAGGGATAATGGTATGGGGTTGTTTCTCAGGGGTTGGGCTTGGCCCCTTAGTTTCAGTGAAGGGACTCTTAATGCTTCAGCATGTCAAGACATTTTGGACAATTCTATGCTTCCAACATTGTGGGAACAGTTTGGGGAAGGCCTTTTTCTGTTCCAGCATAACTGTGCCCCAGTGCACAAAGCAAGATCCATAAAGACATGGTTGGGTGAGTTTGGTGTGGAAGAACTCGACTGGCCCGCACAGAGCCCTGACCTCAACCCCACTGAACACCTTTGGGATGGATGGGCAACAATTCCCACAGACAGACTCCAAAATCTTGTGGAAAGCCTTCCCCGAAGAGTGGCAGCTGTTATAGCTGCAAAGGGGGGACCGACTCCATTTTGATGCCTGTGGATTTAGAATGTGATGTCATAAAAGTTCCTGTAGGTGTGATGGCCAAGTGTCCCAGTACTTTTGCCCATATAGTGTATTTTTCCTTTTGACATCATAGTAGTGCATGTATTTCAATTGTTTTGAGTTTTTGAATTCGTTACAACTTTTGATCGAACATCAAATGTTTATTGCATCAAGGGTATAGATTTACTCAGTATTTTAAGCTGACTGGCCACAGTTAATTTACATTAGTACACTTTCCCACTTGTGTTGTCAGACATTCTCCACTAGAGGGCAGCAGACCCCATAAAATCTGCAGTTTATTCCATTTGTTTCGATAAACACTTGAGGGTTTCCTACCTTCCCGTTTAACAGAATCTGTATCAAATTTCACTTGAACGCAGCACTTTGGGTCTTGTTTTTGGAAATGGCTGGTTATCTGCTTTTTTAAGGCAATAGCACCATACCTAAGCAAAGTCAAATCCACATGGTTGCTTTTCAACTTTGTGGTTTTACATCCTCAACTTTGCATGAATCCCCAGCACTGCTGAGAGATAATGAGGAGATGCTCGTTGGGAGTCTGTAGGAATTGCCATTGGTGAGGATTCCCACTGATTTATATGAGATTGGAACGGCAGACTCACACAGATTACAGGGCAGCTATTTCTCCTGTCTTTACATGTGACTCTTTGAATTAGTGCCATAGAGTCTCAGGGGGAAAGTGTGTTTGTGTTTCGTGTGTGTGTGTGTGATGTGTGTGTTTACTCTGCCTTTGTGGGAAACAAAGTGGTACATTAGAAGAAATTATGTCGGTTATATTAAGAAATTACTAGAAGTGGTTTGAAGGTGATTATGATTATTTATTCAATCAAAATACATTTTGAATATTTTCTAGGCATAATCTATTATGGAAAATCAATACCTGCTTTTTCCACAAATAGATTTCAGTTTCTCTCTGCAATGTTGAGCCATGTGTACATACTAAACAATGTAAGATGGAAGGTGTCTTTCTGTGGGAACAGGTCTGTGTTTCTCAGTTTAAACTGTTTTTGTGCTGCATCATTGCTTCTTGCAGGGGGAGGGGAGATTGGGGTGGGTGGCTTGCGCTGCATGCTCCTTACTGCCGGTGATGCAGCACGGATCCACACGCACCCCTGCTGTATCCCACCCGTTGGTACTGCCCAGCATCTTAAAGATAAACTACATTCTAAAAGGATTTTATGAGATCTCCTTGTACTTTGGCATACACCCATGCAAAGATGTGCAACAAACAGCTGCTTTTGTCCAGGGAGAATAGCGATGTGACTAAGAATCAATACAGAGACAAATGTGAGAGATCAATGCGCAATGATCAATCTCCAAAGAAAAGAAGCTGTTTTAAAGCTAAATAAATATTATCTAGTAGATCGTCTTCTGCTTTATTCTCTTTACCGCCTGTTATAGCAGAAGGATGACAGATGTTTCGTTGTGTCTTTTATAGATTCCCGTAAAATGGGGTCTCTGCCCGTTTCACCCTCTGTGTGACCTTCCTAAGGTCCGGTGACATTATGACCTTTTGTGACTCTTCTCTCCCTTCCCCTTTTAACCTCCGACCCCTGTTATGGTGGGCGAGTTCAGCTGTGATCGTTCTAAGCGAAGCGGCGCTCGAGGCTCGCGGACGCACAGCTGTGCTCGCATTTGAATATTAACGCGCCCGCAGATGCGGAAAATTACATACAAGCGCTGGAGTCACAGATCTGTACGGACGCCGAAATGAGTCGCGTGCTCTGGGTTTCACTGACTTGCCCGCGCTGAAAAATCCACTTGGCAATGACCCGTTCCATCTCCACGGCAACAAGCATTGCTAAGGCAACAGCTGCACGATGCCACGGAAACAAACCCTGTGCTGCGCACACATGCATACATACGGCGGCGAGGCTTCTCTGCCTTTCATTTTTCTTCTACTTCATCGGCAATCGCTTTTTTGTCATGATAATCAGAGTAACATAACACTGATATGTCTGTCTATCTGTCTCCTCCGCTTCTTCTTACCAACATCGTTCTCTGTGGTTCTCTTTTTGTTCTTCTTCCATTCTCCTCTGTTCACGTTCTCCCCCCACTCCCCGTACGCTCTATGCTGAATTCCTTTTAAGTTCCCACACTCGCTCTCCCTCACTCTCTGCCTGTCCTTCCGTCTGTCTCCCTGTACTCTCTCTCTCTCTCTCTCTCTCTCTCTCTCTCTCTCACTTACGTCCATCATCTCCTCCCCTTTCCCGACTGCCTGTCCCCTTCCTCCTTCCATTCCTCTCCCTACTGCATCACTCTCACCCTCAGTCTCTCTTTTGTCTTTCTCTCTCTGTGGACCCGTCTCCTTCCCGGCTCACTCTTTTTCTTTTCCTCCTTCATCTTCCCCTTCCCTCCCTGCCCCCACCTCCCGTTTTCCACTCTCTCTTTCCCCATTATTCCCCCTTTTCCCCCTCTATCTTGCCCCCTTCTCCAGGATCTACCTGCCACGGACCCCGTCGGCAGCCGTTGACTCCTGCTCAGCCTCTTCTCCTCCACGCGTCTTCTCTCAAAACCAGCCTCCTCTTTTATACTCCCCCCACCCACCACCACCAGCATCCCCCTCTCTCTCTCTCTCTTTCTCTCTCACGCTCTCTCTCTCTCCCCCTCCATCCCCTTTGTCACACGCTCCCTCACTTTCTGTCTCCCTCCTCTCACCTCTCTCCTTGCTTCAGTCGGTCTAAAAGAGGGCAGAATAACAGGAGGAGGAGGAAGACGAGGAGGGCTAGGCAGGCCGACGGCGCGTGAGCGAGAGAGAGAGTGAGAGAGAGAGAGGGAGAGAGAGAGAGAGAGAGAGAGAGGGGAAGGCAGGGCAGGCCGAGGGCTCTTGCCTTTTTTCCACCTGTTTATTTTCAGTACCATGGACTGCCTCTGCATTGTGACAACCAAGGTAAGCTGACGCGCTTCAACAGGGGGGCTGGGGGGGGGGGGGGGGGCGGAGATCCCGCCCG
>JAODJU010000002.1:11386120-11397772 GCA_026776725.1 Gnathonemus echidnorhynchus | reverse complement strand
ACGTTATGGGGACATTGTGTCCCCATAAGGATAGGTAAACCCGCTCGCACATACACACACACACACACACACACACATGCACATACACGCACACACACACACACACGCACCCACACACACACACAAGCACGCATGCACACACACACACACACACGTGGGCTCCTGCACCCTGCATTTCCTTGTGTCTTTTTGGGTGTGTGGTGCCGTCCCAGTGCTGCAGGACCAGGGTGGCAGCCGAGCCCCGATCTCTGGTGGCTGCTGGGATTTCCCACAGTTCACGGCGCCTGCCCCACTGTTAACCTTCTGACCAATCAGCATCTGCTGTTTACTCCGAATGAAAACATGACTGCAGTACGTGTTACTAAAAAATAACAAGCATTTTCATTAGATTTATATTACATAGATATTACCTACTACTAATGATATATTATTTTTATATACTCTATAATTACTTTATATATTGTGCCTTTTCATGGGATAGGACCCCATTCTACAGTAGGTATACCCAGCCTTGTGCCCGTAGTTTTGGGGATAGGATTCAGTCCCCTGTGACCATGCATAGGACAAGTGGGCATGAAAAATGGAAGGATAGTTTACATTTCAATAATTTATAGAACTTTCATCTGACATTTTTATAAGTAAATTAATTGTTATTTTACCTCCAAATAAATTTTCAAAAGTACAACAGCCGGTTCTGCATTATCCTTAATCCTTGCCCTTCTTGCTGCTTCGTTAATCTCTCACAGTTTGAGCCAGGCATCATTGCGTCTCTTGCAGTCGGCGTGCCGACGTGGGGCTGAGCATGGTGTTAATCTATCCCGAGAGCATGCTGGCAAAGGGAGCTGACGTGAGCCAGGCCTCCAGACGGGAGGTTTGCGTCCACGGGCATCTGACGCCTCGTGATGTGCGACCGTGGCAGATGACGGGTGGCGTCATGTCCCACTGAGGCTCTGCTTCGCTTCGGAGAGGGAGAGGCTCATGGGGAAAACAGAGGAGACTCTTTCCCTGCCTCAGCGGGACCCAACTGGTCATGTGACGGAAATTTCCTGTGGCACACTGACCCAGTGGTACAGTTCCTTGGCTCTCCCCTCGCATCGCCTCTTTGCTGAGCGCTGTGGATTCAGCTGGTACCATATAAGGCCTGAGCTGAAAGGTGATTGGCCCTCTGGGGGGGGGGCTCTCCTGTCACTCACTGATTTAAAACATATCATTGGCTAATGACAAGGTTGGCCCATCTGTAAGAATTATGGCCCCTCATATGCCCCTCACCTTCAAAAAAAGCCTGGAATCTTCCCCTTGGGTTCAGGGTAAGGCAGGGCGTGATGCGGGTCCCATTCACCAATTACTGCGGACATGTCTGAAATGGTGGGGTGATGTCATCGTGCTCTTTAATGAGCCAGTGTGAGACAGCGAGTCGTGCATGAATGCAGTGAGCCTCCCAGTCCTGATATATTAATATTATACATACACTAAATACTGAACCAGAGGTGATAAACATTCACCTTTCTCATTCGTTATTCATAATCAGCCCCTAATTAAAAGCTTGGTGGGTGGGGGCAGTGCGCCCCCCCAGTACTTCCTGCTGCAGCCTCTTAAACACCATACTGTATACCCTTCCCTCCCCCACCACCTCCCTCCCTCTCTCTCCTTCTCTGTTGCTCTTCCTCCTTGGTCTCTGAGGGAGTCTCTCTTGCACGGCAGTGATGGAACCCTAGCTTTCGCCTTCTCTCAGAGGTCTCGCTGAGCCACTGGCCTGCCTCCTGGCATCACAGTGACGCCGTAACAGTGTCGCAACATCGATATAACAATACAGAAGCATTCCGGAAGGATTTAGTCAAAGTAGCATCATAATAATAAGTAGTTATGGGTACTACAAAATCCCATCATTAACCTCAATATTCATTCATCCATCTATGATAACTGATTATCGTAGGTGGCAGTGAGCCCAGTGATTGCCCCAGGATGCAGAGGATGCCCACACACACAATGGGCAATTTAGAGACAGTGGCTCAGGCACCTGTATCTTTTTGGATTGCGGGAAGAAAGAAAAGAGTAGCTGAAGGAAAATCATGTGAACGAGTCGAATATGCAAATACTGCACACAGCACCGGGGTGGGACTCGACGTCAAAGCCCCGCCCATTGGAGGCCCCCGTGTGGCAGCTTCAGGTATAAATGCCAATAATGTTATAGCATCGGACCGATCTCGTGCCGTCACCAGGGGTGGCATTGAATGGAGGTGCAGCCAGTCGACAGCAGTGAAAATTGGAGGGAAGAACCGTCACTGGCTTATCTGTTCCTGTGTGTGTGTTTACCATTTCTATCCTCCACGCCTGCGGTGCGGGAATGTAAGTCGTGCGAAAGCACAGAAACCAGCCTGCCGTGGTTTGGTTGCCGTCTGAGATCGATTCAGGCGGTTTTTGGGCTTAAGTGACCTGTCTGGACCACCTCTTCTCTGCCTGGCCAGCTACCACGCTAGGTGCCTTTTGATAGCGGTTGGATTTGCCTTGTGTTCCCGTTGCCAGTCTGCCAGGTGATCCGAGGGCTTTACCTTGGCGGGCAAGTTGGACCTGATAGGGAGAAACTTAATAGGTGATGCAGAGCTGGTGCTTCTGTAGCATTGTTTTGGTGCTTTATTTATAGGATAATAACACATACCGGCTTAACTTAGAGGAGGTGGATCCAAGCAACTAGAGGAGATATGGTTCAGAGATCTGATTGGTTGGTCCTGCCTCCTCTAGTTGCTTGACTCCACCTCCTCTATAGTCTGGTTATCTCTCTGTACCAGTCATTTTTCCTTCTACCCTCAGAATATTTTCACAAGTAAAACTCCTATGAGCTTTTTTCTGCTGGGCAGCAGGAGTATAATTAGCCAGCTCGAGGTATCACCAGAAGGTTGCTTGTTCACGTCCTATGAGGTGACATGAGTCGTCGGCTTCCTGTCCTATTAAACCTGTGCGTGTGGTTCGACTCGCTGTGTACGCACCCAGTGGCTAACTAGTGCCTCTGCAGTCATTCTGTCAAATCTGAAATTGGAAGTGTTGCATGCTACTCTTGGCTGTAGTGGGTAGCAGTGTTGCCTTGCCCCCCCGGGACTGGGGGGTTCAAATCTGGCCCTTGCTCTCTGTGTGTGTGTCATTTGCATATTCTCTACTTGTTGCACCGAAAAGTTTCCTCCTGCAGTCCAAAGACCTGCAGTTAGGGGAAGTGGCATTTTCAAATTGCCCGTAGGATACGATTGTGGGTGCAAGAGTGCATGTCTGAATGTGAGCCCTGTCCTGGGCTGGCATCCTGTGCTGGGCTGGCATCCTGACCTGGGCTGGCATCCTGTCCTGGGCATCCACCTGCCTCTTTCCCATTGCTCCTGCACCCCCTGCTGGAAGACGAATGGTAATGCGACTGCAAGAAAGCAGGCCAGTAGCAGAAGATGTTTACAGCAAACTCAGGTCAGGTGATCGTCCTTAAACAAAAGAAAAGAATGAGGATTTTGTAGACCCATAATGGAAGGGGAACTGTAAATGTGGTTGGTGGTTTCATCATTCGATCAACCGGTGTCAAGGTGTTCAAACGTACCCAGGTACCAACCTCTGCACTCGACATCCATTTACAGCCAATCCCACGAGATCCCACGCGTCACAGTGACATAATGGGTCGTGTTATGATAGGTACAGAACAGTCACGTTCGTTATTTGCCAGACTTGACATTGGAAAAAAAAAACCTGCATTTAGTAAATCTGTACCTTATGATCTTGAATGCACTGCTGCTTAAATAACAATCTGTTCCTATTTACCTCTGGAGTGTCAAACCCAAGTCACATATAATTACTAGCTGTGCACCAGCAATGTCTCTCGTTAGATCTTGGCATGTGATAATTTAACCTGTTATTATGAGCTATGTTCAAAAACAGCTGCATGTTCATGAGAACATCACCCAGGGCTTTGAAACTGGGCCAGCTGTCCGTAAACGATTTGGGCAAACTATGTGCGTTATTTCCAGAGGCCTTCAGGATTGAGCTCCTGGTCCTGTCCATGATTTTACACGCATATATGTCACTAATGTCACTAATGTCTCCACCGTATCTACCTTTGATTCATTACAGGTTCGGGTCTTTCTGAGTTCCTGGGCTGTGAATATATATCATCTGATTAAGTGAATTTTCACATATGTTTGTACTGTAATAGCAGTAACAGGCACAGAATTGTCGCTCTGTGTTTTGGGTGACAGGTGGGGCACCCGTGTGTCTGCGGTAAAATCACAGACGTTGCTAATGAGTTGTACTTAAGATAATGTTAATTGTTCTAGTGATGTACTGAACACATGAGAAACCCTAGGTGTCAGATACACACTGACACCTAGTGGGAAATAAAAAAAAATAAAAGCACTTCATTTCTGATCTTTTTTTTTTGCAGAGACTTGACTCAATTTGAAAGACTGGGTGGCCCACAGGTTTGAGATTGAATCTTTGGTATGTTTGAGTTTCCTCGTATGTTTGGAAATGGGATTTGCGGACCATTTTCAGATTGCGGCCTTGGTATGCAGAGGAATTGGATTTGACTGTTTTGGTTTGAGCCTCCGTTTGGAAGTTTATAATAATTCTAATAATTGCATTGGAAGTGTAGATATGTCTTTAAAATAGGAACTAGCATGCATTCACAGGGAATTTCTGCATTAGGTTGTGTATATTAACAGCTAAATGACTAAATCCTATAACAGTAGCACTGATGTTTTATTGAAGAGCTGATTACCCCAAAGCCCCAGATCGCCCCCTAGTGGTCATCCTGGAAGTGTTACAGCAACAGCAAGCCAAAGGTGATTGACATGAGCTCTACATCTGCCCTCTTCCTGCCTTGTGGGATTGTTTTATTTTCCCTCTTAGATGCTGGATAAACTTTTTTTTATAGGTCACAAGTCCAGATGACAAATATCATTCCATGTTCTTTGGGCAAATGTGTGTCCGGGGACCCAGCTGTAGTGCCCTCTAACAAGCTGCTTAACCTGAATCACTCCAGTGAGATATCCTGGTCTAAAAATGGATAAACATCCCAAACTAAGTAAATAAATCAATGTAAATTTAAATCCATCCATCTTCCTTAATCACCTAAGCAGTACTGGGTAATGGTGTTATCATGGAGCGTATACTAGGAAGCTTACGGTACAAGGTGGGGAACACATTGGCTGGAAGTCCATCACCATCACACACTGTGGAGCGATTCAGAGACTCCCGTTTGCTCTGCAGCGTGCTTCGGGACTGCGGGAGGAAGCAGGGCCGAACCGAAGGGGGGAGCATGCAAACTCCTCACACAGTGGAAGTCAAACCGCCCTAAACCTGCTCCCTACGGTGACGATACCACCCTGTCACTTTATTGTTGGTCTTGATGTTGAGGATCTGCCCTTTGAGGGCGACATTCTGCCTACCTGTTCGATTTTTTTTGTGCCCACCTCAGTTTCATCGTTAGCCTGATGATTATTACTACCATCATTATTGTTATCATTCTATTAATTTTATGCATTAGTGTTTGTTGTTTTGTGAGCCGAGTTGCACATAATGGCATCCTGTCCCTGTCGCAGCTTGTCTTGGCTCCTGTGAGCTGGACAGTGTCACGTGTGCGTGTACATGTGTGTTTGCGTGTGTTGCGGCACTCTCAGGTGCGTGGAGTCCGACCCGCGTGCTTCCACACGCACTGCTTTCAGCACCATTAACTTGCACTGAGGGGTCTCATCAGAGGACTCTAAGGTCTGCTTTTTATGTTCCAGTTGAGTTCTTAATTAATGAATTGATTTCCCCCCCCCAATTTAGCTATTGATTGAATGAGCCAGACAATGCAAATGACTCGATAGTAAGCTTTTGAAGGCAAATTTTAGCTTCAGTTAAAGTTAATTTATGTTAAGTTATATTTATAATCACAAGGCAATTAATAAAGGTGTTTCTAAAAATATTTTTTGCCCCTAAGATGAATAATGTAGTCAGTGCTCATGATTTCGTTAATCACTGATTACTTGTTGAATAGAGACCATAGCAACTCAGCTAAATTGAGTTTTCTGGGCTAATGTGTAATATGCTAAGGTTTGTTTCATTAAGATTACATTAATATTAAATACAGTTGTAACAGATTTATGATGATAACAAATTTGGCCTAACACAACTGAAGAAGTAATCCACTAATTTGCTCAATGTAATGATTTATATTTTGTGACTCTGTCAAAGTCAAAGTGAATTTATTATCCGAGCTGAAACAGAAATCAGGACTGGTGATTTGAATTGTGTACAGTCCACTGGTGTCTAAAGTCACATTGGCAGCACCAGATTGTAGAAATTGCACTGTTAGTTGTGACCATTTTTGTTACCTTACTGGATGACACCATGGAATGGTGGATATCTGGTGCTGCATGTTTTCATGCAAAAAGGTTGTCAGTTCAAGTCTCTCTTTTTTCTAACTTGAGTCGCATTGTCTCAGTTGTTGCCACTTCCAGTCTTATTGTAAGTAGATGTGATGTTTGCCGTGATTAATGGAGTTTCTCGTGAATGGCATCCCGATGACCGCATTACTCGCTGATAGACTGACGACGGCAGCTGAATTTGGTGCCTGTGTGTACTGGTTGACGCGACCGACAGCAGTGGGAGGGGACAGCGAGTTTTAGAAGAGACCAGTACAGGATCTAGATGAGAAGTGGGAGGCCTGGGCTTGGCTGGGGCTCAAATCAGTGGGTCACAGGTCACATCTGGAGCCTGGTGAATAATTCACATGAGTGTTAATGGACCCATGCATTGTCGCGTGTTCATGGTGATTAATCGTGCTATGCAAAGGCTGGGAAGTTGAAAGATTTTCCGAAGCATGATGTCATGACAACACGACATGTCTCTGAATGCGTTGCTACATGTTATTTAATCCTCACACACAGAAACGCACACATACACGTGCACATTCATAAATCCTGGGTTCCCCATTTCTTTCTCTTGCATTTGTTTCAGACTTTTTATCTTCATGTTCCCCTTACTGGTGATGTCAGTTGCCTAGCAACCAAGCTATCAGAGCCTATTGTTTCCATGGCAATGTGGCTGGCGCATCATGTATAGAACAGAGATAGGGACAGAGAGAACCAGGAAGAAAGAAAGACAGAGAAGGAAGGACATGACATGGATGATGGGATAGGAGAAGCACTAAAAATAAAGGAAAGCAAACATGAGGCAGAGATCTAGACAGTAATAGAGAGAAGAAACAGAGCCAGACTGGAAAACACTAAGGAGGAAGATATAAACAGGAAATAATGAGCAGAGGGGAGGAATGATATAGGAAATAAAGAAAAGGAGCAGAGTCAGAGGGGAAAGACAGAGAAGAGGTGCAGAGTCAGAGGGGAGAAATAGGGAAGGTGAGCAGAGTCAGAGAGGAGAGATAGGGAAGGTGAGCAGAGTCAGAGGGAAGAGATAGGGAAGGTGAGCAGAGCCAGATAGAAAACGGAGAAAAGGAGCAGAGTCAGAGATAAAACACCAAGAAAAGGAGCAGAGTCAGAGAGGAAAAATAGGGAAGAGGAGCAGAGTCAGAGAGGAAACAGAAAAGGAGCAGAATCAGAGAGGAAACACAGAGAAAATGAGCAGAGTCAAAGAGGAAAGATAGGGAAGATGAGCAGAGTCAGAAAGGAAAGACAAGGAAGAGGGCCAGAGTCAGAGAGGAAACAGGAAAGGAGCAGAATCAGAGAGGAAAAATGGGGAAAGCCAGAGAGGAAAGACAGGGAAGAAGAGCAGAGCCAGTGAGGAAACAGAAAAGGAGCAGAATCAGAGAGGAAACAGAGAAAAGGAACAGAAGTCTTTAGGAAATGGGGAAATTAATAGAGGCTGAACGAACACACAGAGTATGATGTAATGATCTAGACACAAAACACAGGGCAAAGGAGTTCGACAATAAGTGGGACTGTGTCAAAACACCCTTTCAAACTTTAACATGATTATTTCAACACCTGGCTTTAGTGTCATAATAATCACTGAGCCCCCACAATAAGATACAGCATGCTTTTGCCGGTGCATCATCTGGGAAGTCCCTGTAATATTAATGGAGAAGTGTTTTTTTCCTGAATAAATCTTTTCCAGTTTTTCACCCGCTGTGTAATTTCTAGTTACAGTTATTATTTACATCACACGTGTAGGTGGGGTGATGACAATAATTATAATTTGCACCAAAAGCAAAGTCATAATGATAATTTTCTTTGTGTTGGAAACGTGCAACTTCCTGTGCTGTTAGCCGTCTCTTAATCTCTTTATGGGACCCCTTTAGTGATCTGCCCCCCCCACCCATGCATTTCTGTTCTGCTCACCTTCTTCCTCCCCCCACACGTCTCTCTGCGCCGCTTGGGTCATGCGATAGTGTGCCCCTCCCTCTGGGCCTGCGTACGTTTGGCTGGGTTCTGAATTTTAAGCAGCCTCACTGCCTCTCGAGGTCAGCCTGCTGGGTGCCTGTGCACATGACTGTCCTTTACCCTCTCCCTTCTTGTGTGTGCGTGCGCTTGTGACGTTTGCATTTCTGCATGCTCAGCTGTGCAATGGTGCGTTGCTTCCCTGCACATTTGTGTGTACAAGTGTGCATTGTTTATAATGCACCTACTGAACATAATAAGCAGAATTTTTATATATTTAGTATACATTAATAACAAACATATGATTATATCATTACAAAGTTATCATATAATGATTGTTATTCATGTATATTAAATCTTTTAAGGTATGTTAAAGTAATGTTAAATTATACTTACATGGTTTTTATGAATGTTCTATGAATGCATTATAAAAGCTTTATGAAGGTGTAGTTAATTTTAAAGAGTTACCGCATATTTTCTATTTGATTTTCAGGTAATATTTAATAAATAGTAATATTAACCCTGCCCCACTGCTTCAGCAATAACTGGAAAATATTTAGTTTTCCAAAAACTTCCAGTAATCATATTTGTATTCCTGTACAAAAACATTAACTGAAATGCCAATATCGCAGCCGATTTGGGCTCCCCCCCCCCCCCCTTGTGTGTTCAGGCTCCTCTGACTTGTGCTTGGCATGCAGTCAAGCTTGCCGGCTTATTTGAGAGTCAGGGGACCAGTAAACACGACTGACACTGATTTCATTCAGCCAAAATAGTTGTTTGCCATTCGAATGAATGAAGTGTGAAAGCAATTGTTTACGCACCTGTTATTTCCGACAGTCGCCGCTGCAATAAGGGAGGCTGAATGGGCCAAGAATGACACATGTGAAATATATTTTGGCATATGAGCAACAGGAAAATCGCTTTTAATATTCTGCAAGTTTTTGGCATTGCCGTTTGATTCTTTATTTTACAGGTTGACTTTAATTGAGACCGTGCGTGAATTAAATGCCTCTGGCTTGTACTCTCTTTAGAGTATTTTGACAAAAGGAAATAATTCTTTTTTTATTCATGATGGTTTTTTCAAGGCACATTGTGTTGCTCAATTGTGAAAAAGAAACATCTGCTGAATGAACTCATGAAAGGGAACCAACTGAAATGTAATTTTGTGCCGATGTTGTCCATGTAATTCCTTGGATTGGCAGTATCCTCATCTACTGTAGATGGTTATATGAGTACTTTTTGAATTTTAAGTATTTTAAATATGAAATATCATAACCATGAAATTGATTTTTTTTTCTGGGAGAATGTTGCATCGTGTTTAAGTGCCATGATGTCGTCCCGAAACCCAGTATGTGTCATTATGTATAAATCAGCTCTGGGAAAATTTAAGAGACCAAAGTACAATTTCTTGTTTCACTCATTTCTCGGTTTATGGGTATATGTGAATAATATATATTTTTCTGCAAACTGCAGCCTGGTTCTTCCCAGCTTGATCTCCTTGATGAAGGGCTTCTTCTTTGCTTTATGGGCCTTCAGTCCTGCTTCTAGGAGCCTGATACGAACTGTCCTAGCAGTGCACTTCACACCTGCACTTAATGTTTCCCATTCCTTTTGAAGGTCAGTTGATGTCATCCTGCGATTCATGAGAAACTGTCGGACAACTTGACGGTCATCTATGGCATTAGGAAGTCGCTTCCGCCCTCTACCTGGCTGGTTTCTGGTTGTCCCCAATGTCTCCTGCTTCACTTTCTTCTTGTGTACCGCTTTTAGAAATTCTGAACCTGGCAGCAACCTGCCGCTCAGTTAACCTTCTGCCAGCAGAATCAGGATTAAACCTGGATTTAAAAATGCAGTCTTTAAAAAATATATAGTGATCTTATTTTTTCCAGAGCTGTAGATACACATGTACATACATACAGCATTATTGTGATCCACAAATAGGTCCCATGCACCATATTAGTAGCAAAGATAAAAGCGATAAAGTTCTCTAACATGCATCCATCTCTGGCTGCATAGGGCACAAGACTGAGACCCATTCAGGGTAGGATGTCAGTCCATTGCAGGGCACACACTCTCAATTTTCTGTTAATTTAATCACTGTTTGTGTAAATTTAACAGTATTGTTGAGCTTTAAGGTCTCAGACTTTTATTTGCTGTATGTCAGGATAAAGTATTTTTCCACAGGGCCTTTTCACTTACAAAAGATATAAACAGATTTAGATGCCCAAGATTTGCTCTCTTATCAGTCCTAGTCATTTGCAGGTTCATTAGACATTTACTATGAGACTTGGCAGTCTACCGGACTTTCTGTTGCAAGTTTGGTGCCCTCATTTCACTACGGAGTTGTTTTAACCCCTCGGCATTCATGATTATCCGTTTCGGTTTGGACCCGTTCTCGCGGTAATTAAAAATCTCAGCATCCCCTAGCTTCCTGTAAGTTTAAATGATGCAGTGTACAGCGTGTCTTCTAGTAACCTGTAATCCAGTCCCAGGACGTAAGCCTGCAGCACTGTTCACACAGATGAAGTACCTCAGTACAGCACAGGTCGCTGCTGAGCTGGCCAGTCCAGTTATGCAAGTAGACTGTATGTTTAATTAATATAATAGAAATGTTTCTTGTGACTGCGGTCCACTTGAAACATACATAATAAGTATAATTCATCCCGATTTCGTATAATAGGCGTTATTTTATGATAATGTTTCTCAGTGTACTGTTTATAGACCAGCTTGCCAAAATTAGACTGCCAATTTAATTTCTACGACGTTTCGACGGCAGCCGATAGAAATTTGTTCTGGAGTTTTGACTATATTTGAAATGAGCGCTAGGTGGCGGTGTTTTCATACATTTTGTTCCATTTCGTTTCTAGTCGTCTTATGCGGGGTCTGCGGCGTTATCGGCATAGCCCAATAATTAGACTCTTTAGACTGAAGATAAGCCAAAGCGACGAGGGCAAAGCAGAAGAAATTATTCCAAGAGTTTCCGTCCAGCGACTCTTCTTTAACCGAAGGGAAAGTAAGTATCGTGAATCGCTCGGTTTTATTTTATGGCAGGATATTCAGCAGCATATGGGGCTCAGTGTGTGTGTGACTGGCTGCTTGACTTAGTGCATGTTACGTATGTATGCGACGACTTCCATGCGGGACATCCAGAGTGTTTTACGTAAACGAGGTTTAAAAAAAGGGACACGTCGTCCGGGTTTTTTACGACAAGCTTGATAAAGTTTTATGTCTGTTAAATTACTTGCTTCTTTTTCACTTTTTATTTGCATTTATAAAATATCTTCTTTATTACCCCCCCCCCCCCCTT
>JAODJU010000002.1:11375243-11386042 GCA_026776725.1 Gnathonemus echidnorhynchus | reverse complement strand
AGGGGCCGGCCGGGGGGAGGGGGGCAGGGGGCGCAAGGTGGAGGGGGAACGGGGGGAGCAGCTCAAAGCTTTTGCCCAAGCGTATGATGTGCAATCATAGAATTAAAAGTAGGTCTATTCATACATGATCAATATGTGAACATCTATTGTGAACATCTGTTTTCGGATTTTTGCAATATTTAGTTTTTTTTTTCATCGCTGATAATAGACAGCACTACATACATGTTTAGTACAATCAGGATCCTGATACCGGTGAGAAGAGAAGCTGTCGAGTCTATCCACACTAAATAACCGGCGGTAGCCCCCTTTCGCCCCCTCGGCCCGATTCTTCCCGCTGTCAGCAGCTTCGGAGGGATCGGCGGCGTGCGATTGTAGTTGAGTCTGGCATCCTTCTCATGTCTCCGCCTGAGAGGAATATAAAGTGCTTCTCTCCGGTGATGTGCCAGTGTAAGGTCGTCTGTAGTAATCGGACTCTGTCGCTCATGTTCGGCTGCAAGGTAAGAAGGGAGCGTCGATATCAAACCCCTCCGGTATCCGGTGTTTGTAAAGGCGGGGGGTTGTTGATCAGAGGGACTGTGGATGGTCGGGATACAAAAATCGGTGGAAGAATCGTTTGTAAGGATGGGTTAGGGATACGTGGACGCCGTAAGAGGAGAGGGGTGTCTGAATGGGAAGGAGCGTGCAACGATGAATGGGAAAAGCAAGCGGGTGAGATGATAGGAGACGCTTCTTCATAGAATGTCGTTCGCTTTGAACCGGGATGTTGGTTTTTCTTTTTGCGGTTTAGTTACGGGAAATGCGTTCGCACCGAAATCGTTACGTTTGTCTCACGTTCATTTGTTTATTTGTTCGCCTTAATCCAATTTTTCTTTCGGTCCTTTGCTGTCGCTTAGTTTTGTTTCCTAATGCTTCTTTCCAGCCCACTGAAGGGATTCGGGTCAGATGCACTGTGCGCAGAATGATTTACGCAAAGGCCGAGAAGTGGCGTTATTACTACAACTCAAGGCAGGCTTGCGGTATATGTTCGTGCTTTAGACACAATGTGTGGTATATATGTACAGAAACGTTCGCGTGGTACAGATCGTTTCATGTTTACTGTCATTTTCACACGTTTGGAACCCTAGAACTAAGAGGTAATTGGGAGAGAGGGTCAACCTAGAGAGAAAAGAAAATTAATTGCTGCATTTGCAACTGATAAATATGTGTGCACTTAATGCACTTTTGTGTGGAATGGGTCTTGTAAAATCCAGGTTTTTAGTAATACGTTCCTCAGTCTGACACATGAGAAAGGATCAAATTGGGGGGAAACAAGTGTGCAAGTGAAATTTAGTGTACAGGAACAATTAAAGAGCGATTTTCTTCAGTTGGAAGTGGGAAAGCAATAAAAAAACGATTAACTAGGCATGGTGGGTTAGTTAAATGAGATCACATTGTGTATGTTGAATCCGTAGATTCTTGGCTTTTTATGAAATTGTCTTCATTTTCTCTCGCTTTACTTTTAGTACATTTCTGACTGCCGCACAATCTTGGCCATGGAATGGGCAGCGTGTTTCGGATGTAGGTAAGGAGAGACATTCAGGGACAGTGGTAAAAGAGAGGGGTTAGGGTCAGTGGCAAAGTGTTTTTTTTCCCTGTAACACAGCTTTATTCTAAATGACGACTTGAGGAGATAATGATCTGTATGATAAATACAAGTTCTACAAAAAAAATAAAAAAAACATTGTCAGCCAATAAGAGCGTGGCATGATGTGACCGAGATGAGCATGGATGGGTCAGAAGGATGGCTGCTATTTGCAGGAGAATGGCGGTAGCCGGGCTGTATAAATAGTTTAAATCAGCAGTGTCGGGCAGAGGAAGCTCTCCGGAGTGTCTCTTAAAGCAGCGGCCTTATCGCGAGCTCATTAGCAGTACGAGCATGACCGTGTTTTACCATAAATCATGGATCTGTATCTCTGTCTCCCTGTTCTGAAGCTTGAAAGTCACGGATTCCTCATGTGGTTGTTTTAATGCATTATAAAACTGACTTTTTGTTGTTGAATGAGAGTTCTGATGAATAACCTTTTGTATTAGTTGGCAGTAGTATTGGACTTTCTTTGAATCCTGCTTCCATAAATAGTGTGGTTTATATGTGACAATACTGGTTTAAAAAATCCTGGAAATGTAAGCAATATCATAACTGTATAATTTAAAAATCTTAATTCACAATTTATTTACAGTTGCAGACTTCTGGGTTTCATATATTACCAAATATGGCATGTATTGTGCACACTGTATTATCCTCCTATGAAATTGCTGGGAATGTTTACAGTTGTGCAAAGCCTGACACTTCACCCCCATGCACTGCATGTCTTCACAAATAACACGCTTTACATATGAATAGGAAATTAGGTGCTCTCGTGTGACATCACTTGAATCCCACTGAAAATCTTTAGAAAGATTTAAAAATTGCTGCCCATAAACATTCCTGTAGCAGGTGTACAAATTTGCTGGAGACTCACTCAAAAAATGTTCTATAATTGCTCCCAGAAGGGCTTCGACAAATACTGGGTTCTGGAATCTGAATATTTATGAAATCAGCATATTTCATCTCTTTCAGTAAAAGTCGCAGGAATGTCAGCAAAAATGTGTCTTAGGGTTCTGAATTCTGGGTTTGACCAGTTGGGTTTTGAATAAAACATAAAATGCACGCATCCCTGTAATTTCATGGAATGAGACGCCCAGAAGCTGGATACTTTCACAAAGCACTTCAGATGACTGCCTGTGTGTTCATGCCTTTATGTCATATTTTTTCTTCGTCGCCCCCCCCCCCCCCAGTCTCCCCCCAATTTCACTTTAGTCAGTCCAGGTGCCTCAGGGGTAGACAGTTCACTGCCAGCCTGGCCGATTGCTTTCTTTACACATGTCCCTAGCAGAGCGAGCAGTTACTGGATGAATAGTGCATCTCTGCTTCCATGATGGCTTGGTGCCATCCCTTCCCTACCACTGCGCTCACTACGCAGGAAATAATGATTGGGCTGAACTCATGGACGGAAAATTCTAGCCTGGATTTCTGCACCTTGGCTACTGGCCCTGAGTGTGGCCTTCAGAGTGAAGGAGCTGATAACATTAAATGTGTCTGTGACCTCAAGGAATGGCTGGTAAACTTAGCTTCAGGTGTTGCCCATGCAGATTCAATATAGATTGAGTCTTGTTGCCCTGGAGCATTTTGGGAAAGAACTGATGTCACAATTGAGGTTTTTTTTTTTTACTGCTAGAAGTGTCGAAAACATGGGTCTTCATTCAAAAACAATTGCAGGCTTTGTCTAACTTTGTCTAATATTTCAGAACTGTCTGTGACATCCATCCATTCATCATCATTCGACCTGTGTGCCACACCCTCTCATTTACCTCGTGTGAAATCCCCGTATTACCAGCTGTTCCCTGTTTTGCTTGTTTTAGTCTGTGTATTTAAGTCTGTGTCCGAGTCAGTTTCCCCAGATCTGTCATTAACGTGTATACCGTGTTGTGTGCTTGTGGCTCGTGTTTCCCCAATAAATCCCATATTTTGGACTCCAGTTTCCCGACCTTCATTCCCTGGTTCCTGCGTGCACGACCGGATGTGACACAGGTAGTTAGTTTAATGATTACTGATTCTGATTGGCTGCAGAGGCTTCAAACCCAGCTCACGGGTAAAGGAAGGCTGGAAAATCAGCAGTGCTTGGACCTTGAGGACCGTGATTTGAATAACCCTGGCTTATACAAAAACAGGAAAAACATGCAAATTTCACTCGTACAGCTGAGGGCAGGGATCTAATCCACAGCCCTGCAGGTAGGAGGCTACAGTGAAAACCACTGAGTCACCACTCTGAGAAATTATGCTAACTTTAATTGGAAATTGTAATTAGTGACCGAGGCCATGGTAGAACTGCAGGCAAGATGCCTTTTCATACTGCAAAAGTTGGGAGTTGAATTCGGTTCCAGCACTACAGGCGTTAAGCAGGAATGTCCTCATGGTATTTGTGTTGTGTGTGCAGATTCGATGGCTGTTTAGTCCAGGGTGTACTCCGATCTAAGCTTCACAATGGACTGCCAATTCACTGGGAATATACTACGTATGTAGTACAATAGAAAACACGGATATAATTTTTGATGCCACATAACTGGAGTTTGACCCATAGTTTGCGTAACCATTTCAGTCCAAGGTAGGACAAGCAGTGAAGTTTGCAGGTATGTAGTAAGGACATTGGTGCCTGGTACTTTATCTCTGGCCCACTTGAGAAAGTTACCCGACTGGGTTTGTTTACGGTCTGAGTATTGGCAAGCAGATCTTCTAAAGAAATAAATAATGCAGCTTCTGCGCTCCTGTGCAACCTTGATGAGCCTCCAGGAGACGGTCCTGTGCTCTGCAGCCGCTGAAATGACCTGTCGCCATCTTCTAAGCAGACCGCCGTGGTCTGCTTGTGTTTCCTCTCTGCAGCACTGCAACCTCTGCACTACTGACAGTAACCTGCCAGCTGTTTCCATTCATCACCTGCGCCCTGGGCCTGAACTCCCCACAGGGCCTGCGATTATGTTCCCATCTAGTTCATCACTAACCACCCCTGTCTGCCCCTGCTCTTCAGTTGGGACACTTTTTGTTAAAACGGATTGCACACCATGACAGATTTCCCCATTAATCTTGATCTATCCCTCTCTCTCTCTCTCTCTCTCTCTCTCTTTCTCATGGCAGTGTGAGCTGTATTCAGGTGGAGGACGAAAAAGAAGCGTGTTTATTTACTTACTTTATTAAGACTTCTTCTGTGATCGACTGCAATCAGCTCCAGAACTATATTATACTTCTGGGCCGAAAAAAAAAACTCTGGTGTTTTCTGAATTGTGACATACTATGTATCTGTGTTTTTGATTTTTATTTTTTTTTATTTAACCAGGTTTGTCCCACTGAGATCACAGATCTCTTTTGCAAGGGAGACCTGCCAAGGTAGCACCAACACGGTGTCAGTACAAAATCTTATGTAAAATTACATAAAAACATACTCAGGCCATGCACTTGCAAACAGACAACCTAGACTCCAGAGTTTGTACCAAAATTTTAAATTCATTCAAGGGTATTAAATTTTGCAGACGAAGTTCAGCTTGAAGAGTGTTCCACGCGCCTGCTGCTGAAAACCTAAAAGCTTTCTTTCCCAATTCAGTTCTTACTTTTGGAACAGCCAGTTTTAAAAAGTCCACTGAGCGAAGATCACGACCTCCTTGCTTCCAGATCAGGAATGTTGATAAATAAGAAGGAATTTTACCCAGAATGGCTTTATATATAAACACATACCAGTGACTGAGGCGACGAGCTTGTAAAGATGACCAATTTACTTTAGCATTAAGCAAACAATGATGAGTAAGAGAACCACTGTTTGAAATAAACCTCAGTGCTCCATGATACACACTATCCAGCAGGCCTGAACAATGAGCAGATGCATGCATATACAGTACATCACCATAGTCAATAACAGGCAAAAACATCAATTCAACCAGTTTTCATTTTACATAAAAAGAAAAGCAAGATTTATTTCTATAATAATAATTATAATAATAGTTATGACATCACAAGACAGAAGAGAGGCTCCTAGATATCTAGATCTGCCTATTGTAACATCAGAAGACCGAAAGGAAGACTTGACCTCATACGATAGAAATCAAATCCACCTTGTGTGACATCACTGCAGTAATGAAATTTGCAATAAACTGCTACTGTGGATATCACATGATAAAATGGGACTGCGACACGTTTATAAAGTCTGCTGTTGACATATAAGCAGCTGCAAAGTGTGCAATGAATATGAATCAGGTGTTTAATTGTTTATATAATAGCAACAGCAGTGAAAGTGTTATAAAAATAGATCTATTTTTTAAGACTTGTGACTAAACTAGCTTTAGCTACTAATCCTGGGTGTGATTTCGCCTTCTGTCATGATATTATTTCCTGTTTTTTTTCAGCTGGGTTTTGATTATGATGTAACAAGCAACGGTCATACCGGGTTAATGGCAATTAGTGCTTGGTTTTAGCTTGTTTAGAACAATAAATGCTTATCTCTGTTGTTACAGATATCTCTATTAGGTTAGGCATATGTCTGATTAGGTTATAGTGCTCATCATTTGAAATATAATCTGGAACAAATGCTAGTTTCTGGTTGCAGTGCAGTGAAATATTCCTGCTTCTACACAATCTGCTTTTTAATATCTTAAAAGCCTTCAAGGCAGAGACCCCACACAAAAACAAGGGCTTGTGTTTTGTCGCCTGATTTCTTCACATCTTTACCGTGTTTTGATCATTGGGGTCTACCGTCTTACACCTTTATTTTTACTCTTAAAATAGGTAACTTGTGGACTTTTGCCGCTGAGCCCGAAGTGAATGCGGCAGATGAGAAAATGCTGCTGTTGCTTCAGGGACTGTTGCTTCACCTTATCGTATTTATATGCGGTGGATGTTGAGTACAAACAGTGTTTTGTTACTAACTTTCCAGACGGAGACTTTGCCACGTCCGGTCAATTATTGAGATTAATCTGTCGCTCTTGCTTTTTCTGACTATTTTTCCAGTGATGAAAAGATCACTTGAAATGATGCACAAATTGTCTACAGATATGTGCGTCCAAGCACATTCTCGGGTTCAGATTGTCCTTGTAGCTCTTAGATGTATTTAATCTAAGAATTAACTTGCTATGTCGACAAAACATAACCCCCAGGGGCTGCTTCCGTACATGTCGAACACTATTTCTTGCTCGACCATCGGCTTTTATATAACACTGTGCTTCTTAGCCGACAGTTTTTGCAGAATTTGTTTGATTAATCATTTCACCAATAGTCGTTTGTTTAAAAAACTGCCTCTAGGCGCACAAAAATCTCATTTAGGCGCTTTTATCTATACTAGGTAAAATTTGTAAACACTTCCAATTTTTAGAGATTGCAGAACTTTATTCCAGTTACTTAATTGCCCAGACTACGATATTTGTAACATACTTTGACTTACCAATATTCGTGTAACATTTTTTAAAGCGTAATGCCAAAAATGCTAGGTGCTTCCACAGTTTTGGCCACTGATGTATAACGCTGTTTCACACTCTCGCCTGATCTGTCCATCTATCTCCCTCTTTCCTGTATTCCCTCTTTTCTTTCCGGTGATCTCGTCCCGTTCCTTCCCGTCCCTCTTATCTGCGCTCCGCTCCTGCTGTGTCTGTGTAATGTGAGATAAGTCAGATGCTAACTATCGCTTTCTTTGGAAAAGGGCCCTTCGTCCTGCTGCTTTAACCCCTTGCACTGCGAACCCTTTCGGCTGGTTTCATATTACAGCCACATTACGGAAAATATGAAAACAATGGCTACTAACAGCTGGTTTTAGCTTGCAGAAGATCATATTTTACATGCCATTGTGTCAACATACCAGGACTAGACGTCTAATCAGCTGAATCGCAGCAGGAATCTATTGTACCTTGAAGAATTTGATGGGGATCCATGTTTTTGAGTCATCTGTCTGTTTCAAGTAGTTGACAGATTTATGCTGATGGGGTTTGGAATTAATTAATGAATGACTTAATCTTTTCCCATAACTAAAGGTTCCCAAATGGTTTATTTGTATTTGTTATTTTATGTCTATTTTGGGGGATCATTAGTTGCATTAAAACGAGAGTCAATGAGAACTTTCCACAGTTAATTGGGATTCTGGGCCTGCGATAGGACGTGTGACCAAGAAATAAAGAAACATTTTCATCTGCAGAATCCATGAAATGTGTTCCAAGTGTTACTCCCTAATTTGGGGTTTCCCAACCCGGTCTTCAGGGACCCCCCAGATGGCCCACATTTTTGCTTCCTTCCAGCTCCCTGGCAGATGGGGGAGCTGGGAAGGAGCAAAAACCTGGACTGTCTGGGCCCTCCTGAGTACTGGGTTGGGAAACACAGGCCTAATTAATATATGTTTTGAATGGTTTCTGTAGCCCTATGTCCTGCCCTGTCCTCACACACACCCGGTGCACGGACACCATGTCCCCTTCTCTCCACTCCCGTGTTGTTCTGCAGGTTTTGATCTGGATCCACATTAGTTCAGCACTAAAGAGGCGTTTTACACTCGTCAGCAGGCTTGTCCTTTCTCACCGTGGACCCGGACTTTGTAAATGCAGGATCAGCTGTTGTTTAAGACTGACCTTTAAGGGTCAGATTCTCAGGCCTCTCTCTCGTATCTCACCATTTCCCCCCTGCTGGCTTCTGTTACATTTTGGTGTTTTTTTTTTGTGTGTGTGTTGTTTTGAAAGACTTGCTGCTCTGTCACTGATCATCCACCTCATAGTGAATCAGTGTCACAGCTAAGGAGGTGACAGGATGGTGGATAATGAAGAGAGGGCTTCCAAATAAAATGTGGCCAGTTCCCTTCCCCCAGGGGGTGCTGTTGTACCACTGGGATCGTCTCAAGGGCTGGAATAAAATCCAGAATTGCCTATGTAAAATTTACCATGTTTTTGAAATGGGCTCAAATGCAAACTGCATTGACTTCTTTGAATAAACCTACCCCAAACCCAAAATAATTTGAATTAGTTGTCCTAATCAAGAAGAATCAATTTATGGGATGCAAATTAGTTTTAAGTGGTGCTGATTTGAAGATGCGGGCTAAAGCTATGGTTGCCAATGCCGTGTGGACTCACGTGGGACCCTGTTTGACTGCCTGCAGAAATACAGGTATCAGGATGAGGAGACCCCCCCAATGGAGCACAGCCCGGCCCATCTAGCCCCGGGGAAGAGCAGCGAGCTGATGCACCTGAGCAACAAAAGCCTGGCGCCCATGGATGGTGTGCATGGATACGCCCCCCACACGCACCTCTCCCCCATAAAGGTACGAGCCTCGTCCCAGCACACAGTGGGTCTAGATGGGTGGGATGGACAGGCTTACTGACAGTGAGATGCCCCCCCCGCCCCACACCCACCTGTTTACCCTCTTCTCCCATCACACGTATCAGCTGCTCTTGTTTTTTTTTTTTTGTAAACTTTTTCTATTTGTTATTTCACGTACAGATCAGTATTCCTCTATTTAGGATGTCAGTAGGCTGGAAGAGCCAATAAAATGCTAGACATGCTGTCACAGACATTAACCCTGCATGTGGAAGTCATCTTCACACACACACACACACACGCACACACACACACACACGCACACACTAATGCCTCACTTGGGTATTCTGAATTGCATGGCAATCAAAGGCTTTTCATGTCGTGGTCACATGATTTCTTGTCACGTGCCTGGTAGGCCTAGTGATTTGTTATATAATGCGGAGTAGCATGTGCATTGCTAATCATTTAGTTTATTCTGCCATATTGTAAGCAGAGAGGCCCGCCCCTTATAGGTCTGGCCTTGATGCTGTTAGTAGCTCTGTATCTCTGGAAGCTCATTGGTCTGTCCAAAGCAGCCATGTCTTCTAGAATGTTCTTTGCAAATCAGTGCCAACTTCTTATTCATCATTAATCAACCAAATAATTTAGCCCTTGCTCATGGTTTTTTCTGCTGTTCGGTTTGCATCCATGATTGAAGTGTCCTTCTAGCAGGCATATAAAACAAAAGACAGGACCAGTTATGCATCTATCGTGCTATAATATAGAAATTTATATTGGTGTTTTATTACGTTGTATTTACAGTTATGACCAGATTTTTTTGTATTTAATATAGCATAGAAATGTGCTGTGGTGAGAGGGTGCCCCCATGTGCCCATAGAGGGAACTATTCTATTTCAGTACCAAGGACAGCTCACTGCATTAACTAGAAGCACTGCTGAATGCATTCGCTTACTAATCTTGTCCAATTTCTGTTTATTCATTAATTTTGTTTAGACTGCCATGACTGCATTATTTTGAGATCCGGAACATTTACTATTTCCCACCATAGTACTCAAATTGCAAAGGAACTTAGCACAACTGCTATTAATGTACACTATGACTGCGGTCAGATAAAAGCAGTCATTTTTTTAGAGGCAAACAGACCATTGAATGCTGTAAAAATACTCGCTCTGCCATGTAGAAATTGAATCGTTTGTAAGGGCAGTAGCGTGGATCGGCCTCGATTCTTTCCGGTCTGGTTCCTTTCCAAAAGGACGGGAATGAAAGCGGGACGAAGTTTAGTCTGATCTGCCGCTGCTGGTGAAAATTTGCGTGAACACACGGTCATCTCCCCTGCCAACTTGTATACAGGAAGGCAGAAAATGTGCTGAAATATTGTGCCAGTATTATGGGCTGCTCAGAGCAGTGCTGGGGGGGGGGGGTGTTGGCAAGAGTCACACCCCCACGGTGCAGGGTTATCATGGTTAGCTAAAGCTAAAACTAAGCGAAAATATATTTGTGAACCTAAATAAATTAAGATACAAAAAATTAAATTAATAACTACAACTAAATGAAAACTATAAATGTTGTGTCAGAAACGGAAAAAATATTAAAACAAAAGTCAAATGTCATTACATTTTACAGACATTTAATACTATGAATTCAAACTATCCCTACAAATAAATAAAATTAAATTGAAATTAAAATATATAAAAACTAAAGAAATATATTCCTTTAAAATAAAAACTAATAAAACCACACTAAGAGTCATATTAAATTGGATTTAAAAAAATTGAAATTAATATAAAAAATAAATGTAAAAATGAAGCCTCTATTAACTGTGTTGGAGACAGGGTCTTTGGCTGAACGGCAGTGGAATGGAAGCTGGCCCTGATGCCTTAATGGGGTAGCAGTTTTTTACACTTAGTTTTAAGCTGCCAGAAACTGCTGCCTATAGTGTTTAGTGGGGTAGCAG
>JAODJU010000002.1:11355141-11374262 GCA_026776725.1 Gnathonemus echidnorhynchus | reverse complement strand
CCCCCCCCCCCTCCTGTGATTCCTTGCAGCCAGTGTTGCTGTCGACCGGCCACACCCCTGTCTACACCTCCGCAGCATCGACTCTGGTAAGCTGCATGCTCGCTGCCGTCAGCCTCCTCACCCTCCGGCGGATTCCCCGTTTCGCTTGCTTTCCCGGTGACCTTCATCGGCAGTCCATCATGGCCGCCCGCAGCCCCCAGCCAGCCGTAGCCTTCCTTCCCATCAGTGTTCTTCCCTCCATTTCCGGGAATCGCTGTCATCAGTCATACATAATTGCTGATTGTATCAGCAGCATCCTGCTGGTATTACCTTTGTGCTCATTGTCGGTTTACCGCTGAGACCCCCTTTGTAAATTTGCCTCATTCTCTTTCTGCTCAGCTGTGCCTCTACATTATTACATGCTCAGGATTTCGTTCGACCATCTTCTGCGATCTGTGCTGTTTTCTGTTTTCAGTAATTCCTTCAGCCACACGGTGACGTGAAATCGCCGCTGGCAAGGAGCATTATGGGTACCTGTTTGCACTGTGCCCCCAGAGGCGAGAGTTTAACAGGAGCATTCTATACATGCTAAGGAACAGCCTTTGATATACCTTTATTTCCATTTTAGTATGTATATATCTGCTTTTCTCCTAAGAAAATACAGAAAATATGCGGCTCATTTTATACGTTAAAGCCAGAAAGAACGGAAACGTAAGTATGGCTAAATGTAAGAAATGAATTGTCCACTTCTGCTTCTTAACATGTTGTTACTCTGCAGAGGGCAGAGTCACTGGTTGCTATCAGGAAAAAAGAGACAGTCGTTGAACGTCAGTTAGCTAGTATGTGCAGTGATGCCTTCCACTTGATTAATTAGGCATAGTGACGACTATTAATGTAAACCTGACGTGCTGCTCTTCTGGGGAAAACTATGCAAGTATGAAAAGCATACAATGAAGATGGATGGATGATGGATGGCCCCTGGGAAAGATTTTCAGTTTACTATATTCAAGTAATTGCAGAAACTTGCCAGTAGGTGTCAGTGTTACATCAGAATGCCTTCCTGCATTGTGGGAAAACAAGCTATGTGATTTAACTACCATTCACGCCCATAGAGGAAGCTTCCGGAATGGCCCTGGACTCATGGAGTAAATCATGTGTTGTATTGCTAGTCTAGTGGCTGTGTTTTTGTTGCCCTGTTGAGGTCTATTACAGAGGAAGATGTAGAGAAATCAGTCGTAGGAATCAATTGAAATCCAGATATCTAATTATTTACTCTCAAACATATTGGAGGTTTTCTTCCTTATGTGCAACTAAAATGTATCTTATTGGGAGAGTTTATCATTGCCTGACCTTCAGTGGTGCCTTTGGATCTTCTAAAAAGTTGCCTATGGGAGAAGAGTTTAGTTTTATGTGCTTATATAAATAAACTCACCAAAGGCCAACCAAATACTTCCCCTGGGTTTAATTTCCATAGCTATTAAAGGATTATAGTTCCTGAATCCTCTAGCTGACTGTTGGATGTGAAATAACAGTTACATTAAGCAAACAACAGAACACAGAATACTAACAACGTGGATTCATTAGGGAGCTGACTGCAACAGAGGTAAAAATGTAATGCACCAGTTTCTTACCAGATGTCTAATGGGTTTGCCTCCATTATGGGGCAACATTGCTTAGTTTTAATTTTCTTGCTTGGTTAGGACTGCAGTTCATGTACTGGGTGCTGAACTGGGAGGGGGTACAGATGGGGGGGGTACTTTTAAATGGGATACATGGCCTTTTACGACCAGCTTTCACAAATCAGTATACCAGGTGTATATATACCCCCTATACAAGCACGTACCCCCTGTACTGAGTATTATGTCCCCCCCCCTTGTGCTGTGCTCAGGCACTCCCCTCTCAGCTCTCACCGTTGAGTCACTCAGTTTAATTATAATTATACTGTATTGTGTCAAATGAACTGAGCTCTGCTGCTGATAAGTGTGCAGTACAGATTCCTGTGCAAGAATTCAATTACCGTTCCATCCTGCTCCCTAAGGCTCCGCCTCACACCCCCTCCCCTCCCCCCCCCAGTTGCTTTATACTTCTCCTTCCTTCTCTCCTCCCCCCCCTCCCCCATGACTTCCCTGCCCATCTGTCCCCAGGTCTCTCTCCTGCCCTCTACAGTCCTTCACCCTGTATGACGTTGCTGTGAATCTCTTCATCTTCAGGCATGGGTGACACTGTAGAGGTTGGGCTTTGGTTTTCCCCGTGTTAGTGGTGCCTCCCAGCGGCGGGTTGAGGAGGGCGGTGGGGAAGAATGGGGAGCCTGTGTGAGGATGGAGGCGGAGAAGAGAGGAAATGGAAGGGGAGGAAGTGGACAGCAATGCAGAGCTCAGAAGAAGATCCATATGATTATTAAGCAAGTTAAATGACATGTTTGTACACAGTACAATAGTCGTACACAGGATTAGTATTACAATTAAACAATACCTAACATATGCAGTCTCAATTCTACCAGTTGTTCAGTTTACTGTATTTGTCCTTCCGTGTTTGTTTGCCTGTTTGATTTTTCTACATCGCTGGCATAATATTCAGCTCCTACCAATAAAACATCTTTGAGTTGAGTTGATGGAGATTCAGAGAAAGAGAATGAGACACAGATGGATTGAGGTGGAGAGAAAAGAGGACAGGTAGCCAGATAGAGGCAGTAACGGAGAGGCTGAGAGACGGAGAAGACAGAGTGAGCGAGGTGGTGGAGACGGAAAGGTGTGTCAAAGAGACTGAGGGACAGAGGAAGAAAAACCGAGAGATAAGAACTGAGAAAATTCTGTACACATGCGCTGTCTGGCCCCAGAGTAGCTGCAGTACTGATTTATCAGTATCGCTACTGTGGTTCTGTGACCTCACTCTGAACTGGAAGTAGGGCCTCCAGGTTCTGTTAAGGCTGAGCACTGAGTTTCACTCGTGGCTCCATCTCATTGCCGTCTGAGCCCACGGCTCAGCACTAGGCTCCGTTCTCTTGGGGGTTCTGATTCTGTGTTTGCGGGCTAATTTTTCCAATTAGCATTTTGTCTCTGGTGGCTGGCATCTAATTTCCAGGCTTTTGGTAAGCCCTTGGGAAGGTGTACTTCGTCTAATTAGGGTTGTAGTGTTGTTTGGGTGTTTTTGTGGTTCCTGGGGTCGGCCGTTGTGGGTGTGTGGGTCCAGTTTGGGGTGTGCTTTGTTTTCTACTTTATTGTTGAAGTAAATAAAACTTATTGAAAAAGCTAGTAACAGTACTAGCCAGTATCAAACTATCACAGCTTGCAAATTGCCAGCCAGACTAAACCAAATTGTGAACCAAAATTTTAAAATATCGTCTGACACTTTGAAACGGAAGTGAGGCAGTAAACAGGAGAACAGTCTGGACGAGTGTCACTGTCAGAGCAATGAGCAGGAAACGATCCAGACACAGCAGAGGCCTGATAGGGCAGAGAGGCCCAAGTCCGCCAGCCCGCGACAAGGCAGGTGCAGATGCAGGACAACTTTCTCATATGTGGGTAAAAAAAACTCCCAGACAAGGAACTTCACTGGAACCAGCATGTCCCTCCTGTCTCTCATGTCTCACTGAAATGTCTAAGCCTGGGACACCAACCATAACTGTGGGGTATCTGATATCTGTCTACCTGTCAGAAGTTGGGGGGGGGGGGGCAGTGGACAGTAATAACAGGCACACAGATAGCTGACCTATATGCCCATTTCTTTACTTTATGTAAGACTGTGTCTGTTACTTCACTTTTACACCTTAACTTTTCTGATTTTTAAAACCGTATTGATATACATTGTTTTTCCTTATACATTGATTTGAATGATTTGGCCGTGTTTTAAATGTCATGCCAATAAAGCTCGCTGCATTTGAATTTTGAGGCAGAGTTGAAAAGCCGCCGAAAGATGAGCAGAAAAAGACGTGGGGAGGCAGAGGAGTATTAATCACTGAAATGAGAGCCAGGCCAAGCCTCCACTGTTATGTAACTGCACTCCTGTGTCAGGGCGAACGTGCACTGCACCTCCACTGTGTTATGTAACTGCACTCCTGTGTCAGGGCGAAGGTGCACTGCACTGGGCCATGTGTGTGAAATCACTTGGAAAATCAGGGATTATGTACCAAATCTGTGTGTAAGGGTGTGTTCAATGGGGTCTCCCATCATGCTGAGGGCAGTTTGTAGTTTTCACTTAGTTGTTCAAATAAGCACTTGGGTGTGAAATAATCATTTTCAGTGATGTGTGTGAGTTAAAGGCTGGTGCAGCTTTTGATGGGGGCCGGAATGTCTGAACAACACACACAGAACATGGTCATTGTAGGGCTAGTGGAGAGAGATCTACCTGTCATTCTTACAAGGGTGTACATTAAGGACATGTCAATACCTAATACCTCGTGTGTGTGTGTGTGTGTGTGTGTGTGTGTGTGATTTGCTGATTTCGTCCCTACCAATGCTGAAACTAAACCGAACACCCTAGCATTCGTAGATGCCCAGGACTTAGAAAAATTGCTTCTCATAATGGAGAAAAATAACTCTTGTACATGCACGTGAATCTATGCATCATTTATCTAAATATCCACATATGCTAATTTTCTTGGGGGGGGGGGGGGGGGGAATTAATAGGAGTGAGGTAGCCTTTTCACCCCGATCGGACGCTTTCCGCACCGAGCCTTCTGGTGGAGTGACGGAGCGCACGCACGCGCGTCCTCGCGGACCATTTAGGTGCAAGACGCAACCGCGATTTTCATCCATGGCCAAATTTTTAAATTCCTGGCGGCGCCAGGTCCACCTTGCGGCGGCATCCCGGCTTGCATGTGAATTAGGAGTAGGAGACGCTGCTCTTGCGACGGATTTGTTTGACTGCGTACTGATACATTACGTGTGCGTCCTAACCCAATGGCACCGACGTGAAGGTCATTTCAGTGATGGAGCCCACTGGTAATCACAGTAGCTAATAAGGCAATAAACCATGTTCTTGTTGCAATACAGTCGTATATTACATCCAAGCATTATATCAGAGTTCTCAGCCTTCTGACACGTTTTACACTCTTGGCGGCAAGTAGTATTACAAAATAAGGTGGAGGGGAGTGGATCCTGGTCTTGAGCCCCTATATTTGAACCGGTTCCTCGTACCCCGCCCACCTACGCCCACATCCCCCCTAATTGAAGATCGCTAGTAACAGCCCGACTGCTTCCCTGTCCTCCCCATCTGTGAGTGTCAAAACCTATTACTTTCAGTGATGTGTGTAAACGCAGTTTACACCTGGCACAGTCAAGCAGAGAGATAAAGTGTGTGTGTGTGAGAGAGAGAGAGGGAGAGAGAGAGAGCGTGCGAACAATATCGAGTGTGAGGAGCGAACCTAACTGGCGGATAGAAAACAGCTCGAAAGAGCGTCTCAGAAGAGGAAGAGAATACGAACATCATCGCTGTTTACAACAGCGGATCACCCATATGGGGGTCATTACTTAGTGATGGAAGAAAATTGGGAAGCCAGATATCAGACGTGCACTTAAACCACAAAGAGAGGAAATTAGAGAAGATAAAAGAACGGTTTTGGTGCCTTTTGCTAAACCTTCTCCACAGGGAGGCAAGAAAAAAACATCGGGATACATCCGCTTCTCCCCAGGAAGACCTGTTATTTAAGGTAGAATATCAGAGTGTTGTTATTACCTATAACCTTATATCAGTAGCTCTGTGTAGTGTATTTTAGTAGGAATGCCTTGGTTTTACATCGCCTTGCGATGTTAGACCCTCTCCGGTCCTTAACCGCTTCGGGCTTTTACTGGCGTTACGTATGGCGTTATGTATGGGCTTTTTCTGGCGTCATGCCTTTAAACAAAAAGGAAAAAAACCTTAAACGAAATGCTCACCTCCGTATGTGCCCAACTCTCAGCCCTTTTAGGGTTTTCAGTATTTATTATGCCATTTTTGGATATATAGAAAATATTCAGGCTGGAAGTCCATAGAATGTGCGTAAGTGAAGCAACTTCTGTAGCATATGGTTACGTTACGATGCATTTCTTTACGCACGATTTAATTATTAGTTGACGACGGGTTTCAGGCGCCAGTAGTCAGCATACTTATGTTGAAATGTTCTGTGTTATTCCTCTTTTTGTCACATTTTTAAACGGAGACGCCCCCGTCAGCGCCCACACCTCCCTCTCCTCTCACGATCCCGCAAGGAGTTGAGGGCGCCGGTATTTCTTAAGAGGCGCGCTGTGCAGAGCCGTGCGAGCTCACCGGCTCCTCCAGGATGTTCGTGTCCGTGTGGTATGCCAAGAAAATGGGCCGGCGCTTCATCAGCAACGTCCGGAAAGCCAAGAAGCAGCGGCAGCGGGCAATGGTATGGCGCTGGTCCGAAACGGTGACTGTTACATGTGCCTGTCCACGTTGATGGGGGACGGGATGTACCTCTGTGTATATGTGTGTATGCACAGGAAATCACCAGCTGCAGGTCTGTCAACTGGATTTCTAACATCAGTTACGTAATAGTACTACTGGATCATATAGCACAATATGGATATGCGTGATTACTTCGGTCTGCGTTAGATGCACGTTATATTTAATATAATTGAATTACTCATATTTAAGATAACTCATGGTTGTGATTCGTGATCGATGTCATTTTAGATAAAGCGAGAACTCTGTAGAATCCAGATGGCCAAGTGAGGCAACTCGGATCAGTTACGCGTAAATCAGATCCATCCCACTCACTGAGCTACCGTGCTGCCCCAAGCGATTTGTATCGACTGACTAAATAAAACATGCGTTTTTAAGCGCCTTTTGCGCGTCGCCTTAGCGTCGGTTAATTTATCGCTTAATGTGCATCTGTGCTGACGTTTGTTTCGGCGTCTCCGTGAGCGTGTTAACGAGAAGGGGGGAGATGTGTGTGCGCGTGCTGATCCATGTGTGTATGTATATGCATGCCGAATCGTGCGCGTGTGTGCGCGTGCTGATCCATGTGTGTGAATATCTGCGTTGTCTCGCGTATGTGCGCGCGAGCATCTGCCCGTGTGTGTATGGCTTGTCTGCCTGTGTGTCCATGTGTTTTTTTTTCTTGCGTTGTCCGTGTTTGTTCAGAGCCACCGAGCGGGTTAAAATCAGCGGAAAATTAATGCTTGTGGTTCAACGTGTGAATGTGAGCTGCATCTGTCTCGGTCTGGCTTATTTTGGCTTGTTTACAGTACAGAGCAATTAGCTTCGTAGCCATGTGGACTTTCTGCCAAGTGTTTTGTGGTGAAGGGGTACCGAAGTTTAAGTGTGTCTCTGTGGTTCACTGTGACATTTGGCTGCCTGCTGTGAATGTGTACATATGTGTAGCTCGTGCGTGCGTGCGTGCGCGCGCGTGGAGCGGAGGGGCTGGTGCTGCACACATAGGTGTGTCAGGGGTGCACACTGCTTCGTGGTGCCGTGTTGGTGGGAGCAGCGCTGTGTGCGTGGGAGGTAAGTCAGTAAAAATGGGTTTGTGTCCTCTTGCAGCAGCATCTCAGGGTTACTCGTGTTTTTGTTCGTCTGAGGGTGTATTCCTGTGTGTCTAAGGGTCTGTGTTCAATAAATCGATTTCTTGATTGATTGAGCGAATTGAGTGTTTCTCAGCGAACATTGCAGTGTATCTATGGCACTCGGTGTACATTATTTTGTAGCAGTGTGGCTGAGTGCATATAACAGCATGACTGGGAGTTTGGAGGTGTAGACGGAAGTGTTGCAGAGTGCGTTTGACAAAGCAGCTGTGAGCTGAGGAGTGCATAAAACTCGGCAGCGGTGCCTTTATGAGCGTTTATTACTACGTGGCAGCTTTCGCAGGCCTGCTCTCTCATTCTCACCCCGCTCTGCGCTTGACAGATTTGTGAAAGCGGCTTTCAGACGAGCTCTGTGTGAAGTGTTTTGTCCCTCTGCAGGAGAGTTATCCGGACGCGTTTAAATGTCACTCACAAGCCGTTGTATTTTTTAAACCGCCACTGCATTAAAAACAAGAAATCCAATTTAGCCAGCTTTTAGTAGTCATTCCAAAAAAAAAAAAAAATCGTTTTTATCAGATGTGGAGAGCTGACTTTGACGTTTAACCGCGTTCTGAACGTTCATAAGGTATTTAGCAGGTGGTGTGTCTGATTTCCCATCTGGGGACACTATTGCCACTAGCTGCCGACTGTACTCTGCTATGTTTAAGCTGATGCCGATAATGATGAACTGAATCCATAGGTGGCAATTTCAGGTCTAAAAAGTAAAAATCCAGACACAGTCACAGAGTACTCAACTGGTTGGTTGAAACAAAATCTTGGTCTGGATTTGTACTTTCTGGACCTGAAATTTCCACCTCTGCCAGAATCAGAGGGATACGAAGCCCCCACATTTAGGTGTGGATGGTAAGAATTCCAGTGATGTAGAAACCTGCTAGGCATAGCCAGTTATTATTGACCAGTTACACTATTAGCATCTACAAGGTGCTTGTTGACATTTTGAAAATCGCAGCTAAACAACTGCACAGAGATTTCCGATTAGGGCATTTTTATCTAGAATAAGGACTCTTCCTGATGTTTGTACATAATAAAGTAGCAGTTCAGTTATGGGGAAACAAAATTAGCATGAATTCAGTGTAACCTAACATTGAAGGAGTGGTATGGAAAATTGATGGATGGATGGATAGTTCAGTTGCTCATAGCTGGCAGTTTTATTGTGGGAAAGCCAAGCAGAGCTTTGCCGAATGACCTTTTCTCTGGAGTAACTTGTATACAGTAGGAAGCTGTCGGATTGGCATGAGCTCTAATCTTTGATGCATCGTGTGTTGCAAAAACGTTGGACGTTGAGCATCCGAGGTAATGCCAACATCTGGCATTCTGGAAATGCCACATTCAAGGCCAAATGATGAGACTATGGCTGAATCCTGCACCATCTCCTAAAACGGCAACGGAGGAAGTTTCATCCACGCAGCACTGCTGATTTGCCAATGCGCCTCATACACCTCAAGAGTAAATGAACAAAAGGACCCTTTTAGAATAAAAAAAAAAAAAATGCTTATTCAACGCTTGGCCGCTGGCAGAAGAGAACCCTCCTTCGCTCATTCAAGCCGTAGTCATTTGCATCTTAAGTGTGGGGCTTGGAGGAATAAACAAGGGAGGGGTTGTGGGACATCCGGTGATGCATTTCCTTCATGCTCAAGCGAGCGAAAAATCGCGCAGAGTTGCACTTCACCAACATCCCAAAGAGCCCCAATATATTAAAACTTTTTGTGTCAGTAAATTAACTGGTTTTCGACACTGGGATTGCCGTGTTGCCATTGTGGCCTCAAACACTTTGAAAGCCAGCTCCCCCCTGTCAAGTTTGCCGGTACTCTGCTAAATTTGCCTCTTGCTCGTCTGGCTATGCGAGAATGTACCCTTTGATGGACCTTCCGGTTATTTCCTCTTTGTGCCGTGTACTTCCTGGGCTCGGCCCCAGGTTCACCGTGACCCTCTTCCGGAGAAGCAGCTCTGGAAGACGGATGGATGCATATCGCATAAAACGCACGAGAAGCTAAAATCAGTGAGAGGCCTTTTTGAGTTGTTGTGAAGTAACGCAGGAGTGGTCAGGCAGGACACGGGCAGGACATGTTAAAATGATGCGGACGGGGTGGAGGGAGGGGGCTACAAATCCAAAAACTGCTTTTGGGGTTAAATTGTCTGCACCCGGGAAGGTCAGAAGCTGAGCATTGAGAAAAGCAAAAAGCACTTTTTGGGAGAAAGCCGGCTTAGCTGATTTAAGTCGGCCACCCTAACGCTGTGGTCAGCCACGCTTTGCTGCGTCTCTTAATGTTTATTCTGCTGTCCCCCCCCGCCTGCACTGAGGGACTCCATTCTTGCCGTGAGCTGAAGGTAAATGGATGGAAGAAGCTGGCCACGGCTTTTTGGGATGCCTTGCGGAACTAAATTTCGCTCCTGCGGTCCATCTCGCATCACTGCTGCTGACATCTCTCCCCTTCCTCCTCTTCCTCCTCCCCCCCTCCTGCCGCCCCTTATTTTTGCGACAGAGCGTTTCCATTCTCCGTAGAGTTGGAGTGCAGGGTCCTCCGTCAGACCAAGGCACTGCCCCTCTCCCCCCCTCAGTATCCCATCTCCTGAAGCTTCCGAAGCTTCTAATCAGGGGTGTTATATTTGCATAAAGGTACAACATGGTAGCATTGATATCCTCTAGTGCACACGGAAAAAAGGTCAGTGACATAAACCACTCATTGTTGGTATAAAAGCAGGATATTATAAAATATGATTGTCATGTATCATTGTGGAAATGTACAGTACAGTGTGTTCAGTGACAAAATGTTAGGTCTTGCTTAGTTACACTGACATATCTGGCAGGGTTACTTACAGCTTTCCGTGCTGTGCACCTGTCCCCCCCCCCTTCCTGATCCCAATGGCACAAGGAACTTTGATAAATCCGCTTTATTTCTTACCGCTGCATAATTTTCCGTGTGATAAGCTTCTAGCTGGAGTGTTTGCTGCAAAACCGTCCCAGAACTTTTCGTCCGTCATGTAATGAAATAAAAATCATTTGAGGATGATAAAAATGTTTATTTCAGCATGTCAAAAAGGAATGATACCTAAGGGTGTTATGTGAGTGGTTTCTTATACATCAGGCGTTTCAAACTCTCATGTTAGGAATGTGTGTGATGTTCTCTGCTTATTTGCTGTTTTTCTATGGTAAATAATGGGTTTCTTTCCCATCAACAGCACACACAAGGAATATAAGTGTGAAAAAAGAGATCAGCAAAATATTTAATAATCTTTCTGTTGTCTCTATCCATTTTTGTTAGTATGAATTAAAGTATTCTCTACCAAAGAAAGATGGTTTGGCTCCGGTTTAATTAAGTCATGTAAATGACGAATAACAAACTGTGAATACATTCCCAGTTGCACCTTTTAGAGACGACGTGTTGAAGGAATCAGATGAAAGATTGAAACATCGTCAGCATGGCTGGCGGTCAAATTAATGTAGTAGAAATTTGGCAGTGAGTGAAGCTGGACATCGGAAAATGACTAGTGGATTATCCTTTGCAGGACTTTCTGGATCTAAGGATTTCTCAAAGGAACATCGCTGATTATTTATGACAGAATTAATCCAATGGACTCTGGCTAAAGGCATAGCCAATGTTAAACTGAATACGTGCCAGTTTAGAAGGTGTGATAGTCCTTCTGTGATGGACCAATTAAATAGTTATGTAAGATATCAATTTAAATTTTTTTTTGGTCACTTTTATATAGTTTTTCACTTAAAATTTTATTTCTGGAGATGGAGAAATAGAAGATGGTTTTGCTTTGAAACTTTTTTTCAGTCTGTAGAAGGAAGATTTTTTTTTCTTTCTTTTACCTTGAAGTAAATGTCATTCGGGTTTGGGTGGGTTTATAAAACAGCGATTCAGTGGAAGGGAGAATACTGCAAAAAATGCTCTCGTTTACAGACTGCCAGCCTAGCTTTTAAGGTGAAGGTGCTGCAGCGGTTTAGAAGGTGAGGCCAAGGTGTCATTATCGCAGCAGAGGTGTTCTTCTGGTTTAGCCGTTTCCATGGAGGGCAGATACCCGTTTCACCTGGGCGCTGGCATGCGACGGGTGGGTAGGCTACTTTGCTCTAGTCTGTTCGGCCTTGTTGGAACCATTAGCATCGCATCAACTGGTTGATAAATGATGTCATGGTCAGACAAAAGCTTTCCGGACTCTTTGAGTGACAGAGAGATGAAGGAAACGGGGTGAGTGAGTGAAAGAAGGAAGCTGCCGGAGGAGAGGAGACCCACGGCTTGGCTGCTGATGGGAGACAGCGGGAGGGTGATGCTGCAGTTGTTTTAGTGCGACAAAAGCCTGTTTGAAGTGGGAATGGAAGCTGGAACAGCTGTGAAGAGTCGTACTGATGGTGCCTACAAAGCTGCTGAGTAGGTTTGGGTTTGGAGAGCCGGGGAGGGGGGGGGGGGCGCAGAAGATGGGCATTTAGGATGGAGCGGATGGGCGAGCAGCAGCGCAACTGACGGGCGCTAAACCAGTGACCAGAAGGACTAGCTGACAGGCTCAATCTCCAGCTGAAGTTTGGACCCGGATGGTGGCTCCTAGCCTGGCCGTTCCAAAAATCGACGGGCTGGATGAGTGGATAAAACTCTCTGGTCCAGGTTGTGGACACCAGCGTAGATACACGAGCTGCACGAATACATTTTTGCAAAATAATAAGCGAAGTGGTGATTCGTCTCCATGCTCAGCGGACATGCTGCGTGCCCCACACTCCCCTGTCAGCTTCTTCTCCTGTCCATCTCCTGCTTTACCGATGTCTGTTTTTGCTGGCGCGTTGCAGTCAGCAGAATTTTAGGCTGCTCCAGACTGCCTGGAAATTTACAAACCTGGAGACAGCGTTACGACGTCTGAACAGACACACACTTCAGAAGCCATGTGATCTTTATTTTTGGACCAGGTCTGAGAATTTTTGCGTTTGCAAAAAAAAAAAAAAAAGTTCTGGCTCCTGTTGGATGACAGGGTGGCTCAGCACGTGGCACAAGGGAGGGGCTCTGAGCCCCGCATGTGCCCCCGCTTCTGTGCGGTTGGTGTTTGCGTGCCCTCCTTATGCTTCTGGGAGTTTCACTGTGTATTCCAGTTTCAGCCCAGATACAAGCGGTTGGTGGATTTGGCATCTCTATGTTGGCCTCGGTCGATGAGATTTGCGTTTGAGTGCGTGTCCTGCAATGGACTGGCATCCCATCTAGGGTATCCCCTGCCTTGTACCCTCTGTTTCCTGGGATAGATTCCAAGTCATTCACAAGCCTGCAGTGGATAAACCTTTAGAGAAAATGGATGAGTAGAGTCACGTGTCTTCATCGTTTGGGGCATAAATACAGGCTGAAAGAATTTGTCTCTTATATTGGTTTTTTGTAAGGTTTTTTTTTTGCTTTATTGGTTCAGGATGACATGAGCACTCATCTGAAGAGCAGTTCTTGTTTGTTCTTCTGCACTAAGTTGTCCCTCAGGTGAGAAAACCAAAAATAAATGAAAATTCTGCACATATTTGGATTATGTGTGACAGTGGGTGCTTATGCTCAGCACAGGAACATCACGGCTCAGGCTGTGCTGCATAGTAGGCAACAGATAAATTTACGGGAAATATATTCTGATTGTTACTCCTTTACAGACAAATACATTTGAATAGTAAACATTAATACATAACACAAATATTTTTTCTGCTTATGGGCTCAACACTTCAGCAGAACTCATTAGGTTTGCTTTGACAGTTTGTATGTCTACATTATTAGGTGGAGCAGTTTTTAAGTTCTGCTTAAATTAGTCTTTACAGTTTACTACCCTGTCTACTTTTGATTTTCTTATTTGCATAAGGGCCTGTAGAGTTGCTTTGCATATACAGTCCCCCTGACCAGGATAAGGAGTCTCAGAATGGATGGAGTCTTTGCGGCATTAGTTCTGCTTGCATGAATGGCCTTCACTTCTTCTTGCCCTTTGGACTATGACACGAGTGTCCAGCTGGGTTTGTGGTGGACTGGCAGGCAACTTCTGACCCGGATGCTGGTCCTCACATGTTGGGGTGAACAGATTCCACCATGTGCGGGTTTGCTAAAGCATCTCTGACAACGGCCAAGCCCCCGGGATGGGGGGGGGCCCTGCCAGGATTGACCAGACGGTTCACCGGGGGAAAGACAGCCCTGCCATGTGGGTTATCCTGGACTGGGATCCCTTTCTGCTGGGTGGTCATGAACTGGATCTGTTTGCTGGAGGCGGAGGGGCCTGGATGCTGCTGCCACCACCACGTCCTGTAATAGTTTTGGAGGGATTCCACCTTCAAGTGTTGTTGCATTTTCTTGGGTTTCCTCTGTTACGCTCCCTGCCCTATAGATTGTTCTCCTCCTATGCGCTCCTTGCCTTGCAAGTTCTGTCCCTAACACATGTCCTGCCTTGTAGATTCTGCTCCTCCTTTATGCTCCCTGCCCATAAATTCTGCTCCTCCTATACACTCCTTGCCTTGCAAGTTCTGTCCCTAACACACGTCCTGCCTTGTAGATTATGCTTCTCCTATACGCTCCTTGCCTTGCAAGTTCTGTCCCTAACACACCTGCTGCCTTGTAGATTCTGCTCCTCCTATATGCTCCTTGCCTTGCAAGTTCTGTCCCTAACACACTCCCTGCCTTATAGATTCTGTTCCTCATATAAGCTCCTCACCCTCTAGTCTGTCTTCCTCCTATACCTCTTCTTGCCTAGTAGTGTCCCATCTATTTCCTTCCATCCCAATGCCCCCTGTCGCCCCTTATGGTCCCCTTTTGTGTTCCCTGCTCCTTACATTTTGTTTCTGTGACAGACACTCTGTACCAGACTGTTTCCTCTGTCCCTCTGGGTCCCAGCCATTGCAGTCAGAGAGCATCTAAGCCGTGTCTCTCGTGGGGGTCTTGCGTAAGACCCCTGGGGCACATTCGGCTGCTCCCCCGATCACCCCATGCTCTCCTGCACTCATCTGTGCCCCCCACCCTCCAAGTCAGTTCTCTTTCCTCCCCATATTCCCTCTGTCGCTTATAAAAGGTCCCCATGCAGCTGTTTCCTTGCCTCTGCCTTATAAGTTTGCTGTTATAATTATGGGTCACACAGCAGCTCCGTGGGCAGCACTATTGTCTCACACCTTCATGGCCAGGAAGTCGCATTCTCCCCGCAAGTTTCCATGTTCTCCACACGTTTAGTCCGAACAGTCCGAACATGCATCTTTGTGTCGATAGTGTCTGAATCCTTGACGGATTTTCGCTGCACCCTGAGGTACCCTTTCTTGCACCCTGCGGTGCCAGAGCAGAGGTGATTGTAGGATTTTTTTTTAACATGAGGGCATAAGACAAGCCCTAGTTTATGCAGTGTGGCCAGCCTTGTCTTCAGCCTTGTCTTTTTGAATTAGTAAATGATTGGGGAGGGGCACTCTGATGACCAATAAGCTTTAAGCAGGGACCGGTGCCCCTGTGGCCCCCTCCATGTATGTCCCCCTGTTCCAGGAGTGGATTTCAGGCTCTAACTCGATCCAGTTGTTGGATGAACCATTAAGTATTCCATGCCTGACATTTATTCTTTATATCCTTTACTTCATGTTTACTTTGTTCTTCCTACAGTAAGGCCGAGTGATAGATGTCACATATTTTAATGGATTAAAGTGATTTTTGTACTGCAGCTTTGGGTGATGGACTGATTTATACCTCCTTACCATCAAACTGAGAGCTTTAATCGACTTGTTTTTTTGTGATCTTGGAAAAGGTGGCAGGTAAAGCCTCATGAGTGAGAAGACCGCCCGTGTACGCTAAGACCGCCCGTGTACGCTAAGATCGCTCGTCTACTGCTCTTGGACCGTCTCCTGCTCTTTCCCTTTGATAGTGGCAAATGGGGATTCCCTGTTAATTGGTCTGTAATTTGGGGCATGAGGAGGTGAGTAGTGGAGATGGGAGAGATCTTTTCTGAGGGTGGGGGACACTGTGATGAGCTTGGGAGTAGAGAGTGGGCCAAGGGGAGGAAGCGTACAGGGTTCTGTCTCTGAATATGCGCCTGAATGTGCACTGGTGTCGCTGTCATGCGGAGCCCAAAATGTGACTTCTAACAAAACCTGAAAAACTCAAAAAATTTTATTTTGAACTTCTTTCAAAATAAAAGCGTTAAATCTAAATCTCATTAATAGCATCATATGTGTCCTTGTGTGTATGTGTGGGCGTTTGTGTGTGTGTGTGTGTGTGGGCATTAGTGTGTGTGTGTGTGTGGGACACCTTGGCCTGTTCCTCAGACGGGGGTGTGACTGCGCTCTCCACAGACTCCTTGAGGTGGCTGTTCTTGTGTTTATATTACTACAAAAAACTGCACTGTCTCCCTGATGTAAGTTTGTGGGAAATGTGCAGGTCTTTCCCTGTCAGTCCTTGATGATGAATCCCCACCAAAACCACGTGTATTAATTCCCAGCAAAGTTGTTCTCATACTTCGGTATAGAGTCTAGGCTTGTTTGTTCTGTGACGTTTCTTAGAATCTTTCTTTGCTCAGTCATCTGTTGGTGTCAAGAGAATTTTAAATACTGAAAAAAGTTCAAAGTGCTTTTTGTAGTGCCTATAATTCCATGCAGGGTGTCCTGCTTCCTGGAAAAAGGCTCCTGACTAATTGTGACCCTGTGCTGGATAGTTGGTTGAAACATGGATGAATGGAGTGTCTAAACATTTTAAAATAACTCTGAGTCTTATCTAATTCTGTACATCACATGGGTTGTCATCATCAGCCTTAAACTCAGGAATCTGTTGATGTTAACAATACAGTAGTCAGTTCAGGTTTAAAATAAATTTAGAACCTTCTAGTAAAAAGACCTGTCAGTGTGAACAATTGCGCTGTGCATTATTTGGCGCGTTGTTTTGATGAGCTCACGGACGGGCATCTGCAGACTTCCTGGGAACGGGGCCCGTCTTCGGGCCTTTCCAAGTGGAAGCTGCATGTCCGTCAGCGTGAGACGTCTGCGCGATTGTTCGAGGATGTTATCTCCCAGAAGCAGACAGATAGAGGCCCCTGTGGCGGAATTGGAACAATGGGAGCTGATGGGAAGGCGTTTGCTTTTGTGGAGAACGTTATTTTTTTTCAGGAGCTGGTGAGGAGCTTGATGGACGTTTATGCTGGGGTGTGAGAGACCCGGGCATGTGTGTGGGTGTCTGTAAGGACAGGGGAAAGCATGAGAGTGTGTGTGTATGTGTATGTGTGTGTGTTAAGGACCAGCATGACATCTCGTTATGTTCCTGTAAGGACCTTAAGGAACAGCATGACATCTCTTCATGTTCCTGTAAGGACCTTCCAGGCCTATGCATTGTGAGAGGTAGGCTGTTGTGATGCTGGTAATTTGCTGCCATTCTGCCTCTGCCACCTCAGAGGTGAGTCACATGACCTTAGGGCCAATGTGTGGCTCCCCATGGGGATCAGTGAAGTGTCATTAATTATTATCGTTAATGTTGTCATAATTTTGCTGACGCGACGTAATATGGCTGTAATATGTACTTTTTCACTTAAGCATGCTAGCAGTCTCACATAGACCTCATCCAGGGGTTCTGTCCACGCAGTGGAACCAATCCCAGACCCATCTGTGCAGCCAGCAAATGGGCTCTTAGATTCAGGGTGACCCCGCCTGCTTGGTTCTCTTGGCTGTAACTGTGGTGCCGGGCCGCTTGTTTTCACAGGCGGCCTGAGATGGCTTGGGTGCCTGCAGGGCTGTGAGGCGGATCGCTCTGATCCCGGGTCCTGAGGAATTTCCCTCGCAGGGAGCTGCTTCTGTGTTGATCTTTAGCTCAGGTTATGCTCATGTGCCAGACGTCTTGCGTTCGGCTGGCCTGACAGCCAAGCTAAATATTTTGGCGACAATCCGAACGTCAAACTTTGCCCGAATGCCAGACTGCTCAGTTTCATTAGAGATGAACAATACTTACGAGATTCACATTAGCAGAAAGTTATTGAAGTAATAACAAATTAATGCAGATATATCTCTGCTATTTGGGACACCATTATGGTTAAATTTGAATATAGATCGAAAAAAAATTATACTGCGCATAATAAAATCATTTAACCCCGTCTTCGTAGAGCGATTGTGATTAAATGGGAATATAAATTTGGCAATTAGAAGTTCAACTACTCTTCCGTATCTTGCTCTTTCTGTAATGCTGTATCGTCTGACGACAGTTGTTATGGAAATCCTGGTTGCCGAGGTAACAGGCTCTCCCAAAGGGCCCAGCAACGGTTGCTATGGTGTAGCCATGGTAACAATTGGTCAGTGGAGAAGGATGCCACCTTGGCACGAACTGGGAGGTGGGGGGGGGGGGCGGGTTGTGTGGAAAAGAGAGAGAAAATGGGACATTTTAATTTGGATACATTAAACGCTGAAATAGTTAAATGCATTTTCTGAGTTTGCACTTAATCTGTTGTGACACACACATTAGATTATGTCATAGAATCACGATATTAAGAGGGTGTCAAGTGAAAATGTCATAGAGTCAGTGATAATTTGCCTCCTGACACACCTTTTACTCCCCAAGCCTGAGTAAGCAACCACGGATGCATTATGTAGCAAGCAAACAGAATCACTATTATGGGAAATGCACCACTACTGTAGTTAACAGCAGGCAACAAATATTTAATGAGATTTTATCCAAAGTCACTTACAGTTCGTTGAATGCCAATGGGGAAAAGGTGCATTAGGATTTAGCTCAGGTTTGCGTCCATAAAATGCCAGTTAACGCTTTACTGGGGTATGCAAAGTCAGTATGAGGTGCTGTTGGTTAACTTTCTGAACTTGGGTTTTGGGTTTTTTTTCAAGAGTCAACTCCAATGAGAAATGGGATGATAATTTCTGGCTTGGGAGAGAGGATGACTTGATGGGGGGCGTTACTGCTGTCTCCCATGCCCTTTGTGGACAGGGAGGTTTGTGAGATGGTCTGTGCGCCAGTGGGAGGGCTCTGAAACTGATGAGGGCCTCAAACTGTAGCTGGTGGAGGGAGAACAGGACAGATGGAACGTGAGAGGTGAAAAGAGGAGGTCCCTCACTACTGGGGAGTTGGGCTGGCCTGATGGAACAAAGTTGGAATCCACTTCGGGGGGGGGGCTGGGGGGGTGCTGTTGCGAGTCCAGCTTGGAGAAGACCTGGATTTGACATGGAACTGTGCTGTATGGTGTCACTTGACAATGCTGTGTGATGTCATAGACCACCGTTAATAAGTGATGTCATAGACCACCGTTAATAAGTGATGTCATACACCAACATTAATAAGTGATGTCATTCACCAACATTAATAAGTGATGTCGTATACCACCGTTGCCGAGAGATACCATACACCACCGTTGCTGAGTGATGATATACGCCACTGTCACAGCGTGTTGTCATACACAGCTGTGCTGAGAGATAACACGCAGTCGTTCTGCATGACTTCACGCCTGACCACGCCGGCCTGAGCTCGCCTGATTGGCTGCCATGCCCAAAGCCGCCGTTGCCGTTGTCTGTCTCGGGGGTGAGCTGGTCGCACCGTGGCTGCCATTCCAATTAACGGCGGGCTGCGGCGGATCCTTCAAGAAGCTGCTGCAGTGGCTGACATAACAGGGGAGGGGGGGGAGGCTGACAGGGAACATGCGGGGGGGGGGGGGGGGGGGGGGGGGGGG
>JAODJU010000002.1:11341667-11352375 GCA_026776725.1 Gnathonemus echidnorhynchus | reverse complement strand
TGTGAGAGCAATTTTAGGGCAGTGCTGATGTTATGTCCACATCACTGTGAGAGCAATTTTAGGGCAGTGCTGATGTTGTGCCCACATCCCTGAGAGTGCAGTTTCAGGACAGCACTGATGTCGTGTCCAAATCCTTGGGAGAGTAGTTTCAGGGCAGATTTGATGTTTTGTTGAGATCCAAGACAACGCTGTTTGGGAGCAGCAGGGATATTGCGTCCACATCCCAGAAAAGTCAAGCACGCTGGCTGAACATTCCCCGAGGGAGCCGGCCTCGTCTCTGGTGCCAGGGGCCCATAAGGGATAGTTAGTTAGTGATCCGTATGGGGGCTGTATGAGCTGACAGGCTCTTGACACCGGAGCGGAGCGGGGGTGTACGTGTGCTTCCAAGCGTATCCAGGACGGAGGCGGGAGGAAGGTGGGAGGGGGCCTCAGCACCTCTTTCTCCCCGGCAGGCCGCCACTTTCCTCTGATCTTCTCAATCGTCTGGTTTGTTTATTCTGTCTTTATTGTGTCTCTCTAGGCCCACACTCCTCCTCTGGTTGTTAACACTGAAACACTTGATGGCTCTCCCTACGTAAGGATTATATTTCTCCTCTCCTCTCTCTCTCTCTTTCTCCTCTCTCTCCCATCTTTCTGTCTCTCTCCTTTAACCTCCTTTCTATATCTCCTCTTCCCTCCATCCTGTCCAAACCCTCTTTACCAGTTGGGTTCAGTTCCTTCTACCATTGTCTCAGGTTTATCTTGTCTCTTCTAGTTCTTCTCGTCCAGGTGGTTTTGGTCTGGCCCTCCATTAGTGTTTCATCACCTTTTTCCAACATCTCTCCATCTGTCAGCTCCTCAGTTTCCCACAAAGAAAGTGCTGGAAGCTCCCTGTCCCTCAGTGTGTATTGGGCTGTGGATATATTTACTTTTCAAGCCTGTATTTTTCCTAACCCCTGAAGTACCACATGTTATTTCTTCCTCTAATGCGTTTCAAAGGATACGTTTCGTTATTAAGTTTTGCATCCCATCCAGAGAGCCTCGAGCTTTGTGCTTCCTGGGATCCGCTCCAGGTTTGCCAAACGCAGGTATGGAAAACAGATGGACGGATTAATAAGCTCCGACTTGATTCAGATTGGTGGGTACTAATACACTTCTGCTCGACTTACATTAGTGACATTTAGAAGCTTCTTTTAGTTCAGTTCATATGTACACAGCAAAATAGTAATTTTATCTTATATATATATTTGGGACTCTTTCGAGATCACTGTCGGATGTCAGACAGTGTTACCACAGCAGAGATGAGCGGTATTTCCCGCTCTGGCAGGCAGTGGAATGCGTGGCCGTGTCATGTTGACCCGCGGTACCCGGGTCCCGTGCAGCGTATCGCGCTCGACAAGGAAGATCAGTAGCTGCCCGTTTCAGGCCGAGCAGCTTCCCCAGATTAACGCTGAAAGAAATGGCGCGTTAATGATTGTGGTCTATTTTAGTGGCTGCGTTTATATAATAGGGACGTAAGCCTTTGGTTCCAGATTAAGGATCCGTCTTGAACCTGCCGCTGCTGCGCTGTTGAATAATTCAGACGCTGCTGCCCAGAGGTGCTGCTCTTCAGGTTCCATGCTTTTATAACAACTTACTCTGCATTTCAGTGGCCGGAGGTGTCTTTCCGCTTTCTGGAAAATCGAACGGTTAAATAGCTCCTTTGTTATTGATTGTTCCACAGGTTAAATCCTGTAAATGGAAGTATTGAAGTAAGGCGCCATCGCAGCATTTCTCAAAATATAGGCGGGCCCGTCTCATTTTGGGATCCGCGGGTCCCGGAAATCACTTTTCAATCGGTCCTTCATTCTCAGAATGGATTTGGTTTTCTTGCAGTTTCAGCTGCTGTTAGGAATTTGATATGGCTTTGATATGAAACTGCTATTTGATATAAAACTGTTATGTTTTCCGGGGTCAAAGGGCAGCTTTTAGTTACATCATGCCTGAGGGTCATTGTACTGCCCTGTATTTACCACTGGTGGGAACAAGGTTTCCTTCGGACGCCTCCGTAACCATAAAGTCATAAAGTTGTGGTCATTATTAATGACAGAAATTAGTTTCTTAAGGGTTTTAGCCCCAGTACCTGAGCTGGTGTTATGTACAGCCAGGTTTGGTACCTGCATAATGCACAGTCAGCTGCAGTACCTGTGCTGGTGTTATGCACAGTCAGGTTTGGTACCTGCATAATGCACAGTCAGCTGCAGTACCTGAGCTGGTGTTATGTACAGTCAGGTCTGATACCTACATAGCGTACAGTTGGCTGCAGTGGTGTTATGTACAGTCAGGTCTGATACCTACATAGCGTACAGTTGGCTGCAGTGGTGTTATGCACAGTCATGTCATTGAGCTGCATGGGATATCACCCTGGCCCACTCTGCTTATCTGCTGTAATTTTTTTTTTCTTACTGCAGTGCCAGGAGACTGAGTGAATGCGTTTTAAATGTCTGATGAATGCCAGGGTCTCATCCCCCTTTCAGTTTTGTCTTTTTCAGCTTCCTTATTTTTCCCATCCACGGACTGTTGTCTTTGTTGTCTTCATCTACTTTTGACTGTTTTCCATCTCCCTTTGTAATTCTCTCTTTTCCTCTCCCACGCATCCACATTCCTGGTTGCACATACACACAAAATTCCTCCTTCTCTCTCCTATCTCTCTCTCTCTATCTCTCCCTCCCTATCTCTCTCTCTCTCACTCTCGCTTTCCCCTCTGCCAGTCCTGTCTGTTTTTTTAGTTCTCCTGTCAAAGGGTAGTGGGACACCTCTCTCTCTCACCGTTATGTACCTCCTTGTTCTCTGTGCTTCAGACCGTCAGGTGTTTCTGTAGGTGTTCTATGGGCAAAAAAAAATATATTAAACGTATGTTTGTATATATGGTTGGTCATCTGACAAGTGCTGCCATCATGTGGTCAGAGGAGGTAGTGCGACTCTCTCTGGACAGCAGGTGTCTGTGTCAGGATGTTCCAGTTCTAGTGTCTAGTGCTGTGCTGGACAGGGCTGAAGCCTCCCATGTGCTTGTTTGAGAGTGTGTGTGTTTCTTTCTGTGTGTTTGTGGGTGATCCGTGCTCCAGTGAGCAGTTTGTCATGTCTGTTTTTTCTTACGGTTGGGTATCTCCTTGCTCCCTGCTGGAGGTAAACTCTAAGGGGTCTTTGTGCTAATGAGTGTTCTCCTCCCCCTCCCCCACTTTCTCTCCCCCCCACTCTCTCTCTCTCTCTCTCTCTCTTTCTCTCCCCCTCTCTCCGTCAGGTGAATGGGACGGATGGAGAAGTGGAGTATGAGGAAATCACTCTGGAAAGGGTGAGCCTCCTGACCCATTCAGTATTCAAATATCATGGAAGATCTCTGCACGTACCCAGAACCGTGATGTCAGTCTGCTTTAAAAAGTAGCGGAAGAAAGGAAAGCAGAGCAGCATGTTCTTTGTGAAACGTTCAGAATAGGTTGTCTGTTCTGGCCGTGTGTCCATATGAGCCCGAAGATGTGTATTTGAATTGGATTGTGAAAATACCCTGGCAGTCGATAAATCGATAAGCATTCTGGAGATTAATCTGCGGGCTTCTGCCTGAGAGGTTCCTCTGAGCTTTTCAGCCTTTAATAATCAGATACTTATTGATTCCCCGCAGCAGTGCACTTTGGAGATCGTCTCAGAGCAGTGCCACGCATTACGTTTCTGCTCTGCTAACAATTAAACAATTGTGTGTGTGTGTGTATGTGTGTGTGTGTGTGTGTTTTTTTTTCCCAATTCCGGGTGTGTCACATTTAATTGGAATCACCCCACAGGACAACATCTCTGCTGAGTGCTCTTCAGTATTGCACAAGAGTTTATGCAAATAACATGCATGGAAAATGTATATTTATTCACAGAGAAAGAATGTGTGCATATACCGATAAATACATACATCGTATATACATACCATATATTATGCATGTTTTTTTGCCAAATAAAAGTGCAGCTGTACAACATCCAACATTTTCATCATTGTTTCATTATTTTTGAATTCGATCAATAGGAGAATATAATGAAGATGGGTCAGATATTTGCTTCACACGTCCAGGGTTGCGGGTTCGAGGGCTCTGTGTGTCAGGATTTTACATGTTCTGTCTGTCTTGCATGAGTGTCCTCCGACCTCTGAATTCCTCGCACTGTCCAAAGACATGCCTTTAGGATAATTGTCTCCAAAATTCGTAGAGTACGAATATGTGCGTGTTTGTGCCCTGTGATGGTCTGAGATGGGTTCCTGGCAACCTGACAGCCCTGAAGAATGGGTTTTGACAAGTCCTAAAATATCTGGCACTTCAACAATAGAAACACACGCAAGATTCAAGCCCCCACCCCTTGGAAGTGTGAAGGAACAGCGCCACCTACTGAGCTGTCGTATCATAACACTGTTATTACTTCTCAGCTGGATGGATTGTGATCAGTGAGCTTGCATGATTTCTGGCAGAAGCAGCTGAGGAAATTCCATTTGACATCCATGAGTTACATCATTATAACCTATGAAAATTTAAGTCCCTTTGCCTAAATTATTAAACTTCAGTTATTTCTATGGTTAAACATGGTAAAAAAAAAAATATAACTGTCAATCCCAGTTCTGACTTGTGGACTTAGTTCATTCATTATTAATTGTACTATTAATTATTAGCTTGAGAAGTGCTCCAGACCCCTGTTAAACGCCCGTTAAATGCCTTATGAACTTAATGTTGCATGCAGACCAGTTCCGACCTTTACATTGTTTTGGCTTGTATGTAATCACCCCCAGACTCCTTCTCGCTAATATCGCCCCTTTCTGTGTGTCTGAGCACAGGGTAACTCAGGTCTGGGCTTCAGCATTGCAGGGGGGACAGACAACCCCCACATCGGTGATGACTGCAGCATCTTCATCACCAAGATCATCCCAGGAGGGGCAGCTGCACAGGACGGCAGACTCAGGTAGGGCGCCTGATGATGACTGATCACTCCGCAGCCCAGGCTCTTCCATCTGGCTGAGGAGGGGTCGGGGGTTTGGTGCTGACACCCCCGCTGATTCTCCTATCATGGTACAAACCACCCTTCTGCATGGCTTGAGGCTTTCCAAGGTCATAGCACTGGTGTGAGCCTCATCTGGCCTCACAATCAGTGGGACCAGCCAAGTGCTGACAGAAGTGATGTCATCATTGGAGGGGGGGGTGGCAGCACAGATATGTTGATTGGAGTCCTCCATTAAACGGGGTACTTGTCATCTGGGCCTACCCAAGGCATAAGCCAACTAAGCGGCTGCATAGGTAGGGCTATATGACTACCAGGGCGCCCCCCATCTGATGAACTTGTCCGGATGGGAAGGAAGATGACAAATGAAAATTAGATTAATCAACTTTTGCTTAGGGCCCCGAAAACAGTCATTCCAGCCCTGCTTGTCTTTCGCTATACAGACTGAGACGTCATAAAGATCCTTGTGTGAAGTGAGTTCACAACTTCCCAGTCGTTGTCGTACATATTCTGTGTTTGTTGTGACTCACCTCAGCTTGGGGGGGGGGGGTTGCACCCCAAACACAGCTCCTACTTTTCCTGTAAACCAGAGGCCTGTACACCGCCTCCTCAGTCTGTGACTTATTCAGACTCTCGTTCTGCATGAATGTCCTCTTAATCTGCAGCTTTGCAAAGAACAGAAGCTGCCAACTCCTTTCTTTTTCCGTCTGTTAAAAAAAAAATAAACGGCTTTTCCACACAAAACACGTTTCCTGCCCTCCTGCCCAGAGCAGTGTGTTGGTAACCTAAATTCCAGATTTGCAGTCTGCCGTTTCTGCTGTTCCCGATAAATTTCCGCCGTCCTCCGTGGATAAACTAATCGCATCGAGCAATAGAGGGGCGGCTCTTTCTGGTCCATATAGCGAGTCAGGCCCAGCACCTCCGATCTGGTGGTCAGCCAGTGTGCGGCACGCTAAGGTTTCGCACCCGCCTTCAGACGCCTGCCTTGACAACCGGAGGGGAAGGAGCAGCCGGGAATGGGACACGGAGCTGGTAATCCAGGCACACTGGATAAGGTATCCCGGTGCGATAGTTTTGCCATTCTGAGGGTCGGAAGCCTTTCCCAAATAACCAGGTCCAATCTGACCGTCTGACTCCCAGGCAGGATCAGCGCCAACAGTCATCTGCTCCAGTCATCTGCAGATTAATTTCCAGTACTTAAGAAATTAAAACTGGTGATTTTTTTGTGTTTTTATTTATATTAATGTTTCTAAATATAGTTACTACTAATTATGATTTATTAAGCTAAGTATAATTTAAGAAAATTACATGTTGTGTCCAGTTTTATTATCCAGCCAGTAATTTAGATTCTCAAATGCTTTGGATGTCACAGTAATGTAATAAGTGCTTAATCATTTTAGATCCCATGTAGCAGGAAATAAACAGTAATGACTAATGAGACTTAGGTTATTTTTAACTAGAAGTTTCAAAAATATTACTAGTAATAACCCTAGGGATTTATGTGAGGGGTCTGTGAAGTCATCGTAATTTCCTAGATCTTGGATTCAACTAGCAAATCACACATGTCTGACACACAGGAATATATAGTAACAGCTGCTATATGTACACAAATATCTATGACTGTGACAGAGCTAGACCGACATAAGGATGTGTATACGCTAATAATGGAGCTAGTAAGCAAACCAGATCGAGAAGCTGAGACAGTCGTTGTACTAAGTAGAGCATTAAACAGTCGGGTGATGGAGCAACACTAGGAAAGATTGGCGTGTTGAGTTTAGCTTGTTTCTTTACTGGCTGTGGTCAGAAGGAGACCAGATCAAGGTCATGCAGGAGGGACAGATCGGCGTGGTCAAGAAGACGGCAGGCAGGATTCCAGTGAGACCCACCCCGTGACTCAAATCTCCTTGCGGAAGCTTCTTGATTATGGGCCAAGATGTTTACCACAGCTGGGGTCAGAGGAGCAGAGCTCACGCTTGTTTGCTGGAATTTCAGACACTGAATTTGTGATTCGGCGCTCTAGTGTCCTGCCAGCCCGACTGAGGTGGTAAAAGGGAAACCAGATTTGTTGGAAGAGAGTTCCAGTGCTCTACCCACTGAATACCTTTAGCATATGAGTTGGGGTGCAGTGAGGGGGTTGATCTCCATGTGTCCTCTGGAACTGACGGGGTGATTGAGTTGGCCCTTGGCTTCACTGCAGCTCTCCGGTCCACTGGGCCTTCTGAGCCGTGAACTGAGCCCTATGAAAATATGAGCTATTGTTCAAAAATGTCCATAAGATTCACACAACACGTGATGCTTACAAAACCTGTATTTAACATCCCAGATCTCAGATTTCTAAGTGTATGCACAACAAACGGTTTTTTCTATATATTCAGAACATACCATTTAACATTAGATCCATTGTGTTCCCCGCATGTGGAATTTTGCAGTGCATCTAGTCACTGCGTGAACTCAGATATTGTCACAGCTTAGCTCCAGATTCAGGTTTGTGGCTGGCCTCTTGCTCTTGATTTACAATGCATGTTTTTCAGTGCAGCTGATGACTTGTGTGTCCCTGGAAGTATTTATGATGTTGCTGCCCATTCGTTTGGCCATTAAATGTTTCCTGCAGATCTCTAGTCCTGTCAGCTGGGACCTAGATGAGAAGATGCATGTGCTATGGTGTTTGTAGCTCCCACTCCTAATTCTGTTCTGATTAACAGTGCAGCCACATGCTGTACTGAATTATTGACATGGAATACCATTAGCACTTAATGTTAGCATTAGCATGCATTGTGTCACCATTGCCTTTGTGCACACGAATAAATTCAACAAAGGCTTATTGGTTTAATTCTGTACCATTGGTTGTTGTTTTTGTTATTTGTGGTGTTTTACATATTGTTTCACTTTCTTTCACTCTGACAAACTGTCAAATAGGCAGAACCAGGCTACAATGAGCACGTTTTGGCACAGTAATTTCATGCAGACTCTGCCAGCAGCTACAGAATGGTCGCATTGTCTCAGGCTAGCTGCTGCATATGTGCCACCATCGTGTTTATTCCCGGGACAATGGGGATGGTCCTCGTGGCCTTAATCTGAACTGGAGGACTGGGTTGGGGTTTTGTATAAACTGAACAGCCAGCTTTGCTCGGGGCTGAGTCATGTTGCTCTCAGAGTACTGAACCTAGGGTTCATTTCTTGTTGGCCAGAGTCTTGTCTCTGGATCCATGGTTTTTGTGAGCTGGGGTCTTGGCCCCAGGTTTGTAGTTTTGTTTTGCAGCCTGGTTGTTTTGTTTGAGGGGCCAGCCTTATCATTAGCCAATGATTTGTTTTTAATTGATGAGTGACAGCGAAGGAGGCAGGCCAAGGCCCAATCAGCTTTCAGCTGGGGTCACAACCCCTGTGGCCCCGCCCCTGTATACTCCCCTGCACCAAACAAGGCTGTCAGACAGGAAACCTGGTACCGTAGGTTGGATGGTACAGTTCAGGTTATCCTGTCTGGATCTTGTCAGATGTTGGAGTCCTTTTGTAATGCAAACTTTATTGGCCTGTTGCATAGAACTCTGGGTCACAGTGTAAACTAGCTCAATGGTCAGTGAATGCTCTGAAGCAGAATGGGTTATGGCTGGCTGTTTACTTCGTGCGAAAGTGGGCTCGCCGTGGCGCCGGACGGGCCGCAATCCTGAATGTCCTTACTTCGAGTGCCAATGCACCAGGCGACCACGTAGGCCTTGGCTGGTGCTTTAGAACACAGCTGCTCTTAAAAGTCACATGGATGGAATGGATGTTATATGAATAAATAAGAATTTTATTAAAATGAACCGCACTTAAAGCAGGCATGTCTGGGTTATTATTGTTAAGGAAACATTTCCATAATCTGAAAAAAGATATGAAAACGAGAACTATTAATATTGCTTCTGAAACAAATTGAAATAAAAACAAGCATCAAATACTTCCCGTTACCGTTTTTAAATCCTGTTTAGCTAAAGTAATGATTTATCTTTGGCCCTCTTGTGCAATGCGGTTAAACCATAGAAATAGCCAGTGGCACTACAATGCAGCACTAAGTAGATACCAAAGAAGTCCGACAGCTTCCATCTATCTCTAGAAGTAAAATGACTAAAACCTAAGGTAAAATATAAAACAGCTAGACTTACATATTTAAAATAAAAACCAATGAGACCACACCTATAACTATAACTAAACTAGATTTCAAATGAAAATAAACAATAATCTAAAAAAATGTAGCGAGGAATCATAAATGAAGATATTTCCAGACTTCCTTAGTCAAGCATTCTTCAGATTCACTTGTTATCATTCTGATTGTAGAACGTAAAAGAGGTATTTAAATGCCAATCTTTGGTCTGACTACTTCCTGACTTCCTGCTACTTTTCCCCCTGGCCATTGAACAATCGAGGTTCCCTTGCATCACTGAGCCATAGCCTCAGTAGAACGTTCATGCTGTAATAATTCTCGAGTGTTGCGGCAGTCCCCCCCCCCCCACCCCGTGCAGCGTCCAAAGCCAGAACCATGATGAAATGATGTCAAATTGGTGTGTGCATTGTCACGCTGCCGTGTCCGTGTGAAGTAAAACAGCCCTTAGGCACCTCCTGGTGGATGGAACTGTGGAGGAGAAGACCTCTGCTGGCATGGCTTGGATTCCGTGCCCCCAACGCAAATGCCCCGTACACCACCTGCCCGATAGCCCACACTCCATAAAGACCATAATCAACACGTTCACACTGAAACGCTCAAAGAAACGCACATCCTCACCCTAACAGAGTTCCACCAGAGAGCATTAAATCAGATTAAACATTCAACGATGTGGACTACATCTAAACTCGCCTCCTACTGTCAAATCCAAACCACGAGAACCCAAAAACCCAAACTTTTCTGTTCTGTCTATTTCATCCGAGTTCTGCTTTAGAAGGTCAATATTCACAGTTGCACATGAAAGTATTTGCAAGATATGTGAGACCCAGAATCCATAAGTGGTAATGCTTAACTGGCAGGTGGCCAGTAGACAAAGGTTGGGGGGCACAATATTCATCAGTTATCAAAATGTTACAATGTTATGAAAACAGCACTGGGTGCAGTTGACAGCGATGGGTGGTAAGTTCTGCTACAGTGCAATTTGAATTACAGCTACTTAGTAAATTAAAATTCACTGTAAAACTGCTGATTATGATTGATATATTGCGAACAATTTATACAGACACATTGGCTAATGTGGCATAGCAATAAATATATTTTATCCCTGTCTCTGTCATTGTTGCAAACTCTCTCTCTCTGCTACCCTGTAAGGTTTTGTTTCCAAAACAAAGCCACATTTGTTTTTCATTTATTTTTGTGTTAATTGTTAGAATTTCTTGTTTAGAAACTGTCCTAATTAAAATATTGCTGCAGATGCTAATCGTCTGTTTGCATACTGGGAACAACATGATTACTGGATCAGCGTCCATCCAGCTTCTCATGAGGTGTGCGAGGCTGTGAGTCATCTCGACACGACTTCCTGTTTCAGGGTGAACGACAGCATCCTGTTCGTCAACGAGGTGGACGTGCGGGAGGTGACGCACAGCCAGGCCGTGGAGGCCCTCAAGGAAGCCGGCGCCATCGTCAGGCTCTACGTGATGCGCAGGAAGCCGCCGGCGGAGAAGATCACAGAGATCAAACTTATCAAGGGCCCGAAAGGTCTGTGAGCACCTCCATGTTTGTTCTTGCGGGGGGGGGGGGGGGGGCACCCGCCCCTTT
>JAODJU010000002.1:11307794-11325701 GCA_026776725.1 Gnathonemus echidnorhynchus | reverse complement strand
CATGGGGAACAATGGAACCACGTAATATTTAACTGCATGCCTATCTAAAAGTCTTTTTTTTTCTATCTTATTTTATGGATCTCTGCTCAGTTGGACAGCACCATAGTACAGCAAGCATGTGACCTTAACAGCTGCCACAGCACAAGTGACTCAGCAGGATTCTACGTGCTAAGAATGCAGCACCGGCTCGGGAAACGGTTCTGCTGCCGTAGCATAATTCCTCGTGCATTTTTGTCTTGCCGCCGTCGGTTTTTCAACTGCGCGCAGGTGTGCTTGTGGCTAAACATATCCCAAAAACAGACGAGCAAAGATTCTTTTGGCCTAATCTGAGTGGGAGTAACTAAAGGGCTCACTCCGACCTGTGGGGCCCCAGGACAGCGATGTTGCAATGATGATGCAGGAATTCCATCAAAAACTGCTTGAAACACAGGCTGACGGCCTGCCCGGGTCTTTCAGCTGTGCTCTCTGGGGGGCACTTTTAGGGAAATGCACTTTTTGGTGATTTTTTTTCGGCGTGGCACAGAAGTGGTTAAGCGTCATGGTACGGCTGGAAATGTCACCATCATCGTCAAACTGACATTACCAGGAATGGTGTCATCATGCAGGCATTTTCATTCTACGGCTATCGTCACTGCAGGGTTAATAAGTGCCGTTCAGCCGTGCATCATCCTGGCATGGCTGTCACCACATTGAGGCAGTAAAAGACCCTGCACTGCCTTGTGGTAGGGGGCGCCGGTGAGCTCATGCCAAAGACACGGCTAACCGGGTTGCCGCTGTTTGTGCTGGGGGTGGGGGGCAGAGCCAAAGCAGCTGTGGGCCTCCAGAGTCTCTCCCCCCCCCCTCCCGGAGTATGGGAGGTGCGGTCAAAGCCTGACATAACTCAAGAGCACGAGCTCTTTGCTGGATCAGACACGGGTAATTGGGCCCGTCCACTTCGGCCGGATGAGCTGGGTCCGTCAGGGCCGACCCACCCTGCGTGTGCCAGGCGCTCCGCTTTGCTCAGTGTTTTTGAAGTACGTTTTATGTGCCTAATTATTCTCAGAATAGGGCCCTGAGGGGCACAGCCACGGGTACGGGTCTGGGCGCGACCGCGGCCGGGCCGCTGGGATAATTAGCGAGCACGCTAGTGGCCTGTCTCTCCGCATTTTTTTTTTTCCTGACGCTGCGAGTGGCTGAAAAAGGCAATTGTTTGGGGCAAAGGAAAGTTTCCCAGGGGTCAGTGACCTGATTATTATACAATTAACTTGCTTAAAAAGCGCTTTTTGTCGTTCCTGCATGACAGCATAGGGTCACAGCCTGGCGGCTCTGAGCTGGCGTGTGTGCGTGCGTGTGTGTGTGCGTGCGTGTGAGAGAGCTCTTGGGACAAAGCCAAAGTTCACAAGGCCCCGCTTCTTCGTTTGACTGGAGTTCTATTTATCTAAGAAAAAGTCTATAGAAGATTTGTTGGTTTTATATTATAAATAGAATATAAATTGCATGTTGTGTGTTTATTTTTAGGTGAATTGACTGCCAGCAATACACCAGAATTGGCACTTTTGAACATAATTAAGATCGTAATCTTTTGAGAGAGGGAATTAGGTGTGTGAGAAATCGGAAAGAACGGCTGAAATGATGTGTGTGGTTGCTGAACATGTTTGGATTGTAATTAATTCCAATCCCTTGAGTCCTTCACTTTCTTTTATAGCTGCCATATTCGCCTCAATCTTGTACTGTACAAATAGCTATATAAGATGATTGAATCGATGGATTGATGGATGGACAGAAGGAAATATTAAAAATTAATTTTAGCAATCTTAATCACAGTTAATACAAAATGTTTTAAAGTAAACTGCTAGTAACATGGAGTTTAAGGACATGGATTAGTTCCTAGTCTCAGTGCAATGAGGTTATGAAAGACATCCCTAAGTCTCTCTTTAAGTCCAATTTGTAGGCAAGTCGGAATAATAATAATAATAATAATGAAAGTAAGTACATACTGTACTTTGAACCTCTGAAGCTGCACAATGTTTTCATGAGCGTCACAAAGTAGTTTGTTATTATGAACCATATAAGCTGAATTTTTAATAAATAGGCTTTATGGTAGTGCGTTCATAAGTACAAGTTGTGCGTAAGTCAGATGTTCTCAGCCTGTTTTTAGACTGAATGGGTGATGTTACCGCTTCATAATATTTGTCAGTGGTCCCATGCAGCGAGTTTGCAGTGTTTCCCAGCTTTGGTGGCCTGGTTTATGCCGCCGTTAAAAGTTTTCATTAGGACCCCTTTCAGAGGTCAGGCACCAGGCCTGCACTGTTTTTGTCAGCTAATAGCTCCGAACGACACGGCGTTGTTTTGAAACTCTCTTTATTGGACAGTTTCAACAGGACTGATAGCAGCGCTGAGGAGATGGGGAATCTCCACATGTGCTTATTCTAAGAGCAATTTGTCGCCGTTATCGTGGCGAGAAGTGACACTAACAGCCCTAGATAAGGCGGCCCAATTCCCCGGGGTCCGTCTCTGGACCTCACACCGGAGACCCCGAACCCGCCCCCCAGCCCCTGCAGATGAAAGCGGCGGTAGTGTAGCCTAGCGCCTTACCCCTGGCTGACTGGCCAAAGAGCAGGATCTGGCCTGGATCACTCGTGGGTGCTCTGGCTCTTATCGAGGCAGCACTAAATCAATCACAGTTGCGGTCGAAAGGCCTCTCTGGTGTTATCGCGAAGCCGGGGGAGGCGGGGTTCAGTCAGGGGAGTCAACCGTGACCGTTATTTTCCCCAAGTGCCATTTCCCTCCAGTCGAATATGTAGCTTATCTGTCTCCATTCCAGGTTTGATTACCTCATCACTGTGAACGCGACTGGTTGTGTCCTCTGCTGGCAGCAGGAGCACTGGATACAGGGCTACGCTGTTTCCGTTGGACTCATGTAGGGTACTGTTTCCTTAGATAGTTCCTCTGTGTGTGTGATTTTGCCACATTTCCCAGGGAAACCTAGAGAAGCTGAATCTGGTGCTGCGCCAAAAGCCGCCGGAGCATGGCGAGTGAGCGTGATGCGGTGTGTTGATTCAGCCTTCCCTGACCCCCGCACGCTCACACTCCATTCCCACACTGACATGGTGCCTCCGCCCTGCTTCTTCTCCTGTGGGAAGACAGAAACCAGCAGCAGCGTTGACAGTCTTGTGGAGAACAGCTCATTTATTGAATGTGCTAGCAGCACATGCTAAGACATGCAATGGATCTCTGTTAGCAGCACATGCTAAGACATGCAATGGATCTCTGTTAGCAGCACATGCTAAGACATGCGCTGGATCTGTTAGTAGCACATGCTAAGACATGCGCTGGATCTGTTAGTAGCACATGCTAAGACATGCACTGAAGCTTTGCCAACAACACAGGCTAAGATAGACGCTGGATTGCCACTAATGGCACATGCTAAGACATGCACTAGGTTGCTGTTAGCAGCACATGCTAAGACATACTCTAGAGGCCTAGTAATAACACATGTTTTGACATAGTTTAGCAATGTACTGTTGCCACATTCTACAAAGGCTCTGCTATAATATGACGTGTCAAGGCACAAGCTGAGACTTTGCTAAGAGCGCGTGCCAAGACATGTGCTGACACTGTGCTAATAACTAACAGCATGCCAAGACATGCACTGAGGTGCTGTTTATAGAGCATGCTAAGGCGGACACTGAGTATGGTAATAATGCATGCTGAGACTTGCACCGAGTCTCTGCTAGTAGCGCATGCTAATGTTAGGCACCGGTGGCCTGCTAATAGCGCATGCTAATGTTAGGCACTGGTGGTCTGCTAATAGCGCATGCTAATGTTAGGCACCGGTGGTCTGCTAATAGCACATGCTAATGTTAGGCACTGTATCTAATAGCACATACTAAAGCGGAGTCTGCTAATTAGACATGCAGAGACCAGTACCGAGGGCAGGCTTAGATAACATGCAAGCACAAGTACTTGCGCTGTGCTAACAGGCCACGGTAAAACACATATAAGCTAGCAGCTAGCATTCCCTCCCTTCATGCCTCGCACGGCAGTGAGCTCTACCGGGCTAGACATGACCTCAGTAATTAAATGTTTATTCACGGCAGTGCAGGAGCCTCGTTCCAGACGCACACGCGTGCACACGCCCCGTGCACACAGGCTAGCGCGCTTCTGTTTTCCTGTCTCGACGAAGAATGTGGTGACGGCATGAGGATCTACGGCCGGCAAGGTCCCTCCACAGTAGCCCCCTTCCTGCTGCCGGGCTGAACTGCTGACAGGAAGGTCCGTTACACAGGGACGAGTGCTCCATTGTGTCAGGACTGGGAAAGAGGGAGAGACAGAGAGAGAGAGAGCAAGATAAAGGCTGGCAGAATTACTTAATTGTGTGGTGCTGGCAGAGTCGCAGGAAAATACACACGTTTGGCGTCTGTCTAACAAAGTGCCTGCGTTATTCCGTCAAAATGCGGCAGCTTGACTTAAACGCAGGGCGCCAGCATCCCGATCCCTGCTGCACGCTTTTGTGATTTTACAGCGAGAGCTTCCAGGCCCCGTGGAAGCAAAACGGGAGCAAACGGGAGGGGGAAACTGCTGACAGCCGGGCCCGTTAATCGCGGACGTCCAAACAATTGGGCCTCCTGAGGCCAGGGCCGGCTCCTTTGTTTGAAGCTATGGGGTTCAATTGAGCACTCGAATCCTTCCTGGGTGAAAACTGAGATTTGTTACCCTGGTTCATTTTAGCTCTGGTAATGTTTATACCCGTTATTTCAAAGCGCCCTGCAGTATTTTACTGAACAAATTATTTTTAGCATATAACATATCGTGGTGTTAAATGGAATCCCATCATAATCTTCTTAAAATTTCATTGGGATATGAAACATGTGTGGAGATTGGCATGCTGTCCAGCACGTCCCATGACTCAGACGAGGAAGATCAGCCAAAGATAAGTGGATGGATTGTTTAGGTAAACTGGTGTCTGTCAATTGCCCAATAGCGTGACTGTGTATGTACCCTGTGACGGACTGCTGTCCTGTCCAAGGTGTCTCCTACCTCATGCTCTGTGCTTCTATTATGAACTTGGCTTCAGGTACAGTACAAGACAATCTTGTCCTGGCTGAGTAGGTATGGCATATGACTAGATGAATGAATACTGACAGCGTCTATGGTGTATGGGGAATACAAACTCTTTGCTGAGTTTAATCTTTGTTGAAGTTAGCATCGCCCCATGTACGGCGTTTGTCCTTTACACCATTTCGGCCGATGAAGATGACATTTGTCCGTCAGAATAACGAGTCTGACATCAGCACGGAGCCTCGGCGTGTCTTTATCAGTGATGTCATAACGACGGCATTTGCTCCGACACGGCTTTTCTGGAAACAAATGCTGGCGGCTGACATCCAGATGATGCCCCCTAGGTTCACCCTGAGACTCCCACCCCCCCCCCCCCCAAACCAAAATAAAACCCCGTCGCACGGCGTCCACCGCCGACCTTGCGCCAGGGGACAGACAGGAAGCCTGTGCTGTTTTGCCTGGACATCTCCCCATTGTCTGGAGCTGGCTGGAGCCAGAGAGGAAGTGGGCCGCCCTGCGCAGTCGGGGGCAAACGCTCTGCGCTCCGGGCCAGCGATGGGGCAGTGTACCTCTGTGGAGCTGCTGCTCAGTCTTCCTGGTTAGGGGCCAGGCTGGGCGGCGAGACTAACGCCACCTCGCCCTGTTTAGACCCCCCCCCCGCCCATTTTGGACCCCCCCCCCATTTCAGGGAGCATCTCCCCCACCTGCATCCTTGTAGCCGCCTGGCTTCTGTCGTCTCTTGGGAAACTCACCCGACAGAGACCTTGCTGACACCATCCTCGGGGGGCAGATTTCTTGTACGACGAATCTACCTGGCAGAAAGTCTGGGGGGGGGGGGGGCTTCTTAGAGGATGCGCAGATGCCGTCGTGCCAAGCCTTGTGGTTAGGCTTCAAAAGCCGACCAGGACAGAGGAGGACGGGGGCCACATTCCGGCGTGACGACCAAAAGAAAGCGGCGACAATGGCGGCTCGCGGGAGAACGGTGTTAGTTTCAGATGTTCGCCGCACAAAGGCGAGAGCCTCCAACTGATATGGGCGGCTCCTGCTGCTTTGTCGCCGCTGTGCTGACACGCACCCCTTTGTCTGGGCTCCCTGTGAGCCCGGCTCGTGTTTCGCCGGCGTGGCTCGACAGGCCGTCCGTAAAGAAAAACGCCGGGGGGGCCGCGAAGCCGGCCGGGGCGACACGCCAAACCCCGTCCCACGGCGGCACCGACTGCACAGGAGGTTGTGTTATTCCCACAAAGACGTGGAGCTTGGCCAGGCGCTGGAGTGCGATGCGGCTAAAAGCCGTTAGCCTATAACAGGGAGGGGGGGTTAGGGAGATTCCAAGGGCCCCTGCCCTGCCGTGCCCATGGTTGGGGGCCCAACGTGATATGCTTTCATGAGGCACAAAATCTCTAATGACACCCCCTGCCCAGTAGCCCAACAACTTGACAACATCTGGACAACATGTTGGTTACGGGGACACTGCGCTGTAATGAACCCGCGGGGCAGGGGGGGACGTCATGTGACCCTAAACTGCTGTCCCATTTCCAGGATGAATGACTCATGCAGGGATGGGTGTTACCTAAGATAAAAAATATTAATGGTAAATATTAATAGACGATCTCCTTTCATCCTGCAGTCACCCCACCTGCCACTACACCCTGTATTATTAATTAGGATGGAGCTCAAATGTCCAAACTCCAGTCCGCCAGTGTTTCCTTAGTCTCCCTGTCCCCTGTCCCTTCTGCCAGAAGGTCCCATGAAGAATCACCCTGTCCATACCCCCTATGACCTTTCCCCCCGATCACCCCACGATGATTTATTTGTTTCATTTATTATTTCATCCACATGCGATCCAAGGCATGATTCCACCTTCTACTAATTGCCATGGCAACGCAGAGCCCGGTATACTGACAAAATACTGAGCGGATACTGCGTAAGTCTGTCATCTGTTTAAACTTGTAACTATGTGAAAGAGAGAGAGAGAGAAAGATAGGAAGAAAGAAAAAGTTAACCTCAGTCAGCAGCTTTCAAATATGAAGTCTATCTGTAGGTGTTGGAGCTTTGTGGTTTTCAGCACCATAAAAAGGGAGAACTACCCAGAACGCATGTGATGTATGACGGGGACTCCATGCTGAAACCTCAAATCTAGGCTTTCATTTGCATGTGCAAGCGCAGCTGACTATGAAAAGAATTTGGCTTATTTGATCATTTTGCCATTTCTCCAGCAGTGAAAGCCAGGTCAAAAAATGTCAGCATGCAAAAAAAAATATCTTGTTGTTTCACTGCAAATTTACTTTTAAAAACATGGCACGTAATTGAATGCAAAATGGAATCTCGTTTGTGTTTGTGGTTTAAAAGCACACTATAATTTTTTCATAACTGGAACTGGAAAGAATGCTATGATGGCATTTGTCTATCTGAATGACTGTGGGAGCTTTGCAGGAGGTGTGAAGAAGGAGTTATTTGACCTTGAGACCCCCCTCCCTCACTTTTCCATTTTCTAATAACTTCTACACAGTAGTAGAGTTTTCCTTTGACTAAATGTCAGTCTATTGAATAATTATTGTTTTCATTTCAGCCGCGGCGATATGAATTTTAATGGGCCCTAGCTGGCCTCTGCATACATTAACTTCGCACCCTGTCCGCGTGAGCTGATGTATCTGCATGTATTTTTTTAGCGGTTCATGAAGGTTGCACTTTAGGGGTTGTTATTGCAGACTCGTTCATGCTTACTCTGGAGTAACCTCCCCTCCGCGGTTCGTCAATAACCTGCTAGTCTCCCGCACGAAACTCCTGGCTTTGAGGCTCCGATACCGGTTCGTCGCCCCTGTTTTTTCACACCTCTGCGCTCTCGGTCCTCGTGTCACCTTTCGCCACACCCCTCATTCACCCTTCATCCTGATCTCAGGTTTAAGGGGTTTCACAGTACCGGCTTTGTAATGGTGCATTGTTTAATCCCCGCAGCTGCCCCCAAAACCACCAATACAAAAAAAACAATCACGGAAAGTTCCTGCTTAGACTCAGCCCCATATTGTTCTCATACTTTAGCACGAACATTTTTTTTCATATATAATTTCATGCTGATGTGAACCAGATTTTATAAAAACGCATATAAGCCCCACAACAAATGTTGAATGAAATGCCTCGGGCACTAATCGTTTACTGAAAACTGGCGTTTGGGGGAAAGATTGAGCTGATAGAGTTGAGCTAGACAGCCGGTATTTAAATGCAACTTTTTAAAAATCATTAAGACTAATTACTATGTGCTGCCAGTCTCCGTGTGTGTTGCCACCAGCGACCACTGGAGGACTTAAAAGACGTGGGATTGATGCGATGTTTGTTGTCTTTGTCTGTCTGAATGAAAAGCGGATGGCATGCTTATGTTTTTAAGCCACGTCGACGTCAGCTTATGATTTGTGTTCCTGCCCATCCGTCTTCTAAAACATGCCGTCGTATATTGCTTAATTGCATTTCTAGATGTAATCTTCTTGATTGTCGAATTGCGCGCACCGTCTGGTCAGATTGGTTATCCTCGATCAAACTAATAAAACTGTAAACAATGACGTTATACGTGAATAATACTCCTTGGTTAAAAAAGTCCTTATGAAAACGATGGAAAACAGCAAGCTGACAGGCATTTCATATTTTTAAGTCTAATTATTGTTGAAGCCTAGAATGTGATTGATTTTGCATGAAGTTTTGTGTTGGCTAATGTCAAGAAGATCGGCCGCATTTGTATAAGCCTTTTCCTACTTTGGACTAGCCTTTCATGAGTTTTTGACGTTCCGGTGTGAATCGTTATTTTTTCTTTTATTTTGTGTTCAGTAAAAATGAAAAGTTACTTAACTGCGATCACCGACAGTTTTTAAAAGGCAAATCTTACAGAGTCGGAAACTATAAACATATTAAATGGCGTGAATGGAAATAAATTTGTATGAATAAAGTATTGTGTAATTGTATACATAAATCGTTTAAATTGGCTTCAGGAGTTTTCGGTTTATTTAGTAGCCTACTGTAGCTGTAATGTTACTAAAATTATCTCGGGTGTTATATTACTTAATGCTTTGAGAAGTCTTTCAGATCAAGTCATGTGTATCCTGTAAACTCGAGGGATCAATATGACAATAAAGCAAAATGCGTTGATGCCCCCCCACCTCCCCAGCGACTTCCCCATCAGCAGAAACTGCATCGACAGCTAGTCCGGTACAAGACATGGGAGGACAACTTAGAAAGACAGCAAAGAAATAACTGAGGCAAATCGTGATCGATGAGCGCGTGTTGATTAATCGATAACCAAACGTCAGTCGTCAGCTCGAGCGATAAGGTCAAGCTTTTTCAAAACGGAAAGAGAAGGGCTCTGATTCCTAAAGGATAACAAACTCAAAAGACGATCAATCAAACATCAATCAAATCGCTGTAGCCCGGGGCCAAGAAAGAAAACGGTCAGCTAAGATGAATGTAATTTCCTTATGTTTTGCGTCCAAAAGGTCGACCAGGGCATGGACGCACATTGGTACCACAATCGACGTCGGTACCTTTACTGTAGCCTGTCCTGTAAATTTCACTATAAGCTGTGCACTATACTTTGCATTAACTGTAAAGGCGGTTCAGCCGGATTTGGATGTAGCCAACATTAACACCGATATTAAACCAAATTGACATAAACTGAATATTATAAAATGATTGTAAAAGTTAATAATATCACATACAACGTGTCTTTTTTTTGTCTGCTGGAGCCCTATTAGGTCAAATTCTCGTTCATTTAATATTAAATATTGGAAGTAAACTGACATTAAAGTTGACCAATGGGAAGGCTCGGTGATGATAGTTGAGGCGGGGCAAATGCGAAAATCGGAGCGGCTCGCAGCGCAGCCGTGCGTGTGGTACTGGCTGCAGCGCGTGGACGCACGAGGGAGCGAAAGTTGGTGCTCAACTTCGCATTTGGAAACATATTTTTTCCACGTTTACATGCCCCGGCTTTGCATATTGTACTATAGCCTACAAAGCATACAATCGTATAACTTAAAACGGCGAAAAAGACCGGACGGCGCGTTTTTTTCGTTATACGGAAAAGGACAGAAGAACTTTGCACCGTTCATTTGGAAATTAATCTGCGGGTAGAGTCACTCGGGAAAAAGGAGGAATCGGGATTGGGACAGTAAATGGCTAAGTAACCATGTATTTTTCATGCGAGATTGCGCGCTATCCGTTTTACTGAACATTTTGGGTACTTTTATGCAGGGTCCCATTTCAGGTGTGCTCGTTTCGTTTACTGGACTACAATAACATAGGCTGCTGCTGAAAAATAATCGTGGCCGTATATTTTTTTCGGTCTCCTTTATTTATCCACGTTACTGAAAAAAGAGAGGGCAGATGGAATCGTATGAAAATTAGGAGCCACAGAAATAGGTGCAACATTTTAATCTTCCACCCAGTACGTTTATTGCTGCCCGAGTGCTGTTTTTTAATTTATGCAATCTTTGGATGATATTTCATTCAAGACCATATTCTGCCTTTTTGGTGATGTGTCTTCAGATTTACTGCATCGAAGTCAACTTTTATTTTGCTATAGTGTTTTTTAGGCAGTTCGAAAATCTGTGAAAGAAGTTTCGTACTTCGTGATTTCCAGTGTTCTGGGGCCACTTTCTTCTGTCACCGATGTGGGTAGCGCGGTCAGTAGGCAGACGGCCTAGCTGACAGTGTTTGAAGTAACATTAAAACCACATCTTACGTATGTCCAAAGGATTCTCAGTATTTGTCGGAGTTTTACTTATAAACATGGAACATGTGTCCCACGTTGCCTTCGCCAAGCTATGGATCGGACTGATGGTCTCTCTCTGTCTCTGCTCAGCCAAAGAAGGTGCGTATTTTGTTTATTTAAATAAGACGCATAAATGTGTCTGCTGATAGACTATGCTTTAACACCGCTTTAAAAATGAAAGTTGTTTATATTTCAGTTCGGATTTAGTGTTTGCCGCTATCGCTCTTTTACCGAGCGCTTTCCCGGTCAGAATAAACAATTAGTCTTCAAGATTATCCCCCACGGGCACCATGAAGTGAAAATCCCGAAAAGAACTTAAAATGTCCTCTAGAGTGGGCGATTCAGTTATTACAAATATTATAAGTAATAGGCCTAGGCCTATTTGTTGATTGTTTTGAGTTTTTCCTGTCCAGTAAAGTGATTTGTGTATTAGACCTGTTATTTGAACGGGAATTGTACCATGTGTTCATGAAATTGTTTTACGTAGATATTTACGTAAACACGAATGCCATTAACACTGAAAACAGCAGTTACTGTAATAATTTTCTTTACTGACACTGAGTAAATCTTTTTTTTACGGCGTGTTTAGTCGAATTTGTGTATTTTGTAGTTCGCTTGCCGGCGCACGGATGCACCATTTGGAAATCTACCTGTTGCTGATGTTATATGTTCAGATGGAAGCAGTGAATTAAATATCTCTGAAGCAACGCTTTCTGGTAAATTTATGATCCCTGACCATGAAAGACAAAACTCTAAGGTAGAACCGATCATTAAAAGTGTCAGGACAAAAATGATACGTGATCGGGTCGACTGAACAAAATACTAGCTAAAATGTAAACGTAAAAATAAAATGTTGTATATTAACGCGTGTCAGGCAGTTTAGGAATAAGACATGCAAGCGTTTTGTGGGCTGTGCAGAACCACGGTGGCTTCAGGAATCGGGCGGTGTTTGATATGCTTCGTTTGCAGGAGCTCACTTCCTACAATTGTACTCGCATGGAAGCCTACTCCCATCATCTGAAAGGACGTGAGTTAATTATATGCCGAGTTAGCCGGACCAGCAGCCCCCATTGTGTATTTCTGTGGGAGCTGCCCTGCATCGCGCAGCGACGAACTGTCGGCTGTTGTGTAGCAGCCGAGTTTCGAAACTGGGATGACAAATCGATCACCAACGATCCGAAGTGTTTCGAGGCTGGACGTAGACATCTGATACCTGCTATGGCAATCAATTAACATACCCCCCTCTAACGGAACCTGAGACGGCCAACTTTGTAACTAGCAGAGGATTACATCGGGGTTATGGGAATTCCGCGTGTGCAAAATAGTTATTACTTTAATTAGAATAGCCTACAGCAGATTTGTGCGCGGCACACGAATGTTAGAGCTTGGAATGTTAGCCTCATGTAGTTAACCTTTCAGTAAAATGTCAATGTACGTAACAGAGCATTAAATGCACCTTGACGTTCAATAGTATTATTCTGCTTGCTAGGACACGCTTTTCACACAGTATACAAATTACTGTATTTTGATCATTTGAGTGAGTACGTGTTGACGTTAAAATGCTTGATTAGGAAATGTAAACAGGTTTAAAATTTCTAAATGTATGTAATAGGTCTAATATAACGTGTATTAATATCTAATCTTTAGCTAATAGTTAATTTATAGGCTATTTGCTGGTAGTATTTTATATAAAAACAGTAAATTTAACGTTCAGTTGTGAACCTTGACATTTCAAAAACTTTACTTTAAAAAGTTTTAAAACTATGTTTCACTTTTAGGTTGTCCAGATTTATTTGGTCCCGTACATAATCCTTGACTTAAAGGTCAAGATTTTAATTAGGCCTGTATATCTTAACAATTCTAAATAATGACAGTGGTCTATAAATTATTTCTGAAAGTTGTTTGTTTTGAGTAACAACAGGCGTGTTCAACATAACCGTTACAAATTCCTTATGATATCGACTTCATAACGCGTTATTTTTGGCACTTTTTTGGATAGATTTTCACTTGGGAAATATTAAGGAATTGCCAGCGAAATAGGGGCATGTATTAATAGCTTTTCACAGTGAACTGTAATCCAGGCGTGGGCTAAAACTATCACTTGTGAAAATAGTATTCAGCCGGCCTCCTCGTAGATTGAAGACAATATGTTTATTACATTATGGGCTAATAATGTTACTGTTTCTTAGTAACGAGTGCTACACAATAATAGCGTCACAAAAACATTTCATATTATATGGTACTATGAAGAGTGGTCAGATATAACTGGGAAAATTATATGTGCATTTTTAAATCAGATTCCCAAATCTAAAGACTCTATATATTTCGTGTAGATTTACAGTACCGCGTTTCATGTGGGACTCGCTGTAGGATCTATCCATACACCACGCTTGCTTAGCGGCGCATCGCAATTTTAAATGTAACAAGGTCTCATCTAAAGTAACAATTTCGGTCTCAACTTTTAACATATGTCACCAATTAAATGCAGGGTCTAATAATAAAAAAAAAAACAGTTGCATTTCCTTAAGCATGCAAAGCGATTCATCTTTGCGCCCCATTGCGAATGAAACACTTGTAGATTATGCTGTATTGGACAAAGCGCGAATGAAAATTCAGCGCCGTGGACTTTAAAGAAAAATACAGGGGATATAACCTGGCAGTCGGGAGCTTTACAGAATACAATAAGAAAATCTGCTTTCTGAATCATTCTTTGAATTCTGTAGCACTGAAAAGAGCCTAAACGGTTTTAAAAATCTTTTCTCTTGTGCCAATTCCTTCCACCCCCTACCTTACTTACCCCACCGAGCCTAATTTGACTTACAGATTTAGTAAAATACTGCTTAAAAAAAAAAAAGACGGATAGAGTTTGCTTGTGTACAAAGCAATGTAAGTATTAAAGAAGGTAGCGGCTATTGGCGCATTACGGGCCGTATTTTCGCAAAGCCGAAGTAATGCTTTGCCTTCTGTTTCCCTGCCGCGAAAATTCGTTTCTAGGCCCCCGAAATCCCATTAAAAGGAACCAATTTTTTTTTTATTGGAAAGAGATTTGCATTTAAAACAGCCCAATCTTTCCTCCGTCTTCTCTGATGCTTAATCCCGAGATTAGCTACTTAAAGAGTTAAACAGCCAGCAAAGAGTGAAATAAATTCGGCCGTGGAAATGCCCCACGGTTTCCCGCGGGCCTTTCGCTTCTGGTGGGTTTTAATTTAGAAATTCTCCCTCCCAGAAGTGTGGTGCCATTTTCTGTTGTTCTTTTAGTAGTTTAGAGTGTGTGTACAGATGATATGGCTGGCATATGTGGCTGTTGAGTGTTTACCCGAATTATTGTACAGTTCGTTCAGGGTATAATGCTCAGTAATACAGTCTTCCCCTTATTGGTGCTGCTGGTGGATAAAGTGTGACCTTTGTAGTTTGTGAGATTGTGTGACAACTGTTCTTTTTTTCTTTTAAAAGTTGTGATAGAATTTTATTTGTCATTTTTTGGTGGTTTATCTGTTTCTCCCGTTAGCTTTTGTGCCCCGCAGTTTAGCTTGAAGTGTTGAATAGCATTCAGGAGCTGAATGGGTTATCAGCTTCTACCCAGTGAGCCCCATATTCCTGGAGGATCTGGCAGGCAAAAGAGTGGATTACACGGGTCAGAGTCCTTAAACTCACAGTCTGCTCTCGGGGTGGGGGGGGGGGGGGGGGCAGGAGACAATGCTGGGGCCGAGAACCCATGACGATACGGCGACTAGAAAAAAAGCCACAGACGCAAGAGAGATGCAAAGATGGGAGAAAGGAGGCTTTAGCAGGAGATGGTGTGGGAGAGCAGGAGTGGAGTGGGCGGACAGCGAGGGGCAGGGTGGGACGGAAAGGTCAAGAGGGAGGTCAGGGGCACCAGTGAGGCGTTGGGTCCATGGGTCAGTGACAAATTGCGAGGACAATGACGTCACCGTCCAGGCACATTCGATCCTCTGCTTGCTTGCCCACGTTGTCGAACCGCCCAAACATGGTGGCCTCTGTAGGGCGGAATTCAGCAAATGAGGTCCTGGAAAGACGCCTGAAGAGTGCCGCGGGAAACATTCCCTCTCGACACGCATCTTTAAAATGAAGAGTGCTTTTCTCTCTCTCCGGCAAAAACATAATAGCGAGATAGCAGGTACCAGCAGTAATGGGTCTGTGGTTATCTTCTCTGGCTGCTCATCCTCACCTGACCGTCTCTCTTCCTGTATAAACAGGATGACGGCCCAGCTGAATGCCTCCGGTGCGTCTGTCTGTTCTTCTGAGAAAAATAGGCGTTGAAGTTTACATCAGAAAACCTTCTAAAGGTCTCATTCTGTTTGACTCCGGGGCTCTGCAGGGCACCCCCCCCACACACACACAGTAAAAGATATTGTGGGGATTCCACCACCACACCCCATGTCAGCAAAATCCATGGGGGTAGACCTGTCTAGGCTAATGTCCTTGGCTGATTTTTAATCCCAGTCCAGTTCTAGTTCAGGGGTTGATTTCCAGATCAATAGCATTTCTAATAAAGTAGAAAAATTAATTCATTTGTAAAAAAGGCAGAGAATGGGCGTCCGATCTGCTGTTTTTGCCAGAGTTTAGAATGAGAGTGCATTGTTTGTTTGTCAGAGTGCTGGGTGAGTTGCAATGCATGCTAAGTGATAAACTCGTGTAGATGCAAACTGCGATAGACTTCACGTGAACTGTAACTAGGAGGAAGAATCTTTGTTGAGCCCTGGTGAAAACCAGGAGGAGGTTTTATTGCATTGCGGTAAAAACCAAACCGGCAAGATCGAGCAGATAAAGCAGCCAGGCAGGTCACCGCCGGCAAATTGTGGATAGTATATGGACCACCGTGTACACAGCGCATCTGCGATAAGTGTCCTTGATAAGCGGGGATGTTTATGCAGGCCGGCACAGCCCCTCGCACGCCATGGTGTGCTCGTGAATTACACTCTAAGTGTGTCATAGTGAGCACGACGCCCGCGACGCCCCAATCCGAGATCTTCACAGCCGCACTGATACCGAGGCTGAATGCTGTCAATTCATTCCGAGCGATATGACACAAAGTAAACTGACGATTAGTTTTATTTGTATTTTAACAAATGGGGTAAAATAAGATCCCCCAAGACTTTATACTCAGGTTTGGAAAATAGGTGTTGGATAAATTATGAGTTTCTTTGTTTACCTCCAGGGTAGAATGCCCCCTCTCACACACACACACAGCGGGCTGTAACGTCATCGGATTACACCCTGGAAAGCTGTAGTTTGTTCCACTGTAATTTTATGAGGATAAATTAGGGTGCCTGTGAGCGGCGGATGTGTCTGCTGGATGAAGCAGCGACACAGTGCCCATTCCTGCTCACTTGACGCCATTCTTTACAGGAGAGCTGTTTATTACATGATGTTTTTTACATGATGTTTATTACATGATGTTTATTACATGATGTTTATTACATGATGTTTATTACATGACTCGGACTCGCCGGCTCTTTGTTATGACTGATGACGCACGTGGCCCGTGTTTCTGGGGGGGCATCACACAGGGGTTTGCCAGCGAAGCCTTTTCGACTGCGTCCGAGGCTCGTTCCCGGAATGTTCTGTGGGAGAACGTGGTGGGCTGAAAAGTTGAGAATTGCGGCACGGGGGGGGCCAGGCAGCCAATCAAAGGTGCGGGCGCATTCCTGGCATCCCGTGGGACACGGGCAGAGCCGGGACCATTTGTCCCACACGGGCGCACCCTGGAGGCCTATGCTCCCCCCCCCGTCTCCACGTCGAGGAACATGCACAAGCAGACATGATGTGTAATTTTTTTAATGTCGCTAAAGTACTTTTGCAATCAGACATTTATTTATGCATCCCAGAAACAGCCAAGGCCCCAGAGAAGTCTCAGATTTCGGTGGGATCTAGGCACCATTGTTACGTAACAGAACAATGAGCTGGCAGCGAGGGCTGTGTAGGCGAGCGGCTGGGCCACCACATGCCCAGCCCGGTTACAATGGCCAGCAGGCGCGAGCGGGACTGCAGGAAGGAAGGGATTCGGAAATCCACCAAACACGAGCGCGGCACCACAGCAGCGGGTGACAGGAGCGCCGATGTGGAACCGAGGTCCGGTTCGGGAGACTCAGCACCGCGATTAATCCTGTGAGACGCGCAGTGGCCTGTGTGTAAATCCTGAAAACAAATTTGCACCTCCGGCTAATACCTACATTTACATTTCCTGTTTTTTACTCTCATTATTCTTCACGAGGTTCTCCGATTGGGGCATCAGAACTGGATTCCAGCTCTGGTTCCCGGTGTCATAGAAGGGGGACATGGAACAAACACGGGATAGAATGGAAATGGTGGGCCTTTGATGGGTACCTGAGTAACCATGCAGTTTCCCAGTTAATCGCTTGATCTCAGCTTTTCCTGTGAGTGGCAGTCTGACCAGCACGGCTTGTTCTACAGGTCTGATTAGAGATGCTGTTAGAGATGGAGCCTGTTGCCACTTAGCCTGGAATGGTATTGTGTAACTGGCACAAATCCGGTTTTAAAGCGCACCAAGTCTGAGCAGAGGAAGCTGAGCAGATGAATGAGTTGGAAAAGGAGTTTTTTTTTTGTTATTAACTCTCCATCCTTCCCTTGCGTGCCTTAAAGTTGCAAGGCGCCCTCTTCTGCCTCTCCGACTGCCCTGCGCCATCCTACCACAGAGGGGCTCAGGATCTTCCCCCAAAATCGGCGTCGTAATTGAGTGGCAGGGAGGCTTAATTGAGCAGCGGGGGCCTCTGGTGTCTCACGTTACGCCGCAGGAAGAATGAATCGATCCCCAGTGGTTTCATCCCGTTCCGCATTAGAAGGCAGAAGAAGTCAGAATGTTCTGTGTTTTGCTGTTTTGTTGCAAGGTGTGTGAGAGGAGTATTTTTTAAAAAATGAAGTTTTATCTGTTCGCTGCACAGCTATGGGGCTGGATGGATTGGGCTGCTTTTGTGGGGCTGAAGCTTCGAGGTCGGGTCTGGGTCTGGGTCTGGGTCTGCCATGGGGCTGTGAGACCGGCCGTACCTGCGGCAGGCGTGTGGCGGCCCGTGGGGTGGGCTCTAAGAAACCCAGAGCCTGCGTTCCCAAGAATGAAGCTGGCAGGGTGGGGGGATGAG
>JAODJU010000002.1:11286528-11299212 GCA_026776725.1 Gnathonemus echidnorhynchus | reverse complement strand
GCATGGAGATTGAGGAGGGGGAGGAGGTGTATGAGGAGTTCATGAATTACAGGGGATTTATGAGGAAAAGAGGGGGAGCATGGAGATTGAGGAGGGGGAGGAGGTGTATGAGGAGTTCATGAATTACAGGGGATTTATGAGGAAAAGAGGGGGAGCATGGAGATTGAGGAGGGGGAGGAGGTGTATGAGGAGTTCATGAATTACAGGGGATTTATGAGGAAAAGAGGGGGAACATGGAGATTAACAACATAAAAGGTATGAGGTATTCCTGAGGAACAGGGACCCCATGAGGAAGTGAGGAGGGGCAGTAAGCTTGGGTTGAGAAGAAGAGGAGGGGAGTAGACTTTGTTAGGAGACAAAGAGGTACTGAAAAGAACCATGCAGGCCTCATAGCTCATTGAAGAGAGTTTGGGGTCATGTGCATGATAATAATGTGCATGTTTGCAAACTGACAGTTCCAGTGTTAGTGTCGGGAATCAGAAGGAGCCAAGCCACAGAGAACAGTGTGACCCTGCAGTGGTCCATCCCAGTAGAGCCCCAGTACAGCATCCTGGAATACCAGCTGCGTTTCTGTCAGAAGGTAAGGGGGTCATGAAGAACCAGTGGACCTTTTACAAAAATGGCACCCTCGTAAGAGATTAGCACTGAGTTTCCTCTGTTGCTGTGGGCCACACACACACCCTGCAGGAGAAACAGGACGACAGTGTCAGCTGGCAGTACAGGGAGAGCAAGACCAACCACATGGTGCTGGGGGACCTTCGTAAGGGCACCCAGTATGAGGTTCAGGTCCGCGCTCGCACCACGGCTGGCTACAGCAACTTCAGCCCATCCTCCACCTTCCGTACCCTGCCTGATGGTAAGGAAAGTCCCAGGCTTCCATCTCGGCCTACGCCCTCAGCTTGCCATGTTGAGCCATTTGTTTCAGTGATAATCCATTTCTCCTCCTCCTCTGGTTTTTCTTCCTCCTTCAGGAGACGAGTCCCACTCCCACCTTATGGTTACTGGGGTCCTGGTGGCTGCTGCCACATTACTCCTCATCATTGTCATTGCCATCGCCGTCTTCTGCTTACGGTGAGGATGGGAGGGACTGGAGAAAGAATGTAGGTGGGGCCAGGTTGGGCTAATTGGGCGGAGCATGTTGGCCATGTGGGCATGGAAAAGAGGAATGTGGGTGTGGGCAAGGTTTTACTGCGTACGTGTGGGCGAATGTGCCACTTCTTAATTCCTGTTTTTCTATCATTAATGGATGATGAGAGGGTAGACATGGCAGAATCAGGAGAAACAGGAAAGAATGAATTATTCCATCAATAAACACAGGCCATTAGGAAATTCCAGGCACGTCAAAAAAAAAGCGAAAACAAATCAAGGTTGCCGCTTGTGGAGCCATTTCCAGCTTTAGTTCGGTAACAATTGAACAGCATCCTCACGTCCCTCTGCCGCTTCACCCAGCCCACAGCGTGGCATCTGTGTGTGTGTGTGTGTGTGTGTGTGTGTGCAGGAAGATGTGCACACTGCATTTTCGCAGGCCAGGTCCCAGTTCTTGAGGCAGGGGCGCCTGGGCAGGCTGTAGGGAGACAGGATGCAGCCGCCCAGGCTGTCTCCATAGCCCAGGACCCCAGAACAATGGGGCTGACCCCAGGAGGCACACAATGAGAGCCACTGCGCCAAGTGACCAGGAGGCAGTGGGTGGACACCACAGCTATTTTAGTCCTGCCTGAGAAGGAGAGGGGGAGAGAAAGGAGACTGAGAGAAAGAGAGAGAGAGAAAGAGAGGGGGGCCGAGGGGACGGATGGATTCGGTTACTCAGAGAATCCCTGGCAGCGACCGATCGACCCCAAGGCCCAAGACATAATTTTAACTTGAAACTGGAGACCCAAACGAGATGGGAAGATAAAGATGGAGGCAGGAGAAGAGAGGGGCACGTGTATGTGCATCTGTGAGTGTGTCTGTGTGTGTGTGTGTGTGTGCACGTGTGTGGAACACACTGCCTCCACTGTACTCCCGGATTCAGGATCCATGTCAACCTGAATAAGTGTGTCCTACTTTTTTTTTGAAAGAGAGGGCAGAGGTCACAGATAGGCATCACAAAGCAGGGAGGGGCGGGAGCCAGAGAGCCTGAGAATTTTGCGTCCTTTTTGTGGGGCAGATATGTGACATTTGTCTTGTGCAACATGCCGAAATGGGCACTAAACTGATGACCCTACCTTGGTGCAGGAAACGAATGAGGACGAAGGACCCAGAGTTGAGTGACAAGAATGGACAGTACCTCATTGGTCAGGGTAAGCTTGTCACTCCAGTAGAAAATACTAGTTATTTTATTGTTGACGGAACCCTGCAATGCAGCTGAATCGCTTATCACATGCTGCGAAGAAATGGTTAAGCTTTTTAATGTTTTACTCCAGTGGAACATCTTGCAAAACTAGCCTTTCAAAAACTAATAATGCTTCTTGGGCAAATATAGAATCCGGTTTCCCCCTGCCTAATGCAGGAATCAAGGTGTACATCGACCCCTTTACCTACGAGGACCCCAACGAGGCCGTCCGGGAGTTCGCCAAGGAGATCGACGTGTCCTTCGTGAAGATCGAGGAGGTCATCGGTGCGGGTGAGCCTCTGCCGCCTTCTCTGGGCCACGTCCTGGGTAACAGATAACGAGCCGAGCGCAGTAGGTGCAGCGCTGCCGTTGGGTTTGCGGGTCAAACGGAATGCTTGGCGTATCGGGTGAAGGCGGGCAAGTAAGACGACTTCGCTAATATACCCATGGGCGTTTTAATTATAAAAGGCACTCATGTTTCGAGTACCAATGAGTAGCGGTACAACAATAATGGTGCTTCTGTAATGTTAATACAAGTGATGACATTACAGGAATGCAACTAAGACTGAGATCTGGGTATTGGGGGGTCTGCATTTTGCCCTAGGCGATGACAAGCTGCAGTATTTCCCTAACTCCCTAGCGAGGTTTGACTCATTTTCCCCTCTGTCCCCCGATTTGCTTCCCTCCCTCGTATGGTGGGGGGGGGGGTCTAGCGAGACGAAATTTTATTCCTTACTGGAACAGGAGAGGCTGAGCAAGGTCGCATTCGTTTATAGTGTTTGGGCTTTTGCAGATAATGAATTAAATCTAGACAGGCCGCACACACGGGTGTCACAGTCAGTTATGGATCGACATCTCAGACGTATTATGTACGTGTACATACGCATGTCCATAAATATATGCATGTTCTGGAGGTTGAGCTTGCTGCAGGAAGGTAGATGTCTGAGAATGAAATGTGAAGCAGACGTGCCACAGAGTCGCTGTCCCCGGGCTATGCCACAGAATTAAGCGTTCCAGTCAAATTCAATCCAAATATTAAACACTGGCGTTTGAAGCAGCCCCCTCCCCCACTCCCAGTCCCCCACTCAGTGAGACCCATGAGGCTAGGTTATGAGCGTGACCATTTTCCCACTGGCACTGCACAGGGGAATTCGGCGAGGTGTGCCGCGGTCGACTCAAGGTCCCCGGGAAGAAAGAGAATTACGTGGCTATCAAGACGCTGAAGGGCGGCTACACGGACAAGCAGAGGCGGGACTTCCTGAGCGAGGCCAGCATCATGGGCCAGTTCCAGCATCCCAACATCATCCACCTGGAGGGCGTCATCACCGCCAGCTGCCCCGTCATGATCCTCACCGAGTACATGGAGAACGGCGCCCTGGACTCCTTCCTCAGGGTTTGTCCATTCGTCTGTCTCGCTCCCTTGTTCTTCTTGATGGAGTTGTTCTGGTTCTTTTCAGCATTCTTTAGGGAATGATCTCGAGCCGGGCAGATGTTGTTCCGAGGATCTGAAGTGGCTCATGTCTTTTGGTTGCATTTTCTTTGACCTGGATTAAGCGGCTGGAGAGATTAAGATGAATCTACCCAGTATTATTTGTTTATTTTCTTGCTTTTAACAATAAACCTTAAACAAATCATGTTTTTAGGTCGTGGACTTTTCCCTCTTACATTGAATCTTTGTTTACGTCTTTCAGTTTCTTACTCCTTCCTTCCTCTTTCTTCTTCATCTCACTTTCAATCTCTTTGCCCTCATATGATCACTGCTAACATCAAGCCCATCTCCTCCACCTTCTCCTACAGCAAAACGATGGGCAGTTCACCCCCATCCAGCTGGTGGGCATGCTACGGGGCATTGCCTCAGGTATGAAGTACCTGTCAGAGATGAGCTACGTCCACCGAGACCTTGCTGCCCGCAACATCCTGGTCAATAGCAACCTGGTGTGCAAGGTGTCCGACTTTGGCCTGTCACGCTTCCTGCAGGAGAACTCCTCTGACCCGACGTACACCAGCTCCCTGGTGAGCAAATGGGTCAATTCACAAACTTTAAACACCATATAGCTGTGTCCAGCCCCCTTCTAGCCATCTAGTCAAGTTCAAGTCTTGAGTCAAAACATTGCAGTCCCAGTCAAGTCTTGAGTCATTTGCCTTCAAGTCTAAGTCAAATCTATGTCTTTCCATCTTTTTTGCTGTCAAGTCAAAAGTCATAAAATTTGTGACTCCAGTCCAGATTGAGCTGTGAGTCATGTAACTTGAGTTCCTACCTATGTCAGTTTTTTACCTTTAGTGATTAAAACTTGCTGCAGCAAAAACCCACCGCAGTATGTCGTAGGATATGTTCTTTATAGACAGAGAGAGGTTGAAAAGAGAGTGTCTACTCATGGCTGTCCTCACACAGATTTTACATCCATGTATATGCAGGAATTGATGCGTCTTTCCAACAAACTATCTCTTGCATTCAGGCAATTGAAAATGCAGACAGCAGAGAATTAATATACACTGAAATTATAAAGTTAATGGTATGGTATCCAGAGGTGGGACTAACCTCAAATCTTCTCGAGTCATAGGGTCTATGTCAGGTCTAAGTCTTGAGTTATTGCCCTCAAGTCTAAGTCAACTCCAAGTCTTTCCATCAGTTTTGCTGAGTCGAGTCATAAAATTTGAGTCTGAGTCAAGTCACGAGTCAGTGACTCAAGTCCCCACCTCTGATATTCACTCATTAACAAACTGTCTTTGCTCATGACTTTTGGGAATGATGGAAGCAGCTTTGGAATCCAGTGCAGTGCAGCGTTTTCTCTGTGTCCCAGGGAGGGAAGATCCCTATCCGCTGGACGGCCCCAGAGGCCATCGCCTTCCGGAAGTTCACCTCGGCCTCAGATGTCTGGAGCTATGGCATTGTCATGTGGGAAGTCATGTCCTTCGGAGAGAGACCCTACTGGGATATGAGCAACCAAGATGTGAGTGTGCTGGCAGCATCTCATATTTGTCCGTATTAGCAATTGTGTTCCCTCTATACTGTGAGGGTCACATGGACTGGTGGGCCCGCTTAGATGCCCATCTTACCCTGCCTGATCTCCCCAGGTGATCAACGCCATCGAGCAGGACTACCGACTGCCCCCGCCGCCTGACTGCCCCACCTCCCTGCACCAGCTGATGCTGGACTGCTGGCAGAAGGACCGGGCAGCGCGGCCCCGCTTCAGTACCATCGTCAGCGCCCTGGACAAGCTGATCCGCAACCCGGCCTCACTCAAGATCGTCTCCCGGGAAGGAGGAGGGTGAGTCTGGTCACCGGGAAGGGATCGTACTTCCACTCGGACTAGCGGCCCGGAGCTGCCCGTATCTCTTGCGGGATGATTTCAGCCTGTTGATGAGCGGTTCCAGTACGGGTCCTTCAGGGACTCCTGTGGGGAGGAAATGGAACAGCAGGCTGGGTGTGGAGCGCTGGGAAACTCCCGTCGCAACAGGCGTTACCATTGAGCCGAGGAATTTTCAGCCTCCTCTGCACATCCATACTCAAGGGGGACTTGGGGGGGGGGGGGGCGAGCCATTCAGACGAGAGGCTTCAGACTAGGCTGTGCATGTCTGTAGCCCCTCAGATCATCTCTCGTCTCAGTTAATATCCTGCCCCAAACATCACTGACTCTATTAACGCCTCAACAGGCTGTCAGAGCTGATATCCTGCTGTAGCCTGTCAATCAATGCCACTTTCGGGCCTGGCCCCCCACCGTCCTCCCGCTGTGGACACACACACAGAGCAGTGTCCTTTCACTCAGTTCTGCCTGTCCCAGCTCATGCAGCACCTTGTGTGTCTCCCTGTGGGAGTCTAGGCTGCCATTGCCCCTCTGCCTACTTTCTTCTACTCCTTTTCACTTGCCCCCTGCTGGAAAAGCTCAACAAACAGACATCTCTCTGTAGAATCCCGACAGCCTGAAACTCTAGTCTTAAGCACCCCCCCCAACTGTCTGTCAGTGGAATGTGCTGTCAGTCAGAAAGGCTGTGACCCCCTCCCCCGTGATCCCCCTCAGTGGAATGCTCCATCTCTGATTTGCTTCTCGTGGCGCTCCGCCCACTCCTCCCTCAGTAGAATATGCTGTTTCTTAGATTGATTCTCCTGTTTCCTCCCCCCCCCCCACCTCAGTGGAATGTCCTGTTCTTCTGAGTGACAGTGTCTGCTCCCACCCCTCTGTCCCTCCCCACATTTCCTTTCAATGGAATGTCCTGCCAGTTACAATGCCTTTGTTAGCTGGCCTATCTCCGCTGATTAGGGAGTGTTCATTAACCTCTTCTCCTTCCCCAGGCCGTCCCATCCCCTGCTGGACCAGCGCACCCCCCCTCCGCTCTCCGCCTGCGGCTCAGTGGGAGAGTGGCTCAGGGCCATCAAGATGGAGCGATACGAGGACAGCTTCCTCCAGGCTGGCTTCACCAGCTTCGAGCTTATCTCACAGATCTCCACAGAGTGAGTCTCCCAGCACTTCCGCCAAAGGCATTGTGCCCCCCCCGCCTTTCTGTCTAGCCACATTTAAGAGCCGTGTATGGTCTGTGTGAGATGCACTTATATTTTCCACCCCCTCTCAGGGACCTCCTGCGCATTGGGGTCACATTGGCAGGACACCAGAAGAAGATCCTCTCCAGCATCCAGACCCTGCGGGTACACAAGAGCCCCATCACTATGTCTATGCAGTACTGACTCCTTCCTGAACTGTGACGCGTGCCTGCCTTTAACCCAGAGGAGCCATCAGACACCCCACAGGTGCTCATCAAACACGCGACCCTCGTTCGACTGGAAATCGACAAGCAAAACAAACGAAACAAAAAAACAGCATTCGTTCAACCCAGGTTGATTTGTTGCCAAAAGCTGGTCGTCTGCAGGTTGTTTAGCATTAGCTTATTAGAGAGAGCTGTTCATTGAGTCGCCAAGCTGCCCTGCTCCTCGATGCTGCCTTGGGGGAAGACAAAGGAATGGCGCCGTCTTCCTCCTCCTCCTCTTCGACCTGCACTCGTTGGCGTTCGGACTGACGAAGGGGCGGGTGCAGGGGAGTGGATTCTGACAGTGCCTGGTTCAGATTACAGTTCCCTCTGAAAAATCGACGCCAACGAAAATAGAAGGGGATCTTTAGCACGGAGTGTTTTAATCACTTTGTCATTTTTAAGCCTGTGAAAGTCAAAGCAGAACGGGAGAAGCTGTATAAATGATTCCTACGGAAGGTCCTTTGGTATTTATGAAGACACTAGTGTTTCAATGGACTTCTCTCAATGGGCCAACTGTTGTATGCTTGATACAGATATCCCGTTTTCCCCTAGAGCCATCCTGTGTCTGAATTGATCAACATAATCCCTCACATGGGCTTATTCTTTAACTAAAACTATTTAAACAAATCTGACTTCACAGGTTGAAAAGAGGGCTGATTCAAAATTGGCACTTTTTAGCTTAGAAATGGTGATATTCCATAATTATTTTTTTAAGTATCTGGACATGGTTTCTTTTTTGGATGTTTTCATTTCTGCCTTTTCTCTTGGCGGACTGGATGCAAGAAGAGACTGAAAAACCCGCTGTCCAATTCTTCACGGAACATGGAGTTCAATCAAAATGAGCAATAAATTGTGGGTGGTTTTTATAGTGACTGTGAAGATCAAGATAATTGTTATGCTGAGTGGCCAGGGATGGTGCTGAATTCTGCCTCTGTCTGGTCCGCAGGTGACAGTTAGTCTTACCTCCTCCCCCCAAAAACTGACACCTGCCCCCCCCCCCCACCTAGGACCAGGGACCCAACCCTGGCTCAGCATCTCCCCTCGCTGCTGTGGACAGTAATATACTGGCCACTGGGAATCCTGAACGTTCACGTCTGGTCTTCACATTGAAGACCTGCTATTATCATATACCAATGATTTTTTTTTTCTATTATTGATTTGCCTTTTTTATGTACTGTTGTATTTCCTATATACATATATATGCAGATATACGTACAGTGACCTCCATTTGAATTATACCCTGTATTCATTAGCAGAAATATTTATTCTGTTTATGCCCCAAACATAACTATTTAACAGTTAATTTAAAATGTGTGCTAAGCTGTTTATTTTTGCAGAAATAATATTTAAAATTTTTATATAATTGCATGTGTCAGAGCAGCTCTGGAAAATACAGGAGTTAGTCCAGACCTCTCTGTGTTTATCAGAAAAGCATGATGGTTACGTTTGGCCCCCCCCCCCCCCCTGACCCCACCTGGTGTTTGTTCTGCGCCGCGGCCGCCGGCCCCCAGGAGAGGAGGCACTCTTCGTGAGGTTTTGGCTTCCCCTTGCATGGGGATCTGACCGCTGGGTTCGGTAGAGTTACTCCTGGGGCTTCTGAATGTGGGTGTGCAGCACCCCCTCATGTGTTTGAAAGCCCTGGGACTGTTCAGCGGGGGCCTGTAGTCACATCGACTGCTCCAGCAATGTTTACTTAAACGCTCCCTGAACTTGCTGCTTTCAGACTTGAGGTTAGGGTTATTTAGACCTCTCTCGGAAAAGGAAAAAAAAAGAAAACAAGAAATCAGAAACATCCAACCCTGTCCCCTGACTTTTCTTGTCTATAAACTTTTAAGCACATCACTGTTCAGTCAACCCCATTTTCACAAAGATATACATGCACATTTAGATAATACAGCAGGTCATGTTTATACATATAGTTATGTTATTGTAACTAATCTTTTTTAACTTAAAAATGTGCCAACAGAGATGCCCTGGAAAAAAAAAACATCATTCAAATTACGCTGATTGGGATGGTGAAGTCATTTTTTGGCAGGATGACAAACACAACGCTTACAGTACACTCATGCTATTTGTCCGTTCATCTCTTATAGTTAAGGTGCATGTGGAAGTCACTGTGTATATATGAATATATATGTGTATGTATGACAGGATGCTGGGAGGTGGAATCTCTTTGCACAGTGTAATCTGTGTCCAGTCACAATAAAGATTCTCAGCACTGATATATCCCACTTCTGCTCCAGAGTCCTCAGTCGTCTCCTGCATATTTTAATTCGAGTGTGTAATTGTTTTGGTTCAACTCCTTGTACATTTTTGTTTGGCCCATTAGGCCTCAGCGGGTGCTTGGGGTTGAGGTCGGCATCTCCACGTGGTCCCGCCTCCTCGTGTTATTTCCATCGTTTATCGGCAGCCTGGTGAGAACGGGCAGCTTTTACCATCTATGTTTTGTCACCGAACCTCGGCGGCCGAATGTCGAGGCTGACTCGCGATCTGGGTTTCGGGGCCGCCTTACTCACTTCGGTCTCTCCGGGTTTCTCCGTCTTCCTGCCGTTCCGTGTTTGCTCCGCCATCTCTGACTGCGGCTCTTGTTATTTTTTTTTTCCGCCGAGCCGAGACACGAAGCAGGCGGGAGGTCAGCCGAGGCTGTCCGAGCACAAAAGCCCCCGTTCACGCGGAGCTGGGAGGCTGGAGTGTGTAAAGTCACAGAAGCTTCCAGATGGGGTATCATAAATGAGGCCGCAAGACTCTAAATCTGGGAAGTTCATGGGCTGTGTATTTTAGGATTCTTTTGTAAAAAAATCCCAGGGTTATATAAATATTTGTCTATTTAAAAAGTTCTTTTAATTAAAAAGTCAAATGTTAATTATGTGATTCATATATGAAACAAAATCCCACATTATCGTGGCCTGTTAAAATAGCTGGATGTTTATATAGGTGGCTAATGGTTTGGGGAAGTATGATATATATTTTTAAGTTTTAATTTTGGTGCTTCTGACATTGTATATTTCATGACTGTTTAGGAGGAGCTTGTGTTTAAATTACAGATAATCCGTTTAAAGCCTGCTGCTCTGAAAATCATAGAGCAAATGTTAATTGGCAATTAGTATAAATTCGCCTGTGTAAATGAACTTTTGTTCAGCATATAAAAAATAAAACAGGTCAGTTATAAATAAGTATGCTGAACTTACAAAAAGCATAAACATAATTTATAAACCAATAAATGTACAGTATGTGTGTGTGTGTATATATATATATATACACACACACACACACACACACACATACATACACTCAGTGGCCAATTTATTAGGTGCACATTCTCCTCCAAACGGCAGCTGAATGAATACAGACACACTCAAGAGGATCAACTACTCCATGGCTAAGATGCCGAGATGCATGATCTAAGAACTTCTGAATGTGGCGTGATTGTTGGTACTATACAGGCTGGTTCCAGCACTTCAGAAACAGCCACCCTCCTGGGACGTTCACGCACTTCAGGGTCTGGGGTTTACAGTAGATGGTTCAATGAACAAAAAAACATCCAGTCAGAGGCTCTCTGGGTGAAAATACCTTGTTAATGAGGGAGGGTTAGGGAGGGCAAGGGAGGATGGCCAGCCTCGTTAAAGCTAACAGGAAGGTCACAAGTGCAACAATAACACCTTAGTACAACAGTGGTCTGCTGAATGGCTTCATTGAACACACAACTTGTCTATACGTAAAGCCATTTTGGAAGCAAAAGTGAGTCCTGCCCAATATTAAAGTGTACCTAATAAATCTGCAACTGAGTACTCTCTATGATATACATATATATTACCTGTTCAGATATTGTCTCAGAATTTATGCTGTACAACTTTAACTATAACTTAAACCTACTAATATATCTAAGCACCAAGTTCAGATGCACCAACAGGAAAAGATATTTAAAAGTGTTTTTGAACATGCTCCTGAATTGAGAGCTGATGTGCAGTTAGAACACATGAGTCTTAAGGTAATTCTTGTAGAGCCAGAGGGATTCTGGAGTCTTTGAGATTGAAGCAGATGGTTGTTTGTCAACACCTGGGTCAAAAACAGTTTGAATTTTGATTTCTTGAACTTGCAGACCCGAACTCATCAACAACTTGGTGCAGAGGCATGTTGTGAAGTTTGTTGAAATTTTCTAAGCACGAATGAGGTGTTTCTGAGGTAGCCAGGAGAGAGCCAAGGTCTAGAATTTGATACAAGCTTCATCACTTGGTAACTGAACCCTGGTCCCAACAATTGAGTTTATGTATGATGGAAGCAGGTGAAGTTTGTGACAAAGATGATCCCAAGGCTTTTAAGAGTGTAGATGATGCACCATAAGGTTCTTTAATTTGATGTTCTCACAGTGATATGATGGAGGTACTGGGTCTCCAGTCTGTCATGCAGGTGGAGATGTCAGGGGGAGATGTAGTAATCTGGAAAGAAACCTGAGCGTTGGTGTGTGGGGGGGAGAAGCTGTAAGAGGAGATCGGAGACAGAGCCCAGAGAAAAGAGAAGGGGACCCTGAAGGAACTCCTGGGGGGGACCAGTAGGAAGGGGTTTGAGGTTCGGGCCATCTGGTCAGACCAGCCTGGGAGGTAAGATTTTAGCCAGGGTAGTAATGCTTTCTTTGATTACAGATGTAGTCATAGAAAGATGTGATGAGATCCAGAGATGAACTATAGACAGATCCTGGAAGATGAGAACAAGGGAGAACCTTAGAAACAGCCAGAATGGGTGCCCTGGCCTACATTACATTTGTTTAGCAGATGTTTGTATTCAAAATGACATACATTTTGTAAAGGGTTTTAATATAAGCCAGTATAAATGAATTAATGGCTGCTACAGAGTCAGACAGTCCCTGGAGCAATTAGGGGGTTAAGGACCTCGCTCTAGGGCCCAATGGTAAAATCACCCTGTCAATCCTGGGATTTGAACTGGTGACCTTTTGTTCACAACCACTGTTCACTAAGTCACTGAGCCACACAGCAGCCCCCCTGAGGTTCACCCACTATCAGTCACATGCCACCAGTCTTGCAGCCAAACTTGCATCCAGTCATGGGAAAGAGATGTATTTTGTTTATTTTTTTTGAATGCAGGAACTTCTGGAGAAAAGGAAGAAAAGCAATACCGGTCAATAATTCTGCAGTGCGCTGGACTGGAAGGTGCTTTAATGAGTCCTGTGCTACTATGGAGGCAGGAGAGATAGATGTTGACAGGAGGGCAGATCATGGGAAGCAGGTTGGGAGAGAACGTCTCAAGGTCAAGAGGAGAGATAAAGTCAAGAGGACAGGTGGGTAGGAGACAGGAGCACCTCTCAAGGTGTCTGTGTTAGAGAGGGAGGGTCATTTTACCGAAACGCCCTGCAGGAGCCTGGAGAGTCATTGGAGGAAGTCGGTGACCACCTTCCCTTTGAAGTGAGGTGCAAAATCATTAGGAGAGGAGGAGTGGAAAGGTCAGGGGGAGCAAGGGAAACGGAAAAGGCGGAGATGAGTTTTTCTTGTGGGTTATTAACAGCTGACCGGTGTTTATTCTGGACAGTCACCTTAGTGGAGGAAACTGCGGATTAGAAAGTAGCCGGTCATAAAATTGTACTTGGCTATGGGTGGAGTGGTGGTGAGGGCTTGGGG